>JAQJVK010000006.1:53147068-53892068 GCA_035578135.1 Flexamia atlantica | reverse complement strand
TGTCCTCAATGCACGGGTAAAAGAAGCAAAACAGAAGGGTCCACTGCAATCCCCATTAACCCTACAAATGCCTTCAACTTACACCCAAGCCGTTCCACCCAAGCCGTTCCACCCAAGCCGTATGAGTCTAAGGCATTGACTCATCACTCATCAGTCAATGCCTTAGACCACACGACCGCACAGTACCGTCAGAGACCAATGCTCGTTTGACTCTTAAAGCCTACCGCTCCAGCGAACCCTAGCGACGATCCATTGAACCGCTTGAGCGACCGGCCTGGTGGCAAACCAGTGAACTACTGAGCCAAGCCCTCACTAACAGCACCCGCGCGACCAGCGACGAGACCACTTTGTCAAAGTAGGTGAATGGGTTAAGGAGATAATCGATGGTGTAACACTCACGGAGGCAAGGTTGAGCACCGACTCCTTCATCTTGGCGAGGCCGTGGCGCGTGATGCCGAGCACCTCGCCGCGCGACGTCATCAGGTCGGCCACCAGCATCGGGTGCCGCGGGTCGATGCTCATCCCGTGGTTCTCCATCACCAGCTTGATCTCCGACATGATCGTCGACCTGACAGAGTCACACTTTTGTTGACTACGGCTAACATAATATGTGATTTCAAATATTTGTTCTAAGGCAAGAACAAAATAAATGGTATCAGCATATTGACACATACTTTCTCCCTTAAAGCAAGAAAATCTATAATGAAATAAAATAAATTTATAATCATCCCACAAATATAAATAAAATTTTATCAAAATTGGTTGGCAATTAACGGAGATATCGGTTTTTGAACATTCGCCACAAAATAACATTAAACAACGTACTGCGTTTCTGTGAAACAAAAACCAAAATTAATAATCTCCCCAACCAGATGACTTGGTGTAATAATTCAAAATACTGGATTATTTAATTTTTGAAGCCAAATTTAGTGGTTGCAAGTATATGTTCTTTAGAACTTAGATTTTATGGAATTTGGAAAATATGAATTTTTTACCACTTAAACACCCATATATAACTTCTGAACCTAAAATTTTACAGACATGCAAGTGGTGTCGTTTTATTTGTCATCTTAAGCACTAAAAACCATGAAATTTTCATCAAAATTGTTAGAGAAGTTTTTGAGAAACTTAAATTTTTTTATGGGGTAAATACCCTTTAAAATCATAAATTCAATAAATGAAAAGAAACGCCTACAGATATCATACCTACATGCCAAATTTTATGAAAATCGGACCACTGGTGCCACCTCTAGTTCTGCTTACATACAGAGAAGGACAGACACCACTCTGAAAACCACTTTTTGGGATTCAGGGAGCACTAAAACAAATATTTCCACCAACAACTCAAATTTGAAATTTTGACAAAAACAATACTTTCTCCATATACTTATATATATGGGGGAGAAAGTAAAAAGTGCTGATACCATAAGATCTAGTTTAATTTTTTTAGAGATGTCTTTAAAATTGTCATACCTGGCCGCCTCGATGCCAAGGATCTGATAGACCTGGTAGGTGTTGTTGCTCCACTCACCTGGCCGCCTCGATGCCCAGGGTCTGGTAGACCTGGTAAGTGTTGTTGCTCCAGCACTGCATGCCCTTCACTCATCTGGCTGCCTCGATGCCCAGGGTCTGGTAGACCTGGTAAGTGTTGTTGCTCCAGCACTGCATGCCCTTCACTCATCTGGCTGCCTCGATGCCCAGGGTCTGGTAGACCTGGTAAGTGTTGTTGCTCCAGCACTGCATGCCCTTCACTCATCTGGCTGCCTCGATGCCCAGGGTCTGGTAGACCTGGTAAGTGTTGTTGCTCCAGCACTGCATGCCCTTCACTCATCTGGCTGCCTCGATGCCCTGGGTCTAGACCTAGTAGGTGTTCGATGCCCAGGGTCTGGCAGACCTGTTAGGTGTTGTTACTACAGCACTGCGTGCCCTTCACTCACCTGGCCGCCTCGATGCCCAGGGTCTGGTAGACCTGGTAGGTGTTGTTCCTCCAGCACTGCGTGCCCTTCACTCACCTGGCCGCCTCGATGCCCAGGGTCTGGTAGACCTGGTAGGTGTTGTTTCTCCAGCACTGCGTGCCCTTCACTCACCTGGCCGCCTCGATGCCCAGGGTCTGGTAGACCTGGTAGGTGTTGTTCCTCCAGCACTGCGTGCCCTTCACTCACCTGGCCGCCTCGATGCCCAGAGTCTGGTAGACCTGGTAGGTGTTGTTGCTCCAGCACTGCGTGCCCTTCACTCCGCGCGTCGCCATCACGTCGCGCAGGTTGTCGCCCTCCACCAGCAGCTTGTAGCGCGTCACGCCACCCGAGTCATCCTCGTGGATCACCGCTCGGTTCACCGACGGAACACCCTTCAACAAATGTTGGATTAGAAAGGACCGTAAAAGTTACAACTCTGGTCCAGATAGGAATAGAAGCTAAAAAGCGTTCATATGTCTCTCCTGGATTACATATGAACAGTGAGATTTGGAAAGCCATCAGTAACAAACTTTTATAAAAAAAAGGTGAAAGTGATTTTAACTATTTCTAAAGAGATCGTTCTTTACCCTTTTCAATCGGAATGCTGTACTAAGAGTGAAGTAATTGATAGATTTCACACACTGTCAGTCCTTTTGGCTTGAATAATTTCCTTCAAGAAATGATTGTAGAATCTTTTGGCTTAACATCCCCTTAATTACTGATATCCCTTTGTGCACATATCCAGCTTGAATCAGCCAATACATGGTTATCCAAACATATGGGTCAAAAGCTCAAAGGAAGTAATACTACCAACACTCTTGACACTCTTGATTGCTGCAGAACAATCATATTGTCTCTTTTTATTTGAGAACTAAGCTAGGCCTATTAGACAAATAAATATAATTCCAATTCATTGGTAAAGTACAGCCGGTAGTCTCAGTGAATAAAAATCCTATTACACTTCAATGAAATAAATTATATAATTTCTTTAGGCGATTCTTTGCGTCAAAATTGTGGACGTCTGGCAAGTCGTAGAAAGATGGGAGAGGGCTCAAATTAAAGGTCTCTATTACGTGATGGCGGGAAAAATAATGAAATTGCTTGAAATTCACCAGAAAACGAGAAATAACGTAAAATATCTGCCATTTAAAAAGCATTGGGATCTAAAAACGTCTGCTTTGTTTACATTCAAACATGTGGTGCTGATACTTGATTCAAAGATATATGCTAAATGTTGACTTCTGGTTTTTATCAAAAGGCAGCTATGTTCAATGTACTATAACAAATAAATATTTTAACTTATAAATATTTTCAGACTTATAACTACGGCTTAGAGTATACATTTATAATTTTAGAATTATAAAGAGTTAAGTGTGTTTGTTTCGTTTACGTTATAACAATGCCGATTTTATGCCAAACGGTCGATAAACATATATATGTAGGCGAAATGTTTGCGGCGAAATTGTAGGAGTTTGGCAAGTCGCAGGATAACGGGAGGGGGCTCAATTAGACCTAGAAGGTCTTGATCAAGGCCACACTACACTACAGGCCGGAGTCTCCCCCCCTCCTCCCTGATGCCACGTCACAACACCGGCCGAACTCCTAGTGCTGTGTTGGAAATAACAACTAAAATCATATGAAAATCGTAAACATTTACCATCAAATTATGACATTAGAACATCAAAATGAAAACATTTAGAAACAAAACTGTCAAATTTCCAATAAATCATCTGATGAAAAGTAAACAAATTACTTGCCTGAAATGTTTACCGGTTTTTAAGTTTATGAAATAAAGTCTTGTTTTCTTTAAAATTATTTCCGACCGCATTTAGTTATTCATTTATTAATGCAGATTCAAAAAATAATGGTTTCCAAACAAAAACTTAAACGAATTACTTAGGGCACGATTGTTTTAAGAGTGTGACAGTGAATTTCCATAAGAGTACATTATAAAATCGTCTGCGATTCCATCTGATAATGTGACGTCACCACAAAAGGACTCCGGCCTGTAGTGTAGTGTGGCCTTGTCTTGATGCCAGGGACTCGGAAAAAATACAGAAATTTCTTAAAGTTTATCCGAAAATAAGATATAACGTTGAATACTTGCCATTTAAATATCATTGTAATCTAAAAACGTCTGCTTTGTTTACAATAAAACATGTGTTGCTTATACTTGATTTAAAACCACATGCTAGATGTTGATATATGGTTTATTTAAAATGCAGCAAAATAGGTTGAACGTACTACATGACAATTTTTTACTTTTAAATTTTCCGTTTATATAATTTATGGACCTTGACCTTAAAAAACAAGAGGAATTAAATACGACTGTTAATTTTACATCGTATCATGTAGTAGTAGATGATGCTGATTTCAAGCCAAGTGATTTGTAACATTTACACAATCGAATAAGCGCAGGCTATAGGTGGAGAGAGGACTTCATTCATCATTTTTAAGGACCAGCTCTACCAGTTTTATGTGCGGTCGGAAATGTCATAGGTTTGACCGAGGAACAACAGAGTTTCTTAAAATTCTGATAGTACTAGCAAATGTCAAAACATCTTTAACATTACACTTTAACGTTTCCGTTCTTTAAACGGAATTAAACGTTTAAAGAAGGAGTGAGAAGGAAATATTAAATATCCAGCATTTGTATTTTATTTTTTAGGGGCTTTTGCCCCTACAGGCCACTTGTAAATTATATAATTTCGTAAGGCGATTCTTTGCGTCAAAATTGTGGGCGTCTGGCAAGTCATGGAAAGATGGGAGAGGGCTCAAATTAAAGGTCTCTATTCCGTGATGGCGGGAAAAAAAACTGAAATTGCTTGAAATTCGCCAGAAAACAAGAAATAACGTACAATACCTGCCACTTAAATAACATTGGGATCTAAAAACGTCTGTTTTGTTTACATAAAACATGTGATGCTGATACTTGATTAAAAACTATGTACAGTACCAGATATTAGCATATGGTAGATCTGAAAGCCAATTTGCTAAGAAGTTATTTTTTACTCAAATACATTAATAAGGATCGTTGGAATTTTCCTTTATTAGGGGCTTTTAGCCCCTTCAAGCCACTAGTAAATTATATTTTCTTAATGGATCCCATCCATTATACATTAAAAATTAACCTGAAAATTATTTCAACAGAATCTGGAATGGTCAATAACCGATTGTCTCAAAGGCTATTCTCACCTTGATGACCACTTTGGGAATGTTCTCCTTGAGGTAGCTGAGCATGGCATCCAGGCTCATAGACTTCTGCGAGGAGGCTTGTATCGTGAGGATGGACGGCCCCTGCACCTGCACCTGGCCAGGCTTGACCCGCAGGCGCGACGTGCAGATGCTGCCAACATTACCAACAGAAATATTAAATTAGAACACTGTTGTTTAAAAACACTTCATACTGCAGTGAAGTCCCAATACTCTGAACTTCGGTAACCTGAAAGTTGGCTTAATCAAAAAAGATTTAACATAGGAAATTTGTGCCAATTGCGTGAAAAAGCCACCTGCAACTTTTCAAAAGAAAATCGTGCATGTTTACCAAATTGTAGAAGACTATCGCGGGTATCCGAAACTTTGAATCAAAATTGAAGTGTAGGAATAACTTGACAAAACAAATGAAAATCCGTGAAATTTGATTCAGTGTATTTGGAGATCATGCAAACAACTTTGAAAGGGCCGTTGAATTTGACAATGATATCTTTTCATCGATTTTGGAAAAGTGATGGAAGTAATTCCTGAGAATATCTTTGCAAAATATTTGAACTGCTGCAAAATGCAACCACACTTTCTTATCAACAGCAATAGTTATGTAAATGCACATTTTATTTAATGATTAATTTCATTTTGATAATAATTCTGCTTCTCCAAAATATTTGCTAATCTGAAATGAGCCTAATCCTCATCATTTCTGATTATTGGGACTCCAATGAAGGAGTTTTTTCCTCAAGTACTTCATTTCAGTACTTCAGGTATTTAATTTTATAAGTACCTGCATAAGTCAAGAGTGATACCAAAGATTATAACATAATCACTATAAAACTTTTTTGTTTTTCTTTTGGCTGAATTCAAAGTTCAAAGTTTTCTTGTAAAAAAATTAGCATTAATTCAGCCCTTACTTAAGAGAAGAAGCCTTAGATGAAGAGTATTTTACAAATGCATGAAAAAATTGGAGATCTGTTCAATGTACTCAGTATCCTGCACTTTTGTGCCACTCTGGCATGCTTAGGGTTACTTTCATCCACACAAACGATTGTCACACCAACTAAAGTGGTTGACTCCATGCCATCGCATAAAGAGTGGATAACTCTCTCTTGTTTATCAAATAATATCTTGCATTTAGTACACTAAATAAAATTGTTTGTACCTGTATCTGATAGAATCAGCGTCTACTTCTAGTTTCAACAAACGTATTCTTTCCAAGTCCAGCTTGATCAAGAGGAAACTGTCATATGGCAGGTACACCTCTTCAAAGTATTCGCACACCTATTGAAAATATTATGTAACTTACTAATAAAAAAGTGACAATGTTCATTTCATTTGAGGGATGAAGAGGGTAAATTCAACCACAGGAACCTTAGAAATAATTTTCTACTACTATGATTAATTAAATGATCTAGTACAGTAGAACCTCCCTTACTCAAATATTGGGAACAGGACAGTTTTGTATTAAATTTCTGGTTAGTCAACAGTTAGTATTTTAGAAGGTGAATTAGGGAAAAATATGCATAAACCTTAAGGTTTTTAACATATAAACATCCACAAATGTACATAGAAAATTTTATTTATTGATTGAGATAATATTTGCTTACTTCTGAACGGTACCTACTTTATTTATAGTACAGTTGTAGGCACGCTTCCCCTACCATTAACAGTTAATAAGGGTTCATCTGATTAAGTTGGGTTCAGCTGTATATTTTATTTATTTATTTGCAATATCTGAAAAGTACTTAGACTGCAGTGCTTTTAACTCTTAAGTAAAGGCAGGCATAGTAAGAATTTTTAGATCGATGAAACAGACTCAGGACGGATTTACATGTCGAGTTGGTGGGCTTTTCGAGGGCAAGTCTTTAATCACCTGGTGTAATCAGACTTGGCGAGTTGCGTAGTGATATAGGTAAGGAACATTTAAACGGGTAAAGCTAGCTAAAAGACGTGTTCACGTGATTTCCACAGATTCGGACACAAAAACCATTCACTGTCAACTGCCCGACCCCTAACTCACCCAGTTTCACTTTACCAACTCACCATACGTGTGAATTCGCCCTTAGTGTATATGATAATCTAACAGAATATCCAGAAGCTAGTCGTGAAGTTAGCTTCCTGAAAGGATTAGCTCCTGGAATCTATGTGTGACACCTGAATCTGCCCTTAGTGTATAAGATAATCTAATACAATATCCAGGAGCTAGTCGTGAAGTTAGCTTCCTGAAAGGATAAGCTGCTAGACACTACGTGTGAAGCCTGAATCTGCCCTTAGTGTATATGATAATCTAACATAACATCCAGAAGCTAGTCATGAAGTTTGTAAGGGTTAGAAATTTCAACCCTTATTTTTTTTATTTTGATGCATTATCATCATTATTCAGTTTCGACTCATTATTTTCTTATCATATATTATTTGCCGCATAAGACCATTTAAAACATTTTACAACAATAATCCAACAAGTCTTCAACAATAGTTCAATAGTTTTCAATCCCCGATCGTCAAATAGTAAATTGCGAGGTTAGGACTCGACCCCTTCTGGGCTGAGCAGTTAGCGACCGAGGCCGATGTTGACACCGCCGAGCCCCAGACAGACTGACAAAATGCGTTACTGCGCATGACCGGCCTGGGGCAGTAACAAAACCAGCCGGGCGGCCGAGCCTCAGTCAGTTGCGCTCCGATCCGACTACGACAACTCATCTCGCCTAGTAAGTGGAACCTCAGATATTTATTTCTCGATCGAACTTGTTAATAAAATAACATTTCATTATTTTTGAAATTGCTTTTTGGGTAAATTAAATACTAGCATTTGAGCTTATTTGCGTTTTCTAACGATTCTATTCTATGGCAAACTGTGTTGGAAGTTATAATTGAGATTTTGAGGTTATGTAACCTAATTGGTTATAACAGTGCCAAATTAGAGTTTCACAGTTTGAATTGGCTTTATCTATATTGAGTGATGCTTAACTAACGATATTATTTGATCTAGGCTATTTGCATAAAGGCTTGTTTTCGCACAATATCATATTATAACCTGTGGCTTGTTTTATTTCTGTTTGCATTGATTTATATATTGTGCTATGTATGTTTCCTTTGTTCTCTAGGTGCAACTGATACAGGTAGGCCTTTGGCTAAACATACCTATACCTTATTTTTGATCATATATGCTGTGAATATATTTTTATTTTGTAAACTGATCCTTATGTTGCACCTACCCCGAGCCCAATGTACCCGCTAGATGCCAAAGTGATTATCGCATAAATCGATGCTAAGCCTTTGATTTTATCGTACAGTAAGGTTTATTAAACCTTATAAAAGCCTTGGCTACAAGTAAAATAATCTCAGAATCTATAATATAATAGAAATATAATAAATACAAAACTAGCCCAGATTGATCGAATCTTGAATAATAGAATCTTTATTTTGGGGTCAGTTATAAATTTATTCCTCACTACCTATCTCACCCATCCTATGGCTGACGAATAAACAGCCTCCTTCTAGTCGCTATAGACTATCTATCCCTGACCTAATTCCGAACGGCTAGTTTCATAGGGTTTTTGGGATAGCGATCGGGGTGTTTGATATTTTTGAGGCTTATCCCGCACCCGTCCTATGGCTGACGAATAAACAGCCTCCTTCTAGTCGCTATAGACTATCTATCCCTGACCTAACTCCGAACGGCTAGTTTCATAGGGTTTTTGGGATAGCGATCGGGGTGTTTGATAATTTTGAGGTTATAAATTTATTCCTCACTGCCTACCTCACCCATCCTATGGTTGACGCATAAACAGCCTCCTGTTAGTAGCTATATACTATCTATTCCTTGACCTTACTCTTCACTTCGTGTTTTGAGGGGTTTTTGGGATAGCGATTTGAATAAAGGGCGTAATAGGATTGGCGTAGTTTTCTCATATGTAGAGGGCAACAATGATGATTGGTCATTGATGAAACTGTTTCTAGACCCTTAATCTGAGTTACCCTCTCTAGTTTAAGAAGTCTAGGACAGATAAAGGGATTTAAAGCTAATAAGGCGACCAATAAATTTAAACATGACTTTCAACCGACCCCTGGAATTTTTAAACCCAGCTAAGCTGAGTTATTTTGGACAATCGGTCAAAAGTGATTAGCGACTCGAAAATTCCTTACAAGTTAGTCTTGGACTGTCAGCTGCCGGAGCCTACCTCGCCCAGCACGGTCTTCTCGATGCGGCCCTTGACTCGGCGCGCGAACTCCGGGTCCGTGTCGTCCTCCAGGTGCGCCGTGATGATCGGCGTGCTGATGTTCTTGGCCGCGTTGATGATCTCCTTGATTCTGGCAAGACAAATACATGTTCTATATTCAAGAGTCCACAGGCATTAATATTGATTTGTTATTGTGAACTCATTTTGAGATTGCAATGATCAGATGAATTAGATCAAGTTTCAAATCCAATATATGGTTTGTCAGTTTTCAAATTCAAAATATTATCACTTTAAAAACCTACAGAAACGACAAAAATAGTTGTAATCCTAATAATTACTATGTAAACTGTCAATTTTTAATAATTATGACTTTTTTTTTGTGAAAAACCTTATACAAGTGGAATTTTGTTTAGAAAAGGGTTAGAATTGAGCAAGCATACCCAAAGAAATAGTTTTAAAGTTGGGAGACAAAAACACAAAACATATATGCATAGTTTCCTATCGATATTTCAAGACTCTGAAAAGAGTCTCTTCTTTCTGAAGAAGTCATCTACAGGGACAAAATATCAATGGATAACTATGTCTTTTGTATTTCTGTGCACCGACTTAAAACAATGTCTCTTCAATTAGGTAGCTGAATTCTGTCCATTTCAAAAACAAAACCCTACTTTTATGAATATTATGGTAAAATGAATTGTAATCCATTCAGTCAAAAATTTGTAAAACCAAAATACACAAAAGAATAAACTACTGTATTTAAATTTCTTCATATCCTTAAAAGTACGGTGAGCAATAATAAGTGGTATTGCGTGGGATTAGTTACCGAGGCACTCCCTGCGTGATGTTCATGCTGGCCACGCCGGCGAAGTGGAAAGTCTTGAGGGTCATCTGAGTGCCGGGCTCGCCGATACTCTGGGCAGCCAGCGCCCCCACGGCCGTGCCTGCGCCACCACAATAGCTGACAATAATGTCACACCCAAAAAGCACCAATAACAACACCCCATTTTAACTGCGTAACAAACTCACATTCACAACAATAATTACTTTACTGATGTATCACTGTACCATGAGTGCTACTAAAAATAGCATGAATTGAAGACATGCACACTCTTACTTCTCTGTCATTCACATTGAAAAAGCCTGCTTTTACCTAAATCGTTAATTTTCTTTGAGTTTTTTTTATAATTTCCTTGGCCTTGAAATATTATTTCACTGGGGTGGTAATTACAGTAAAAATTAAAAATCTGAATATCCTTTATGGATGACTAAAAAACTTTTGATCCGTTAAAAAATTCTGATCTGTCAGAAACAGAAATACTTTTCAGAAATTAGCGCACCAATTTTTTCTTTTTTTTACGAGGACCAGGCTTTGAAGTTTCCATGGACATACACTGCAGCTTATTTAACTTATTTAGCCTCAAGGTTACGGTATTATCACATAGCAAATTGCCATTGGTGATTGGTGGGTTTCGAACCCGGGACCCTGGGAACCAAAGTCTTGCGTTCTACCTCTACACCAGGCCGCTCCCCCTATACCAAGCACACCTATACTGAGGCATCTAGTTGAAAAAATCTAATTAAACTTTCAGTCTGCAAAGAAAGGGGAATCACACCAGGTTCGATCTTGGCATTCATGTACTTGGTCTGGCAGGTGTCGAAGAACTGCACCAGCTGCGAGACTGTGAGTCGCTCGAGCTCCTTCACCACCTGGACATTCTCCCTGTCCTGCGTCTGCCGCACCAGCCGCCGCGCCACCCCGTACATGAAGTCCCTGTGGCAACATCCAAAAATATACTGACTGCTGACAGCAATTATCTTATTATTATACAAATTTTGTAGGTTATATTGGTCACAATTGTCACATCTGATAAGTTTAAAGTTGTTGAAAAAACAAGTTTAAATGTTGGGTTGAAATATGCTGTTTTGCATTTGAAATTTGCTGAGTATGCAGGTCTGCTGCAACAGGGTTATTTTTACATTATAATCAGTATTGGTTTGTTCAGTAGAAATTAGAAGTTATAATTTAATAATTTTTTACAATCGTAAGTTGGTGTACAGGTAAGAGGGAGAGTACAGTAATATGACATTTGAACTAGGTTTTATGTTTCAAACCTCAAAGCTCCAAGTCAAAATTCATTGTCATAGGGAAAGCACCCCAGTGATTCCTGGTACAACCCAAGGATCAAACATGTCGCAGTTCACTTGAATTCACAGTTAAAAGTATAAAAATATAGACCTTTGTTAATTTACAGTTGTTTACAACAATTTGTCAAAATTCACTTTACTTTTTTGAGTACAGTTAAAAATGGGAGGTTTCTGCACTGCACCTCTCAAAGAACCTAAAGTATTTGACTAGTTTCCCTTTCCTTTAGAAGTTCTAGAAACAAGAAGAAACTGACTTGAGCTCGGCCTTGAAGTCGTCGCTGCAGCCCTCCAGGTCCTCGGAGGATTTGATGAGTTCGTCGGTGGCTTGGATGATCTGCGTGGCCGAGAGCGCGTCCTCGTCGCGGCTGGGGAACACCGCGCGGACATGGTCCAGCACGCGGCGCAGCTCCACCGGGCACCCGTTACCTGCCCACATGCCGTGGATGTCACTTTGATTTGAGGTCTACAGTTATACTCGGGATTTTTTAATTGAGCTTTTCCCACAAAGTTGCTTCCTGTGCACAGGCTCCGAAGTCCAGATGAAAAGACACAAATATAAACACGGAATATAAAAATGATACGAACATAAAACTTCATCGAGCCTTTGCACACTTTAATCCATGTTTTGCAGATTTAGTTAAAACAATCTGCTTCCTCAGGAGTTTTCAGGAGAGAATAGAGAAGAAAGCGATTTACCCTTTTCCTCCCCCTTGCTGATAACACATCAACTGACCGGTCAGTCACAGAGTGTCGTTCCGAGCGGCTATACAGTAAAACACTGTACTGCAAAAATCCTGAGGAAGCGGATTGTTTTAATTAAATCCGCAAAAAGCAGATTAGAATTTGTGAGGGCCCGATTAGGTTTTATGTTTGTGTAATTTTTATGACAGTCCGTTTTCATGTTTGCTCCATCTTTTCTGGACTTCAGAGCCTGCAAACATGTATCAACTCGGTGGGAAAAGCCCAATTAAATAATATTGAATATAACTATACCCAACCCAAAAATAATGTAGTTCAGGAATAGGTCTATACTTATTGAATACGCTAAGGGTTTTTATGTTCAAGACTACTACAGTTCTGATCCAACTGCAATGATTAAGGTGTTATTGGAGAGACCTTGGCATACATTTTTGCAGGGAACAAAATTTATGAAAGCTACTGTTCATCCTTTTACTGTACTGGCACACTCCTTGTTTCACTTCATAACTTCCACACACAGGCCTGAGGACCATGTGGGGAGGGGAAGGGGAGGCAAATGCAACAAGAAAAGGGGCCACCCTCTTTTATTTAAAAAAAGGTAATAAAAGGAAAAGTAAAGTATTTTATCACAAGTTTTGATGAGGAAATGGAAATTTCAAGTAAAACAGCTGATGGACTAAACCATTATTTTCTCTCAGAAAAGCCAAACGAAAACATTGGAATTGAAACCATTGAAAAGTAAATATTCTGTACGAGCTTTGGCCCCTGCAGGCCCCTAGTTAACTGTAAACAGCTTAAGGTATTATGAAAGGCACCTGACGAAATGAGGACAAGTGCACAGATACATGAGTACAACACAAGGCATGCAATCGACTACTGCCTCCCTGTACACCGTACGAGCGCAACGGAAAAAAGTACGAGATACAGGGGGGCCAAGATGTGGAATACTCTACCAGAAGACCTGAAAAGAACCGACAAACAACAGTTCGCCCGAAAAACTAAAACTTTGGCTTCAAGACCGGCCGTTCTACACAGTAGCAGAATTCTTCCTCTGGAGACAACAACAACATGCATAGAAGAAACAGAGAACAAAACTGAATTGTATATAGATTAAGTTCATTTGACACTATTTGTAATCTTGAGGATTGTAAATAAAGATGAAATGAAATGAAAAAAAAATGAAATGAAGGTAATTAATTATGGATTTTACTAACCATAAATTAAAAGGAGCTACTCAAGGGAAAAGTAACATAAGCATGGTTGAATTCAGTAGACTGTTATTCGTTAATCTGAACAAGCCCTTGGTATTTCATTTATTTACTTATTACTTATTCATAATATTTTTGGAAATAAAGTATATTTCATTTAATTTCTTATCGATTTATCAAAGGTCTATTGTAAATGGTTAAGAATTATCACCTTCCATATAAGTAGGGTCTAAGCCATCTCCTCCATATAAAAATTGGATGATATCTCCAGAAGAGTTGCGAACAGTCAGATCGTAGTGGAGGCAGAGGTCTTCTAGAGACTGCAATCAAACAACATATTTCAAACATTATTATAAATTTAAAAATTACAAATTGAGAATTTTTAAATACTTTGATTGTGTTTTTTTCTAACAATATAAATTCAAACTTTTTTCCTACAAGCTGATAAAAAAATGGTACTCATAAAAAAGTAGAGGAAGGAAAAATGCTGTGATTACTATAAACTGGAGAGAAGACTCCCATACATATAACCAATCAGGATCTCTAAAGTATAATTTAGGTACATAAATTAATGCACTATTGCACAATGAGATCTCAGAGACTGTTAAACCAAATTTCAAGTTTTTTATCTTAAATTAAAGAGAATAATTATCCTCTTCGGTAGACTTTAACCAAATTTTAACAAAACTTCTTTTCAGATTTTTTAAGGAAAGGCTCTAGGCCAGGATTTTAATTTTAGGAATAGAAGGATAGACAGCTAGCTTACCTTTGAAAGAGTTCAGGCAGGCCATAGGACACATGAAGTAAACAGTTAATAATGCAGCCATTATAGAATTTTCTTTCCTTCCCTTGAACCTGAAGAAGTCCCTCTTTGGAACGAAATATTGTGATTTCGCCTGAACTCTTTCAAAGGCAAGCTAGCTGTCTATCCTTCTATTCCTAAAATTTAAAAACTTCCATTACGTATTGAATATTCTATACATTGAATTTTTATTCAGCATTAATTTTTTCAACAAGCTAAAACTCTCACAAAAGACAATATATTAAAATAGGGAATATTTTAAAACAAAAACAAAGAAGAACTTTCACGGAAGGAAGGCGAACAGACCTTGACGAGCCGGCGCTGCATGTAGCCGGTCTCGGCAGTCTTGACGGCCGTGTCCACGAGGCCCTCGCGGCCACCCATCGTGTGGAAGAAGAACTCGGTCGG
This sequence comes from Flexamia atlantica, assembly GCA_035578135.1. Classification (NCBI taxonomy): domain Eukaryota; kingdom Metazoa; phylum Arthropoda; class Insecta; order Hemiptera; family Cicadellidae; genus Flexamia; species Flexamia atlantica. The sequence goes on along the minus strand of JAQJVK010000006.1, from coordinate 53,877,463 downwards.
CGTCAGCCCCGAGTAGAAGCTGTTCTCCACGAACCCCTTGGCCGCCGGGATCTTGGCTGCAACGTGGTAAACACACGGTTGTGACCAACTAACGGATACAAGGAATCAAACTATGATCTTCTGCATCATGAAAAGCAAGTGCTTAGTTGACTCATAAATTGAAGCCAGTGTTGGAAAAATTTAGTATCAAAGATAAGTTAATGATAAGAAGGTTACATGCACTAAATTATATCCTTAGAATTTAAAATGGCATTTCAATAACTTTTCATTAAATTTATTTGGATCGGTCTCGGAAACCAGGAATCCATGGTCCTTTCGACTGTTTCGCTGCACAGATTGGATTTTAACGATGTAAATGTTGTTAATCTCAGTTCTTTAGGATATATCTAAGATTTTCAAGTGACATTAATTGTTTTTACAACAACAAAATTGCACTTGGTATTTGCAGTGCAATTTGTGTTTTCTTTACTAGAATAATGATTTTTAGGATTTCCTATTTGAATTTTACCACTGACTGCCAAGGGAGCAGAAAAAACAGCAAAAATTAAAACAAAAACTATTTTTATGAGACACTAAACAACATTTAAAAGTAGGAAAATATCTATTAAGGTATTCATGTAAAAAATGTAAATATGCTTTTTCAGAAGACTCTAACACAGTAATATAATGAAGGTCTCAACAGTCACAAAAAAAACTCTGAAATTGGTCTTAAATGAAAGTATTGAATGAAAGTGATATAATACTCACAGTGGCGTTCAAAGTGGGGGAGGGCTCTGTCCTCGAAGCCGTTGGGCGCTCGCTTGCCACTGATGGCTTGCTGGCCCACACACGCTATCATCTGGGATATGTTGATGAACGATCCTGTCGAATAAAACCATAATGAAATAAAAACTTGTCCAGAATCAGATAAATAATAAATGACTCACCAAATAAAAGAAACAAAAGTATATTTTATTTTATTTTGTTTGAGCATATGGTGTTTAGTTCATGTAAACTGCAGCATAAACTTTATACACATTTTTCAACTTTAATGAAATTGTATTTTAGTCAGAAAAGAATGTACAAAATTTATAAATATTTATGGATAGTAGCAAAGGATGTTTCAGCCTTCACAAAATTAAAAAAAAAAATTTATTGAAAATATTGTCAAAGTGGAGGTGCGCTATGTTAGATTCATTAAACTTTTTTCAAAAAAACACTAAGCAACAAAAATTTATCCTGAATTCAGTTAACATTTTGGGTGGAGGTGTGTTTCGTTATTGAGTAAATTTTTTAAAAGGAAGAGGAAAAATGTGCAATGCTGCATTCTTTTTTCAATAATTATCCGGTGAGCAAAGCGCTTGAGAAAATCACTAGAATCATCTAAAAAAATCACAGATCTTTCAAGTTATTTCCCCAAAACTTTTTGGGGCGTTTATATGAGATGGATAACTGAACAGAACACGGACAAATTTTGGTTGATGAGTAAAAAATGTTCCAATACAGTGCACCTCCAATTTGAGGCGCACTGTCAATTGAGGCGCTCCCGTTTTGAGGTTTGGGCGTTATTCGTTTTTGCTTATTGTTTTTTGCAAACGCACTGTAGTACCATGATCCACCTCACATAGCTAGAAGAATACTGAGTCACTGCAAAGGCTGATGTGTAAATTACAGCACTGATTCTTGAGCGACGCATGAACGCAAGCCTCTTTCTCAACTTCCCTAGTATGTAGCTTTGAAATGAAACACAACGAGAGACCTTTAGAGCCGCTGAGGGCCATGACGAGCGGACTGTTGGTCGGGTGGAGCTCCTTGAGGCAGGCCTTGCCCGCGTGGTCTCGGATCACTGAGAGCTCCTTCAGTATCACAGCCTCCAGCGTCTCCTCCGCCGAGCACCCCGGCTGGCACTGCAGGCGGCCCTCCTTCATCCGGGAAATGTACTCGTCGCACTTGCTGTACCTGCACGGATGTGTTCGAAACAAGACATTAATTATAATAGGCCTTCGGAAATTGACACATTTTGCTCTACTTTTAATTTTATTCAAGTGAGAGTAATAAATGAATATTGTGCTCAAATGTTTGCAGATTAATCACACTGACACATTGTAATATCAAATGTTGAAAGGTAAATGAAACTGTTTGACATAATCTCATAATCTGCCATCGGTTGTTGGGCTATTAATTAACAGTCCTGTCTAAGGAACGTGCCAACCTTAGTCAGTAACAAGGCTACAAGATCGCGCCACTATTATCACGATCATCACAGTCATCCTTCACTCATATTCAGGGTAATGTCTTCCTTGAGGTACCTGTCTCAAAAAAGAATGATTAAGAAAAGAAGAATGATTAAGAATGAATGAATGAATTCAAATTTGTTTAACACTCAATAAAAGATGAATTTGTAATCAGTATTTTGTAATAACTCACTGTTATTTTAAGAAGCAATGAACTGATTGGAGTGATGATAAACATTAAAAATATGCAAATCCGATAAAAATTAGTAATAGTGTTAAAAAAACATAAGCAAAAATCTATCTACCTGATTTTTTGTGACATGACCTGGAGGTTTAAGTCACTCATTTTCATTGTTTCCTTGTCAAGACTTAGATACTAGGAATTACAGTACTAAGAAGCAGGAAAGGAAGGAAAATGTTACATATTGTTTTCCAGCGAATGGCATGTCACTCACAAAGACAGATGAAAAAGCGTGAATACTTATAGACTGTGACGTCCTGATGACTTAGGTCTAGATGCAGTTTTAAATTACTGTAAGAATATTTCAATATTCAGTACACTCGTAATTATTCAAGCCCCGGTTACCCGAGTTAGATCTAGCCTTAAAAGTATTTTTATAATCTCAAAATTACTATATTAGATATCTACATTTATAAAAGTGATATAGTATAGTTACACATGAAATTAATTATCTTTGAGTAAAAATGACTTAATAGTCCTTTACACTGTTTTATTGGTAAAAAGTACAACTTGCATTGTATCTATTACATAGTGGTCTTGTACAAAGTCATTGTAATCCTCAACTCAAAATAGAAGTGACCTCTGTATTTTCTGAGGTTCTTGGTAACCGAGGTAGCCTCAGTCTGAAAGGCCACTTATAATGAAGAGTGTACTGTGTATCACACCAATCAAGAAATTATCTTCTTGATCAGTTATAGTAGAATTAATACAACTATGAAGCGCGAGAGGGCGGGGGATTTCACTTGTCGTTCGCGAGTGCCAGGCACGTCCCTCAGTAAACAAACAAAAACCAATGTGTATAATTCACAAGATCCCAATAAGTATATCATCGGGAGGAGTCTTTTGGTCTTTTTGTTACGATGTGGTTTTGTATTGGATGAATCATTTGGTTTGTTGTAATTTATATTATTAAATCAAATTGTTACCTTGTCAATATCCTGTTTTTTTGCGTGTAGATGATTAGTTTCGAAGCGACGGCTTCATCATCAGGTCCATATCCTCTGTCAGATTCGTCATGGATTTAAAATAGAGATACAAACTTAAACTTAGACACAGACACATAATGAATACAAAATTAAACCGTTTATATTTTTCTGCCACGTTTGCGGTGTGTGCACGCATTATGTAGGCCGGCTGCGACTGGCGTTTTCTTCAACATCAAGGTCACATGACGAATTTATTATCACTGGGGAGACCTATTACTGTTTCAAAAGTGCATGGGCCTGGCTGTTCACTTTATCATTTAAAACATTGTTGCCTTAGAATTTCACTGCCTTGTATATTTCAAGATTTTCTAGGGCTGTTATTTTATGACTATTATTGCATTTGTGGAGTATAAATAAGCTATTTTTGAATTTGGAGTGGCTGGTAACGGTAACAATTTGATTTAATAATTGATTTGATATCCAGAAGAAGGAAAATAAATTTAATTATTCATATAAAGTTCCCTTAAAGTTTATCGATTGTCCGCTATACAGTGACACTTTAAACCTTGGAATTTTTGGCTATTTCGAAATTCCTGATGGGTTTCGTCTGCCTTCGAGAGGTTGGCCTGTCGCTGGACTGGTAACTGGAATGGTAAGTATAAAAATTTCCCTCCCTCTCGCGCTTCATAGTTGTAGCGCTACTCGCCCACCCCTGGTTGAGCAGGCGCTGCTTGGCTCGCAGCAGGCCGGCGCCTGGCGTCACGTCGCCGATGCCGATGCTGAACCCTCGGTCCATGAGGTACTTGCTGGCGAGCCGTGCGAGCCGCCACATGGCCGCCGTCGCCGCGCTCTCCCCCCAGTCCCGCAGCAGCACATAGAACACGTTGTTCTTGCCGCCCGAACCCAGCGTCGACTTGTCCAGCGCGCCCGCCAGCAGCTCCGAGTTGCGGATCACCACGACTGCAGACGACACAAAGTGTGAGAAACAGTATATTCGGGATAGTGCTAGTTTGTCAATAAATAAAAAATATTATGCTAGGGGCTCTAGATCATTCTCAAACTTGACTATTTATTCAACATAAAAAAAATAAATTGTGTTATTTCAAGATTTTATGTGATATTCTTCATTATATTAAAACTTACTTATCATACTCTATTGTGTAATCCGTCCATTTGCATACCACAGCTTCTAAAATATGTGTTTTCCTAAATTTGAATATTTTGAATAATTACAAATCCAGCTGCTATCTCGTATGAAAAAAAAATTACAATATCTTTTTTGAACTTGTATTTACAAATGAGACTCTTCCTCATGCACAGGTGCTCTGCCACCTATGTGAGAATATTTTGGTTTAATAACCAAGAGATATAACTTAACTTAACAATCACTTCTTTCATTATTTTTTTTTTTTAAGTGTCTACTGTTTCATAATACTCCTCTGCTGATTGTTGTAATCTGCTTGGTTTCAGAAATAAAGTTTATTTTGATTTCATTTTATTTATTAAAAAATAATTGACCACATTGAGTTTTTACTGCTAACTTTTGGTTTTAAATGACAACTTAGTTACTAATACTTTACGTCCTTTGGCATATGTGAGTCAAATTACGGTAGGAATATATCTGATGAAAATGTAGTTTACTTGTTGGAGAATAAAAATAGCTAATCCAGCTAAAATTGATAACTGAGTGTTGATAGACAAAAATCATAAATAATACATATTAATAATGATTCTGACTGTTTCTAACCTCTTGTCAAAGATTAAAATAATGATACTTATTCCAAAATCTAACGAACAAAAAATATTTTGTATAGACAGTTAGTATTCTTGTAGAATTTATCAGTCTTCGAAGAGGTTAGTTGTCAATTGATAAATCAGTATAGAAAACCCTTTACTTTCAACAAGGGCGATTGCAGAATCAATTAATGAATGTACAATGTTTTAAATGGATTTTCAATTGAAGAAAACAAGATTTAGGAGAGATTGATAAATACCCACTAGTCTAATTCAGTGTAGGTTATGTGCAGTTGGTAGACTTACAGGAGTCGCGGACGCAGAGGTCCTCGTCGGAGGTGTAGGCGCGGCCCTTGGTGCGCAGGTTGGCCTTGACTGCGCACGCCTTGTTGGGCCGCAGGATCAGACCGAACACCTGCTTGCCCGTCCACATTACCTGCGGCTGCAACAACAACAAAAGTCAAGCATTATTCTGAAGGGAAGATTTAATCTAAGCAGGATTCTATTCCAGATTTCCGGTTAAACTTTCTATTAATTATTTTGAAATATCAAAAATGTATTACCATATTTATTTGATAACTAAAAGGTATTATTAAGATGTCAAAATTAGTATCGTTACATGGATTTGAAGATCTTAAACGTTACTTGCAGAATATTAGGCAACGTACCATGCAGTAACCAGCTTTACCCAGTCATTTGTGGCTCTGTCTGAGTCAACTACTACTTTCCATGCTTCTCATGAGATCAACTTTGAGTCAGCAAATTACACAACACCAGAAAAGGAGATAAGGAAGGAGGAGGGTCCTGTACCTGTAGGACCCTCGTCTGTAGAGGAACTATCGATGAGGGCCAAGGATGGTTCTAGAGCAAGGCCACTGTGTTGCTAGCGACGACCCTAAGATTTTCTGTGCTTTGAACCTGGTGATGCCAGGAAAAAGGTGCTCCAAGGGCTCCATTTCCAACAATGTGTCAACATAGATGTCATTGTGCCAGACTCAAATGTAAAGCGGGCAATGGTAATTGTTGACACGTCAACAAACAGCCTACGCAGCGTCTACAAAACAGTCTCCATTGCCTGCTTCACCTTTAACTGTAGCGCAACACATCGCGCTGAGTGCGCTGATGCCATGTTGGAAATGGAGCCTTAAAGAGAGAGAGAGCTCAGAAGTGAGGTTAGATCCTTAGGATGCGGGGCACTCTTGTGCCAGGCGGGTACCAACATTACAGTTTGCGCACGCTAACCCCGACCATTTTAAAGAACGTGTGCAAGATAGACAATGAATGTTCAGAGAGAAATAGACGATTCCTAAATAAGTGTATGTCATTAGCTGCAGCAAAGTGGTTTTTTTGTACCTATTTGGTTTCCTACTGGACGATCATTTTGTTTTCTTTTCTTGTTCTTGAAGTGTTTTTATTATCCGTTAGATAGCGACTCTTAAATCTGGACCGAGTTGACAGCTGTCATCAATCAAAGAAAATAAACAATATTTGTTTACCTTTTTGGGAAAATGATTTTTTAATTAAAACTTATAGAAACACAACTATTTCAAGTTTAAACTCTTATTTAATAACAAGTACATACAAATTCGGAGAATACAGTGCATATTTCCAAATTTACAGGTGAAATGACATAGATAAAACTTACGTAAACAAAACCTCAAACCATAACCTTAAATATATTTTGAAAACCGAGAATTTTACTTTTCTTCTGAATATTAGTTTACTTATTTACAGCTCATAGCAATAGTAAAGGGGCGGGGCTTGAGTAGGGGAGTGACTTCCCCTCCTCCCCCACACCCCGATGCATCAAAATTCTCACGCTGGTCGGGATGAGCGTTCGCGAACTTTAGTAATAGTATCTTGTGGATGGCGGGGGGAGGCAGGTCAATGGACATGTGAGTGTCGGGCCCCGCCAGCAGTGTCGTTGCTAGCTGACACACCTCGGTGCGAGTCAGGAAATTGTCGCGCTGGGTCAGCAGGTGATGTGACTGTGACTGTGTGTGTTACGTACCTTGCGGATGGCGGGGGCGGCAGGTTGATGGACATGTGAGTGTCGGGCCCCGCCAGCTGACACATCTCGGCACGAGTCAGGAAGTTGTCGCGCTGGGTCAGCAGGTGATGTGACTGTGACTGTGTGTGTTACGTACCTTGCGGATGGCGGGGGCGGCAGGTTGATGGACATGTGAGTGTCGGGCCCCGCCAGCTGACACATCTCGGCACGAGTCAGGAAGTTGTCGCGCTGGGTCAGCAGGTGATGTGACTGTGTGTGTTACGTACCTTGCGGATGGCAGGGGGAGGCAGGTCGATGGACATGTGAGTGTCGGGCCCCGCCAGCAGTGTCGCTGCCAGCTGACACACCTCGGCGTGAGTCAGGAAGTTGTCGCTCTGGGTCAGCAGGTGATGTGACTGTGACTGTATGTGTTACGTACCTTGCGGATGGCGGGGGGCGGCAGGTTGATGAACATGTGAGTGTCGGGCCCCGCCAGCAGTGTCGCCGCCAGCTGACACACCTCGGCGCGAGTCAGTAAGTTGTCCCGCAGGTGATGTGACTGTGATTGTGTGACTGTGGTTGTGTACCTTGCGGATGGCGGGGGGAGGCAGGTCGATGGACATGTGAGTGTCGGGCCCCGCCAGCAGTGTCGCTGCCAGCTGACACACCTCGGCGCGAGTCAGGAAGTTGTCGCGCTGGGTCAGCAGGTAGGCTCCGGTGATGAAGTCCTGCGTCGCCGCGATCAGCAGCTCTCCGTTGCGGGGAGTCACCAAGTTGGACTTGTTCTGGTAGAAAGTAATCGATTTTTAGATTTTCTGAATAAAAAGCATAATTAGTTTTGAAAAATACTCTAAAGAAAATTGCTGTGGTGGATAAAAGTCCTATGTTTATCCATGCAATGAAACAATTAAAAATAAACTAACGAGTCTGTAATTTTAAATTACTTTTTACTTATAATTTTTGTAATAAAGGAAATCCCAAGGAAAATTTATATTTATTTTGAATTCAGTTCCACACAGTGGATCTAATAATACATCAGTTGGTACTGTTAAACTAAGCCAAGCTACAGTTTTACTGTGGTTTTGCCTACCCCCATGAGCACCAGGGCCTCGGCTCGAGCCTCCTCGGTTTGTGGAAGGTGGAGGTTCATCTCGTCTCCGTCAAAGTCAGCGTTATAGGGAGTGCACACACACTCGTTGAACCTGTATCAGTTAAGTGATTTAATCCAAGGATTTAACAAAAAACAATTTAAATGACCTTAGAAGATCCAACATTGAACTTCTTGAGACAAAGTACATTTTCCTTAAACTGTTTCTCTGGGAATTCACAACAAGATCTTTATGAGTGATGTTTAATTTTGATATTAAAGCTCTGGCTAGCCATATTGGCGATTGAGTGATTGCACTGTATTCAGAATCGGTGTTATTCTACACTCTTCTTTTGTTCATATTTCCTAGTGCATTTCTAACAAAACCAGAATATTTCAAACCTGCCTTTTAACCAGGTTTCAGACCGAAGAATTAATTGGTGAAACATGAGTGCAATCACCTGAATGTGCGGTGCTCCAGGACTTTGGCGCGGTGACACATGATACTCAGCTTGTGCAGACTCGGCTGTCGGTTGAACAGCACCACATCTCCGTCCCGCAAGTGCCGCTCCACTATGTCTCCCTCCTGAAAATCACAGATTGTCTTGATTATTTCCATTATACTTTCTCTGTCTCCTTAACAAAGGATTGACAAAAAAGACGCAACAACCTGCGTTTTTTTTAAATAAAAATATCATTCCTAGAATAAAAAAATGGTCATAAAGCCACCAGTACTTAGACACTTCAAGTTAACTTGAAGTATTCAGTATTGTCCCTTTCAACTAACTTTAAGGCCTTCGTAGATTCCCAAAACAAGAACTTTGGAGAACATTGCCTATGTTCTGATAAAGGATTAATACTTGTTGAGTCAGCAGAGCAAAATGTCAGTGACAGTTTTTCAAATATATCATCATTGTGATAATTACTAACCTAAGAATGGTCCAACTATCGTTCTATACAATTATAAAAAAAAGTATCACATCGTTCCTGCGCCTACCTTGAGCTCCTGAGCGATCTTGAAGCGGTTGCCGTAGCGCAGGTACTTCTTGTAGCTGGAGTCCTTCTGCTGCACGAAGTTGGCGCCTGGGTGGACGTCGGGGCCGTTGATGATCAGCTGCTTCATCAGCTGTTTGTTAGCCGGGTGGACTCGCTCCGGGAACGTCAGGATCTTGGCCACGTGCACCGGCACCCCCACCTGACACACAGTGTTTGGTTACTTCAGTTATTTGTTCAGGGTGTCTACTATATCCAATGCAGTCAAAAATAAGACTTGGAGGACCTTCGGAGGACCCTAAAGAATTTTGGAGGACCCGGCAACATTCCTCGGCGTGGTGTTGTTTATGGAAAATATTGATGTAAATAAAAAAAATCCAAATAAAATTGTAACTGGCACATAGTTACTGCTTTTCTGTCAATCGTTTAGAGTATCAAGACGCTTTAATAAATACTAATGAAACATTATCCTTAAATCTTATAGTGTATTTTACTTTAATCTTAAATAAGAGTCAATGTGCCGATGGTTAATGTTTTTAGGACGACATGTAGTGACACGCGATTGTTGACGGCTGAGAGCAGAATGACAGTGCTGCGCTCTGGCGACGCATTGCCGCGCATGCGCACTAGCCGTTTTTGCTGCCGCGCATCCACCGCACTGGGCCTCAAGAATTGGCGTCAGTTATAGTCATAATTTCATTTACCAGTTAATTTATTTAGCAATTCTTATATAATCGATCAAAAGGCTCTAATAAGGACTTACCTCCTCAATTCGCAGATTTGGATCTGGGGAAATGACAGTTCTGCTGGAGAAGTCAACTCGTTTACCAGAGAGATTTCCTCTGAAACGCCCTTGCTTGCCTTTCAACCTCTGCACTAGACCTCGACTGGACTTCTTTGGCTGGAATTTAAGAAACTTTGCATAACACTCTTGAAGAACAACACATGATGAAGTAGTGTCAAGATATAGGTTTGGACGGAGCCCAAACAAAACCTTTAAAAATTTCACTGGTATTGGCAAACTCCAAATAACAATAAAATTAATAAGTGACAAATTCAATCCTAACCTTCTAATCCTCAAGCAAGAAACTTAACAAAAAATATCCCAAGGTGTCTCAAGGTGATTTATTGCTTTTTACACTCTGTTGAAAGTATTTTCCAATATTTAAAGTACTGCTTAGATTATCCCCACAAGATATTATCCAGATTGGCCTATCCGTAAAATACAAATACAGTAGAGTCCCGCAAACCCGGACTTCGATTTATAACCTGGAATTCTGGATAACTCGGAAAGCCTGCCAGAGCAATAAAATGCATTGAGATTCAAGGCCAGAGCACGGTGTGACACATATAAAACAGTTTTGGTTTTTCTCTAAGTTTTTTTTAGAACTGATAATGTAGTTCTTGTATTTTTACTATGCAATAAATAAATGATTTTTTATAGAAATAACAGAAACTATTCTTATTTTTTCTTGTTTTTACTCATTTCCCGATAACTCGGAATTTTCACAAACCCGGACACCATTCGGTCCACATTAGTCCAGGTTTGTGGGACTCTACTGTATTTCAATCATTGTTAAAAGCATTATCTCAGCAAGTTTTATATGTGAAGAGTGCCTTCTAAAAGTAAGATACAACTGCAATAAATCCACCACTGTATGCATTAGGTAATTAAAAAAATTGTAATCACTTGCATAATCTTTGATGTTGATGGTTACTTAACAAGTCTTCAGCCCAGGCAGTTTCCTACATGTAAGGGCGTCACAGATGATTGAAATAAATAAATAAATAAATAAATAAATAAATCTTTACACACACAGCATTTTCGTAAGGCGAATCTTTTGCTGCGATAAGAGCTAGCAGTAATCAACACATGTATAACCTACATGGGAATTTTGCAGGAGTTTGTTGCTGTCCTTAACAGTCACATCGGTGATGTTGATGTTGATGTTGATGCTAGTTAGATACTGACCTGCATGTTGATGGGGATGCCTGAGGTCTCGCTGTTGATGTAGAGAGCGCAGTGGAGCTGCAGGAACTCCCAGTCCTCGTTGATCATCTGCGCCTTGGCCCCCGACTGTCGGTGCTTGGCAATCACATCGTTGATGAATACTATCTCCGACAGTTTCATCGTCAGGTCGTCCTCGTTTCTGGAGAACACACGACAGATTAGGCTACAGTGATCAATTATTGTAAGGCTTGTCAGTTTTGAAATTTTGCTGTCTAGGGGGACATAGGCTGATTTAAGCCTACATTTTATCAACCTAGGTCAGGTTTGTTGTTTTTGTTTAAAGACAGAAAAGAGAAAGTAGTGGCTTCTCTTTAACCTTGCATTTCCCCCGTCAACAAACAGGGTGTACGGCTATGTACTCTTTCGATGAATTATGATATTCTAGCACATCTTTTTCAGACTATAACAAAATTTTAAAAAAATCTAAATTCTAAATTACTTGAGAAACAAGACATTTTATTTTTTGTTATAAAGGTTTTTTTGATATTATCTATTATTTTAAGACACTATTCATATATAGGCCTACTTGTTTATACTGTATTATGAATAAAAAGAATTTGGTTTGAATACTGATGTTAGAAATAAAGTGCCCTTTCACAACCAACAAAACCCCACAACCGCGCACACTTATTGTAAACGCCTCAGTACAATACGATGGGTGTACGTAAGCCTCAGTACAGTATGACGGGTGTACGTAAGCCTCAGTACAGTACGACAGGTGAACGTACGTGCCGGACTTGAGGTCGGAGATGACGCTGGGCCGGATGCAGATGGGCGGGACGGGGACGCGGGTGAGGATGAGGTGCGCCGGGCGGGACACGGCCGGGTTCATGAGCAGCAGCGCGACGTCCGTCTCTGGGATGGCCTCGAGCAGCCGCAGCACCTCCTGGGGGTTGAGGATCTGCGTGAGGCCGTGCCGCCGCACCCCCTCCAGCTCGGGGTTGTACGCCACCACCTCGTCGTACTCCGCTGCAACAGGGCGAGAGCGGTCATAGCGAATATCCCATGGAATAGTGAGTTAGCGAATTTCCTACGGAATAGTGAGCTATTGGCATCACCCCTTAGTGATGTGGCTCTGAGGCATGGGACCTTGATAACTTTTCATTTTAAAAATAAAGCTGTTGTCTATTGTCTATTGTCTATATAAGCTCATATTTATCATATTGTACATCCTCCCAAATGCAAATTTAATTTATATTTTACAAAAAAATAAAAATACAAAAACTTTAAGCCTTTTCCCAAAGTTATAGCACCAAAAATAACCGATTTAGGAACATAAATGTGAATTTGCTAAACGCAGTTTGTTGTCTTCAAAGGATTTTGCTCTCTAGCGCCCTCGATTAGGCCTAATAACCAATTTACTTTAAATTTGTTGGATATATTAATTGCTATGATCCAATTGTCAGAACAAAAACCGGAAGCCCAAAACCCTATTTTAGAGGTCAAAATTACTAAATTTTGGTGTTTTTTTGTCAAAAATAGGCAATTTAAGCAAGCCCTAAAAGTGAGATTCTCTCCATCTTGTAAAGTGCTGCGAGAATAGTTGTTTTTATCTATCTTTTATCTAAGGAACTAAATAAGAAAGGAGCAGAATGATGATATTTCCCAGAATTGGAGGCGCATAAGGTACAGTCACAAGTGAATTGCCGACATGGCAAAACAGTCAATATCTGATGGCTGCAGCGTTCAATAGTCAAAAATATGTCAAGCTGCTCAGATTTTACGGATTTGCACATAAATTATAGGCCTAGTTGTTTTTAATTTTAATAATAAATGCTATTAGCATTGTCATCACACAGAAATATATTCTAAATCTATAGAGAACGGGAATCCCAGTACTGATTTATTATAAATACCCAGTACTGAGTATTTATCATGTACAAATTTATCTGTACTGGAAGTATTATTTGACAATGCACCTGTTTTATTACAAATGTAATATTGAACGTTATGTGCAATAAAGAATTTGAATTTGAATTTGAATTTGATCCCTGGATCCCAGGATCGGCTTTTGCCAATCCCAATATCCTTGGATTTGAATTCAGGACCAGGATTGAGTTCCCTACTCAAGAATAAGATAGGTCTTATTCTGCTGTATTAGGATACAGCAAAAAATACAAATTTGTAAAAAGCTAAAAACCTGATTGACTTAAAATATCTATGAGACTAACCTAACTTGGTAGCCATAATGCCTTCTGGACGCTTGGTTCTGAACTTTTCATGACTGATTTTGAGTAAACCGCACTTTTTTATCACTCCGTTGATATCGCCGCAGTGAGGGCACAAGCTGACTTTCTTTGCTTTCTCCTGGATTTGCTTACGAAGCGCCTTGCGAGCCAAGTAAGTGAGATGTGGATTGCGCACCTTTGTATAGTAAGTCATGCGGTCCTTGTCACTCAGCAACACATGAGCACAAAGTGGGTTCTGTGAAAAAAGGTTAAGTAAGGAAAGGGGTTTTTAGCACCATCAACCAACCATACAATTGTAACCTGAAATATTATGTCTCAGTACAAAATACTACAACGTGTTGAAGTGTTTGTATTGCAATCAAAGTGATCTAAAAGATATTAGGCTACACTAAATTTCACAACAGGACAAAATAGTGTGCTAGGTATACATATAGAATGTCTGTAGAAACCACTCTGAAACTTAATAAAATCAATTGACTGTAGTGTTTTAGAGGATACAAAAATCATAATATAAAATTTATTATGATTTCATATGTTTATTCAGTATTTTAACCTCGATTACAATATTGAAATACCTACTAATGGGGATACAATCAAAGTTTGAAAATAAAACCACATGACCCATCTAATTGCAGTAGACTATCTGTTCAAACTATTGATTATTATCAACATAACCAGTGGAGGAGATTGCAATTTGATCTTACCTTACAGATGGTCTGAAGAATATTTATGACAGAACGAAAGTAGCCAATATGAAAAACTGGTAGTTCCAAATCGATGTATCCAAAGTGTCCAACACAGTCATTCAGGCCTTTACTGCAAGATTGGCAATTTGCATCTTTCTGGTTTGTTCCCTACAAAGAAATCCACATTTACAATAGAAATTCAGTGAATGTTGACAATTTGTTTGGCAAAAATTTTTAGTATGAAACAGGTTAGTCAAAATTCTTATAGCAAATAAGATTAAATAGGCGACTCTGAATTTTATCCTTGTGTAGCGCACTTTAAAAATGTATTTTATTAAAGGAAGGAATAGCCTAGAACCTGCTGGTTGCAGAACTAGCCTTCTTTTAACTGGCTTATGTTTGTGACTCCCCGTTGAAGGCAAGCCAAGTTAGGTGTCTTAGAAGGGAGATAAGTACCTCGCAGCTATAGAGGCATTGTTGGAGACTAGTGTGTTATGCTCCATTAGAAAGTTCCGTGTCATTGTCTCAACAAGACTTCAGGGCCATTGCACAACCATATTAAGGAAGCTGAGCTGGGCAAAGAATGTCGCTCATGGATAAAACAAAATTTAAATCTCAATCAAACAGTGCCAGCAGCAAGCTAATTTTATTTGTAAAATATGTTTAGTACACCACCTCAAGGTTGAAATCTACTTTCTGATAAACTTTTCAAATAGGCCTGCCGTTCCTTATCACCTAAAATACGGTATTTGTTCAGTTGTATCCTGTTACGACTTGGAATCAAGAAAACGCTTAAGAAATCATTCACTCCTTGTACACATGACTGAGATGGTGGCTTGTCCTGTCATCCAGCTACTTTGTGGAGGTCGTGAATTGGGTATAGTTATAAGCGATAGCTTGAGGATGTGGAATTCCCTGCTGGTGATTAACAACAGCACTGGTGGATACTACGTTCATCCATGAAGTATTGGCTGATGGGCTTATATTAACAGTCCTGTCTAAGGAACATATCGGCCAATCAGTGACAAGACTACAGGATCGCGCCACAATCATCCAAAACTCATCTTTCACTCATATTCGCCTTAATAGGCCTACCCCTTACTGGTGGTCGGTGTCTTACATGATAATATTCTTGAATTTCCTTACATCTTTAATATTTACGAGGCTATGTTGTGGATTCTCACTAAAATCTCTTTAATCGAACACGATGATTTGGCTTTCTTCCATGTTAACCTCTTGAAGTCCACGCCCACAAATATGCGGGATGACCCCCAGCCCGCCGCTGGTCCACGCCCGCCTATAGGCGGGATCAGACATCGTTTGGTTTCAGCGGTCCTAGCCTTCACAGACTAACAAACTTTTGGTCACAAGTTATATGTTTTTTTTCGTCAGAAAACAAGCTTTCTAATGGTACATTTGGTTTTGTTATTTTCCCAGGTGGGAACACTGGGAAACGAAATGAATTGTACATTTAGTTGCGTCGTCAGCTGTTGCTCAGTTTGTAAACAAACAAACTGAGTTCGTTTGACCAGCGTTTTCTTCGTGATTGTGAAATAGCGGGATTTTATAACTAATGATACATTTAGTGACGAATCTGAGTGTAGTGAAAGTGATCATGAATATGAAGTGCTATTTTCACCGATTGACAATCTCCAAAAATCTCCAAAATAACCCGGACCGGGCATGTATATGGTAGTAAAAATACCCGGACTTTAAGAGGTTAATAAAATGGGCTTAAAGCACTTGAAAATTCCAAATGCCTTTCCGGTACTTGAAAAATCGCTTTAATAGCAAATAAACTGTTAATAAATGAGGTATTAAATCAACTGGAAATATTTACCATCCGACGGTCCAGAACACCAAAGGGGACAGGAGTTCTGGCGGTATCTTGGGAGTACAAGTTTTTCGCAACGACATGCAGATGTGCCTGTTGTTGCATCTGATGAGGACCATCCACTCCAAAGCTGACATGTGATCTATGGAAAAAACAAGTTACAAAGAGAGCTTTTAGTTTTTAGAGCTTTCTATAAAAAATATTTAGCTAGGGCAAGATGCAAGGTTCATCAGCACTCGTTATAGAGCAGGAGTCTTTCCTCACTGAAAGCTGAAACATAGTTGAAATAGTAGGTCTACTGCAACTACACTGATAGGACCTGATTTACACATTTCAAGCTGCCAGATATATTTAATTCTACTTGGCAATAGCATAATATGCTTTGATAGCATAATGTACTTTGAACATGTAAAGTGGCAACTCGATTCCGAATTGACCCGTGTAGGCCTAAATCAGCAAGTGGTGAATTAAAAGATTCAAAGGGCTGAATATATCAAATTGTAAATTAAAAACAATTTAACAACCACATGGACCCTACACAACACATGAGCAACCTCACACAGAAATATATTCTAAATCTATAGAGAACGGGAATCCCATGCTGGTTCTGTGCATGATCATCTTTGGTTGTTTCAAAGATGATTTATTGGTTATGCAGCTCTGATCTGCTTTAGGGTCTACCCACTAGGTGCACGTAAATACAATTAATGTAAGCTTAATGCATACTCTAGGCCTCTAAAAGTTATTTATTACCCAGCAATTGGGTTAACTGAATATTATAAGCTATACTCACATTTTCTTTGCCAAATCGGTTTCCCTGTACTGTTCTTTAACCATGTTTGTTTAATTGTAATCTTGACTCTTCTAACAGTTTACTCGTACAAAATTGCAAGTTTAAGATTGTATATTGTCTTGTCTAAATTATTACACATAACTAGGTTTTAAGTTATTTTGATGTTGTAGCCACAGACAGCCTTCAAGTTGTCTTGACAACTTGAGTTAAAAATGTTCGTCTGCTCTCCCAGTGATGCCATCTTTGGATCAGTTTATTTTTCAAGGAATGTTTCAAAACGTCCAGGTTATAGATAGGTATGTCCACGTTCGTAGAGTGCACGAAATAGGGCAGGTGAGCGAGTGCACTGCTAGGGAAATTATTGTTTATAGGGGTCCGTCCATAAATTATGTCATCTGAAAGCAGGGGAGGGTTGCAGAATGGGAATGACGTTAGGATGATGAGTTTGATGGGGGAGGGGGTTAGACACTCAGATGACGTAACTTTTCAAATTTTTAGTTTTAAAACTAATTTGGGTCGAAAAATTGTAAAAATTCTACGTAAAATGTGATTAGGCCTAAAGATAAACAGTTTTGAAATTTAATTAGATACTATGAATCGATTTTTACATTGGGGGCCCACCAGTAGACCTACTTTCTAGTTCATCACTATGCCAGTTGACCTACTTTTTAAAAATAAATAAATCATAGAAACCAGTTGACCTACGTAGAAACCAGTTGACCTCCAAGACAGTTTATCTCGTAACCAGTTGACCTACCGGGTGGGGAAAAATAATAAATATTTGATGATAACAAAATAGTTTTACATTATCCATTAAAATGGTCATTATTTTAACTTCAGATCGAAACAAAGCTACAATATAATCTATCATCTGAGAAGTTGAGGCCGACGATTTCACCACCACAACTGATTGCCGCCTTCCACGCCCTTTTTCACAGCCATTCGATGTATGGCTTGGCTGGCACTATGGGGGCACTCGGGCACTGGCCTGAGTGAAGAATGTGCTAGTACTGCAAAAGAAGGCCTGATAACATCTGTTGGGTATGGGTACCTATCAGAGCGTTGGCACCCAATCTTTGTGGAACTGGGAATCGTCACTGCATTTAGCCAATACATTTTCAATATTCTTGGCCTCGTCAAAAAAACCAAGCTAATTTCAACAGGAGAGAAGAAGTCCATCCACACAAAACTCGTCATACTTGTGATGTTAACGTCCCACGGTCTTAGAGTAATAATGCCACGGTGTCTATGCCCGTACGCTATCAAAGTTATGAACACCCTACCAGTCACAGTGTCACAGTACGGAAATTGACTCAAAGAAGAATAATACCAAAATATATATTTTGGGGTGTCTTTTACGTTAATAGATAGAAAAACTGCTAAAATCGGATCTTTATAATGTTACATATTATACAATGTTTAATTAAATCAGACTTTACCTATGTGTCTTTGAAAAATTTTCCCTCCTTTTCTATGACTTCCTACTAACTGTTTGATATTTCCTAACCTCTTTCTTTCAATTTTGTGCGTCAAATCCATCATTGTTTACATTTGGATTCCAAAATGTCAACCAATATTTCTAAAAAGAGAAAGGTTAGTTGGATGTAATTTAATGACAATTGAGTGGTTTGTAATATTTTTATTGAATTTCAATTCAAGCTTACGTTTAATTTTGCGCATGTAAATGGATTAACTCGGATTAAAAATTTTCTCTGTAAGCATATGTTTGTAGGACCACCTTTATTTTAAGTTGTTTTAGTACATCTATTTAAATTAATTAAGCTGATTTTTTAGTAATATGTTCAACTACAATCAATGTTTTTTTTTTCTAAAGCCTGCTTTTCACACAATTTCACGAAGAGTTGCTAGTTAGGAAACCTCTTCAGTTTTGCTCACTGAAAAGCCATTGAAATATTAGCTAGCTCACTTACACCAACAATCGGTCGAGTTGAGTGTGTCAGTTTGTTGCAGATGGTGTATTTAAAGCTGAACTCAATGAATTCCTGACACGTGAGCTGGCGGAAGATGGCTACTCTGGCGTGGAAGTTCGGGTTACCCCGACCAAAACCGAGATCATCATTATGGCCACCCGTACACAAAATGTGCTCGGAGAAAAGGGTAGACGCATCAGGGAGTTGACTTCTGTTGTGCAGAAAAGATTTGGCTTTCCTCCTGATTCCGTCGAGCTATATGCTGAAAAAGTTGCCACTCGAGGTCTCTGCGCCATTGCCCAGGCAGAGTCACTCCGCTACAAACTTATTGGAGGACTTGCTGTCAGGAGGTGGGTTTAATTTTTTTTTATTCCCGCCTTACTTAATGGGACTTTGTAAACATTAGTTTTTTTTTCCAGTTCAATCCTACTGATCAATATGTTTGGCTACTTTAGTTGATCGATATTTGAAGGGGTCCCCCGTAAAACGTTCTAAACGACAAAAATCTAGTTTAGAGTAATCAAGAGTTGAAAGTTGAATTCTAAAATTTACGGTTTTTTTAAGGTTGGCACTAGGGAATCCTATCCCGGACGATATTTTCAATCCCGGGATTTCGGGATTGAAAAACTTTAATACCGGGATCCCGGGACTGATCCTGGGATTAACCTAACATAGTATTTGCCGATACAAAAATAAATATTTAGTATTAATTCGCATGTATACATGTTATCGTAATATAATGCGCGATATAGAAAGCAGTTTTCTGTTTAGTTTTGAGTTGTTAACATGATTTTATATATAAAAACTTAGAGCAGAAAAAATTGACGAAATAGTCAGTCTTATCATGAAACACCGAATACAGTATTAGACATCAGAGTGAAAACGGAACACTTTATCAGGATGGTCAGTACAACCGTGAACTAATCATAAAATATTTATTCAGACGTAATTTAAAGAAAGTCTTATACAAAACATGAATATAGTTACATGACCAAACAATATCAGGACATGGAAAGATCGAATTAGAAAAATTAGAAGTACGACAAAAATTATCATTAGAGCATCGTAATGAAACTTAATTGCAATTACATAACATTGTTTAGGAACAAGTTAAAAAATCTCTATGTATTTTTTCAGTAGCTTGAAAATATTAACTGGAAACTACTTTTATACATACTAGAGGACGACAAATAACTCATCATACCATGATTATTTGATCGAAAACATAACATGTAGCCTAACTGGTTTTTCTTACTTACAGTAAGAAACCAAAGTAAGCAAACCCAAGCTTGTCAAAAATAAGGCTTAAGCGCCTTTTGGTGTCTGAAGCCTTTTACTCAGTGGGCGAGTACATGAGCCACACGTGGAGCTAGGTCCGGTAACCTGCCCCCCCTTTGTTCAGTTTTCCGCCCCACTGGGACGGAACCAATTTTTCCTCCTCTATAATGCTTTTAAAAAGTATTTTTTATGTAAACTGGTGCCTTCTATTGACGCATTCTATGCAAATGTATATATTTGTTTTACGGAATAAAGAATATTATTATTATTATTACAGTGAACTCCCGATTATCCGCGAGCGGATTATCCGCGGTGCGGATTATCCGCGCGTGCAATGAAAAGCGATTGAATACGTATTTATAAAAAAATAAACTGAACTGGCAAGTTTTTGAGTACAAAACGCGCGAAGGCTTTCTCTGTCTACCGCGACGCGAAGACGATTTTCGTTTACCGCGACGCGAAGACGATTTTTGTCAACTGCGATGTGACAACAACATTTATCTATTACGACAATGATATTCGTCTACCGCGAAAACCATATTCGTCTACCGCGGCGTCTACCGCACAACGACGACTAGCGCATCGACAAACTTTGCCTACCGCGAAGACGTGGAAGACGATTTTCGTTTACCGCGACGCGGCGACGATTATTGTCAACTGCGATGTGACAACAACATTTATCTATTACGACAATGATATTCGTCTACCGCGGCGTCTACCGCACAACGACGACTAGCGCATCGACAAACTTTGCCTACCGCGACGTCCATAACCCGACGACGATATTTTTTCTACCGCGGCGACGATACTCGTCTACCGTGACAACGATATCCTTACACCACGACGACGATTTTCGTCTACTGCGACGTGACAACAATATTTGTGTCTACCGTGACAATGATATCTGTCTACCACGACGACGATATTCGTTTACTACGATGACGGATTCGTTTACCGCGACGTCCATATTCGTCTATTGTGACGCGATACTCGCCTACCGCGAAGTTATAGGATATCCCCCCCCCAAATGAAATCTGGGTTCGCCCCTGACTGTATTATATAAATTGATTTTTAATGTTGAAATTTTTTTCTCTTTTATTCTCTCCCATTTTCAACACTTGCGGATTATTCCCGATTTCCGTTATCCGCGGTAGTAGCGCCACCCAATCCCGCGGATAATCGGGAGTTACTGTATAACATTGTTTTAACTGATAAGATCCTAGTAAATATCAATTTTACCGTAATTTTACAATCCCGAAAATCCCGGGATTGAGCCGAAAAATCCCAGGATTGAATAAGCCCTAAAATCACGTGGGATCCCGGGATTGGATTCCCTAGTTGGAACTTATAATCGTGTATAATTTTTTAACACCCTATTTATAACATCATAATGTAGCCGTATATTGAATTTTTACTTGCCATTAAGCATTTTAAAACATTTTACGTGGTTTTTTAGGGGGTTATAACGTTCTAAATTACTGGCTCTTGAAACGTTTTCTGACGAACTGCTCTTCTACTTTGGAAGAAAACATCAGGGAGTGTAAAAATACCAACAGAAACAAAAGTAAAACTGAATATAAAACAATTTTATTGATGTAAAATTACAAAAACGTAATAAGTCATTTTGCTAAAAGTTATCTACATGTGGTGCTTAAAACCTTTTTCTACCTACTTTTTTGGGGGCAATTTCCAGGCTTGGGATTCTTAGTTTTAGAAATACAGGATAATCCAACAGTTCTATTTTCATTTCTAGTCCAATCATTCCACTTTCCAATATTAACTTCACGTCTTTTATTTTTATTTACGCGATTTTGGTCCTTGGGTGACAGCGCAACGATCGGCGGGGATTCCATCTTTCGGCGAATAGAACGTTATTCCCCAGAAAGTCCGTGCAGTCCCTCGAGGCATGCAAACTTTGACAGACGAAATCAGGGCTACCAACTCAAATATCTTCAAAACAAAATATACCACGGTGTAGCTCATGTCCTAGAGAACCTTTTTCACTGAATATCTCAGATTTTGAAATTTTGTAGTTTAGAACGTTTTATGGGGGACCCCTTCATTTATTAACTTAATTTAAGTACTGAAGTAATTAAATTACATAACTCGTTTCTTTTTCACTAGTAGGGCTTACCGTATACACTTTACCCTCAAAGAATCTTTGTATTGGTACGAGTTTCATATCTGATCAGTGCAGGATTTACGGCGGACGCAGCTTTAAGTTAGACCTAGATCAGTATGCGCCCTCTAAAAGTGGTGACTTTTTTTTAGTTACCAGTGCTACGTTTTCACGCTCGATCGGCCCCTCTCGGTGGCTTATTCTCACCCGTGCGCGGTTCCCTAATCGCCGCGCGACCGTAGGCCTGGGTCAGTGGTAAATCCGCCTCTGCATCTGGTCTTATGCTGTTCATTTCTATTACACACGGATTCTCAACTGATTTTTAAGAAAATATATCAAACGATCTCCCGGTTGAAGTTTGATAATATTGTTTGTTGGGCAAAACTTGACATCCGTATCATTTTATTTACTATTGTATTTGTTTTATTACTCTTTGTAAATATTTATACTGAAAAGATGGCGGGTGATGAAAAATAAAGTAGATTGTTATAGTTGGTTAATGATATTATTTTTAATTTAGGTTTTGGTTAGCTTCGCTTTGTTTAATTTAGTTTTCTAGAGTTATGTTATATTTTTTGTGAGAGATTCGAGTAATATAGGCCCTAATTGACAATGGTTTTGGTTACTGTTTGTTATCGATGTTTCATCACTACTGATTTTACATAAAAAAGTTAATAAAAGTTTGTAATGATCACTAGTACCTACTAACAGTAGAATAGAAATCAGGATTACATTTTTTAGTTTCTTTTATTTTTAGAGCTAAAATTTGGGGGTGAGCGAAGAGAAATTGTACGGACAAAAATAATGTTTGTAATTCCTTTAAGAAAATATTGTAGCCTAATAAGAAATTGAAATTGTAAATTGTAATAATATTGAAATAAGTTTACAATTATTTACCCATACAGATAATTGAGATGTATATAGAAGCGATTTTTAATAGCAAATAAAGAGGTTAAATTATAACTTAGTAAATTTTGGACAGTAAAAATATGTAAACAGTTGACTCTGAAAAGTAATCATAAGAATAAAGCTCTTTAAAGCACTTATTTAGATGCAAAATGTTCACTTCTCTCACATTTTCAACCCTAATCACGTGAGCGAGGGGGAAATCTTGGAGGTCTATAACTTTTAACGATACTGTAACCGCAGTTTCGCGCTAAACTGAATGTGAGGTTATACTGCCTTCTCAGTTCTTTCAAACGATACCATTGTTTATAATGCTGTTTGCAAATTTATTAAGAAATGATGGGTGAGCGAAGGGAACGGTAACTAAGGTACATACTAATTCTTATCTTAATTATCTTCGTAAATCACGAAATAAGAGTTTTTCGATGAAGTTTCACTAGGTGTCCAAGCCATTAGACTTCACTGCCACTGTCTGCCAGTGCATGCTGGGAAACTATGATTCGCGGCCGATTTGGCAGCAAATTTAAAACATCGTGGCACTTTCATTGTGACTTTGGAGATGAGT
Organism: Flexamia atlantica; assembly: GCA_035578135.1. NCBI lineage: Eukaryota > Metazoa > Arthropoda > Insecta > Hemiptera > Cicadellidae > Flexamia > Flexamia atlantica. Next base: position 53,853,967 of record JAQJVK010000006.1, on the reverse strand, counting down.
AAATCTTCATAAATATTTAAAAACGTGATGATATTACACTTTTCTCTTCAATTGATTAACAACATTTTTTAATCAATTGTTAATCAATGAAATAATGCCATTTAATGGCATTATTTCATTGATATATAGAATGTTCTTTAATTATTTTTTTACATCATTTTCGTGAATATTTTTGACTTTGAACTTAGACTCTTAAGACATGGAGACAGTGAGCAAGGCGAAAGTAAGGTAGGCCTACACATGATTTTTTTAAATATGTATTTTTAATGTAACTTCTTTTGCACCATTTACCTTGTGAATTGATAACTAGCATTATAATAATTATTTATTTTGCCAAAATTGTATTTTATTTACACTTTTTTTTACTGGAACATGAAATTGTCTTTCAATTTGAGAACGAACCTTATGCAAAAACAAAACTAATCTTTTTCCATGTTAAGTTATATTGAGAAGTTCCATTATTAAACCTGAGCAAAATATATAAACATAAATTAGAAACATAACTTGTAAAGGAAGAAGATCAGATATGAAACTTGTAAAGGAAGAAGATCAGATATGAAACTCGTACAGAGTTAGAGTGGTAAACTCATTAACTGACATTCTGGGCATGCTTTTCCTTAGAATGTTGTCTTAATGACTTTGTAAGACCTCCTCGATATATCTCATCTGCTTACGTTTGACAGAGTATTTTTTTGGGTATACCATCCTTTGACTATTGAAAACGCCATTTGTGCCTTTCATTAAAATTTAATTTAATTAAAAATTATTGATTGGTGAGTTTTTTAATCGATAAAAACACCTGGTATCTATGAAGCATTATTGCCAAATAATGTTGTTTTAAACTTTCGATTTGATTTTGGCTCTCACCAGTTATTCTTTAAGCCTGATTAATCAATCAAAACAGTACAGAGTCGATACAGTATTAGGCTAAGTATTTCATTTAACTAAAAATAATTACAGTGTTCACAACCTTTATATCTGGAACAATAATAATGTCCTCTGAAGAAAATCACATGTGCAAATATCTCAGAATTAGCCTCGCACGTATGATATCAGAAACCAAATTTATTCTACGAATTTTTAATGCTATTTTGGAAATTTGTATAAAGGATTTATACAATAGTTTTTAACAATTCTTCATTATAGGCTCTATGTTGATATAAAACTTATTTCCTCATTAGATTCCTCCTTAATTTTCTACACCTTCTGGACTTCACAAACCTTTATTACTCAAGCAAACTATGTTATCACTGAGCCCAGGCCTAATTACTGACGTTTGTTTACAGAGCGTGCTACGGAGTCCTGCGGTTCATCATGGAGAGCCACGCCAAGGGCTGCGAGGTGGTGGTGTCGGGCAAGCTGCGGGGGCAGAGGGCCAAGTCCATGAAGTTCGTGGACGGGCTGATGATCCACAGCGGTGAACCCTGCCGAGACTACGTCGACACAGCCACCCGGCACGTCCTGCTCAGACAAGGTATCTGCTCGATGTGCAAAAATTTTTTTTTTTTGCGCCTTCTTTTTCTTTGATTATGACCTTTAAAATTATGTATAATTCAATAGGGGTTTACATCTAAATATTTCAACTTACCCCCGATCTACCCCTTATGGGGGGAAAGAGGTGAACATTTACGAGGTATGTTCGGAAAGTAGGTTCCGTTTGGGAGTAAAACAATTTCCAATGCATTTACAACATTTGAGGCCCCGAAAGGCAAAGTGGACTAACCCCAAAAAGTCAATTTTGAGATATTAAGAGGTAAAGTTTAAGTCATATATCTCAGTACAGAAATTGCTCTTTTGAATGATAGTTCCACTGTATGATTCATAACAGACATAAAATTTTATTGTTGAATAAGTTTTTGGTTTATTTTTATTTTTTGGTACCTAAAATGGTACCCAAAAATTATGAATTTGCCTTACATTGGATTGCCATATGGGTTAGTCCATTTTAGCACTTAGGTTAGTCCATTCTGCTTTTATTCTTATGTAAAGTTACAGGTTAGTCCATTTTGCCTTTACAGAAAAAGAAGAATTGATTTTGCATAAATCAAATTGAGGTTAGTCCAAAATTGCACTTAATTTTGTGGGTTGGTCCAGTCTGGCTATAACAGAATATGTACAAGTGCATTTTGGACCAACCTTTTCACCTTAATAAAAAAAAAACTACAGCTGATAGAGATTAGTCCGTTCTACCATTAAATAGAGCTGATTTTTCTTCACCAGCAGGTAGAAATTCAATCTCAAAATTGAAAATTTGTGGGTTAGTCCACTTTGCCTTTAGGGGCTTCATTTTTACTATATATATTTTAAAGAGCGTACCTTAAACTACCTTTCCACATAATTCACACAATATTTTGGCATTTGTCATATATAGGGAGAAGCTTTTCAATTTGCGCTGAAAAGAATTCTGCCGCCTGTGCACGCAGCCACCCGCTGACGCCATCGTTAAGTTCATCGTCATTCACAAACCGGCAAAGGTTACAATGGTGTACAGCGGAGTTCGTGAAATTTGTAGGAAACAGAGAGGTTAGTAATGTTGAATTCCCTTTTTTCCTGAACTGAATCGTTGATTTTGTCAACGAGATCGCCAGTAACGAGAGATGGTTGGCCACTCCTGTCTTCATCGTAGACATTAGTGCGACCATCTTTACAGTTTTGGAAAAAAAGGAAATTCAAAATTATTGATATCTCTGAGTGTTCCCCACAAATTACACAAACTCTTCTGTATTCCATTGTAACCTTTGTCGGTTTTTGAATGACGATGAGCTTAAAGATGGCATCAGCGGGTGGCTGTGTGCACAGGCGGCAGAATTCTTTTCAGCACAAATTGAAAAACTTCTCCCTAGATATGACAAGTGCCTAATTATCGTGGGAACTATGTAGAAAAGTAGTCTAAGGTACGCTCTTTAAGATGTATATAATTAATTTTGTAAATGCATTAAGAACTTTTTTACTCTCAAACGGAACTTACTTTCCGAACATCTCTCGTACATACACCAAAAACTTTCTTTTTTGATCATATAAATATTCCCTGAATATTATATGTACTTTCTCTACAAATATTATATGTACAATCTCTATTAATAAAAAAAAAATACCAGGGGGGTGGGACTTTTGGGACGCACGGTATATTGCCAATATTAAGCTCATTACAGAAGAACTGCCTTTTAGTATTTGTTATTATTTTGAGAAAGGCCAAAGCCAAACACATTTTTTTACTAGAGATTAATTTGTAATATATAAGTCTTGGGCTCTTATATTTCATATACTGTAAGCTGATTACCCTACATTTACATTATTGTGAATTATTTTTTTGTATGTTGTGGCTATTAAAAATGAGATTGGTCGGTTGGTCTGAGGTCCTGATTACCTGAGGTTTTTTTACCTTTGAAAGTAGAAAGTAAAAACAAATGAAATCATCATAGGCATAGGAAAGAATATTTCTTTCCAAATATGATGTTAGCTGAGTGTTATTTGAATGGTTGGCCTATTGATAAATTTTTACCATTTTAAAAGATTTTTATAAATTCCCACTTTTTGACAAAATTTCCGGGCCTGGGAAATATTCCCATTTTGTAAGTTCCTTCCCACTGGGAATATTTCCAGCCCACATCACTACTGGGGAGGTTTTAAGAGGGTTACAGTTACAATTTAAAAAAAATATATATTTTAGGAGCATGGATAGTAATGCCACTTTGGAGGGGGGGGGGGGGGGGGGCTTATCGTTGCAACCCTCAGCCCCACTAATGTGAGATCAGGAGAGTATCTGCCTTTGATACAACCTAATTTTTGTTACAGTACACAAACTAACTGATATGAATAATCCACACAACACATAAAATAACTTTGATTGTGCTAACATTGAAAGCATTTTCTAACGTGCTTTTAATGTCTTGGATAACTTTGTAATTTATTAAACATTAATGGCTCTTGCAGGTGTTCTTGGCATCAAAGTGAAGATCATGTTGCCGTTTGATCCCGATGGCAAGATCGGCCCCAAAAGGCCTCTTCCAGACAACATATTTGTTGTTGAACCCAAAGAAGAAAACCTTCCCATCGTTCCCACCAGTGATCACAAGGCTGTTCCGAAAACCGAGCCCATGCCCATTCCAATCATGGCTTGAACAAATAAATATTATTTTTCTGTATTTTGTGTTTTAATCTGTTTAAATTATTTAGATTTTTGCGGACATTTGCCATCACCGATAAGTAAAAAAAAGTTTCACCAGTGGATAGTTTTGTTGTGGTTTTACTGTTGTGAAACTTGTTTGTACAAAACAGTGATGGCAAATGTCCGCAAAAATCCAAATAAAAACAAAATCACCATTACCAACAATGATATTCAAACAAAAGTATTGAATAAGAGTATATTTTTGAAAGAGCACCATATTTTTTGGTCAGGAAAGTTCCTTTTGAACAAAAGTTGTAGCTAAAATGAACTTTACTCTTTGTATTTTACTTTTTTTTCTAGCGCGGCTAGTTTTCCCAGGATTGCAGGTTGAACCGAATGGTCTTTTACTTTGATCGCGATGCTCTGCCCCGGCCAACCTGCCATGCGGCAACTTATGACTGCTGGCTTGCTAAAATGCTCGATTAAAAATCCATACACAAATGAAAATAAATATCTTATCATCATTTATATTATTAATATTGATAGCCTATTCTATGTTCTCTAGAACGACATCTACAAATAAGAAAAAGGCAAATCTTATATATTAAAAAACTTATGTATATCTTTTAAAATGGTTTATTTTCACACCAATTGAGAAATTAAGCTTTCAAACAAATAAATTATGCTCAACAATTTAAACTAATGAACTTAATATTACAAAACCAACAATTTTTTTTAATATAGGTGTTTACTTATTCAATCTAAAATGTGAATAACATATTCTAATTATACAGTATACACATATAGTATATTACGCAACTAGTGCGGGAAGTAGGTGTTTACATGCGAGCATGATAGTTCACGCGCGACGCTTGCGGAGCGCGGGAATTTCATGCGAGCAACGTAAACACCTTCCCGGATGAGTTGCGTACGATAGTTTTCGCAACACTACCAGCAACAAATATACAGGTTAAGTAAAAAACAACACATCTATAAAAGTTAAAAGATTTAAAAAATATTAATTAAATTGTAGAAAGAAAATACGAACAAAACTATATTTATATAAGGGGGGGAGATAACAAAAAGCGTTATCTCTGCTGTTCAGCGACCGAGTAGGCCTTTCTAGGAATACGTCTTATCGTCACACAGACGGCAACAATTGATTAAATAACACTGCTCTTTATTAACTTATCGCTATTAACTGTAAGTAGTCGTAACCTGGGAAACCAGTTTAGTTACAATTGAGATATGGTCGTCATAGTTGAAATGTGTATGTTGTGTTTATGTATAATGTATGTAAATTGTGTGATGTAATATTTTTTTTCTTGAGTTGGCAACATTGAGCATTTACCGAGATATGGTCGTCATAGTTAAAATGTGTATGTTGTGTTTATGTATAATGTATGTAAATTGTGTGATGTAATATTTTTTTTCTTGAGTTGGCAACATTGAGCAGTTCAAACTCTTTACCGCACTCCAGCTGATTTGTTACCTCACTACAGCTGATATTTGCCGTACTCTTTTGTAAACGGCGACTTCCCACACTGAAACGGAAGCGGAAACCGGCTACTTACTAGTGTAGTGTTGCGAAAAATGTTTTACGGCGGGTATTCTTTCCTGCCCCTAAAAATGTTATAGTTTTGATCAGGTACCTGACTTTGTTATAATGCTTTGGTTTTTAAAAACTATCATAAATTATGATGGGATTGTGCACATCTAGAGGAAAGTAGATTTCTAATGTTGTGCTTAGGTTTTTCATACGTTGCACACAGGCTGAGAAAAAAGGATCACAAAAATCATGCTTGCCTATTAATACATAAATAGCAAAATAGATTTTAAAACTTAACAGAATCACAATTACCAGCTTTTATGAAATCCTAATTGATCATTTAAGCTATTCCGATATTATCATTTTCTAAAATATTTATTGTAGGACCGAGATAATTGGCTACTGAGAAGCGGCCAGATAAACTGAGGGCTGGTATAACCCGATGCCAGATTTACAATAGACATTAATCCTTTAAGAATGCAGCCATGAACAATTAACTACACAGTGGTGGTTCATGCATAGGAGCACATGAGTACCTGAACCCCCTAAGAAATATACCATAAATAATGTTATTTATTAAAATACTTCTATACAAACGCAGAATATCTCAAATAATTAAAAATGACATTAATAACCAACAGCGAAAAGTGTGTGTCGCCCTCGACGTTGTCCATAGAGCCAACTAGACGAGACTGAGTTGGAGCACAAATGCGGGCAGCTCCGTGGCTATACAGGCATAGGACGAGTCCACTTGTAGCCAGCGGAGGGGGAGGAACCATGATTGCATGGTGCCTTATGGAGCTTCCCTATGAGCTGCTTCCTAGTGTACTCCTGCAAGCCATGTGCGTTTTTATGAGGCTTGACACTAGTTTTTTTGGTTCGGGTGATGTTAAAGTTTATTAATATAAATATTGTGTGTTTTTATTTCATTTTTAGTGATAAATATGTTTGTTTTAGTGATGTAGTTTGGTGTTTTATGATATACTCCGATTATTGAAAGAAAACAATCAACTGGCGTAGCGGTCGCGCGACAGCTGACCCTCTGCAAGAATATTTTTATTACACTCTTGATTAATGGTGATGGTATATTTAATTTATTGAAAATAAATGTATTGTTATTTGTATCAAAACATAACTGGCTATATAAAATTATATTTGTTGGGGTAGGAATTAATTGCAAATTGTTTAAAAACTTATGTTACTATTTACACGAATAAAATTTACTGCAAGCGTGTACAGTTATTTAAAACTTGTTAAAAACTCCTATTATACTTTCAAAACAAATAAAATTTACTGAAAACTTGTAACGAAATAGTTTAGTTCAACTGTATGAAATAGGAGTCAGTTCTGCATGGGCACCGCCGCGTTTTCTTTCGGTAATCAAGGCATAGTCTTAATTCATCGTAGGATAATGATTTTTATTTTCAAGGATTAATCAAGAAGAGCTTAATGATGGAAGATAATAATTGTAGGCCTCAGTTCACAGTTTCAGTCATTTATTAGTGTTCAACATTAACTGTAAGCCTTATTTGTGTTTACTCTGAATTCTCTTTCAAAATAAAATTATGGTTTTATCACGCAAGATTAAAAATAAAAATTCGTTAATAAAAAATTGTGAAGAACTATCTAATGTTCAATTTTAGGATATTATCATATTAATATGCAATACCATACCAGCACAATACGATTCGTAATCGTCGAAGGAGGGTAGTGCCATATTAAATGTAATACTTTAAGCGTTACAGTCGTGTATAACAATGGGTATCTCAAGAAATGCAAGCGCTGCGGTCTTTTAAGCGTTTAACGTACTTAAATACCGATTAGTTTGACAATAGCTCTAATACATTGATATCATGTATCTATTTTTTTAACTGTAAACCTCTCACGAGCTGCCACTGAAACTACATATACATATGTGTAGGCGAATGAAAAAATATCAGTGTAATAGAAGAAAAAGTTAATAGGCTATGTTCAATCGTTTTTCACATACAAGATACAGGAAATCCTCACTAACTCTACGATTTGTGGACCCACAGCACAGGTTGTCGAGTTATCCAGAACTTTGGAATTTTCAATGGGTTTTATAGTTCTGGACAGCCTTACTGGCGGGTGGCAAAATGAGGAAACTCTGTATCATCTGCTAAAACTCATGATAGTGTTGATCTGTCAAAACACTGTTTATGTTTTTAAGGCACATCAACACTACGAAATTTGTCTCGCAATACTTAACTGAACGTTGTCTTGCGCAATACAAAACGTAATATTAAGTATTGCCACTACTAATGAGAATGAAACCTCTTCTTAGACTTGCGGCAAGCTCTGCGAGAACTTTTACCGTCATTATACGTGTAAGTTTTAAATAGATTTCAACGAGACCTTGTTTAGATTTAATATTTATTGCATATGAGGTTGCAGCATAAACTTTCATATTGTAAGTGCGTCTTAACTTAAACATGTGATCATATGATTGATTGCCAACACAACACAGATGTTTCATGCCAATTCCGAATACAGCACACTCACCCGCCAGTGAGGAGTGACCACCGCCGTGAGTGAGGTGTTGTGCCTGGCTGTGTGTGGCCATTATTTTGTTTAGTGTTAAATTTTTTAACACTAAACAAATTTTAGTTTCACATATAAATTTATTAGCAGTTGCACGTGGCTTCGCTCATGATAAAAATAACAGCTGATCTTACTACTGCTCTTTGAACTGTCAAATTTTAGTATTCACAGCTTGATATTTGGATGTTTGCATCCTTATAAAATGTAAACATTGAAGCTAAGGACGTTCATGGGGCATAGCCCGAGGGGATTTTAAGGAAGTGAATGTCCTGAATCCCCTGGCTGATATAGTGGCTCTATTCCTGCAAAATTTCAGCTCAGTTGGTCCAGTATTTTTCACGTGGTTGAAAGACAGATATTCACGCAAACATCCATAATACTTTCACATTTATAATATTAGTAAGATAGTAGGATAGGATTAATAGGATTACTTACATACTGAGTAACCAACCTGAAGAAATGTCAAATACTCAACAATCAAACCTAAATGTTCAGTAATAGTAGTTTATGCAACGATTGTATAATGAATGTCTTTAAGCCACGAGTGAGATGTAAGTTAGAACACTCGCTTCGCTCGTGTTCTAAATATCTCACGAGTGGCTTAAAGGCATAATACAATCGTTGCATACACTATTTTATCTACGACCAACAATATACAACAAAATTTCCCCAAAGTTAAACAAAACTCATGACTTTTAATAATGATGGAAAAGGTCAACTAAAATTTGAGGTTAGGCAAATAAGCAGCCTGAACCATGAATCGTTGTGGAACAATCAGCTGATGGGATAAGTAAACTCAAACATGAATCGTAATGCAACAATCAGCTGATGTGCGAATTGCGTAATTGTTATTATGACACTACTTTCGTCAAATGCCGAGCTCTCATTGGTCTAGAACCAGTACTCTAAAGTGACTCCAGTACTCTAAAGTCGTCATTAGAGTACTGCTTGGTTTTTGGTGTTTTAATGTATATCATTATAATGTTTATTGTAATACCATAATTGGTGCTTATTGCAATGGTCGTAGATAAAAATGTTTAAGATTCTCTGTCAGCTGTTTAAGTGTCGAGCTAGACTGTCGAGTTAATGAGGTTATGCTGTTCAACTAAATTGTGCTTATTCTTTTATACCTATTAAAAGTTACATTATTTGCTGTTCTTTCTTTTACTGAATTATTGGTTCATCCAAACGCTGTACAATACATCATACTTTCAGCAGAAAAAAATTAATGTTACAACTCATCGTCTGGAACCAGTGGGAACTCTCACGGAAAAACGACTGCTGACATGTATCAGTGTAGAGCAAACGTTGCCACGACAACGCACCGACTAGGTGAGCCCCCCCTCTGGCTGCCATCTTGGTCAGTCCCGGCATTGGCGGCCAGTTCACTTGCTGGTCGGAACAGCAACTCTATCTTAATCTGTGCTCGCTGACCGCTCCTCCTGCATGCAGTTACTCTTCATTTAGGTTTTGAGTAATCAACTATTTTTCGAAGGGCTAATATGAATGTGTCACCAATTCATGATATTAAGCTGTTCCTCTGTTATGGAAGCTGAAAGGAATTAAGTTCAGTTATTTCCACTTCTCATTAAGATTTACATTGAATTCTCTTCAGGCCTTTAAGCCTTTTAATACCTTGACACTTTAGGGCCTTATATCTCACATCTGAAGAAACCTGCTTGGTGCTATATAAATATAAGATATACCAATCCCAAATTGTCAAAATATAAACCTGTATGGATTAAAAAACATCCATTTCAAACTTTAAATAATTTTATTAGTTACTAGGCAACAGTTTTTTTAACCGTGTTATAAGTTAGTAAATTGTTACACCGGCATTCCTTTAGCTAAAAAAATCTTTCAATATATTGAAAGATTATTAGAGAAAACCTAAGTATTATAACAGTTTAAAATTTTTTAACACTAACTTAGGTACACTACGATGCTAGATTAACGAGTAGACTCTTGGACTTTGGTTTTGGTTTTTATTACTGGCATGCCCACAAAGATTTTAAGGGTTTGGACTGCTTTCCCCTAAAGTTGGCTGTGAAAAATGCAGTTGGCATAGAAAAAACACTGCTTATCGCAAAAAATTGTTGTAAATGATTCATTAGTAGTAGTTACAATTTTGCTAAATTAATAGACCTCATGATATCATTAGAAAATAGCTTTATGTTTGCTGTGAAATTGCTACCCAATACTGTAAAAACAGTTTTCCAGTTCAAGATAATTAAAAACAGTGTGAAGTCCTGGAACAATGACTAAAATAATAAAAAAAAATCTCTTAAATTATTTCACAACTATTTCACAGCATCATAAGTGTCTACTGCTCAATTTTCAAGAGGCAAAACATTCCACACATCAAATCAATGCACTCTAGTACTGTGGTGTATGACTGAGCTTGTCGAGTTGCCCAGCGCCTGTGGAATAATCTTCCCTATTCCATTAAAACGATTGTCTTCTTTTGTGAGTAATTTGCTCTTTGAGCAGATAGTCTCATGTGTATCCTAGGTGGCTGTATTTGGCTTTTTTTAAGAAGAGGGCCCTGGCTTTACTTGACCCATGGTGTGGCAATGCAGCAGAATTAGCTTATTGTGCACCCTCCGCTCGCTGTCACTTCCGCCCTTCACTCTCCGTTAAATCCCAAGGTCCTTAACGAACCTTGAGATCTTCTTGACAAAGGTACCTGTCCTCACAGCACTTCCAAATGATAAAATTGCTTAGAGCCGCGGCCGGGAATTGAACCCGGGCCGGCTGAGTGAGAACTCAGTATGCTACCAACTAAGCTACGGCGCTGTCCATTTGGCGAGGTTGGTGACAGATGAGAATTTAAACTGTGAATGGGTAATTCTTGTGTTTTTGAAATGAAAAAATAGTACTTTTTTAATTCTCTTAAAGGTTTTGGTTAGTTTAATACATTTTTGATGCAATTTTGTTCAATCTTATTTTATTCAGTGTAAGAAAACGGCCAAGTTGCTTGATTGACTTTTCTGAAAAATAAAGGATCTTTTAACTTCACTTTGCATTTGGTGTACATGTAGAGAAATTCAAAGATTTGCCAGGCAACATTGTTAAGAGTTCTTGAAGCAAAAGAAATTACAAATTAACTAGCATAATAAATCATATGCCTCGCCACAATAGTAAATGCTGAACTTCCAAACAATTTTTGTTTGCCAGAATCATGAAAATACATAATCTGACCATCAAAAACTTATATTTTGTTCTTTTTTCAAAAGAGTAAAACTACAAAGCATAAAATATCTAAAATTGAAACAACCTACGGTAACATAAAAACTGTATTAAGTCCATAAGGAGTAAAACCATACCTCCCAACCTAAATGTCATAGTTAAACTCATGACTACCGAATATCCTAAGTGTAAGAGACAAATCAAACACAATGAGAATGGGGGAAAAATTGACTGAGAGTGGTTAAGAACAAAACTTAAGAGTTTATTGTTAGGCCAGCGAGACAGGCGCTGCGTCGGGTTTGGCCGCCTTGATGTCGCTCGTGGGGGCCGTGGGGAGGATCTCCTCCTTGGGTTCGTTGACAGAGACTTTGTCGGGCAGAGGCTTCTTGGGGCCGATCTTGCCGTTGGGGTCGTGAGGCAGCATGATCTTCACTTTGATACCCAACACACCTGGAACAGTCCGATGAGAGTTTAGAGCATGAAATCTACATGCAGCAGCATTTTCCTCTTATTAAACTACAGTAGAACTGATTACTCAAATTAGGATTATTTAGAAGGGATAGCAGGCTTACCATTCTCAACCAGGAAGTGAATGAATTTCTGGAAATTCATTCACTTCCTGGTTGAGAATGGTGTCAGTGACACCGAAATATTCCAATTATGTTTCAATTATCAGTAAACTATCACCTTGAATAATCTTCTTTAAGGTAAGCCTGCTATCCCTTCTAAATAATCCTAATGTGACCTAGAGTCCTATACCAATGATTACTCAAATTAATTGGAGGTAGGGCTAATTTGGATAACCAAAAATTCAGAGAATTGAATATATTTTGGAAATCAAGAAAAAAAGATACATACACTGAAGGAAACTTTTAATTATTATAGTTGCTGCAAATAATTAGTCTACTGTAACTACACTGTGAACAACACATAACATAAAAGTACTAGGTATTAAACTTTTGCTAATAACACATAAAATATTTTGAAAAAATAGGTTTTACATAAAACGTACACTAAAGAACCATTAAGAAGCACGGACTAAAACTCTCAAGTTGACTGAAATCAGGCAGTTCTATAGCAATACTTTAAGTTGGCACTGGCTAGACAATATGCAGTGTGGCGATGTTTGGGGCAGTGGAAGAATTTTGTTGAAAGCCTTTAGAATATTATATTACGTGAGTATGCAAGGAAAAAATTCTTCTGCTCCGTATAACCGCATGATGTCTGGTCAGTGTCAACTTTTACATTGCTGTAGGACATGAGGGGCTCAAAACTCAAGTTATAAAATTCTGATTTAAACAAAGTCTTAAAATTCCAAAACTAAAGCAACACGGCATGAGGCGGTTTTTATTCAAAACATTTTAACTATAACCCGTGGGACCCACAACAATTCATATCTAATAATAACAAGAAACAAAGGATGGGGATTTGGTGTTACAGAATGAGCCAGGAGAGCATAAAAAGGAACTAAATATCACTATAAGTAGGGGTGTGCGAATATTCGAACTTCGAACTTTTTCGAATCGAATATCGTGATATTCGATTCGATTCGAGATTGCAAAGAAGTTCGATATGACCGAATCGAATAATTAAAGGACTGGCATAAAATCAAAAGTAGGTGAAAACGTTCCCATTTTCAAAATAAAAGTACGTTCTTTTAGTTGCAAACAACTACGAATCCATTTTTTACATCAGAAACAGTTGCGTCCTCACGTGGACAGACAGCAGATGAATAGCTGCTGTAAAATAATACTGACATCGCAGTTTTGCCACCAAATTCCCTCTGTCGTGTTGATCAGTCGTGCAGTACTTAGGTTAACATACTGCACAATACCCGACGCGACAACAAATTTTTTCGTAAGACAAATTCTAGTATCACAGCATTATATCATATAACAAATAATAGTCCATCCTTCATCAGTTCTGTCTCGACCAGTATCCGATACCGACGAAACATCAGTTGAGTTGTTGAGTTGGTAAAAGAGAGAATTATTGCAATCAAGACCAATCAGAGTTCACCGATGACCGACAGTGTCCAGAGTCGTCTTCAGTTGCCAAAACCCAAAACGAAATATCCCGTAAATACCCCATAAATAAATAGTCGTGTTGGTGTTTCGTACGACTTTTTCAGGCCGTAAATATCTTAAACGGAATCCGGGATCACCATCGCTTCCAACTTTGATACGATGAAGTACAATAATTTTGGGCTGGCAAAGAGTTGGCGGACCTGTTTATTATTTGTCTTTTCGTTTTCGAATTTCGTCGTCGTTCGAAACTTCCGTCTGCTTTTGGCTTTTGCTTTTGAAGTTTAGTTGTTAATAATAACTCGAGAACGTCTATCGCGTGTTTGTTTCAATCACTCAGATTTCTTTATTTTTCAAATAAGCAGTTACGTAGAAATAGAAACGTTGAATGATCAAAAATTGGTTTTATTTTGTTGAAATCTGACTAATCAGGCGGAGCGTGTTTGCTTTGATACATGATTAAAATGGTCATTTTTAGATAACGGTACAATGTTGGTTTGACAACTTAAGCCTATGATAATAATTAATGAGTTTCTTGCTGTTTATAATGTAAAACAAATAAACTTTGTTGTAAGTAAATGGCAATTGTAAAGTATCTTAAAATTTAGGTTAAGTTTACTGGTCTGACTTATTATTATTTTATAGTATTAGGCCTACTTTAGGAGAATCAAAATCTTTGTTCTCAGGCATTAATGGACAAATAAGATTGTAAGGCTTTCGTCAAATATGAAGTAGTTGGTGAACCAAGTTTTATACCTATGTAATTCTTTGGTCTATCTCTTAAGCCTAGTCCCTGATCAAATAATTTATTGGTTCATTAAAAGGAAAAGGAACAAAGGGATGCAGAGGCCTAAAAGTGAACAAATTTAGGTTGCAGTAGAATGAAAAGGAATTGTTAAGTAGCCAAATCCTGAAATTGCTACTATAGGCCTAATTATGCTTATTCAAATGAATATTACCTATGCTTAAGGGGAATCAATAAATTTCTAAATTCTTAACAATTGATTAGTTGTACCTTTGTGTACCTTAGTAATTGATATTTGACCTATATTATTTTGACTGGTTATAATGATATTAATAATTAAATAAGATAAATACAGGGAGGGGAGGGAGAAAGTAAGGACAAGAGTAAAAATACACCCGTTGCAGCAGACCTGCATACTAATTTCAAGTGCAAAAGAACATAATTCAATCCAACATAGCGAAATTTGTCATGTTTTGTAATCTCCATAAGAATAACATGGGGGATGAGTATGCAGGTTAGCTGCAACAGGTATGTTAAAACTGGTTGGTTTTAATTCATTATTTAGTAGATCTTGACTAGAAGAAGCCATGTACCAAGTTTTATCAAGAAATGTTAAAAAATAAGGAAAATATAGAATTTTTTTTTATTTCCTATAAGGATAACATGGGGAATGATTATGCAGGTTTGCTGCCTCAAAAATGGAAATTTCGGGGGTTTTAGACTAAAATACATTAGATCTCATCTAGATGAAGCCACAAACCAAGTTTTATTAAGATATGGTGAGAAATAAGCGAGATATAGAATTTTACTTATTCCCCATAAGGTTAACATTGGGACAACGTACTGTGTTTACCACTTTCAATATCTCGGTAACCAATGGAGATAGAGCAATGATTCAAGATACTAAATTGTTTGTTTTTTTGAGCTGAATTCAATGGTGCCAACAAAAATTTGATTAATTTTATTTTTCTATGTAAAAAAACTCAAAAAACCCATTTTTGGGGGGGTTTATCCCCCTTTGCCCCCCCTTCCGATGGTCCGATCGGGCTGGTTCACAAACTCGTCCAATCGATTACCACTTTACATCTCTGTACCAAATTTCATTAAGATCGGACCATATTTAAGGCCGCTATTGTGCTTACAGACACATACAACATTTTATAATTCAAAACAAGAAGAATCTGATCTAGAAATTTCAAATTATATTCAAATTTCTAATATCCTTGATTGGTTTCAAGATAATAACTTAAATGTAAATAACACTAAAACAAAATTTATGTCATTTAACAAGGGTTTGTCAGAAGACATCCAATTGATGTTAAATGAAACTATTATTTCTCCATGCAGCAATGTGAAATTTCTTGGACTCACTATATCAAATAATTTATCCTGGGACATCCATATAGAACACCTTTGTAAGAAGATAAGCAGTGGGATATTTATGATCAAGACTTTATTAAGATGTTGCTCCGTCAACGTTACTAAATTAGTTTATCATGCCTACGTTGAATCTCAATTTTCATATGGCCTTATGTTCTGGGGTCTCAGTAATAAATCAAAAAAAGTATTTATCCTTCAAAAAAAGGCCTTACGAACTCTTTTTAAGATTCCTAAAATAAATTCATGTCGCCCTCTCTTTAAAAAACATAAAATTTTAACCCTTGCATCAATGTACATTCTACAAAGTGCCTGTTTTGTCCAGAAGAATAAATCACAATTTCCACTACAAATGAACACCCACAACTACAATACAAGAAATAAAAACCAAATCAACATACCAACATGCAAAACATTATTTTATCAAAAAGGACCAGAATACATGTCAATAAAAATCTATAATAATTTACCAGAAAACATCAAGAAAATTAATGACATTTCCAAATTCAAAAGAAGTTTAAAAAAATTACTTGAAGAAAACTGTTATTACAACATTGAAGACTATTTCACACATCATATTTCATAAAATGGACATTTTATTTAGTTTTTAAGCTTTGTATGTTATTACAACAAACCCAACCATGAAAATGGCAATTGGGCTCAATCAATAAATAAATAAATATATATATATATATATATATATATATATATATATATATAGACAGATAGATAGATAGATAGATATATAGATAGATATATATCTATATAAATTCGAACGAATGGTGTTTTTTGCTTCTGGTGGCCCCAAAACGAAAAGTTATCATGGTCTCGGGCTTAGGTCTTACCATGAGACCTACGGTAATAGCTTCTTCCCTATAGGGGAAATTCGCTAATTCCCTATAGGGGAAATTCGCTAAAACACAATGACACTTTTGGTTTGATAACATTATATTAATTATTGAATATTTGCTAAAAAATGCTTGGTAATTTGCTGAGTATACAGGTTTATTGCGAAAGGGTATTTATATTTACATGCTGCGATTTAAAATTTGATCTCATTTGAACGAATAACCATTGACATAAATATTCGTTTCGAAACTATTCGATATTCGGAATAGTTATAAACTATTCGATTCGATTCGATTCGAACCAAAAAATCACTATTTGCACACCCCTAACTATAAGCAACTAAAACTATACGAGGTGCAGAAATCTGACAGCCCGGGGGCAATTACTACGGGAGGAGAGGCAGGCCAAACCTTTAAAGTGAGACCCCCTTATTTAGATTGGGGCAAGTGGTGTATAGCAAATCCCACTGGATCCACTCATGCTCATGGTAATACAGTATGATGGTAATCATTATAATGGTGATCATAATCATGGCAAAATTCATGAAAATTGCCTGTTCCTAAAATTTGCTACCAGCCATTCAGTAATATTAAATTTGAGTTCAACGTTCATTGAAGCCAGTGTATCAAGGAATCAATAATTACAATAGACCCATCCCGAGAAAAAAAAATATTTAAATTTATTTGAAAAAATAGCTTTATCATATTTTCAAAGGGTTTCCTAAATAAAAGTGTTTACCCATATTTTAATTGAAGCAGGACAGTTAACTTTATAGCCTGATGGCCATAATGTGTTTCTTAAGCCATTAACACAAAAAGCTCAGATGATAGCCTATGTACAAATCACCAATTCACAAACTATGACCGTGTGGTGCATACCTTGTCTGAGCAGGACGTGCCGGGTGGCTGTGTCAACGTAGTCTATGCATGGCTCTCCGCTGTGGATCATCAGGCCGTCCACAAACTTCATGCTCTTGGCTCGCTGACCTCTCAACTTGCCCGAGACGACGACTTCGCACCCCTTGGCCCCGCTCTCCATGATAAACCTCAGCACTCCATAGCAGGCTCTGTCGACACATTTTTTGAATAAGGAATCTTAATAGGGACTCAACTAAAACTTAAGAATCAACAAATATGATAAAGGAGTTAAAATTTTAGATTTTTTTATCTAGGCTATTAGAGATGATTGTGTTTGAGATAGGATTTTTTCTTATAAATATAGCCTAGTGCTGTAATACATCCCTACAAACTAGATTTTTACGCTGAATAAAATACCGAAATCCTTTTTTGAACATCTTTATTAGTTTACAAATATCAAGATTCTTCTCTGTAGGCTTTAATCCTTACAGGTGTTTTGAGCTTTAAAAACTTGTTAGGATTATTTTTCTTAAATCTCCAGTTTCTATTACAGCAGATTTGTCTTAAAACACTCGGCGATAAATCGGCTTCAATTTGAGCAAATGATTATTAAATTAGACCAGATAAAGGCAGTTTTTTGAGTCATGGTTAGGCGCTCGGCTCGATTGACCGCGACCACGAATTATAATAATGTAAGTAGTTAAGTGTTTCTCCGGGGACCTTTGATAACGAAAAACGTTTTTTTGGTTTTTCGAAACGTCAGGTTCGTTTAGGCGTGCGTTGTTTTAATGTTTACGTGTTTTAGTCAATTTTGTGTTTGTGGTTAATGTGACAAGTGGACTGATCGACCTCATTGCAGTCTCCGCTTAGTAATTGGACCAACGCCGTTAACCTGGAGGTGGGAAGAGCCCAATAATATTCAAGGTATTTAAGGCAGTTTTCATTACAAATTTAATATAAAATTGATTATTTTAGATTTTCTTGGATAACAAACGGTATTTTTCAGGTTTAAAATAAGATACAACATTCGTTTTGATCTTAAATTGCTCAGTTGATGATGGGCGCTCATTTGAGCGCCTTCAATTGATGACGTAATCTGGACGAGGATTAGATAAGTTATAAACCTGCAATCAACATACCATTTTATTATATGTGTTATTCTTGTTTAGTTAAAGACCTATATCTCAACCCATAATTAATTCCCTGTTCTAAATTATCATTATCTCAAAATAAAGGTTAACAGTTTCTGAGTGCTTTAATACCTTAACTTTGAATCTCACTTAAAACTGGAGGCAATTCTTTTATCCTCATAACATTTTTGGATACAAAGTTTTTTTGTTAAATACAGGTTCATAACTTATCTGACTTTGCCAAATTTATGTTATCAATAGCTCAAATGAAGGCCCATCATTAACTGAGCAAAGTAAGACCAGAACAAATTTTGAATCCTATTTGTGATGCGGAAAGTGAAAAGGGACCTCAAGTCGGAATTTTGTGGTTTTGAGTTACTAACATCCTGAAATTCAGCATTAAATTGTAAAAAATTTTACATCATAATTTATAGTGTTATGATTTTTTGTCTTTGAGTTATTGGCGTTTGAATTTTAAATAGTCAAAACGGGCATTTTAGGAAATCAAGGCCCAAACCTTATAAAAAACTTATTATTAATAACGTTCACAAAAAAAACTTATTTTTAACACATTGTGTGCGGCATGACGCGGCATACGCGTCATGCGATTGCAGCGCGGGGGGCGGATGACGCAGACGTCGCGTCACCGTGCAGTGCTCGGCTTTTTGGTTCAGTGCGAGCTCAGCTCTTGACGGAGGCAGACTGTACGCTGTCCGCTCCTCGAAAACATACCACGTGTAAGTCGAGTGGCGTCAGTTTCCCGCGCCGTGCGTTTCTTTTGCTTTTACCAAGTGATTTATTTACTGTTGTGGTATGCTGTGTTGTGCTATGTCCGCATTTTTGAAGACCTAAGCACTTATTTTGCCGCAGCCAACGTGTTAATATTTAAGAAATGAATTGGGTATCAAAATAAAGCTGAAAACTAGATCTTTAAATCTAAACTCAAACATACAAGATACACTCGCAATTACATTGTTTAAAAAAATGAGAAAGTGAGAAGTCTGAAAAGGGACCTCAAGTTGGAAGGCAGAATGCTGAGGAATAAAATAGAAATACACAATCAAGACGGTGATTTTTGGACAATGTTCCTCTAGAACAACAAACTTGAAGTAGTTCACTTATCTGCCGATAGATGTCGGGAAAGATGAGTTTTGAAATGCCCCTGACGACTCTTGTCAGTACGGGCCTGCACATTTGGGAAATGGGACCTGAAGTCGCCCGCCATGTTATTTCCCATTTAGCGACTTGAGGTCCCTTTTCGTATGCATGACATAAGCTGCAAATTGATTATTTTGCAAATTGAATATTTCTCGGATTCTTATTGCTTAAATAATTGAATAAATATGTACGAAAGATTAAGGAATCGTATCCAATGGAAACCTCAAAATTGATATTTTTGACCCGATTTGACTAAAATGCCGGTGCTTAAAAATTTACTCCAGCGACTTGAGGTCCCTTTTCACTTTCCACATCAAATCTTAAACCAGAGAAACACTGTTTTTAACCAAAAGAAAGTTCAAAAAAATCAATTTTATGTTGAATTTTTAATGACAACTCACCTCTATCTTGTCTTATTTAAATAATAGTCAATAATAGTCATTTATTAAGCCATTAAATACATAAAGTACAATAGGCCATGTCATATTGTATAGTGGCACATGCAAAACAAAATGCAGAATGTTCGTTTACTTAATTTAAAGTATTTTATCGCTGAGTGTTATGAGAAACAAAACTACGGGCTTTGATAAAATACATAAAGTACAATAGGCCATGACATATTGTATAGTGGTACATGTAAAACAAAATTCAGAATGTTCTTTTACTTAATTTAAAGCATTTTATCGCTGAGTGTTATGAGAAACAAAACTACGGGCTTTGATAAAAACCTGACATATTAGATAAATGATCCTAAAAAGTTTTCAAAGCTAAAAAACTCATAAGGATTGTATGGGGGATAATATTTGTTGGGATAATGTTGGAAATTATTGAGGATTTTCAAAAATGGATTTTGGTATTGTAATTAGCTTAAAAATGTAGTTTGTAATGATGTGTCACTACATCTTGTTTACACTTGGAAAAAATATTACATTCAATATGGAGGATCCAAGATGGCAGCTAAAATTGGCTACCCAGTCAAAATAAGGTTCTTACCACCCACTCATCAGATGTCGGTTGTGGTAGAATGACACCAAAATTACTTCGTCATTACCTGGGGCCTTATTTTCTCATGTCTTTAATGTTAAACCTATTTTTGGAGTTGGTGGTGGCAACCTTAAAAAACAAACTTCCAGTTGACTGATTTTAGTTAGCTTTTTTCCTGTTAACAATTACACAGGCCTATACTGAAACCAAAATCCGTTAAGAAACCATTAGTTAGAATTTGTTTTATCTTGGGTGATTACTTTCCCTAAATTTACCCGTCTAACATAAATAATCAGCTATCTAAAAGCCACAAGCTGGTTATTTTCTTTACATTATACGATACTACTTCCGAAAATGAAATAATTTTCAAAATGAAGAAAATAACTTCACTTGCTGATTCTAAAAATGATAAGCCATTTTCTGCGGAAAAGGGCGGAAAGCCCCAAACAATTGGAGAGTCTGAGAAAATATAGTTCTAAAATACATCAAATAAACTGGGATAGCGAACTGAATAAGAGTAAGCAAAAAATCCAAAAGCAAGATCCAAAATTACCTTATTATCAGTTGATTGATAAGCTGAGATTACACTAACCTTAAGGTTAAACCTATCCCACATCACCCTAGGCCTGAGAGCCTGCGTAATTTCTGGATCAGGCCGCAATTATAGTCACACAGTATGCCCTACGTATCAAGCTAAAAGACGTACCTTCGCACTGCAAGGCCTCCAATTAACTTGTAACGAAGAGATTCAGCCTGTGCGATAGCACAGAGTCCCCTCGTGGCCACTTTCTCAGCATACAATTCAACAGAATCATTGGGGAAATTGAATCTTTTCTGCACAACAGAGGTCAGCTCTCTTATGCGCCTGCCTTTCTCTCCCAACACATTCTGTGTTCGTGTGGCCATGATGATGATTTCAGTCTTGGTGGGAGTAACTCGGACCTCCACACCAGAGTATCCATCTTCAGCAAGCTCTCGAGTCAAAAATTCGTTGAGTTCTGCTTTGAAGACTCCATCCCCAACAAACTGTAAAAGTGATGGTGGAAATGATAAGTGAAATAAGCTTAAGACTTTAAGATATTTACTTGTGATGGGCCACTAACTAAGTAGGTGCAATAATTTTACTATGAAATATTCAAGATTACCACCTTAAAAATTGGTTTAAGATTAAGAGTTCATAGGTTCAAACTCCAGAATGAATGGCAAAAAGGGTTTTGAACACTTAAGCCTACTCAAAGAGAATTTTTGGGATGTAGGGGCAATACAAATTTTTATTTGGCATCAGCTTATAAAAATACAAGGGACATTATCAAGACATGTTATTGGCTTAGCTAAGGGTTATGGTAAGGTAAACCTACCAAATACCAAACACTTAGGGTCAAGTAAGGTTTATGATATACTTTTAAGGGCTTTATATTTGCCACTTTTTCAATAACAACTATGTATTTTTAATCCTTGATTAATCCTCTAATAAATGAAATGTGTTAGGGAGCCTATACCTCAAAAACCTGCGACTTCATTTTTAAATACGGTGGCTATATTTTCATTACCCTGCATAATCGGACCAAATGCCTAACATTGAACACCGTCTGCTCTAACATCGAATTACAACTTCCTAACATCGAATGGCTATGAAATGAGGTGAGGATTTTGTCTGTTTACATCTCTATTAACATTATAAATCATGTTTAAGAACCACAAATAACCTCAAAACTGATTATTTATTCAAAATATTCAATAGTATTCCACTTTAGGGCCTATTATAAACTAAAATCCTTGATTAACTTAGTAGACCTGCTTGGTCAGACATCAGGTCACTCACTGACAAACAATGGCTAGACGTCGTCGTCGTCGTCATTACTGACTGAATCCACTAATTATTCCAAGTTAAAACTACAATCCAGATCAGTCAAAATGAGATATATTTTGGAATGAACTTTTTTTCAACTTGACAAACTTCAAAATATTTCATGAAACTTATTCTCAATATAAGTATTGCGTAATAATTTCCAACAGCAGGCCTACCAAATAAAACTTAAGTGAAGGGTTGAAAAATACCAGAGTACAATTATAAGACCTCCACGCCTATAATAACTTCCATAATGAGCAAAAGAATGAATAATAACATCAATTATGCAATTTTATATAAAGAAATGAATGTTATGAAGAAGAAGAAACAACTTATCTAAAGACGTAATTTCCATTTAATAATGACTCAAGTACATGCTCACCGTGTCAAGACGAATGCTTATATGAACACCGTGATAAAAAACCGTATTCATAAACCTCGTAATATGTGATAAAATCCTATTAGTAAATACAAGAATCCAGAAATTTTAATTTACAGGAAGTTAAAACACGAAATTTTAAGCTATGCGGAGCATAGGAAAAAGTCGAGACACCTCGATCGACGTAATACAAACTGTACACTGCAGACGACAAAAAGTCCGAACACCTTGGAAATAAATCTTATTCTTCAAAAACCGGATTAATATTTTAATCTTAAAACAAACTTTATCAAATATTATTTTCCATCGAAATCATTCATTACAATGAAATACTTCTCAAACTAATAATAGGCCTTATAACTTATTGAACTTGACCAGTTCCTTAACGAAAATGCTAACGAAATCGGCAACTCACTCCGAAATGCCAACTTGCCGATCTTTCACGGCCACCTAGATTACGATGATTTTCAATAGCCTAACATCTAACACTGAGTAACTTACGTTTTCAAAAACATTAGGGTCAAAATCTGAAAAGGGTACAATTGCAAAGTAGGAAAAAACTAAAAAGTTATTACTTGGTATCTAAATGATAGTTACATTTTTTAATACTTTGAACCCTATAGAATATGAGAAAATATAAAGAAAGCACCATTACCCATGTATGTCAATGGGAGAGGCAGTTTTATATCGGAAACTCCCATTTTTCGTAATAGAGGTCACACCCAGATAAATCAATATTACATAATGAAATAAAAGGGAAAACCCATTGTATTTCATATTTTTTGTTGCTCACATATACTGTTTTTAAATATATTTTAAATATATTACTGTTCTCTTACTTTTGATTGACCTATATCTTAATAATAGCTTAGAAAAGATGTAATTCACATACAAATACAAGTTTTGGTCAGGTTTTTTAACCTCTCACAATGTGTTTACTCCATTCCATTGTCATGAAAATTATTGTGTCACAACTTGAAACTGTACTTAATTGAAAAAATATAACCATTTATATATATTTTGACCATACATATGTTTAAATAAAAAATTTAAAATGTGACATTCTGCTACAATGCGTGACCTCAGTTACATGGATATGACTTCCATTACATGTTTGTTGTTTAATTTTTTTAATGTAAAATCTTCATCTGTTCCTTTCATAGTCTGAAATAGGAAGAATTTGATTTCTAATATAGGCCTTTTCAGTAATTACAAGACAATACAATAGTGTTTAACTGAATCATTAGGTGCATAATACAAAATAGGTATTTTTAATGACTTATGATGTATAGGTTGTTCTATTTCCAAAATCAATCATTGTTATTACTTGGTCATGAAAAATTATTTTGAAATTCTTCAAAATTACATTTAAATGATCACGGTATGTTTCATGTGGTTGTGTACCAAAACGTTTCAACGATTAAATGAAGGCTTCATTACAAATTTCTAAAAATAGGCTTAGGCCTGAATAAGTTATAGTTTAGAGCATAAAAATAAAATGAAAAAAGAAAGAAAACCCATTCAGCTATTCTTAGAGTAAGTTCAAACACATTAAAATCATTATATTTTTCAAAATGTATGAAATTGCTTTTTAAACTGCAGCAAAAACAGATGACCAAACGAAATTAAAAATCTTTTCATTAAAAAATTATTTGTCATAATTAAAAAATGCTACTTACAAAATAAATTTCAAAAAATATTATTAAGACATACTGTATTTTAATTAATTAAGTAACTTACTAATTAAAAAATGTTTAGGAGCATTTAAAAAAATTTTGTTTCAATGTTGGACATGTTACATTTTTTATGTATCAAACATTTCAACCAAAGGTTACTGTAGGTAACAAACGTCAAAAAAGCTATGGACTTAATAAATTAATCTTAAGCATATAGGCCTAATACAAACTTAAAAACAATCAATCAAAAACTTTCACCCAAATTTGATTTTAAATATACATTAAAATACCTTTATCATTATTTTAAAAATTAATACCGTAAAAACAGAAACAAGGGCAAATACTCCTAAAAAGAATAAGCTATGAAAAGAATATAAAGAATTTCTATCAGCTAATTTCATTTTCAGATTAAATAAAATAATGTATAACAGTTGTAAAAATTGCTTCTGGAACTAAAAATGCCCGCACAATTCGATTTTCCCTGTTGGTGGCAACCCTGCATCATTATCACTTTGAACCCTGGGCGCTAAAATCTCTTTTTACGTGCGTTACTGGCCAATTTAGGGTTCAAATTAAAATTCGTAGCCTAATACATATATTTGTTACCCATATAAATTATATATCAAAATTAAGAGAAAAATATAACCTTTCAAATGATATAAATTTTATTACAGTTACAACAAACGAAAATTTTAGGATTCCACATAAAACGGACATAAAAAAATGAAGAAAACAAAATTGCGACGGTAGTCACGTACATCACTTATATCAAATATATCTCTCATATTTTACACTAAACATGACAAAAACATTACGTAATAAAGTAATACAAAATCTTATAACTAACTAAGACTCAAAACACTTGTAAATATAAGTAAAATTACACTTTATTGGACGCCGACACAAACGTAAACAAAGTCAGCCATTACTGCAGACAACAAAGCGTCATCAGCCGGTGACGCAAAGGATCAGCTGCACACATTTGGATTTATTTTTCTGCTGCTAAATAGATGGCATTTTCGAGACCTTTGGATACTATAATCAATTCCAGATGATCAAGGAAGAGTTCCCTAGCAACGATTAGCGAAAATACGTCGAATATACGTTGCTATGGAATTTAATTTCCCAGCCCGAACTATACTCGGGCTTCGTACACGGCGAAATACGCCATGCCCCGAGCTATACTCGGGCTTAGGGTTCAAAGTGTTATTTTCATAATTAACACATTGATTACTAATTCAATTTACTCTTATTAAGTATTAAAATCGGCCGTAATAAAAAAAATACATCACCATTAAGAATATAAGGTATATCAGTCAAATGGAAAAACCGGTCACAAAATGTAGCAGATCTCACGTTAAATTAACCAAAATTCGCGACCGTCGCTTCCCAGACCGACGCTACAATTTCGCTTGTTGTGTCTGCTAACCTAAAAATGGCGAACGCTATCGCTTGTGATGAATCGGCATTTGGAACCGGGCCGTATTACGGACGAATCAAACTATTACGATGGATAGCGATTTACTTTTGATTAAGAATAAATCATGTACCGTTGCTACATCAAAAAATGAGACACGGCAATTTTAATGAACAAAACTATTTTCCTCCATGTCCAAATTCATTTCACACGACGAACTCCGACATCCGTCGTTGCTCGCCGCCATGACACTCCTGAATTAAACTCGTTGTCGGCTGCTACTAGCGCTAGTGTCGCTGTACGATGAGAAACAGACTACACTACCGACGCTACTGCTTAAGGTGGGGACACGACTTTTAACCGAGCTCGGCGTCGTAATAATATAGTTTCATACGTAAGAAGCGCTATTTGATTATCTCCCTGTATCCGACAATATAAACGTGGGTTTTATATTCACTTATTTGATGGGTGAACTTGTTTAAAACGTATCTTTAGCGGTAAAACTGGGATTGGGGACACGTGACCGTCACTACTTTGGCCAGTTTTTTCTCAGTATTTTGCCCCAACCTCTTCTTAATTCATGATTTAAACAGTATAAACAATAAGATTAAGACCTAAACTTCCAAAATAAAACATTTTTAGCAATAATTACAGTAGGCTACATTATTTTTTTATGAAGGGACAGTGATTGTACCCTTTTCAGATTTTGACCCATTAGTGTATTCTCTTTGACGATCCCTTGAAGCAGACGCTTATAATTTCTATTCAAAGTCACCGCGTTTGATATAGTTACAGCAGTGTTCGACGATTGGTAGGTGTTTACCTTACCAGATATTTTTCAGGCCAACCCAGGACAGTCTGAGGTGCGGTGAACACATGCCCCATCCAGTGACGGATTTACGGCCGATGCGGCCCTAGGCCTAGATCAATCTATGACCCCCCTGAGGTCCCTGCAGCCTCACAAAATTGGGTTTATTTTAGTAACTAACTACGTTTTCAAGCCCCTTATTCTTGTCTGTACGCGGTTCCCTAATCACCCTGGTCAGCCTGTTGGTAAATCCACCACTGGCCCCGTCCCTCAATACCACAGCCGGAGAAGGTCAAATTTGATTGTTAAAGAATTATGAAGGCGTTTCACTTAATGTTTATTTTAAATTTTTATCAAATAAGCCAGTTCCAACCTAAATCACAACACTATTCTTACTGTTAGACAGATGAAAGAGGTCAGAGAGGCTAGAAGAGACAACTTTGAAGAGGCTTAAGTACATGTGCTGTTGTCACACTCCTGCAGGGTTGCCGACTTTAGTTTTTATGCTAGTTTTTCTCGCCAATCTCCTGATAACTGTGAGATTTGTAAATTTTTCATGACTCCCGTTGAAATGTTGCATGATTCCACGTAAATCTTGAGAAAACTATTGTTTTTAGCAAAAAAATATGAAAACCCCGGACACGTAGCAGCCCCGGACCGGACACTGGAAGCCCCAAGCCCGGACTGTCCAGGAAAAACCAAAGCGTCTGGTAACCCTAGGCTTGCCAGGGTAGGGTGTATCAAGGTAAACAAGAGGTTGTCTGCTAAATAATTTTAGCTTTATAACAGATCAAAATTCTAGATGCGTCAACCAGTTCACAACTGAAAATGAATTTATTATAAAAATTCGTGGGACAAACAATGAAAAAAGTAACAAAAGGAAACAGAGATTAGCTAAATAAAATATTTATTAACCTAGGGTCATATTATCCATTGCAATCAATGCAATGGCGAGTTTTTCAAGGGTATTTTCACAATACTGAATACATTTAAATTGACACCCACTTAGTGTACGTGTAGTAAATTTAATTGAAAAACAAATACACTTACTTTACGCTTTTTAGAAATAGTCGTCGTCATTTTGGCAATATAATTCCACCGACACAACACCCTAGAAGAAAGGTTAACCGGATGCCATCTCATTACTTTTTCCGATGACAGATAGCCAGAGAGTAACACGGAAATGACCTTATAAGTCTTAATACTATATGAGTTAAGCCTTTTCATAGACATCTCTAGTAATTACTAGTAATCTAGTTGTAATATAAGAGACGGCATTGGCCTTTTTATTCATTGCTTTTCTTATATTTTCGTTTCGTACTTCTCTGGGACAGGCAGATCAGTTTGTAGAAACAAATAATCCTTGTGGATATCCATCACGCCCGATTTGCTTTTTAGACTCCTCCCATCTACACTAGCTCTAATCAACACTTTATTCCAATTCCAATTCCGATTCCGTCATTTAAACTAGGTATCGTTTCAAAACGTCCTTGTACGTTAAGTAGGGATAAGTCATTTTTAATTAATTAGTAAAAATAAACTGCTTCAAAGTGTCCAGATTTTACTACGTCCAGATGATTATAAACATTAATAGATTATAATATTGAGAGCAGACATCCCACAATCATTCAGATCCCGCTTTTACACAATCCATTTTGCAAAGTTTCTGCTTTCCCGCTTTACGTGTTTGTACCTGGTGGACCGAGCCTTGCTCGGTGTTATTTCATGTTTACCAGTTCATCCAGTTACTATAAAATATTTCAATGTCATAAAATTGATAAATAGAAACCTTTTTTATTGCTCCATGGACTCTTCATCCCACTTGCTGTATTTTCCCTTAATGGCTGTAGATTCCAAACAGCTGTTATGATTACTTCATTTGTTTACACTTTCCTTGTTTATTTTCGTTGCCATCACGGCAACCCATAAGGCCAATGTTAAAATTTTACAACTTTAAAATTCGATTTATTACGATATTAGATTTTCTCTGGCCAAGTAATCTGCATAAAAGACATTTTTGAGTCATAAATTACTTATTTCCAGACTTTGAAGAAAATCCTCGGAGCCGTTTTTGAGATCATTGTGCAAGCAAGCAAGCATACATACATACAAGATAACACTGCTCGTATAAGAGTATAGGATTCTTCAGATCTCAATTATTGTTCTTCTTAAGTCCTTGAAATTCATTGATTATGCAGATATAGTGCAAAAGGAGTCTATTTGTATTATTGGTACATTATGGCAGCCAAACGTTATCTAAATTAACTTAATAAATGATATATAGAATAAAATATGTTTTGGAATTTAAATCTCAGTTCACTCTCTTAATAATCTCGAAAGAACTCTTAATTCTTACTTCGGGTGCGTCACACGGATATACCAGTAAAAGCATCTGCAGGGCGCGGCAGAGAGTTCGCAGCTGCAGCGAGCGGCAGATAGTTAGCAGCTGCAGCGAGCGGCAGATAGATCGCAGCTACAGCGAGCGATAGATAGTTCGTATAGCTGCAGCGAGCGGCAGAGTTCGCAGCCGCAGGGCGCGGAAGAGAGTTCGCAGCTGCAGCGAGCGGCAGATAGGTCGCAGCTCCAGCGAGCGACAGATAGTTCGTAGCTACAGCGAGCGGCAGAGAGTTCGCAGCTGCAGGGCGCGGCAGAGTTTGCGACCATAGTAACTGGGAGTGTGCAGTTAATTACAGCGTGAAAGCCGTGAGTTCACGGCTACAGCGAACGTACGAGCGTTCACATCTAAAGCAAGAGACCAAGAACAATTCGCGTCAATGCGAGCGGCAGAAAGATCGTGACCCCAATACTAACTCTATCTGCTGTTCGCTGTTGTTACGAACTCTCAACCTCTCGCTGTTGTTGCAAACTCTCTACCGCTAGCTGTAGAGGAACTCACGGCCGATCGTTGTTGTCGCGAACTCATGACTCGTAGTCGTAAACTCTCCAATCGTTGAAGTCGAACTCTCGGCCTCTCGCTACAGTAACATTCCTGGCCATTCGTTGTGGCTGCCAATTCTCAGCCACTAGCTGTACTGAAACTCTCGATCGCTCGCTGAGTCCCGAACTCTCGGCCGCTTGCTGTTGTCACGGACTCTCGTCCACGTGCTATCCGAAATCTCGGCCTCACACTTCAGTCGTAACATCGGCTGCTGGGATGACAGCCGTCCTTTTTCTTTTCATTATTATTCTTTTCATTTTCCTCTTCGACACTCTTTTCTCAGCTCGGCTCTCTTCGGTTGCAGTCAACGACGCGGAGCAAACGCGCCTTGCACCCTGTTTAACGCATCACCTGCCCAGTAACGAAGGTGGTTGCATACAACAGAGATAGGCGAGGGGAAGCGGTGCGGTCACGTTCGGACCACAATCAAAATCCAAACGACCATTTCTAAGGTTTTCATAAAATTATTTGTAGTTACCATAGAAATGTATTTTTGTCAATCATATATAAAATTCACAAACACAAATACAGTTTCCAAGGTTTTAGCATGATTTATTTATGTTACCACAGAAATTGTTGTATGTTTTGTTGAATGGGCGTCTTCGGTGGTCATATTGCGAACTTCGAAGTCATTGAAACAGTTGGTCACTTAGGTTACAGAACGTATTTTAGGTCATCATGGCAGATTTTTTCGACAAACTTTTTTTACTATCCGTTTAATATAATTAAATACGAACAATAAGTAGGCCTAAATACACTGAAACAATACATTTTAGCGAATTTCCCCTATATGGAAGAAGCTACAACCGTTGGTCTCATGACTCATGATAAGATCTAACCTAGACTATGACAAATTTTCGTTTTGGGGCCCCAGAACCGTATACATATATATTGCAAAAATGGACCGATCTTGACCAAATTTGGCACAGACGCGTGACTTATTCGGACGAGAACGAAAACTAGCCCAATCGGACCATCGGAAAAGGAAGTAAAGGTGGGTAAACACTCGAATTTTTTATGTTTTAAATAGACGAATTAATATAATCCAATTTTGGTTAGTACTATTGACTTGAATGGCAACTAAAAAATAATTTTTAGTATTTTCAATCATAGCTCTATGTCTGTTGCAGATGGTCTGTTTACACAAGGACTGATTTTATTAACATGTGATTATTATTATTATTGTTTTTAAGAATATGTTTATGTTTTAGTGTTGTAAAAAGAAAAGAGAATGCTGCCCTGCTAAGCACAAAAGTGGTAACTGCACTTCACCTTATTTGTGGAAAATCAACAATGAAGTTTGAGAGCTGGCCATTTTTCATGTATATATAATTTTGTTATACTTTAAATTTTAATTTATTTTTTATTTTTTCGTTTGTTTAAATAATACAAAATGAGCCATAAACTCCATAATGCACAATTTTTATAGCAGTTACGGCTGATTTAAAACCGCTCCTTGCGTTCAAATACTTAGCTCGTTGGCCGTAACTACATGTTGCTAGGCATGTTTAGTGGTATCTGAGTAGATACGGTCATAAATGCCTAGTACAATACACTTACCCCTTAATAAGCCTTGTAAAAATTACATTAACACTGGCCGTATAATTTACTCTTTGTTTTTAAAATTCACTTTCAAACTTAAGTACTACTGAGCCAATCGATTAAAATATCCACCATCAATTAAGAGTAAAGCCCTTGGAATGGAAAAATCCATGGGAGCATTATGCATAAGATTACCTGGAGGCAGGAAATAACAAAAAAACACAAATAAGCTGAGAAGACAACGTATAATAAGCTAAACTTGCTGTGGTTGTTCAACTTTAACAAAATAAGCTGTTGTCATAGGCCTATTATTATTAAATATTAACTAAAGTAGGGCATTCAACAACATACCCATTAGCCATTTACAACAACATAGGTAGGCCTACAGTTAGTATTTAAAACATAAATTTAGGCACCTTTTATTTTCATATCAAAGCTACATATCATACCCCCGTCGCAGCAGACCTGCGTACTCAGCGAATTTCCATAGGATTTATTTTGTATAATGTGAGCATTCAACTTGTTTTAAGGAAAGTATCATTTGAATACGTTAAGTAAATAATATACTAAAAACGCATATTTAATGCTTCATGAGCTTTAAACATGAGGAAAATTAACAAAGAGACCATATTGGTTTTCATTAGTAATACATACACTTTTGTATTCTATATAATTCTTAGTCTTTTAATTTTTAATAACTGAAATCTTGCTATAGAATATAAATGTCAACAAACATATAACCAATGAACTCAAAACACTCAAAACAAACAAACAATTTAATCTCATGAAAAAATTAAATTCAATCATATGGTCAGTTTTATAGTAATTAAAACATCCCGGTTGCAGCAGACCTACATCTCCAGTCAATTTCAATAAAACATAATATCAATCCTCATAATTGTAAACATATCATATGTTATGCTGCATTTTCAGGCAGTTTAGACCAAGACATCCCCCCTCCAAATGCTTTTTGGAGGGAAAAATTATTAAAAACAATATTGGACAACGTACTGTGTTTAGCACATCCAATATTATCCAATATCTAAGCAACGGATTGACGTAGAATAATAATTCAAAATGCTAAATTGTTAGTTTTTTTAAACTGAATTCAATTTTGACAATCAAGTTTAAAAATAATTAGTAAAAAGGTGTTAAATCTTGAAAATAAATTTTATTTTGTGAAAAAAACCTTCTTAGAGTAAATCAATCTTGCTGGTTTTCGAACTCGAAGTCATGAATGACGCTTTACATGTTTGTTCCAAATTTCATCAAGATCGGACCTTTTTTACAAAAGTTATCGCGCCTACGGACAGGTATATATATATATATATACATATATATGAAAATGAACGAATGGTTTTTTTGGGGTCTAGGTACCTCAAAATGAAAAAAATAACATGGTCCTGGGCTTAAGTCTCACCGTGCCGCCTACGGTAATAGCTACTTCCCTATAGGGGAAAAATACAGTTAGTTGAGCTTTATAACCTCAACAAA
Source organism: Flexamia atlantica (assembly GCA_035578135.1). NCBI lineage: Eukaryota > Metazoa > Arthropoda > Insecta > Hemiptera > Cicadellidae > Flexamia > Flexamia atlantica. Next base: position 53,821,332 of record JAQJVK010000006.1, on the reverse strand, counting down.
CAATAATAATAATATTTTAGCAGCTGTTGTTGTTAGTAAAAAATACAAAATAGCTGCCAAATTAACTTAGGTAAAACAGTTGAATCTTAAATATGTTTAGCATTATTAGCCGTAAGTGTACTATACTAAGCCAAAACAGTTGAAACTGTGTTAGATTCGACCAAATTACCTAAGGATTTGTCATTTACCACCGGTTAGCTTAGTAAAGTAGATTAAAACTGCACTTACGGCTAACAAAATAAGCATTTTTAAATAATATTTATCGCATTTACGGCCATTATACCCTAGCATTTGACTCAGTAAATTGCACAGAATCTCAAGGTACCAATAACTCAATATTGGTAAAAAAGTCAGTTACCCCCCCTGTGCTTAGCAGGGCAGAATGGAATAAGTTTTTATTTTGCTATCGTTTAAAATAAATTAATTTTCCAGGTTTGAAAAAAGGGGTGAGTTTTTTTGTTATGTCTTATTAACAATTGGCGACCGTGACAGGACATATTTTGAAACTCAATGGAAAATTCAAAGAAAACCAGATCAGTTTATAGGGTTTGAACAAACTTAATAATTTGCTAGAAAATGATCCCAATAACCAAGTTGACATTGAAGCAAATTTAAGACTGTTAGAAGTTAAAATAGGTGAAATTCAAGTTTTAGATAATCAAATCTTTGATTTGTTATTGGGTAATGATAGCATCACTGAAGATGAACTTTTAGCTGAAACTAGTAAAGCTGGGGAGTATTTATGTTTGTTTGAAACAGTAAAGCTCAGGGTACAAAAAATACTTCATCAAAGTAACGATGTAGTAACTGCTCATTCTGTAAGTTGTTGTATCAGTTCAAGTAAGGGAAAATTCATACTTCCTAAGATCGAACTCAAAAAGTTTGATGGAGATTTAATTAATTGGTTACCTTTTTGGAGCCAGTTTTCGAAAATTCATAGTGACTCTGACATTGACCCTGAGGACAAGTTCCAGTATTTGTTGCAATCGGTTGTAGCTGGATCGAGGGCATTTGATGTTATCCAGAGTTTCCCACCAACTGGCGAAAATTATTCTAAAGCAATTGAATGTTTAAAAACCAGGTTTGGCAAAGATGACCTACTGGTCGAAGTTTACGTTAGGGAACTCTTGAAAATTGTTTTGCAAAATGCTCTAGGAAGTAAGAACACTATGAATTTACAATGTTTGTATGATAAACTTGAGTCTCATATGCGTGCCTTAGAGACTCTGGGAGTTACCACGGACAAGTGTTCCTCTATGTTATACCCGCTAGTAGAGTCGTGTATGCCTGAAGATCTTTTACGTGCTTGGCACAGGAGCTCTTTAAGGGTAGGTAAGGACGCTCAAGAGAGACTTAAAAATCTAATGAAGTTTATGTTATCTGAAGTTGAGGGGGAACAACGAATTAATTTAGCTATGTCGGGGTTCGGGGTAAATTGCTCGGGGAAGGAGAAATTTCTTAAGAGGTCAACAACTCCTATCCAAACGGTTAAAACAGATTTACCTACTGCTTCTAGCCTCGTGTCCACTGATAAAAACCAAAACTGTCCTGTGAAGTGTATTTTTTGTAAGAAAAATCACAGGAGTTGTGATTGTTTTACTGCTCAGAAAATGCCTTTGTCGGAAAAACAATCGATTTTGAAAGATAATAAATGTTGTTTCCGTTGCTTAAAACCAGGACACAGAATTAAGTTTTGTCGGGCCAATGTGTCTTGTTCTCTGTGCCAAAGGAAGCATTATTCGATAATGTGTTCTAGTGTTCCTCCTAAGGACGTAAAAAAGGATAACGATTGTCTCGACAAGACATCTAAGGATATGACGGTCTTAGAAGATAATGTTTTAGCTAATAAGTCAAGTAGCACAATAACAAAGGTTTTTATGCAAACAGTAATAGCAAAATTGAGAAACCCGAATAGTACTAAATTAGAGAACGTTCGCATTCTTTTTGATTCTGGTTCTCAACGTTCTTATATTCTTAAGGACTTAGCTGTGAAAATGGATTATGAGTCATTAGGTGAAGAAACAATCATACACTCGCTTTTTGGTAATGTACAGTCTGGTGAACAAATACCCCCGTTGCAGCAGACCTGCATACTCAGCGAATTTCAAGTGCAAAAGAACATATTTCAATCCAACATAGCGAGATTTGACATGTTTTTGTAAGCTCCATAAGAATAACATGGGGAATGAGTATGCAGGTTTGCTGCTACAGGTATGTTTAAACTGGTTGGTTTTAATTCAATAATTAGTAGATCTGAACTAGAAGAAGCCATTTACCAAGTTTTATCAAGATATGTTGAGAAATAAGCGAAATATAGAATTTTACTTATTTCCCATAAGGTTAACATTGAGACAACGTACTGTGTTTACCACTTTCAATATCTCGGTAACCAATGGACATAGAGCAGTGATTCAAATTACAAAATTGTTTGTTTTTCTGAGCTGAATTCAATGGTGCCAACAAAAATTTGATTAATTTTATTTTTCTATGTAAAAAACTCAAAAAACCCATTTTTGGGGGGGTTATCCCCCTTTACCCCCCCTTCCGGTGGTCCGATCATGCTGGTTTTCGAACTCATCCGAATAATTACTACTTTACACGCCTATGCCAAATTTCATTCCGATCGGACCATTTTTGTGAGCGCTATCGTGCTTACAGACACACATATATATATATACAAATTTGAACGAATGGTGTTTTTGGTATCTGGGGGCACCAAAACGAAAAGTTATGATGGTCCCACGCTTAGGTCTTACCATGAGACCTACGGTAATAGCTTCTTCCCTATAGGGGAAATTCGCTAAAACACAGTCGGTATCGTGCTTTCTTGACTAGTATTGACTCTAGTTACAAATGTAATTTTGAGGTTTTGAGCCAACCAGTTATATGTGGGAAAATTTCATCTGTATCTGATGGTCCCTGGTTGCGTGAGCTTGCAGAAAAGAATGTCTACCTGTCGGATATTCATGAAACAAGCCAACCAATTGATATTTTGATTGGAGCGGATGTCGCAGGTAAGCTGTTCACTGGTAATAGATTTCAGCTCGAATCGGGACTAGTCGCCATGGAGACACTTCTTGGATGGACACTCATGGGTAAGGTCACAGGTGATAAAGATTCAAGTACACTTTCGACTGTAGTGACATCTATGTTCATTAACGATGCTGATGTTTCCGAGCTGTGGAGGTTGGACTCCATTGGTATCACAGATCCCAGTGAACTAATCTCCAAGGAGACTGTACAACAATATTTTTTAGAAACAACCACAGTGAATGAAGAAGGACGTTATGAGGTGAGTTTGCCCTGGATTGATGGTCATCCTCCTTTGCCTAGCCACAAAGATTTAGCAGAAAAAGGTTGTCATCTGTTGAAAATAAATTAGACAAAAGTAATATGATTGTAGACTATGATTTTGTTTTTAAGCATTGGCTCAGTGATGGTATCATTGAGGTTGTTCCGTCCAATGAACTGGACAAGTACTGTCACTACTTGCCACATAGACAAGTAGTAAAAGAGAGCAGTACTACAACTCGGATTCGTCCAGTATTTGATGCGTCGGCAAAGAGTAAGTTTTCGCCCTCATTAAATGACTGTATTGAGAATGGGCCAAATGTGATTGAATTAATTCCCTCTGTCATGCTGCGTTTTAGAGAAGAGAAGTTTGGAATTATTGCCGATATAGCGAAAGCCTTTTTACAGATATCTCTGAACAAGGAGGATAGAGACTTTCTCCGGTTTTTATGGTTTGACATTAATGATAGGAATAAACAAATTGTTTACCGTCACAAGAGAGTTGTTTTTGGGGTGAAATGTAGTCCATTTCTCCTGGGGGCAGTTATTAATCTACATCTTCAGAAAATGATTTATTCTCAAAGATATGATACTCTTCTGGTAGAGAAGTTATGTAAAAGTTTCTATGTTGACAATGTGTCAACTAGTGTAGATACCCGTGAGGAACTTACACACTTTGAAGCTACTTCAAGAGAGATTATGGCTGCTGGTAAGTTTGATCTAAGAGGATGGCAAGCCACGAACGTATTTGAAGAGGGAAATATAAAGTGTGTAACTAATGTTTTGGGGATTCAATGGGATTATAATGAGGATGTTTTGTTTTTTAACATTAACTGCTTGAAGGATTTTGATCCATCACATGTAACTAAGAGAGACATTTTGTCTATCTCACATAAGATTTTTGATCCTATTGGTGTCCTTTGCCCTGTTATGTTATTTCCTAAACTTCTTTTGCAAAGTATGTGGAACATGAAAGTTGACTGGGACACTGAAGTCAATTCAGACATCAGACAGAAATTCATTGATTGGTACGGTCAGTTAATTGCTCTTAAAGAAGTTAGAATACCACGTTGGATAGGTAAGATTACTGATGACTTGACAGGTTGTAGTATCCATACGTTTTGTGATGCAAGTAAAGATGCATATGCCACAGCCATTTATTTGAGAGTTGGAAATGAAGATGGAGTAAATGTGCAATTATTATCTGCAAAATCAAGAGTTGCTCCACTGAAGAAAACATCGATTCCAAGATTGGAGTTACTAGCTGCCACGGTGGGAGCACGTCTCACAAACAATATATTAAAAACAATGGATTGGGAAGCTACAGATGTGTATTACTGGACAGATTCAAGTACGGTATTAACTTGGATAAAGTAAGACAGTAATTGGAATGTTTTTGTGATGAATCGTGTTTCTGAAATACGAAAACTAACTGATATGAACCAGTGGAGATATGTACCAGGTGAAATGAATCCAGCAGACCTTCCATCTAGAGGATGTGGTGCAAAAGGCCTGTCAGAATCTTTTTGGTGGGAGGGACCGGAATGGTTAAACGGTCTTCTGAGGAATTGCCAAAAGAAAAGTTTGTTTGTAAAGAAGAAGACATCCAGAAGGAAAAACGAAAAAGTACTGTCACTGTATGTACAAACATAGGAGATAATGAACCAGGTTGGTATTATAAATATTTCAGTACATTTGAAAAGATTGTAAGAATGATTGCATGGATCAATAGATTTTATAATAACTGCCGAATTAAGAAAAAGATTATTGGACCGCTATCGCTTGAAGAAATCGAAAGGGCAGAGATTGATGTAATGAAACTTGTTCAAAAAGATAGTTTTTGTGGATTAAAAGATCAAAAACTTGCCAGTTTATGTCCATTTGAAGACCAAAACGGTTTAATTCGCTTAAGGTCAAAATTAATTGACAGGAAAGATCATGATAATTTCAGAACACCGTTGGTATTATACTATCAATCCTATCAATCGTTACCACCGTACTTCCGTCAAAACATCCTGTGGTAAATATGTTTATCTACTCGAAGCATATCAAAGCTTGTCATACAGGAGTGCAATGTTTGCTGAGTATTATTCGTGAGGACTACTGGATATTAAATGGAAGAAAAGCAATTAAATCGGTTATCTCAACATGTGTAAAATGTAAGAGATACAAAAATGACAACTTAGAGACTGTACCTGCAAGTCTACCAGAAGATAGAATAGAAGATGCTGCAGTATTTCAAGTAAGTGGTGTAGATTTTGCAGGACCAGTTTTCTTACGAGATGGTCAGAAGGCCTGGATATGTCTATTTACCTGTGCTGTATTTAGAGCTGTACATTTAGAGTTAGTTTCCAGTTTAACTACTAATGCATTTTTACAAGCTCTTAGTCGTTTCATAGCTAGAAGAGGCAGACCATCAGTAATGTATAGTGACAATGGCACAAACTTTGTTGGGGCTAACAATGCTTTTTTAATGCTGGATTGGGATAAAATTCATGAGTTTAGTACACTCAATCGAATTAAGTGGAAATTCAATCCACCTTCATCTCCCTGGTGGGGTGGTTGGTGGGAACGATTGATAGGATTAATGAAACAACTTTTGCGGAAAACTCTTGGTAAGTCTAACCTAAATTATGAAGAATTTCTCACCATATTGTGCGATTGCGAATCTGTGTTGAACTCACGCCCACTAACATACATTTCCAATGATGTAAATGACATGAGACCTTTGACACCCCTCAGTGTTCTTAAATGACATAGCAGAATCTAAAACACCTGATCTAGATTAAATTAATCATGAACTCTTAGGCAGAAAAGCTCGACACCTTCAGAAATTGAAAGAAGCTTTAAGGAAGAGGTTTCGAAGTGAATATTTGGGACTGCTCATGATGAAGTCTAAAAGGCCAACACGAAAATTAAACATCGGAGAAGTAGTTATAATTGGAACAGATGACAAAAGACGTATGAATTGGCCTTTAGCTATTGTGGAGCAACTGCTTCCAGGCAAAGATGGACAGGTTCGTCTTGCGAGACTGAAGACGAGTGCTGGTACTGTGTTAAGGCCTATATTAAGGCCTGTGCAGAGAATTTACCCACTTGAAGTCCAAAGTTATGATGCGCAAGAAACTCTGAAGAATAAAGTAAAAAGAGGAAATGAAAACAAAGAAACTGGTGATAAAATTGAAGAGAGACCATTGTTAAGAAGTGGTCGAGAAGTTAAAAAACCATTAAGATATTCTTAACATCCAAAAGGGTTGAGGTATATCCACACCTCAAGGTGGGAGGATGTTGCAGATGGTCTGTTTACACAAGGACTGATTTTATTAACATGTGATTGTTATTATTATTATTGTTTTTAAGAATATGTTTATGTTTTAGTGTTGAAAAAAGAAAAGAGAATGGAATAAGTTTTTATTTTGCTATCGTTTAAAATAAATGAATTTTCCAGGTTTGAAAAAAGGGCTGAGTTTTTTTGTTATGTCTTATTAACAATGCCCATTATGATCACCGAGATATTGAAAGTGGTAAACACAATAAGTTGTCCCAATGTTAACCTTCTGGGAAATTAAAATTAGTGATATATTGCTTATTTCTCAATGTTTATTAATAAAAACTAGTTTGTGGCTTCATCTTGATGAGATTTAAAGTATATTAGCATTACCCCTTATGATTAAATTGGAAATGCCAGCTGTTTTGAAGTTTTGAACATTGCATTTTCTTGCCTAGTATAGGCTATTATTTTTCATAGCCTTTTGTCCCTAAAAGCCACTAGTAGATAGTATTTTTGCACGCTTTTTTGATCGTATATTGATTTTACTTGATGCGAGGCTTCATTTAAATTATTTACTTACGCACTTGAAATTCGCTGAGTATGCGGGACTGCTGCAACGGGGGTATTGTGAAATTAAAAAGTCTAATCAAAAGTTACTTTTTGTATTTGAAGAATTCTGATTACATGACACGTGAATCTATTTTTTTTATCTAACTAACCTTTTAGGATGTTCAGAAATGAAGATAAATCCTCACAGTTTTGTTTGGTTTTAGGAAAATTAATATTGTAAGCCTTATATGAGTGTGTGAAAAACTGCAGTTTTTTATTTGACCAGAGAGGTTGAGAAGTGTTTGAGATCATAGTTCACCAAAATCAAGACTATATTTTAAGTTTAATATAACATTGATTCAGCATTATTCTGATTCTTGAAAATGCCACGTTACCCTCGACGCAACAACCTGGGCCGTAGAGAACGCAGTGCTGTGAGTGTAGAACACTTTCAAGCAAGTCAAAATGACAAGCAATACGAGTCTCGAAATGAAGATGAATGTGCTTTATTTAATCTAAACCATCAACGAGGAGATCTTGCATTCAATCCCCATTGAGCTGCGTTCAATTATAACGCGACGAACGATTACAGTTTACTGCCAATAGTTGCTATTGGCTCAATGAACATTGTGTGTCAACAGTTGCAATGATTTTAGGTATAAAAATGAAGCCCATGTAATGTACTGCACCAGTGGCCAACTACAACTGACACTATTGGCATATCAGGTTGAACCCAAAGAACGTTGAACCAGGCAAAACTCCGTTCCGTGGAATACGTACCTCTTCGGGATGCTACCAATACTGATTTAAATGCATTTAATGACGGCAGAGTGACTATTGTCCCAGCAACATACGTCGGAAGTCCTGTAAGTCCTGTAAACCCAGCTTTAATTTGATATGCAACATGAAAACATTTAAAAAAAATAAATATTTTTTTAAAAAATTTAATTTTTTATAAATGTTGGTAGCACTGAAAATCAAAAATTTTAAATGGCAACATATGTTAAATAGTATATCATTTTAAAGGTCTTGCAAAAACCTACATTTTTTTCAATTTATACTCCCCTTCTATCTTTGGTAGTTTTTCACTAATAAACATAAAACTCTATTTTCCCATATGACCCCCATGTTAAATTTGCTGTACTCGATGTTAAAGGATGCAAATTTAAATGATTTGAGCACTGCACATTTAACATGGGCGTTATATGGGAAAATGGAGTTTTTTGTTTATTACTGAAAAACTAAAAAAGATAGAAGGGGAGTATAAATTGAAAAATTGTAGGTTTTTGCATGACCTTTAAAATGATATACTATTTTAAAAAAATTATAAAAAATTATATTTTTTAAAAACTATTTATTTTATTTTCATGTTGGCATATTGCATATCAAATTAAAGCTGAGTTTACAAGGATAAAGAATTTTCAAACAGAACAAAAAAAACCTTCAGTGGTTCTCGAGGCACAATATTTTTCACAAAAACGGCCGCCATTTTGAAAATAATAAAGATAATTGAGTTCTGTTTTCACCAAATTGTTTATCTCGCTTAGAACTTTAAAATGATGTATAATATGACATATGTTTACATTTAAAAATTCCGAGATTTGAACCCATGAACCCCGGTTTTTGGAACAACCTGTATTTTAAAAAGCTTAAAAATATTTTTATGTTGTTCCTTAGGTATGATTTAGTGGGGAAATGTTTTGTTTCGTCTTTGTATGATAAGCCGTTCGCCTATAATCTGTTGTGGACAGCTTAGAAGACTCACCCTGTATATATATATCAAAATTCTTTAGAAAACGAGAAATAGCGTAAAATACCTGTAATTTAAAAAGCATTAGGATCTAAAAACGTCTACTTTGTTTACATTAAAACATGTGTTACTTAACCACATGCTAGATATTGATATAATATGGTTTATTTAGGTAGAAAATACTATACCATAGCCATCTACTCAATTCCACATTCACCTTTTGTTCATGATTTTTTTCATTAGGTTTCAAATGACGAATAAGGATGAACTAACCATATTAAATAATAATCAGCTGATGATTTTGTCATCACATGATACAGATTTAGTAAACAAATACACTCAGCAAAGGTAATAGAATAGCTATTTCCCTTAAGGCCTGTACCACAGATGAAGTATACTGATTCTGATCTGATTCTTCTGTGCCTGTACTGAAAGGTGAACGTGGAATTGAGTATATGTAATAACTCCTGGCGGTTTTAGCGAATTTCCCCTATAGGGAAGAAGCTGTTACCGTAGTACTCATGTTAAGACCTAAGCCCAAGACCATGATAACTTTTCATTTTGGGGCCCCAAGAAGCAAAAAACACTATTCGTTCAATTTCATACATATATATATATGTCTTTAAGCACGATAGAGGCCGTAAAATGGCCCAATCTGAATTAAATTTGGTACAGCCATGTAAAGTAGTAATTATTCGGACGAGTTCGAAAACCAGCCCGATCGGACTACCGGAAGGGGGGTAATTAAAAGGGGGTAAACCCCCAAAAAATGGTTTTTTTGAGTTTTTTACATATAAAAATATAAATACCCCCGTTGCAGCAGACCTGCATACTCAGCGAATTTCAAATGCAAAACAACATATTTCAATCCAACATACCGGGATTCAACGTGTTTTTTAAGCTCCATAAGAATAATATGGGGAATGAGTATGCAGGTTTGCTGCTACAGGTATTTTAAAACTGGGTGATTTTAGTTCAATATTTAGTAGATCTCAACTAGAAGAAGACATTTACCAAGTTTTATCAAGATAGGCTATGTTGAGAAATAAGCGAGATATAGAATTTTACTTATTTCCCATAAGGTTAACATAGGGACAACGTACTGTGTTTACCACTTTCAATATCTCGGTAACCAATGGACATAGAGCAGTGATTCAAAATACTAAATTATTTGTTTTTTTGAGCTGAATTCAATGGTAGTAACAAAAATTGGATTATTTTTATTTTTCTATGTAAAAAACTCAAAAACCCCATTTTTTGGGGGGTTTACCCCCCTTTACCCCCCCTTCCGGTGGTCCGATCATGCTGGTTTACGAACTCGTCCGAGTGATTACCACTTTACATGTTTGTACCAAATTTCATTTCGATCGGACAATATTTACGGCCGCTATCGTGTTAACAGACATATATATATATATATATATATATATATATATATGTATATAAAAATTCGAACGAATAGTGTTTTTTGCTTCTGGGGGCCCCAAAATGAAAAGATAACATGGTCTCGGGCTTAGGTCTTACCGCATGAGACCTACGGTAATAGCTTATTCCTTTGAGGAAATTCGCTAAAATTCGAACGAATAGTGTTTTTTGCTACTGGGGGCCCCAAAATGAAAAGTTAACATGGTCTCGGGCTTAGGTCTTACCATGAGACCTAAGGTAATAGCTTATTCCTTTAAGGAAATTCGCTAATTCCTTTAAGGAAATTCGCTAAAACCATAAAATCTTTATCAAATTCGTTAGAGCCGTTTTTGAGAAATTTGGATTCGCCTGGAGATATCATGGCTTTATACCTACATGCCAAATCTCATGAAAATTGGGCCATTGGTGTGGTCTCAAGCTTTGTTTACATACATCCACACATCCACAGTGTGGATTCCACACACATGGACAGACAGACACCACTCTGAAAACCACGTTTTGGATTCAGGGAGCACTAAAACGAATATTTCCACTAACAACTGAAATTCGAAAATTTTGACGAAAACAATACTTTCTCCAAATACTATGTATAGGGGGGAGAAAGTAAAAGTGAAAAAAAGGAAGAGGAACATTCGGAAATAGTTAAAAATTTTTTTTAGTCGGCACATAGTTCGTCAAACAACGTGTAATAAAGGTCATTGTCCTTCCTATTCGTTAGTACTGGATGAACATGGAACATATCCACCTGCATCTCCGCCTTCTTTTCTTGATTGGTGATGCGAGAAGAATGAGTTGTTTATTCCTCATCAGCATTTTCTCGACTAAATCGGAGGTGGCTATTGGTGGAGTGGCCTGCTAGTTGCCTGTATCGTCAACTGCAGTTACCCGGACTGGTAACCGGTGGCGGCCACTAGTGGCCTCGTGTGAAGGAGCCCATAGTTTTGACCGAGGATCAACAGAGTGTGCTGCACTAATTATTGAGTGCAACATCAACTTTAAATTTGATTCCACTAAATCTTTCTTCTTTCTTAAATTTCTTAAATTTGGCCAATCAGAAGTTTATTTATTATTGAATCTATCAAGACAAAGCAGTATTTACTCACGAGCAACCATAAAAAAGTGTTGAACGTTAGGGTAAAATCCTCAATATTAACTTTCTACCAAGCTCATGGTCTCCAAACATAACTTCCTTATGAAGTGGAGCCAGACGTGCCAACGTGGCTCCACAGCCAACGTGGAGCTTGGAGTCGTCAACAGGAGACCATTTCCCGATTTCATCCTAATTTATTAGCTTATTGGGTAAAATGTAGCCTTAATCGGAGATTTCCATAATAAGTACCCTTTAACTGTCCATTTGTGTTAACAACATTTGTGCGACAACATTTTTGTGTTAAGTGTCACTTCTTTGGGAAATTAATTAATTAATTAAGTAGAGTAGGATTCACGTAAGTTGGCCAAAACGAAAGTAAACAAACTATTATCTTCTTACGAACTTCAGCATAAAATCCAGCTGTGCTAAAAACATTGCTAACAAACATCTGTTTTAGCATAAAACTTGCAGTAAAGCGAAAGATTGATGCAATATTGCACGTGGAAGTTCTCTTGCGCAACCTAAAGTATTACTCATGGGCTTTTTCAAATTAAATATATTAACATGGAGAGGTTGTGTCATGGACGCGGCATGATTAATAGTCTTAGATTTTACTATCTAAAAAAATCAAATAATCTGGACAAAGAAAAATAGGTTTGTTTACGATTAGCCCTTACTACTTGCTGAAAATCAGCATCTGACTTGTCTCATATTTTGTTCAAAACCTTTCTAAATTGGTCAAGTAAAAAATAAACAAGCAGCTAAACAAACTAAAATAAAGAGCAATCAAGAAATAGAATCGAATTGAACCTAACCGGCGCTATGTAAAAAAGTTCAATAAAAATAGAAAATTCTAAAAATAGGCTAGGCGATATTTTAAACATTCATTAACCTATAAGATTGCCACGAATGACAACAAAACAATATTGTAAACAAACACAACGTGGCGATTTGACAGTTCGGAGAAAATGTAAACAAATACCATGTGGAACCAACAATGTTTTCAATGTGACTTGTATAAAAATTTTTGATGAGATGATTAGTACATGCTTTGGCCAACTTAGGTGAATCCTACTCTACTGCAGTCTGTGGTTAACCTTAAAGATTTCTTCAAACCATATCCATATGTTTAATTGTAAACAAAGTAAGCTGAGTTTGTTTTGAGAGTGACGGATAGCACCACTGTTCCAAAAATTCAGGCCTTTAGTGCACTGAAGTAACGTCCTTTGGTACCTACTAGCAAATGTCAAAATATCTTTAACATTACACTTTAAACGTTTAATTACACGTCAAAAGGTTACTGAGTTGTGAGTGTGAAGGAAACATTAAACCACCACCATTTGTATTTTATTTTTAGGGGCTTTTACCCCTACAAGCCACTAGTATATATATACATATACAGGGTGTTGATAAAAAACCCTTCAGGACTTCGGGATATGGTTACTTACATCAAAACTAAGAAAACAGTTCCTATAAACATGGGTCCTAAAATGCTCGGTTGTCCGTCTGTCGGTCTGTATGTGTTTTTAACATGATTTTGCATAACTTTGGAACTACTAAAGATATCAATTTCAAACTTGGTACGTACATGCTGATTATTAGGAACTATTTTTGTGCGGAGTATCACGTTTCTACTTTGTACCATTTCAAATGGCGGCCATTTTTATATTTTAAAACTTAATATCTTAAAAACCGTAAATTTTACAAAAATCTTACAACAGACAAAAAGCTGCGCAATTTTATTTCCTACAAAATCATATAAAGATTATTAAGATCGAACAACAATTAACGGAGCTATTGCAATTTATTCAACAGAATACATGCTTGTTTATGGCAGTTATAGCAAATCTGCTTCAATTCTGATGGAAAAATTGCAATAACTCCGTTATTTGTCGTTCAATCTCAATAATCTTCAATCTTAATAATCTGTATATGTATGCCTAAACCTTATAAAACTGAACCATTTATGTAATATCGAGCTTTTGTTTTGTTTACATTCACACATTTATAACACATACGGAAGGCCCGGCATTACTCCAAACACCATGTTTTTGGATTCGGGGAACGGGGGAACACTAAATCGAGTAAATATTTCCAAATTCGATAATTTTTACGAAGACAACACCTTCCCCATATACCACTTTTAGGGGGGAAAAAGTAAAAGCTTTATCATAAAAACAACTTTCGAGACTAATTCAAGTTGTTCAGTTCAATAATTGAAGCCAGTCCGATGCACGAGCCTCATCGCGGGTCGCGGTGCGTTGAGGCGCGGAAGGCGGCGACAAGGGATGGAGGGTAATTAGTATGCAGATGAGGGTGTCGGGGGGGGGGGGGTGGTATCAGTACGCAGACTCCCCCCCCCCCCAGCGTGTAGGCGTATCAGCTGAGCCGCTATCAGTGTCCCGCCGCGCGGCAGCTGTCCAACGGCGCGTACCGCAGGTAACCTCCACACACGTCTTTTTTTTAAAGTTGTTATCAATTATTCAAAACATATATGTATCAACATATAATATAGTATTTATGAAAAATGTATGTTATTAATATATGTTTGCAATATATTACTGTATACCAACGTAATACCAACTTTAATATTTTAGAAACGATAATATGAATTTAGACACTCCATATTAAGATGTCAAAGGTTTTTATTTCATTCCACCAAACCTAATAAAAGTATTTATCATAATTTGTTATATCCTCTAATAATAAAAGTTCCCCTTATGATTTGCTGAGACTCAAATGAAAAACCCCTCATTTAGGATGGTAAGTAGGTGTCAACACAGTGTAAAACTTGACAGGGAAATGGATAGTACGATTGGGAGGTTTCATATTTTCTAAGCAAATGTAACTTTTTCATTTATATATATTTTTTTCTAAACGAAAATAAAGTTTTGGAGGTATATCTCAAAGAATCACGGTTAAATACACTGCATTTACTGTGACTTTATATTCCTCTGAAGTACTTTTTTCCTGTCATTTTAGTTTGATTTTAAACTAATTGTATCAATTAAGTTTCATAACAGCAATAAAATATAAAATAATACAATAATATAATAGTAAAATAATAAAATAGTACTTTCCAAAGCTCACAATTTCGACAAAGCGCTGCATTTACTTAATATTGTATTCTTTATGCCCTAAATAAAACGTAACACGATTTACAAATTCAACTCGTTATATTTTACGCTCGCCTTGACACCAATAAACTAGATCGGGGATCCTTCATTCATAGTTATAATCATTTTCAAATAATTTCTCAGGTTTTTTCGGAATGAATTACTGTGCAATAAAGTAAATATGATATGTGTGATCTTTAAAGTAGAAGTTTTGTTATTGTAAACATTTGTTCAGAAGTCTAGAAGCTATCTCAATCAGTCGTTGTCCGCTTTGAGGTTCCTTGTCAATAAAGTTAATATTGGAATGGTTAAAAGCTTCTTAACCTATCAAGCACAGGGCCGTAATTACGTAAGGGCGTACGGGGCGAGCGCCCGGGGCCTCAGAGGCGTAAAGGGGCCTCAGAGGCGTAAAGGGGCCTCAGGGGCGTAAAGGGGGCCTCAGGGAGGGAAAAAACAGCGGGTGAGAAAGGAGCCCGTTCCGAAACGCGCAGGCCCGTAAATAAGGGATTTGGAATCGGGTATAGCTAAAAAAAAGAGGGCGTAGGGGCCTCATTTTGGGGAATCCGTTCAGGGCCTCCGGGGCCACGGCCCTGTTCAAGCAATGTTAAGAAAACAATAGTTTGACCAGAAGCAAGTATTCATTACTGCGGGAAATGACTTTAACCTCTTTAAAATCTCTTAAATATATAAATATATATAGGTGTCAACAAAATATTGATTTCATTGGTAATCCCGACCTGATTGTGTTAGAAACGATTTGAGATTTTCAGGTTTTTTATAGTTTCTTGTTTATGCATATTTCTTGATAAAAATAACACCTTCTTAAGGGGAGTACATATATTTACGTAGGCATTAAATAAATATTATGTTAAAAAAGACTCATAAAAGTTTCAAATATTGTTTAAGGGCTGAATTCTAAGTTTGATTTCCTTAGGAAGGACTGTAATTTCAGCCGGTAACAATTTATTTATAATTTTATTTATCTAATTTATTTTCCCCTTCCGATTTTTTTAGGAAAAAGGCAAATTACTGTCATGAAGTGGTGCAAAATACTGTAACAATAGCTAAAAATTTAAATTGAATAACTTTATGAAAGACGGAATTGTACTAAAAAACTGTTTGAGGAACTTGCCATCAGGGTTGGTCTGCATTTTAACGAACCAGGGGATCCCAGCACTGTCGTCAGTGATGCCAACAGAACGGTATTTTAATATCCGCCGTGGGAGTTTCGTGTTTTACAAGCTATATCTTATTTTCGATCATAGTCTAATATTCCATCTCCAACATCATTTCGGTAAACCCGCTAGGGATGTTGTGACGCCTCTTGTAACGGATTGAAAAATATTAGTTATTTTCTTTTCTGAAATTGTTTTGTAATATAGTAGGGCTAACATTTTTTTCGTATCAGTTTAAGTACCAACGTTGCTATTATTAAACCAATTATATCCGATAATAATTAACATTGACTCTAAAGGCAAAAATATATTTTTCGCTTTGGTCGAAAACTTTATAACCTTAAAATAATACTTACTAGGAGCCCGCGTCACTTCGTGACTTAAAAACAATGGTAAAAGAGGCTTTAGTTTCATGTTGATTATGTATGGAGTTTTTCAGCGTAAAATACCTTTCAATGAGAAAGTGTGTGAATTTTTGTGATTTTGTTTAATTTTCTAGACTAATTCTTTCTGTCATAGCACTGGAATAAAATTGCCAGTAATTGAACTTCTCATCGGGACAAACGTTTAAAAATAACTCATTACTTTAGACTTGAAACTTCAATATGGGTGAGAAATTTCTAACAGAATTTGAGAAGTTCATTTATTTAATCTGATTTAAAAGTGTATATGTAAACGTTCTACACTTTGAACTTTCGACAGTGCAACAAAATTAATTTTGCATAAAATGGCGGTTAGTTTTCATTGCTTGGCGCATCTTTATGTCTCTGTTTTAGAATTTTCTTTCAAAAGTATTGAATACTTATGTTAATTCTACATAATATCTACGTGTCAGTTCCTTGTATTCATCTTCGTTAGGCCTTAACAACAAACAATAAGAAGATGGTCAAACCATTCATCTACCGAGGAACTAATTTCTAAATAAATTATAAAATAGCCATACTCCGTAAAAACTAACTGCTCAATGCTCATAACGGCTGAAAAATTAAATTTTCAAATTGACCCGCATTTTTGTTTCACATCTTTAATACACGTTTGGCAAATTTTTACCCAAGCAAATATCATAAATTTTATGAAATGCCTTCATTAAATAGTACATGCATTCCATTCGATCGTATTCCAAGTACATTTAAGAAATACAGGTTTCAAATTTGTATTGCATTTCAAAACTTGAATAATTTTGTTAAATATTCAACTAATATTTATATCTTAGAACACTAAACGTTGAATCATGCATCAATGTGTCCAATATGTTGAAACATGTAACAATGTGTATTCACTGTTAACAATCTGTTAGAAAATCCCATATCCAGAGCACTTTCTGAGTTACTTATTATGTTCATTTTTAAGTTTCCTTTTAAGCAAATAAATACAGTAAATTAATTAGACTCTTGTTCTTAGTTTCAATAGGTCAAATACTCTTCCTTATTTTCTGTTGTCTTAAAAACGTCAATATTTAAGAAATTAAAATCATAATTAACTATGAATGTTAACTGACTTTTGCTGGCCCTGCATTCTATGGTATATCTCTGGAACTATTTTGAATTTTTATCATCTGTTTTGTTATTACAAATAAATATGAATTAGAAAAGGTTCACAGGTTCTACCACAGACAGTAGCACTTTCGCTGGAATTCACTCAAAAGCCTCATGTGTGAAGGTTTTCGTGGGATATTTTCCAAACCCGCAAAAGGAACATCTAGAGAGTAATAGCTTTCATTTGATACCAAATATGTGTAGAAAAGTTAATTTTTAGGAGTCGATTTGCTCTGTACAAAAGTCCAGAAATTCTTTTAATAATATATAAGAAGATAAAACGACTTCGAAGTTTTACTACGAAAACTACGAAAACTAGTCATAATTATCAAAGGGTAGAAGACAGGTTTTGGGGAGAAAGTTAATTGTTGAATAAATAATATTTTCTTAGTTGTAAACATAAATTTATCGCAAAATATGTGAAGACAACCCTTGATTGACTTTGCAAATCTTAAAAAAAAAAACGCTTAAATGACCATAGCCCCTGCTTTATCTCGAAGTTTCGGCTTATATTAATAATGTACAATGAGTATTAAGTATTAACCCCGCAAAGTTATTATGGAAAGATTTCTCATCAAGAAAACAACTTTTTGTGTGCGATATATCTCATAAAAGTAACAAAGAAATACTTATACATGCAACAACCTAATAAAAAATTGAATTATAGAAAAATGATGGAAATTGGAAGAAAAATACATCAAAGCTATTGATTTAATTTGCTTTCTTGGCCTGATTCCTAAAATATTTCCCCATGAGTTTTCATACTTTTTAATCTCAAACTTAGATCACTTTTGGTCTGCTAAAGCGTGAGAACCTTTTTTAAATAAAAATTCTGTGATTTAGTTTTCCGTTTTTCTTCAAATTCAATAGCAATACCTGTCTATAACTCCTTGGACAAATTTGTTGGGTAAAAAAATCGCAGCATCCCAAATCCTTTTTGGGGGGTATAAATGCCCAAAAAAAATTATTTTGTGCTATAAAGTTCATCTAAGTCCCAAATATAAATATAATAATAATATAATTATATCTTATCAAAGAAAATAAAAAATAACCGATACCAAAATACAAAAATAACCGATTTACGGACAGAAGAGTGAATTTACTAAGCGCATGCAGTAGCCTACGTTGTGTAAGGCGATTTCGCTCTAACGGCTACATTTATTTATCCACCGAGAGATTTCAATTTTAATTTCGTATAAATATTATTTTCTCTGATCTGACTAACTACTTAGTTGGAGGAATGAATTCCTAACCTATTCTTATTTTAGGGAGGCATAAATCCCGAAATTAGGGGTTTTGGATCTAAAATTGAGCGATTAAAGCCCTGAAATTGAAATTGGCTTCCACATTTTAGTGTCTGCGTTATATGCTATACTGACAATATTACTCAGTGTTAGAAGAACTTTGCTTCAGATATTTAAGTATTATGAACAGTTTAAATGCAGAAGGATTAAGTTTTTATGACAAAATTTATCATTTTTGTTTGCACAGATGACATTTATTGCAGTCTTAACACTAAACCTGTCATTATTATCAATGAAGTATTGTGGAACGAGTATTCGACCAGAGAATGAATCACGTTATTCATTGAAGTAAAAAGAGTTATACATCAAACAACTGTCGAGTTTATAATTTATACTGCAATAACTCTCATTCCTCAAGAAAACTGATTATTTGCGATCATTTACTGTATTTATTTTCTTTATTTTAATTCGAATCGACATTATTTCCGATATAGAAATAATAATTTCTACATAAGATACCTCATATAAAAAATACAAGATACCTCATAATCATTAAGTAAAATCCATTCATAAGAATGAGTCTGTTCATGATTTAAAATGTTTTCTCCTTTTTATGTAATCAGTTTTGAATTTCCCACTTGAA
This sequence comes from Flexamia atlantica, assembly GCA_035578135.1. Classification (NCBI taxonomy): domain Eukaryota; kingdom Metazoa; phylum Arthropoda; class Insecta; order Hemiptera; family Cicadellidae; genus Flexamia; species Flexamia atlantica. Next base: position 53,802,243 of record JAQJVK010000006.1, on the reverse strand, counting down.
GTTAATTGGTAAGCAGACAAACAAATCAAATTTTTGTCTTAATCACCGCTTCTCGTTTCTTTGAATTATGCTCACTTACACAACAACACCTGTTATTATAATGGGTAGGATTAAATAGCCTAATGATAAAATCCTCGACTCCAAACAGGTCTAAAACCCCTTTCAAAGACGACGTCAAGCATCTAAAACACGTTACATAAGTTGTGAAAAATATTTAACAGGGTAGATATGTTCAAATCATAAAATCTTAATTTTATTTCCAGCTTAAATATATCCAGACTTTTGGTTTATACAAAGACAATTCATGCGGTAACTCTCGTTGATGCCTTCTGTCAGAAATACCGAGCATTATTGTTTTATATTAGCAACCAAGAAAAATTCTTAACATTTTCTTAGAGCTTAGAGACTTTATTAAAGAAATAAGGCCGAAGCCTCAAGAATCATACGCGGGTCCCGCGAGACGGAACGGGTCAGGATCGATACGGCCATTCATCCTCACATCTTCCGACTGCCACCGAGGCCTGTGTTGCTCTTAGAGGAGAGAAGACCTTGGGAGGGGTGTCAAGTAATTTCTTTAATTTTAGTAGCCAATGAAATCATATAAAAACAAATCTATAAAAAGCCAAATGATATAAAAGCCAAAACCCATTTTCTGATCACAGTTTCTCAAAAACTATAAGGCTTAGAGCCATGAAACTCGGCACAAATATTCTCTACAGGCTCTAGATTGTCTAGATGCGTACTAAGAAAGGATTTTGCAATATTTTGTCTCTAGAGGCCTAAATATGGTATATTATAAAATACAATATGGCGGCCATTTTTAGCTTTCAAAGCTTATTTTCTCAAAAACTAAAAGACTTTGGGCCATGAAACTTGGCACAATTATTCTTTAGATGCCAAAAAAAGAAAGGTTTTTAAAATATTCTTTCTCAGACGGCTAAGTAGAGTATTTCAAAAAATCAAAATGGCGTCCATTTTAGTTTTCCCTAACTATGGATGGGAGTGTTGTAGAATATTTTTAGGGAACAGAAAAGGTACGAGAACCAATCCATTGAAAGAATAAAATTAAAAAATTTAATGATAAACGTTTTGGAACAATAGGTTTTTTGCCAAGATATTTACCTTCTACTTTTTCTTAAAGTTTTCGGTTTATTTTCAAAAACATGCTAAATTCAGATTGATTTTAAGTCAAAAATCTATCTTTAGCCAATTATTTGTCTTATATTCCGGGTTATCCTCATTCTCTATGGAAATGGGAGGAAGCTAATTCATACCATTTGCTAATCATGAGGGGAACATTTTTAGAGGAAGCGTTACACTTTCTCATTTTCATCTAGAGTGGAATTACCAGCTGTATCTTAAGGGTGTAATTGCACGCCCATGGCGCCAATAAATCAGCCCATTTGTTGATTATTCCTAAGAATTGCACAAGGCATAATATAATTGAATTAATATTAGATATCCTTTCAGCGGGCGAAGCTGCGGGTATTTCTGCTAGTCCTAAATAAAATTTCAACCTAATCTTGAGGAATGTATACAAGATACACCGACAAACTCCTACGTAGGGACACCCTATGTTAATTTTTTTAGTTCCGCCGCCGAAAAGCAGAGGAGAAATTAGCCCTGATGAATGGAATAGTTCAAGCTGGCCTCGTCGTCGTCCGCGCTACTACTCGATATCCAAAATGTCAATAAACATTATGGTAAAAGATACAACAATAAAAAAGAATAACATGCAACTGTCAAAATATTACGACCAGCTACTTGACGTTGGAAAGTCAGCTTGATCCGTAAACTCCTGTAACAATTTCAATCGGACTGAAAAATGAAAGATGCACTACAGTATCTCTTTTTCGGCGGCGGGAACTACTCATTTCTCGTAATATAGGTGTCCCTGCTTCTGTATACATTAGTTCTGTATACATTTTCTTAAGTTTCAATAATTATTCATCCATGTTCAAATGAAATAAGAGGTCAAAAGGGATACGGTCATTCCAAAAGAGGTCAAATGCAGGGTTACTATCGTCAGTCGAACAGTTGAGAAGGAACGTTTGTCAGCCGAAGACCGGGTGCAGGTTAAGGAGATCTGAAAAGCCAACCATGCTCACCGAGCCTGTTAATGAGATGTCAAATAAAAAAAATATTGACCGTCTTGAATTGATATAAACAAACTATCGATCTCGAGGTCCCTCGGTATTAATAAGTGCTGCAATCTGTGACTAACATGTAGAATTATTTTATGCAAAATCATTAATATGTTTGAGTGTAAACAACGTGGTTTCTTTAACCAGATGGATTAAGTGTTTGATAAATTGCCAACGGATAGTGCTTCAGTTCCAAAAGTTCAGCCCTTTTCTGCACTTAAATAATGTCCCCATATATATCTATGTGTCTGTTAGCACGACAGCGGCCGCAAAAATGGTCCGATCTTTATGAAATTTGGTACGGACATGTAAAGTGGTAATCAATTGGACGAGTTCGTGAACCAGCCCGATCGGACCACCGTAAAGGGGGGGTAAAGGGGGATAAACCCCACTTAAAATGGGATTTTTGAGTTTTTTTTACATAAAAAATAAAATTTATCAAATTTTTGTTTGCACCATTGAATTCAGCTCAAAAGAGAAACAATTTAGTACTTTGAATCACTGCTCTATGTCCATTGGTTACCGAGATATTGAAAGTGGTAAACACAGTACTTCGTCCCAATGTTAACTTTATATAGGAAATAAGTAAAATTCTATATCTCGCTTATTTCTCAACTTATCTTGAATAAACTTGGTAAATGGCTTCTTCTAGTTCAGATCTACTAAATATTAAATTAAAACCACCCATTTTTAATATACCTGTAGCAGCAAACCTGCATACTCATTCCCCATGTTATTCTTATGGAGCTTACCAAAACATGTAAAATCTCGCTATGTTGGATTGAAATATGTTGTTTTGCATTTGAAATTCGCTGAGTATGCAAGTCTGCTGCAACGGGGGTATTTAAATTATATCACTACATAAAAACTACGTAAAACTTCATAAAAATACTGTTTTATGCATTTATATGATTGTAATTTGAATGTTGAATGATTTGGAAAAACTGGTTTTGATAGAGATGGAATAAAAATATTGCTCGATTCGTTAATGGCTTTAAAACGTACTCCTTGACTCGTTTCAGATGGATTAACCATACACATTCCAAACATCAGCGCTTGTTCTCGCTAAGGTAAGTTAGAACATTTTACTGTCTTAGTTAACGTATAATGTATTTTCTTAACAAACTACTTTTTTATTATATTTTCAGATTTATTCAAGGAAGTGAGTTATACTCGACTTGAAAATCACTCTTTGTGAAATAACTCCTCCCTGATTATTTGATGAAAATTCGTGAAATTTGAACTGCATCATATTTATGCCCCGAAGATTGTTTTAATCTATAAATGAGTAGTTAATCATATGTTTAAATATTTATTTTTTAGTTAATAGCCTTCCTTTAATTTTATTGCTCTTCGTTCGACCTATACGCGACATAGGAGCGTACTCCTAGTTATTAAAACTACTTTAACTTGGATGTAATTGGAATTATTTTTCTGTCAAGCAACTTTAACTTTACATCATACTGTACACAGAATCATCTGTTTTCTGTAGCCTTTCCTTTGGCTGGAAGGTAACTCTTTGCCGTTCACAATAAATTTACCGTGCTCTAGGAAACGGAAATAACAGAAGTAAACAATCAAAACTATCAGCTTATTGCAGCAAACCGACGTTTGATGTATGTTTATTGGCTGCTTCAGATGAATGTGGTGGCAGCACTGGTAAATATTTGTTTATTGTAGGTTAGGTCTGAAGAATTGAGAAACATTATGGTTTATGCAAGGAATGCGTTATGATAAAAAATGAGTGCTCTTCTGAGTAATATGATGTAAAGTATCGTAGGTTACTCGCCCGGTAAGTTTTGTCGTACTGGCATGAAAATCCCGCACTCGCCTCTGGCTCGCACGGGAACTATCATGCTCGTCCGGAAAACAGTACTTACCGGTCGAGTAATGTAATATACTATTACTACTTTAATGAAACCATGCTAATTATAGTGATAGTTTGACAAGAAGCGGTTTCTCCCTGGCGCGGGAGTCGTCCGGTTCGGTTCAGTTTAGGGAATGGCAGCGCAGCAGCGCGCCGTATACCAATTACGTACGATCCATTTGCTGAACTGAGACGATGCAAATTCATACGTTCCATCTCAAACAGTAAAATCTATATGTGCCTGGAAAATTATTTTTAAATTATTAAAGTATCGTTATTTTAGCCCATGATAAAACTTGAAAATAAGGTTAAGAAAGAATTAACTTCATTAGAGCAGAATACAAATTTTTTTATCAAAGTTGCAAGTCTTTCAATTGCAACATTTGACGTTAAAAACTCTTTCCTATTCATCAGGTTTCCCTTACAGACTCGACGTAGTAAATCTCAAATCACTCAATGACAGAGCCACCAAGACATGTGATTACTCAACCTCAAACTACTCGATCTGCGACGTACACAGTTAAAAATAACCACGAGTCAACAAAGTATTAACTCGTTTTAAATCGGATTCTCTTCTCTGTAAACACAAACACACGTATTGTTTTGCTAAGACGATCCGTCGCCGATGACTAACGGCGCACCGAAATTGCGCCCCATACCAAACTGACGAAAAAGGTTCGCTAATCCCTAACCGATATTGCGCCCCAAGGGTGGCAGGTACCTGAGGACCGCAACACCACGCCTAGACTCAGGAATGTTACCCTCCGCCCCGCCACCCACCGCCTGACCAGTTGATGAACCATCAAATATTTGTACTCCCCAAACGATTTGTCAGTTTTGCATAAGACACCTGAGTGTTAGGGTGTTCCATTCAAGCGAACCATAATAGTTTAGAATTAGTTAGTTGTTTATTGCTGTTTAGTTTTTATTGTTATTAGTTAGTTAGTTATTAATCATAACAATGAAGCAAGTGTTGAGTGAACGAGGGCGCGTAAACATTGTGAAGGATATCTATGTGTTTCGTTCGATTGGAATTATTAAGAGTGGAGAACAGCGGTGGCGATGCTATTTGAAGAGTTGTCTGGCCAGACTGTATACCTTGGACTGCAATCGTCTTATTTGTACTACCTACTTTATGCATAACTCGACACCAGCGAGTACAGAAAAATAATAGAGGGGACATCTGATTGTTGGCGTTGAAGCCGGTCCGCAGCCCGACTGTGGGCAACAGCCACGGATCGTAGCTCAAAACGCTACAAAATTTTATTGCGCGCTTTTCAAATAAACTGCTGTTAGAGGCACTTGCAATCAACTAAAAATTACCAAATTTGACAGAGAGAATGTCTATTTAATGCTGCTCACTAACGGTATGGACAAAAATTATACTGTAATTGCAATGAGTAATTAAATCATTGAAAATGAATTAAATTTATATTTTTGTACGACCAGCCGTCAACGAGAAAATCCTCTGAAAAATAAACTGTGAAATGTCTGATAATTAATAAGTTGAAGTGGAATCTAATACAACCTAGGTATTGACCAATTTGGGGCCTTACAGTAATAGTACTAACAATAATAGATTGATTATAAAACGTAAGACTATGGACGTAAATATAATAACTATCTAGAAAAATAAATATTCAAACACGAGAAGTGGTTGATAAAAGAGGTAACATCGGCATATAGAACGTTTAATCAAATAGTTATCCGAACGTGTTGTGGCGCGCGGCGGCGCCGCCGTCTGCCTATCCCGAGCGCCGCGGAATTTTTTTTATCTTCAACCATGATTTTCTCGTTGACGGCTGGTCATAGAGGTTTCAAAAAAATATATATTACGTTTCAACTATTTTTCTGAAAAGTGGTAACAATAAAAGATTTCCTGGCCAAAAAATAAAAATTTCGTCGCTTAGTAACTTTTTCATGTCATGAATATAAATTTAATTCATTTTCAATGATTTAATTACTTATTGCAATTACAGTATAATTTTTGTCGACTTAAAAATCATACCGTTTAGTGAGCAGCACTAACCGACATCCTCTTTGCCAAATTTGGTAATTTTTTGTTGACGTAAGTGTCTCTAACCGCAGTTTATTTGAAAAGCGCGCATTAGCGTTCTGAGCTACGATCCGTGGGTGTAGCCCCTTGGTCAGGCCGCGGACCGGCTTCACAACAATCAATGCTACAGAAATACAGATTTCCCCTCTATTATCTGTGCTCGCTGCTCTGCGGATTAGGAAGTGCTGACAAAACTGTATGAATTTTTAGATTTAGCTGACTCCGTTGCTCGCTCGCCACTTCCCTCCAAGCGGCAACAATGAAGGGTTTTGAAAGAATTCCTGTGTTCCGACTTCAATGGCGAGGCGAGGAGTGTCAGTGCTTGCCTCCCTCATGTGATTCTAGGAAGGGCTGGGGCGCAATATCGGTGTACCCCAGGGACAAGATTTAGGGTCGGGGCGCAATTTCGGTGTCTACCTGGATTTTGGGGCGCAATTTCGGTGCGCCCATGACTAAGACGGCACCTGACGCGCTCAACCCTTACCCTCGGACCCGGAGCAAAAAACCGACTCGGGGGTAGTTCCGAGGGGTTGAAAAAGTGCGGTATTGATTTTCTTCCCGTAAAGACAGTAGTAAAAAGGGGAATGAAAAAATAGCGTGTGGCAGGCTGGGGGAGAGGCAAGGGTGAATCGAAGGGGTTGCGACGAGGGTGAAAAAACCGACCCTCAAGAAACGAGGCAGATTTAAAACTCCAATATAGCTTTCCGAGGGCTTCTATCGATCTGGGCTTTAAACGCGGTCCTTATGAGTGGATTACCTATTTATTCTTTTAGAACTCGAGGTTTGTCGGTGACAACGAGAAGGTAGACAAGTGAGAAGTGAGAAACCTGTTGCTGGGCTCGGCAAAATCTTGCGGAATTGACATGTTAGCAGTCTAGCAACACTTCCGGTTTAGGAAAACTTAATAGAATAGTAATTGCCTCAAACTTCGAAACAAATTTAAAACAAATAAAATATTAAAGAAATTTCACCGATTGTATCTGTAGTTTGTTGTTACTTGTTACGATTGCAACAGTTAACAGTGTTATTTTTATATTTTTATTGAGATTTTAATAAACATTTTATGGAAACGCATAAACAGTTTATTCACCGCCAATACAAGTTTTCTTTGATGTTTCAAATATTTCTGCAGTAATAATAATGTTTATTTAGTAATTTAGCCTTTAAAACAATTATTAAAAGTACTGAAATAAATGTGAAGTCAAAAATTCACGCCGAAAAATTAAATAAACACATAACTGACATATCATCTTGAAACAAATCGATTTTGCTATAACGTAAGCGACAAACCGGAAGATAATCTCCGAAATGGAATCGGATAAATACTTTTACATTGAAACTGATAATTTATTTGTCAGCTTAGGCCTGTACATTTTTCAGCTGCCGCTTACGGATTTATAAGTAACCAAAAGAAAAAATAACTAAATCCGAATCGTATCGTGATAAAAACACGCATATTGCGTTGTGACCAGGCAATCCCGTCAGGGAGGGCACATGACGGGTTGATATGTTTAACCTTTTCACTGTATTATGTCTTTGTTTATTTCCACATTTATTAAATATACACGCTAGCCTATAAATGAGATTTATCAAAAATAAGGTGACTCCCATGGTTTTTGGAAGCTCCAGTGTGCTATTATTTATATCAGGGCCGGCTCAAGAGTTTTTGGCGCCCAAGGTGAAGGTACTGCTTAGCGCCCCCCCCCCCCCCCCCCCATCAAGCTGCTTCTCATCCGTTCAGGATGGACCATTAGGGCTAGAAAAAAAATACCATGGACAATTTGATGAAAGGATAAGATCGAATTACTAAGTCTCTCTTGCTTCCATTTAAATAATTAAAACCACTTAAAAAGTCATTTTTTCCTTCTCTGTGGATTATTTTTGATGAAAACCTATTTCAAAAGAAACGAGAAAAGATTTGCAAGTGTTTAAATATCATGAATAAAACGGTTTGCTTTTTTGTCATTTAAGTGGTTATCTTGGCTAAAACTTCAAGACAAAAAGAAACCCAGTAGCAGAGAGGCGCAAAAAGAACGGAGAATTTCGTGCGTTAAGTATGGGATTATGATAAAGTTGGAGGAATGAAAGGGGATGCAACCATTGGATATAAGTTTCAAGTTTTAAAAAGTAGCTATGCGTGGAGCAGTTAAAGCTATTCTTGAGTTATAAACTTAAAATTTAAACATTATATTGAAGTCTAAATTAGAGCTTACGTCCATTACTTTTCATGAAAAAAGATATATTGATTTTATTTTGCGCCCTACTTTAGCGCCCTAACGCCCTAGGCGGTCGTCTAGTTTGCCTATATGGTGGAGCCGGCCCTGATTTATATCTACCGGGTGTTATAAATGAATATCGGGGTTTCAAAACATTGCAATATATATTCTATTAAACATACCTTTACAACTAATACATCATTTAAAAGAGCAACTCAAACAGTTTTTTTTCTACATGCATTCAATATCATTGTCATTTGCCACATGACACGTATCGTGTATCGAGCCGATAAAAGAAAACTTCGAAAATTTCAATAGTACTGTTAGGTTAATTGATACAACCTTCCTTTCAATTCTGTTCTTAATAGTTACGTCAACTAACAGCAGACACTTTATTTTAGACGTTTGGATCTAATAAAATGCATAGTGTGAGATCTGGTGAAGAGAAATGTTATGCAAACATAATTTGTCATTTGCTGCTCACTATGCGGCATATGACTCGTGCAGATCGCTGATTTGGCGCTGTGATTGGCTTTTAGTACGAATCCTTGTTCCAGATCCACACTACACATTTTCTTCTTTTGAGGTTATAAAAAAAATTACTACATTTCTTTACTAAACTGATGTACCCGATTTGGAATAACAACGAAACTTAAGTTGTACCGATTATCCTTGCAGCACTTATTAATGATTTAGAAGTTTTTTTCAAATATCGGTTCGATGTGTGTCATGAGACTAATGACAATCACATTGAATACTCGTAGAAAATACTGTTTGAGTTGTTCTTTCAAATGATGTCTTATTTGTTAAACTATGTTGAATAGAATAGATACTGCAAGGCGTTAAAACCCCGATGTTCATTTATAAACACCCGGTATTTTGATAATATTATCATAAAAATACCAAAATAAGTGGGTAGGTTATTTAGGTTTCAACCGAAGTGATTTCATAATGAATTATTTTCGAATTCGTTTATTAAATTATAGTCTCTTCCCTCTGAAATATTAAAACATAATGACGAAAAGGACACCACTTTCAATTTTTACTATTACTGAAAAGTAATATAATACAATCAGTTATTATTTCCCAGAGGTTAAATTTACAAGTTATGACTTATTTCAAAAGGAACTATAGTTCATTTATTGTTTGTTTAAATGAATGTTTAAACGAAATACCCTGTGGATGTTTTTACATAAGAACCAGGTAGAAAATAAAATAAATTACGTATAATGGAACCACCACAGTTAACGCCTTCACTTTAGCACAAGCAACAGGCAATACGTAACTGTACTGCAGTGATGCCCAAATCAGAGGGCGGTTGGGCGCTGATCATAAGTGGAAATAATTTAACAATCATTTGAGTTTCTTACTCCTTATTTTATAAAACATATAATATTGAAATGTTTGAATATTGTAAAAATTTAGGAAAACTAAAAGTGTTGATAAAACTTAAGGAGAATTTAAATTTTTTCCCGTAAAAACAATTCCTTAGATGAATTCCTTACATTGAGTTATTTTACTGTGGACCCCATGAAAAACGAAGTGTACAGGACTCGTAATTAAAAGAGGGAAAAGTTGGAATGGAAGAGGGAAGATCGGCGATGGAGGGGAGGGAGGGAAGGGAGAGAGGGGTAAGGAGCCACTCATCGTTGTAAATAATTTAAAAAGGGAAAACGTAAGACAGCTAAGAGCGAACCAGGGAAGTAGCAATTACTGCGTTAGATCATAAAAATACATAATTCTGCTTCCATTATACGATCGCTAATTAATTTTTTAATGTAAAACAATGTATAATTGCACTGTAAATTACCTAAAGCTTTCTTGTAAAATATGATTGGAGGGTGAAACAATTAATAATATTTAAATTTTCATTTGATATTTTTTATCACTTGTTAAGGTGAGACTTCTGATCCTGAATTGATTATAATTAATTACTCCGTTTTTCCATTCTCAGTTTTCCTCGGTTATAAAAGTCATGACCGAAACCGCCAAGACATATTTTATTTTTTATGTTGGCGCAATTATTTCCACCTTCCACATGTTTATTAGAATTAATAACAGCTCTTATAGCGCTGCATGCTATGACAACAATGACGTATAACTGGCGCCAAATCTTATAAGGCCCAGTCCGTCCGTAAGACTAAGGTTAATTTTAGCATTGGGCTTATGGACGGCGTGGGCCTTAAGATTTGGCGCCAGTTATACATACTTAAATCGAACTCAAGGCAAATTTTACCCTACGAATAAATTACATGGAATGGAATGGAATATAAAATAAAATTAATATTGAGAATTGTTATCACACAGCTTGCTTTTATGAAATTGACATGTGTATGCCTTACAAAGTTAATTTAGTTAAATTACTTTATAATTTTAATAAGTAGGTTTTATTTAAAAATTTATTGCAGCTTGACGATTGCAAATGATCTCGATAGTTCAATGTTTTTCTCAACCGCTCAAATTTTCCGAGTTCTCAAGTCTGGTGCATGGCCATGCTTTTACCGGAAAAGCTGAAATTATTACAATAACGACTTTTAAGTACCCTCTGATCTTTTAAATCAGGGCAATTAATAGTATATTTCGCAACTAGGGCCGAAAATGAGGTTTTGCAGGCTCGAAGTCGTGTTTCAAATTCGAGACGAAATCGAGAATTTGAAACGATCGTGAGCTGCAAAACCCTTTCAGGCGAGGTGCGAACGCTATTTTTCACCACACTACACAATGAAATGCGCCCTGTACAACAATAAAAATCTTATTATTTATTGGACACGCTTAAAAACAAAACTATCAGGTTATGAACGATGATACAACTTCTTTGTCATTGTGTCAGCAAGTACAGCCATGAAAATCATAATATGATCGTAACAATCTTGTCTTTGGAATCTATGAATGTCGTATGGTTATGTGATGTTCTCACGTTGTTTCAAGTAAATAAATAAATGATCAGCTACCTTTCGGCCCCTTGGCGGAAAAGAGCTGGTTACCAAATGACGTGTTCAAAACAGGTGATTACGTCGTAATAGGTGAACAAAATAATCATGCACTTTATTATTGTAACTGTTATGTACATGTACATTTTTCTCGTCCAATAAATGTTGTAGCAACAGCTAAATATCCGGGATTTTAAAATCTTGATCATTCTCACGAAACTTATTTGTCAACATTGACTCACTTTCATCTGTTGGAAGTAACTGGCGTTGTCCGATAGCGAGCATTGTTGTGACGGTCGGTGAGATATCTCACCCCGTCCACTGGTACAGACGGGAGTGTTTAGTGACCAAGTCCACCCAAACAGCGCAGTTCACCCTTTCATCTCGCGCCCGTCGCGTGTTCGGCCCAAGTGATAAGTTTACAAGTCGAGTCAGCTGTCGTGGCTCATAGCTTGGCAACTATGCCCAAAGGCCCATGCGTAAGTTCAATACTAAAAAATTACAGTCTTCCGCGTGGACTGGTCCACGTAATTTAAAACGACCTGAAAATCTTTATCGTTAATTTTGATCTAAAAGCAGGTTATAAAGATTATTTGGCGTTAAATTTATGAAACGCATAAATATGGAAAGATTTCCCACATTTTTCCGAATTCTTCCTTCTATCCACTCGTTGAATTAGTAAATCATGTTAATTTGATGAGTTGCGGATAATCAAAATTTATAGAAACTCAAAACTTTGTGTTGATTATCGAATTGACTTTTAAAATCTATAAAAAACAATTAGTTAGTTGCACCTTTTATCTATCTCCTAATTGTCTCTCAATTAACCACTACAAGTTGTAATCAAGACTTTTTCAAATATAAAACAATATGTTTTGTAATAAATACAAGGCATAATAATTATAAATAAACAATCAAATTATTAATTGTATAAAACTTGATTAAATGCTTGTTACAAAGTGTGAAAGAACATTTATTGCTCATTGCTGACAAATTTGAATCTGTCCAAATTCCAATCCATCCGATCGCAAAACGCATTCATTCGGCATGCAGAATAGACCTACTCGTGGGGAGCAGCGGTCGTATGTGGCAACATGCGGAAATGCTATTGTGAATATTAACAGTTCGGAAATCCATTTCAATAATTTAGACGGAAGGGCCGGGACGGGACGCAGCTGGTATTTTACATCGTTTTCCATAAATGGGGTAAAGCTCAGGGTAACACTGCCCTCGCAAAAACGCGGCCCGGTGCGCCGAACCGACCGTACCTTTGTCCGAGGCTTTTGTCACTCTGAACTATTCAAATTCGTTACCCTATCCGGACTTTCGCAACCCCCCTTCCGCCTAAATCTACTATTTCTATTTCTACTTCAAGTGTTGGTTTGGTATTAGCTTACTATGGCAAACTTCTTTGTAATTTTCGGAAAGAAAACCCGATTTTCAACCAGTATCGTTATTGCGATAACTATGTATATTCGATTTATCTACTCAAATTTGCATTCTAGGCTAAATACCAACGGATTATAAATAAAAAGCTATATATATTCTGGTTTCATATTCATTAATGCATATTTGCCAACTAAAGGAAAACGACGGTCGTAAAGACGGGAACTGGTAAAAAACCACCATCGCATATACCGACAACGATGGAAGGCAAACGATTGGAGTAACTATGCAAAGATAAATATTTTTTCTGTTCAAAGGAGTTGGGACTAAAATTCCATGATGATCCCGACTTGGGACAGCCTAAATTTCTTTGGATTTATGAAGTTCCACAGTTAGTTTGTTTATATTCATCTAGATTGCTTAAATGCAATTTTATATGGTTCTAATAACCCGAACATGTTATTGCTATGGTTAGTGCACGACAATGACCATATTCTTGTTTTTGGTCATGTACAGGGACGGATTTTGTCCTTGTTAAAACGAAGCTTGTCGTAACAGGAACGTCCTTTAAACATTTGAAAATTTTCGAATAAAATTAAACATCTTCTAGTTTGAGATAAAATTTGCCAAGACCGACAGCAGGCGAGCCCTGGCGGAGCTCGAGCGAATCCCCTCGTCAGAGTTGCATAACTCTCTCACAGAACGCGCTCCCCTCCCGATCGGTCCATGACAAACTATAAAAATGATTGGTGGGATTTATACGAATTTGTATACAGTAAAATTAACGTACAAAGTCTGTGGTGGAATGTTTCTTTATTCCTATTTTTTCTTTATTTAAACTATTTCGCGTATTATTTTGCTTATTTAAATTTTTTGCTTATTTTTTGCTTGTGAATCGTTTGATTATGCTAAAGTCATAAGGCATTTTCATAACGCGTATTTTAAGTTTTTATAAACAATTTTATGTTGAATTGTTCTATTACTATATTTTACACTCTTCCACCTCATGAAACATTCGGTACATGTGATATTACTATTACTGAAGCACTTCTCAGGAGATGAAATAATAGCTTCTTCATACTACGCTAATGAATAATTTAGTCCTTAAACTATTCTAAAGTCTTCAAAATTTTAATTTACACACGAAGTTAAACGTTTAATATATAAAAACACTCTGAAATTTTGGCGAATATTCTGTGACAAATAAAACAAGTACTGTAGTAGTTAGTTCCTTGCACTTTCTATGCACTTTTAAAACTTGAATCATTGGTATATGATTCATAAGTGTTAATAATATAAACTCCAATTTGTACACCTTTCGGATCGTGCGGGCGACAATTGCTTATCAAGTTAACCTCACAGGAAAAGTGCCCTCAGGGTGTCTATTACAGCAAGTTTTGTAAAAAGGAGGATTTTCGGAGGACCTTTGAAGGGCCTTCAGAACTTTGGAAGACCCGGCGACATTTCTTGGCATCGAGTTAATTATAAAAAATATCAATGTAAATGATAAAAAACTATAATCTAAAGCACTTTATTCATAATCTATTTTACCAATGAATTAGTTAAGAAACTCCTAAAATTTCTTGCACAGTTGACGACATGTAATGGCACCAATATTCGGGTTTCGCAGCGGATTAATTTTGTAAAATACCAAAAGTCTAATAAGATGTTTTTTATCACATTTTTTCAATAAACTGGGGATTTTGGTGGACTTTCAGGTCAAAAGTTCGATTCCTGATAGGATCGAAACTGGGTCCAGTTGCTATTTGTCGTTGGGCTATGAATTAATTATGCTATCTGACAAAAGGTCGCCGTTACATAATAACAAGACCCGGGTTTGGACCGTCCCCGATCAAAACGTTAAAAAATGCCACTGGCGTTGAAATACACAAAATACACAAAAAGGAGGACTTTTGGAGGACTTGGAAGATCTTTTCTCCAAAAGAAGACTTTAGGAGGTCTTGGAATATTTGGAGGATGGGTAGACACCCTGGGCCGATGACCGCCAGGTACCCACACAGCCCGGGGTGACGGGGTGATGCGAGAGTGAAGGTGAGCCGAAGGGGTGAACGACTGAAGGGTTGGGCCAGTCAAAATATGACAAGTGCTTTACACAAACAGCCACAGGTAGCAACCCTTTCCCACAGATTTGCCGTAGTGTCAGTCGGCCGACACCCGGGCGATCCGCTCCCACGAGGGCAGAGCCCCGGCCGCGGGGGCAGAGTCCCCAGCATCTGCCGGGTCGGGGTCGGTGACGCAACGGTGTAAACAAGTGCCGAGGACCCGGGTACAGAGAGGGTCGAGGACCTTCGGGGAGGCTGGAAACTCCTGTAGTTTTGTTTGCTACATTTAGTGAATACCGTGTAAGCAGTAGAGATTCTTCGAATCTTTAATTTAAAAGAAATAACCCTAAAGGCCGTTTTGCTCAATTACCTTTTGAGAGATAATCTAACAATATGCATAATCTAGATGAGTTGCACTTAAGGATGTACAGATTGTTAGATGATCTAAAAGCTTTAACTTAAGTGATTAGCTGACTCAAGTAATCGGTATATTTTATCTTAAACTGTGCATGTACTCGTACAACCCCCAATCAAAATAGGATTCAAATTAAGTTTAGGTAGCTAGTTTTGAACTTAGGTTTTGCAAAAAAATGATCACCTTAAAGTCATAAAAAAATGAATTGCTAGGGAAATTGTGATAAGGGGAAGAAGTTACAGTCTAAAGCATTGTTGAGGAAACTAATAATAATATAACTCTATTCCTTGCCGGTTGCTTGGCATGCGAGTTTCTTTGCGAATGATTTGACTTTGCTGTCGAATAACCCAACAACTAGTCTCACGTGTTGTGTATGTTTACACTAAACTTTCTAAAAAGAGGATTGATCCATGGAAACTCCAACATAAAAACCTGTGATCTAGTAGAACTTTTCTACACAAAATATATGCAGCTTTCAAATTTTAATGGAAGCCGCCAGCATCAGGCACGCGCAGAGGACCCTCAATACAGTAGTACCATCACCGTGATCAAGACATCGCTGCTGACGCTGACACCGAGCAAATAAGCGAGCGAGGAATAGCTTGTTAACAGGATTTAGCGGCGGGGCTTTGTTAAGTATCGAAAGGAAATAAAAAAGCTTTCAACATCCGAACAAACCTGCGATCGCGAAGGTAATCCCCGGGCAAATTAAAATGCGTGTTGGTTGTGAGGCCTCGTGCGGCGACGCTAAGTCCGCGGGGGGTTGTGGCCTCACGGTCCTCATTGGGGGGGGGGGACAAACTAAGGAGGGTGGGTCCTTTACAGGAACTGCTTGAGCTGCTTTGTTATTTATTACAACTGACGATGACTGCGATCGATTATGTTAGTATCCGTAGATATCTCAAACTTAATTTAAATACTTGTTAGTAATTAAGTATCGAAAGTAATCACATCAGTAAGACAAAAACTTGGGAAAATATAACTTTTGGATTTAAGTTTCCTCAAGAATGAGCCTATTGCCTGTATTCTTCTGTAAAACCTTTTGTAATGTGGTCGTAACGATTGTCAATGATTGTTTTCAAGAAATCAAAACCAAACATTCTCCGTAAAGGTTAACTCTTATAAACTCGTTGCGATGGGTTTCTAATAGATTATTGATTGCACCCTTAAACTTTTTTTTAATAAGGAAAAGAAAACATAAAGAAATAGACCAGATAAAAATTACACTGACCGCTCTATTATTATTTTTTTCTGAACAACCTGCCTTCTATATCAGAAAAATCTTGGAACTACTCAAATAAATTTCCACTTGTACTAAGAGAAATTAGTTAATATGCCCATAGAATGTAAAAATTGGACAATATCGATGACTAGTTCTTATTCACTAGATCAGCCCCCATGAAGAGACAAGGGAATAAGAGATTATATCATATATAAAGATATTTTCGTTATACTGCTTCAAAAACAGATATTTTTAATACATGTTTTCCGGACCTAAATACACCCTTTTTATTCCTAGGAATTAAAAGCTGATGTGATCGATACCAGCTGACTCTTTATAGTCCTAGGACTATAAAAGTCAAAAAGTGCCGAGTACGTCGTAATAATCGAACAATATTCATTCGATCACAAATAATCGAAACATTCATCGTTATTATCGAAACATTCATTGTTGTCAGTTTAATCAATTTGTGAAACTCGTTCATTTCACCAATCGATTATTACATGCGTTCGATACGTCGATAGTTGTTCATTGTTGTCAGTCTACCCTAACACAAATGAAACAGACTATCAGCTGATTGCTTCAAATAGCAAGAACAAGACGGTGGCATCTTTTGAAGGCATCTTTAAAGGTAAACAAGCTGTAACATTTTGGTTTTTTTAAGTAGTTTACGTATTGTATTGAGCAATGTAACGAAAAATATAGTTCATAACACGGACCTGAAGCTGCTTTTCGTTACCCGGTCATTTTTCAACCTCCGCTTACAGCCTCGGTTGTAAAACTTGACCTTGTACGAAAAGCGTCACTTTAGGTCCTTGTAATGAAATATACTATTTTTTATCGTCTTATCATCAACATGATTTGCTTATTAACAAAGAATACTAAAGTACATAAATTTTAGTTTTAGTAGTTCTAGTAGTAGTTTTAGTATTAGTTGAAACTAGTTATTTTTGTATAGATGACATCTGATAACTTCCTTCTTTATAACTTGAACATTAACTTAAATTTATTCCTTCTTATTTAACAGCCTATACAATTAAATTAGTTCTGGAACGATTCAAATAAATTTACATTTGTACCGAGAAAAGTTAGAGAATATGACCATAGACTGGGAAAAATGGCCTATTAGATCACTAGATCCCATATCATTAAGCCTACGAGGAGAACATGCAATGAGAGATTATCGTTAACAATTTCTTTCTTCATTTTGATCATCGACATAAATATTTTAACTGTTTTCCTCTATTTATTCACTTGGAGTATAACACAGCCTACAACTGAATCACATTCAGCCTACACAGTAGGTACTGAATCCAAAATTCCTCAAATCTATTTTCAAAATCTCCAGGACGGTTTCCTCCCTGGCTTAACGACCATGTTGTGATCCGGCCGCCGCTCTCCGCTATATTTCATCCTTTCTGCGGCTCCTGGACAGGGGACAAGCAGATAATTGCAGGACTCGGACTGACGGTGGCGCTGGAAGGGTTCATAGCATCCTCGTCAGCTTTGTCCGCCCGGAGATGGATGGTGCCCGGTCGCCGGTCCGACTGTTTACACAAGCCGCTGCGAGTCATGGCTGCAGAGTCCGTCGGGCGAGAGGAGGGAAGGGTCCGAGTCAAATAACGCGACCCGATCCGCCAAAAAGACTTAATTTTGGAATTGGACTTTCAGACGGCCTTAGCCACTTTATTTAAGGAGGACTGTACGATTGGCTTTTTATTTTTTACAGATCAGAATGCCAAACATAAATATGAAACGGGCGGTGTCAGGAAGGGATTCATTTCACGTTTAGTGTACAGTGAAAATTTGAAGATAGGGGCCTACAGTTACTGCAGTGGATGGACGTGTATAGACATCAGTTCTTCTGTCACCAAAGGCGCGTTCCCCGGGTTTGAATTTACAGTGGACTCTCGATAGTTCGACACTGAATACTTATATAGGCCTGATTTCACCAAACTTTAAACCACCGTTAAGGCTCGGTTAGTTTAATTTTATCAGCTGTTTACTGTAATACTATTTTTTATCTTTAACGAACGGTTTATTAACGAGCCTTAGACACTGTGGATAATTCGACATCTACCGACACACAAAAACATCCTTAGACTCCCAAGTATTTTGTCCAGTGATATTTACTGGGACCTACATTATGATAAAACTTAGTAAAATAGCTGTGCAATGGTTTAGGTTTATGGTATTTGATAAATTTAGGAGGTGTACATGACCTGCCTTCATTTTTAATACTTTTATTAATGTGAAAGTTCAAATACTCCCTATTGTTCGACGTTTTGATACTTCTATTTCTAAATGGCATTGTATTTTTTGGCGAGGTATTATTTAATTTCTGGCTTTTTTATTTATTTATTGGGCAGCACTCACCATCACAGCACTCAAATGGTGAGTGCTGCCCAATAAATAAATAAAAAAGCCAGAAATTCAGTTTTGATACTTCGACGACATCGAAGCCCACTTAATGTGGAACTACCGCGAGTCTACTGTACTTTCACATGTTCAGACATCATATAATTGAAACAAATATTTTAAGGTTGAGTGTTTTTTAAGCAAACCTTTTTTGTCTATCAACTGCCAGATCTAATCAACTGTGGAAACAATTAATGAGAAACAGAAAAAATATTGACTTCTGAAATTTTGAAGACATATTATCTATCCACTTGCCTTCACTTAGATACAAGTTACTTATTTTCGGACCTATGTTTGAAAGAAACTTTTTTCTTTATTCGCGTTACAGAGGAATCAATGCCCGAAGTTTGGGACAAACTTTCATGAACACCCTGCCTGTCTCGAAATACAATTTACCATTGTATTAATTTACTATTGAAATCCGTCCATATGAATTTAGACCAGAAATATTGTTTTGAGCTATTTCTATACTAGAAAACTGCAATTTGATTCCTTACAGGTGAGACAATAATGCATTTCTGGTTCACCCATTTCAATGATCAGCAAAACATTCTTCATAAATTCACCAAATCTCATTCTTGATTTTCTCATATTGACATTTATATAAATTTCATAGTATAATTCGCTGAATCATTGTCTGTAAATACAATGATTCTACATAGCAACAACAGCCGACGTACGTGAGCCAGAGACACGCCGCCCGCCCTAGTTTGAATACGCCGCCGACACAGCCCAAGGGCGAGTTCTCGGAAGGGTGTTTTGCATCGAAAACAATTTGCGACCCTTGCCGCGTTTCACTTTTGCGCAATAATGGAAACCCTAAAAAGGAAAGCGGGTGACAGATTTGCAACAGGAGACGGGTTTATGGTCGTTGCTAATGGCGACAGCCTTTCTTCGATTGCATAATAGAGCGAGCGTTTCTTTAGGCGAGAAGAAACCCGGAGCCACCCTTGCACCGAGAGGCGTGGTCAAGGTGGCAAAAAACTTGGATATTCAAGGACCCGATTTCCTTTGTATTGTGGTTCACTCAACTTCTCTCGGGGTTCTCGAGATGTTCTCAAACATTCATTGGAATGTTCATCGGAATGAGTAGGAATACCAACAAATCACGTTGCAGTTGTCAGCTTTTTTAAAAATGTATGCTTCTTCGTTAAGTTAACGCACCCATCTGATAGAGAGCAAGAGTTTATTGTAGAATTACAACTATAAACATTCTTTGGACCGTAACAAGTTTAATTTCTCTGTTCAATAAATATTAGTAAGTCAAGTGCAATCTGCTGGCTTTTTAACTGCAAATCAAAGTTTCCGTGGCACAGCCGTCCATTGATGGCTTCATTCCAGCGAGTTTGTCGTTTAGTGAATATATTACGTTAATGAGTGTGGAATACCAATACATGAACTTTTTACAGTAATATATTATGAAATAGCTTTATGGAATCAATACTACAGTATTCAATACATCAATACTATCGTATTCCCCAAATAAAAAACCTTAAAAATTCAATTATTTGATTAAAACGTCTAAGGAACGCGAATAATATTTCCAGCTAAATCAAGAATTAACTTGTGATTATTACTTATTATAAAAATGATTTTATAAGTGAGTACATGTATAAATAAATAAATGAGTATAATGTGTATGTGTAAGATGTTTATTTAGAAATGTATTCCTTATTTAATTACAGTAGTAGAAACATTACCATAAGGAATCATTTTTTATGTGCTTACCCCCAAGCCTTCTTTGTGAACCGGTTTTGACGACTGAGGGGTCAATTCACAGGGAATCGTATAAGATTTTTATAAATATAATTGATCGTCCTCTAAGAATAAAACGCATCGCTCCTTTGGGAATGCATTTTATATCAAATTTTACATGAATTCTTTGGAAGGGCGTTTTACAATCATTTAGAAAATTAATATTAGTATTTGTTTTTGAATTTTTCTAAACACGTTTATAATTATTTGTTTTGGAATTTCGACCTAGATGTTTTCGGTTTTCCTAAAATTTCTCACGATGAATCAATTAATTACATATTCCAATCCTCGATTCATCAAAACCCAAACTCATTATTCCATTGAAAGTAAAATTATGAAGCGAAGTCAATCTACGGAAGGTCAACGACCCATTATCAAAGTGTCAACCGAGTTTTGGGTGAAAGTCAAATAAAACATTGGACCACAATAATTGCGCCATTGACCACTGATGACAGATACAGAGTCGTTGCTCCCAGACCTATCTAACTGCTGGGCAAACAGTTAATATTGGTCGTCCGATCAAAATATTTCCTTCGAGAGAAAACACTTGTAGCCGCGACCCGCGACCTTGCCGACTGGAAGGTGGTGTCGAGGGCACCTGGGAACCTGCTGTATCAACTTTGGCACTTGGAGATTGGACTTAAATTTTGCAGAGGGTTGGTGAGTAATATTTACTCAATTACAGGAGTTACACTTATTTAAAATTAATTAACTAACTTTGAAGAAACGACATGACGCCACGTGGAAAACTTGCAAATCTTCTGTCAAGGGACACAGTTCAAGTTTACATTCTTGAGAAAAAAAGAGTGACATCTACATACCAGCGCCATTTCCATATGGAAATCGTGTAGAAACACTTTTGATTAATTGATATAAATTATGCTAGCAAAATCTGAGGTGCAGTTTAATTCGAATAATTTATTTGCTGTATGACAAAATAATGATAATACTGTCTATCTTGAAATGGACACTAATTAAAAACCTTTAATTGATAATATTTTTTCAGTATACTTACTTTATACCAGAGCAATATAGCATGTTAACTAGAGGACACATTATATATACAATTTTTAAGATTGTTGTAGGCCTCCTATTGCTAATGAAAGAAAAGAACAATGAAGGCGAAATGTGTTCCAGATTTTGTTTGGGATCCATGCAAATTGAATTTACATTAACCATGACAGGAGAATAGATGACAATTAAGTTGTTTCAAGTTCGTAACAAGATTAATATGTGTTCGTAGTATATATTTTTAATCACAAAACACTAATTTCTTCCGTTACGACTCCATCAATCCTAGTTAGTGTTGCTGTTAAGAGACATTGTCGGCGCTCTTCGGCCGCGAATATATTTAATTCGATTTTCCTGCCCATAACCCCTGCCACAACGTTGATACATCACTCCAAAACTACTTCACCGAATCCAACTAATTTCCACACCCCCATAAAAATCAAAGCAACCTAAAACGCCTGAATCACATCTTCCCGTTTTCATACAAAGTTGTAAAACTCTGCTGCTAATTTATGAACCCCCGGTTTCTTTCAAGCCTGGGAGCTGCAGGGGCCACTGGTCAGTGGCAAGGGTGCAGCTGCCAAGGGGTAAGTTAGCCTATAAAACCAGCGGCAACAATGCAAGATAGATGTCGCTAGCCGCTCACGCTCATTATAGCCTTTCTTATAGTTCTGCGAACCCCGCAGGTGGCAAGCCTGATCACGACTTCTGCTAGTTTATTGCGACTGTTGGCATCACTGTGATGACCGGATGCTGTCCCGATCCTAACCTCTCTTTTGTTTCGCTCTTCTAAACCCTTTAAGTTATGGCCGCATTCTTTCAAATTGTGGGTTAACCTTAGATATATCTGGCCTGTTTTGTCCTGTCAGTTGGAAGCTGGGGCTTTCGGACGGTTGATGTTGACATAGGGACAAAAAGATCAAACTGATTGTTTTGGAAGACACTTATTATTTAAAAGTCACAGGTCATTAATAGTTATTTGTGTGTTGAGTGGGTAAAGTACAGCATTGTCTCACGAGGGAGACAATTGCTTTACTCTCGAAATACACACAACATTTTTCCCTCGCCTGCTATAATAAATATCCTGACCATAAAAATGTATATTATTAACTTAGTAAGTAGTATATCCATTTAGCTTTGCTTTACTTATAGCGCCTTCATACGGGTATTTGCAACCATGCATGCACCAGCGATCAGCTGATTGCTGCAACGTTCTTACATGCTTAATTCTTATTCGTTCTCACAGCTGATTGTTGTTAATGTTAATCTTATTTGATTATTCCTGCCACTAAATCAGCTGTTAGCGCCTGCATCCGTTGAGCTGCAACATATTTGCATGTATGCATGGAAATTTGAAGGCGCTCTTTTTTAATTATTGATTTCAATGTTATTTTGATGGGTTTACTTTGTCTCCCGCTGGTAGGCTAAGTAATTAATTTACTCCCGCCGGGAGACAAAGTAATTACTCTACTCTCGCCGGGAGACAAATTATTATTTTACTCACCCATTACAAGGAGTGAAAAGCGTCTAAACATAGCAGGTGGGGGAAATTTAATTTTCCTAACGGTGCGTCCTCCCGCCGCCGGGAGACATATCATTATTTTGCTCACCCATTACAAGTAGTAAAAAGCGTCTTAACATAGCAGGAGGTGGAAAAATTAATATTCATAACAGTGTATCCTACAGCTCCGGATAAATTTCAAGAACCGTACACAGTTTCAGTCAGGAGTGTGCAACTTGTACAATATTTTCATCGTTTGAACACTGTACGATTGGATTACAGTAGAAAGCGTTAAATCTTAATATTCGACTCAAGCAAAATGTTCAACTACGAACAGTACTGCTATTTATTCTTTTCTTTAAAGTCACTCAATCTTGGTTGAGAAAACTAACTTTTAATTTTGAGAGAAACCCCTTTGAACCTTTTGAATAAGTTGAGTAAGTATGTAATAGTGTGAATTAAGTATGTAAGTACTTAGGTTGCATATAGATATCAAAAGGCGTTGATAAAGTGATTAGGCGTTTTCAGCGTTCTCTTCCTCGTTTTCCTAATAAGCCGAATAAGTAATTACTTCCTCTTGTTAAAAAGTAACGAACCGTCCGGATCAAACGTAATTAATCCCAGGAGCAAATTAAAAGATTGCAGACCCATCTAAATTTTCACCCTCGTCATAAACCACACATTAAAGTTTTAAAATGTTGACTCTAACAAATGCAACCCTGTGATTAAGAGTTGTTTGATATGGCAGGTAAACCTGTAGATGATAGGATAATAATTCAATTATCGCGGTGGCAGTGGCTACAACGATCCGACATATGGCAGTGGCAACAGCTGACTCGTGCCGCGGCCGGCTTGATCGCACTTCAGTTTCGCCGCTGTTCTCGCCATTTTTCATCCGGACTCTCAGGAACAGAACGATTAGTACGTAATAACACGCTGCGGCCGCGCCAGTCGGCGCCACAAAGGCTGGTCAGTGAGGCTCTATCAGGAAACAATCGATTTTTTTACTAATTATTGTATAGTCATCGACCCCCTACTGCGGAACTGACCCGTGTATTGGACTTTTGGATGCCTGTTTTTTCGTTGCCAAAAGTCATATTATGTTGAAAGTGAAAACAATTGTTTTTGTTGAAAACAATGGAATAGGTTTATACTAGGGGTCACGAAATTGCGACCCTCGAAACCAAAACAGCTGCATGGTCATTTTCCTCATGATTATATTGGGAAAAGCCAGATAAGATGTTTGGAAGATTTTAAAGTCGCAAATTTCCTGACACCAATTATAAAAATAGTCAAGTATCTCAGCCTCTGATATGAATCAGCTGCCTATTATAAACATTCAATAATCGTTTTAACACATGTTATATTCTCATTAAACAACTAATACAGTACAAACTCATTGGAGAGGAGCAACCTCGCTGGTTTCAGCGCTCTCTTTGAGATTTAAAGTAAAATTGATCTTTGGTTGTAACTGCTGTAAGGTTATACCTTCATACGATTATACTCCATCTGCTATCCATTTATTAGCATTGCCATTTGTTTTTGTTTCGACATGACCTTTGTGTTCTCAAGTTCACAAATAAAGCAATAAACAAGCTAAAATAGGTATGCAAGTTCTTTTTAAAGGAGTGTTTATCAAAAAACGGTTATAGGTACTTCCGCAGAAGGGTTACGCCTAATAGGGGAAGTCAGTGGGAACCTGTAATTTCTGGAGGGGAACTATTGAGTGATAATTATTACCAAATTGTAAAATGAATTTGCTTGAAACCTTACTTAACCATTTTAAAGGATTTTAAAATAAACATCAATTAGATCACAAACCACATAGTCAGCTATGTTGAAATGAAAATGGGTGGTTGATATTTCAGTTATAGTTTAGTTAATTCTGGTTTTAATTCAATAACAGTTATATTAATACAAGAATTATTCTAATTTGACTAACCTTAAACTTATTTTATGGATGTTTTATAGGATTGGATATGTCGTGTATTTTCATAAATGAAGTTTCTATGTATTGGGTGATATTGGTAACAGTAATTTTGTCTACACTTTGAATCAGTATTTTAGTTGATAAATTAAATTTCTGACACATAATTGTAGCACCAGGATGGCCTTTAAGGTTGTAAGAGTAGAGTATTAAAATATATAGGAAAACTAAAGTAACATACTAAGAGCAAATGGTGTAACCCTTCTGCGGAAGTTGCACCCAAAATAATAAACAAATATGACCTTGAAAGGTTTTAATCAAACAATACCCTCATTTTTATTAAATTTTTTTCTATTTGTAGCTTTTACTTCACTTAGATAGAATAGGTGGAATGGGGACAGTTATTATAGATTAGAGTAGATAAAGTATAGGTGTTATCTAGTTTTCTTAATTTGCTTTTCATAATAACAATTTACTCGAACAAATGTTTAAATAAATACATGGATGGAAATGTTTAAATTTATATGTATATTCAGTTAACTCAAGTCCGCAGGTATATACTTACATGAAAAACAAAAGATATTCTAAAATGAACAAAACGCATTGTAATTCGATTCTAAAAATACGTTTGACAAACGGTCTACAATGTGTCGAATATTCGTTTTCATACAATTCTCTTTGTCAAGATAAACGAATAAATAAATGAGTTTGATTTTCGTTACATAGTGCAGCTTCATTAGGGAAGTCATCTTTGTACATTTCGCTGGGAGGGTGGACCACGAGGGGAGAAGGGAGGGGCTCATTTCTTGGAACTGACCGCGCAAATCATTAATGCTTACGTCATCCTGGGGCATGGGAACAACCCTTAGCTTTGCCAGTGTTATAATGACCTAAGCCTAGGCCTAGCACAAGGTTTCAGAGGTTGTGATTTTGAATGTTCGCGGTCTCCGACAGTACTATTATCGCGACCACCAAATAGGGTTGTCGAGTGAGTGCGCTGCAGGCGAAATTATTGTTTTTTTTTGCTAGTTAATCAACTGTATGATAATATGTTAAAGTAAACACAAATTTACATTTAAAAGGCCCTTGGAAACATAAGCAAAGTTTTGAAAGTCCAGCAAAACATTTCATTTAGTAATTACAGCTGAGGTTTAGCAGACAACGATGAGTTTACACAGTTTTGCCACCCGCCCTATTTCTTGTACTCAAAAATAATATTTAACTTTTATATTATGGAAAATTAGAACTGTCAATGTGGATTACAATAAAAATATTTCTGGGCTTAGATACGATCTACGTGATAGTAATCAAATTGAAATAAAGATAATATTAATTCAAATATTTGAATGTACTTGATTCATAATTCATGATCAAATCAAATATCATAATATTCATAATTCATATGTATATCATAATTCAAATATTTGAATTCACGCCAATACTTTAACTTTACACTCCCACATCTACTGCAATGAATAATAATGAAAACTTCATAATAAGCTCCTACTATTGTTTTAAATTATGGACTTCCAATTGTTTCATACTCAATTGTTGCCCTTTAATTGCTAGGCGACACTAATCAAATTAGCTTGCAATTTTTTATGGATTCTTGTTTTGTTTTTCTGGTAAAAAATAAATTTCAAAAATGAATGATTTGTGTTCTAGCATTGTGTTAGTCAATTTTTTTTTAAATTAATTAACATAATGCATAACCGAAAAAACGTGCAAAAAGTATGCAGAAACATCAATTGTCAAAGTAAGTCAAGTCCTGAAGGCGATTTATCCCTGAAACTGTTCAAAGGATGAAGGTGAGAATGTTGTTTTGTCAAACTCATAATTTAATAATAACTTATAAAAAGCAGCCAAAAGTTTGTTTATCAACCTGAATTTTATGGTATCCGAATTTTAAACCAAGTTGTGTTTAAATTTCCAAGCTGTGGACTTTGTTTCCATCTATTTTTAGTCGAAGGAAAATGTGTTTTTCCTGAAATACCCAAATCTAACAGACATGTTTTCTGTCTATGCCTAACGACCAATCGCAGATAAATATATTCCCGTTATCCAAGTGTATTCCGATAGGCTTGATTTTCATGCATTGGTCTGTTTACTACCAAAGAGGCTTTTATCAAAAAGCAAATTTTCGTTCAGTGCTGTTAAAAAATAAAATATTACCATTCTTTTTTAAATACTTGAATCTTGATTACGCTTTTTGGTTTCAGTCCTCGTTCTAACAAAGAAGAGTTGGTTTAAGATTTTACAATTTTAGAGACACGATCTGTGATGTTTACACTAATATCAATATTTGTTTTATCGGTAAACATGAATAATTATCATTAGCAAACAGTGATGAAAAATAAACTTGTTTGTTTGTTTTAACTCTTGAGAATTTAATCCAACACTGTATACCTTATTCAGAAATTAACACTGTATCTTTAATGGTCGCGCGCATTTAATTGTAAACGCGACATAAATTCATAGGTCAGCCGTAGATGAGGGTACCAGATAAATGGAGGTTAAATTTCAGATAAATATGTATTAAATTACAAATTTAGGGCTGAATGTAGTTAAAAGCGTTTTAAGAAATGGCGTGGGCTGTCAAATTAGGAAATGTACATCTACATTTACGATTCCTCACTTAAGTGTCTTAATGTTCATACTCACTGAGATTTTGGGAAGAAAAAAAGATTAGGTAATCTAGAATTTAAGAGGGATATTATGAGAAAAATGTTTATCGAGCCGAATTACTGAGTCGTTAAATACGTATGTAACCAGTACTTTAGTAAATTTAACTTCAGTCCATATTCATTTGTTAGTCCCATGATTTAGGTAAAAATATCCTTTTCAATAAAACTGATCAATCAATCCTACCCCTTCTAAAGATATATAAATTTTTTCTATATGAAGACAGGGCAGTATGGACGACATCCTTTACTACGTTCCGTTACTTATCCTTTACATTTGGTCGTTTTCTTTAAAGAATTTGGAAAGACTCTTAGCCCAGTAAATATAAACATAAAACCTACCTAACGCGCATGTACTTCTGATTTTTTTACATTTTAGAATAACTTAAAAGAAGACTTAATTCTCATAAATTAAAAGCTTTTGCAGCGCTGTAGCTTTTATGGTTCCTCAAATATTGTATTCAATTGATTTTCAGGATTTATACCAACTAGTAAACCAGTAAACGTTCTTTATATAAACAATATTTTTTGTGTAAACTCTATCATCTTTTTTCATGAGATGATTTGACTTATATCAAATTACAGATAATTGAAGTTTATTTAGAACATCCCTACTACAACCACAGTACACACTTAGTACCAAAATAATTGTTAAAAATATATTCTTTTAATAATATAGATTTTTACAAAGTTATAACTAAGACATCACAGTTGAACCAAAAAAAAACAGTTTAATGAAAACCTTACAAATTGTTATATTTAATCAACTTGACCGAGCGCCTTAATGCGCTCAACATATTTTAATTTTTAGATTATAGCTCACAAACTTCATATTAACCATTGTCATAAACTCCAAGAAAATTGTATATTAATTGAGTTCACCAAGGCGCCTTTGTCATACTTAAATGTTTAGTATAAATTAAATAATTATTACGGGCAACACAATATAAGAAAACAAACTATTTGAATATCGACTGCAAGTTTGCTTATACCACACACTTGGTTTTAAATGGGTTGATTTTAAATTGATAATGAAGAAGTAAATTATATTGTGAAAAATTACAATTAATTTTAAAGATTTCAAGTAATTTTTATAAAAATTGCTGTAGTTTAGTTTCTGTTACTAAATTATATAACCCTTCTTAATCTTAACCCGAACTAAAATGGCTCACTAAATCCACTAACTCATAAATTAATGCTTAAAGTCTATTTCAGTATATATATTCAATGGTTTCAATTCCAATAATGACACATGGCATTGCTGAAAAACTGGCATTGCTGTTTATACTCTATTCAGCTCCTATATTGAAATTTATATTCCCATGTTAAATCTTATGGGCAAATACAAAACTTTAAGGACGTCTAGAGCGGTTCCCTTTAGTCTAGTTTTAATAAATTTTATTTCCTTCAAAACTAGACGCCAAGAACTTTCCAACGACACCTAAATTATTAAAATCGGTCCAGTAGTTTAGGAGGAGTAATGATCACAAAAAACCCCTAGCGTATTAAATAAGATTATATATAGATTCTTCTATTTAATCAACATGAAAACTTTCGAAGGCAGCTGATGGGAAAGAGGTGAGAGAAGTTAGGGAAAATGTTAGATTAAAAGTCCTTGCAAATTTGTATAAGTCTGATGGCAAACGGATGAGTTGAATTCAGGCCAATTGACCTAAGTAATACTAAACCTTCTATGTTTTTACATGTTTAGTTATATTAAAAGATTCGTTATATTTGAGGTTAATTAATTGGCCCGAAAACAGTATAAACTTTCGCCAGACATGAAACATGGTATAAATACTTCAATTTGTACCGGTAGAGGATAAACAATCCATTTCATTTCGTCCAGAGTATTTTAGACGCTACCCTAGTGACTTCCGAAATTTATGAAATTGTACATGTTAATTTATCGAATGGAAGAGTTAATATAAATTCCTGTCTCTGAAAGGCCATGTCTCCGGATCCATGAGGGTTGTAGGGAGGCAAATGCGCTTGTGTTATGGAGAATTTCGTCTTATTCACAGAGAAATTTGCTTGTATAATTTGGGTTTTCTGTAGGATTCTTGGAATTTACATGGAAACTATCGGTTTTACCTATTCTTCGCACGATTAAACTGAAAAAAATTACAGTAGAATTTCATAGTTTTTCAATTTTTGTAGTCTTTATTTGGTTTAAAATGAAAACTACCAAAATTCCAAAAAGTACAAAATGTATACATAAAAGATTACGGGGTGAAGCCTGTGGGGATTTATGTGTTGCTTTGGTTCAAGTTGTGCCTTTGCGTAAAATTTCACCCCGGTCGGTTCGGCACTTTTCGCGTTCATTCGCACAAAAGCAGAAGAGAGAATAATAATAATGCAGTGTGCTGAGTGAAAGATACATTATTAAAAAATACGATTTTCTGTTTATGATTAAAAGTACCTTACTCCCCCGGTATAAGTTCTTCTGTACTCTCATGAAAATTCAGCTCTCAACTCCGGCTCGCGCATCAACTTTCATGTCCGTCCGGCAAAACATTACTTCCTGGGCTAGTAACATAATATTCAACTACATCATACTACACAGAATCACCTGTTTTCTGTGCCCTATTGTTGACTGGAGAGTTACTTTTTGCCGACAACTGCACAGTAAATTTACCATGCCTTAGAAAACGTAACGCGGAAGTAAATAATTAGCTGATTGCGGGACAACCACATTTAATGTATGTTTAGGTTACTTTAGAGGATAAATATATAGTGGCAACATACAACACCACGTTGAATGTTTGTCCCCATTATAAGATAGGTTTAAAATTGTGAAACGTAGCACTATTCACTTCTGTTGAAGCGTTGGAAGAAATGTGTATTGAAGAAAAGTTATGTAATGATTAAAAATATGCAGTTTTTCTGTTGATGATGCAAAGTAACGTACACGCCCAATCGCCCAGTAAGTTTTACCGTTCCCTTATGAAAATACAGCACTCACCTCCGGCTCGCGGTATAGTGGGCTGGTAACGATATATTACGCTCACGTAACAATAAATACTTTTCATCATACTGACTCAGGAACATCTGTTTTTTGACCATTTTGTTGGCTCGAACGTTACCCATTGCCGGCCTAGTCTGGGAATAGTAGTTTTCATTACTAGTCTCGAAAGTGACCTATTACCTCGACCTAGTGACCTATCGAAAAGTGACCTAGTGGGCGAGATTGCATTCACAATATTGCATTAACATTATTTTTTATTACGACATCGAAAAACTTGTAAACAACATGAATATTTTTGTTTATTCAATTTAGCATGAAGAAAAAACCGAACTCATAACGCTGAGTTTCCGTGCTTATGTCGAGGTACAGTAATGCAACAGCTGATCGGTCTGGACCGCAAAATCCCATGACGGTTACTTTCCGTCCACCACATACGCACAGAAAGTTAACGTTATGTAATTTTGCCGTGCAGTAGCGGGAGGTACAGTAATGCAACAGCTGTTCGGTCTGCACCGCAAAATCCCATAACGGTTACTTTCCGTCCGCCACATACGCACAGAAAGTTAACGTCATGTAATTTTGCCGTGCAGTAGCGGGAGGTACAGTAATGCAACAGCTGATCGGTCTGCACCGCAAAATCCCATAACGGTTACTTTCCGTCCACCACATACGCACAGAAAGTTAACGTTATGTAATTTTGCCGTGCAGTAGCGGGAGGTACAGTAATGCAACAGCTGATCGGTCTGCACCGCAAAATCCCATAACGGTTACTTTTCGTCCACCACATACGCCCAGAAAGTTAACGTTATGTAATTTTGCCGTGCAGCAGCGGGAATAACCTATTTTCTTAGCTCACTTTACGTTTAGAAAGTGTATTTTCGTGTGTAGAGTAATGAAAAAACTTTTACCCGTGCTAGGCCGGCAAATCGCGGGGCAAAACGGAAGAAAACAATCAGCTGATTTGCAGCAAACCGACGTTTAATGCTTGTTTATTGGTTACGTTTTAGAGGAATGTAATGGCAGCACTGGCAGCAGTATCAAATGTTTATTCTGTTTGTTAAAGTTTAGGTTTGAAGGATTTAGAAACGTATTGGTTTATGTAAGGACTACGACTATGTTGTGATTAAAAGTATGTTTTTTTAGTAGTATGATGTAAAGTATCGTACGTCACACGCCCGGTATTTTTACCGAATTCGCATGAAAACCCCGCACTCGCCTCTGGATCGCGCGGCAGCTATCATGCTCGCCCGGTAAAACAGTACTTACCGTTCTAACGTAATATAATATTAGTGTTCACGTAACACTAAATACTTCCCCCGGTCGCCGTTACGTAGGGGCGGCGGCGGTCCGGGAAGGGCTGAGTCCGGCAGCTGTCCGGCCACATCTGCTGAGGCAAGGATTGTCCGGGAGATTTATAGCGACCTGTAGCGGGGGGTCCGGGCACTGGGCAGCAAGTGACCTGCTGGGCCCGGGCCGAGATGAGAGGGTACAATCGGCGCGTTACATCTTGAGCTATGGGAGCCGTTTATACTTGAAGTAGGTGGAGTGGAGTGAAAGTTATCAGAACACCATAGCTGACCTCTGAAGTCGTACTAGCCTGACACGTTAACATTTTCTGATAGCTGCCTGTCTTCATTGTAATTTATAAACAAACACAGTTGATGTTTGTTGAAGTTAATGTTTACATTGTTAATTGTCCCAGAACATTAATAATAAAATAATGTCTGACAGCTCGACAGCTCAAGGCCGCACTGTAAACCGCTTGGACAGCTCCAGCAATGGAGTAGGAGTAGACGGGATCCATGTTGGTAGGTAAGATTTTCGACAGGTCACGTTACTTGCCAGCTTGAACAACGAAACGGCCAGCAGGTCAGGTCTTTGGTAGGTAAGGTAGTGGTGGGGACGAGACCGCCCTCTCTCACGCCATTGACCGAGAATCTTAAACACATTGAGAGGCGGGACTATTTGGGAGAAGGAGAGATGGAAAGAACTAGGCGTACCAACTTAAATACATGTTGAATAATTCCCCGTGAAGGGAAATTGGGATGATATGAATATATCATGGTTAAAAGTGTATAAATGTTGTACTAAGTAAGTAACCTTTAGGTTTAAAATGTTTTAATGGATAAAATAATGACGAAATTATTTTTAAACATGCTTCAAGGACTATAATAAGTTTTACCAAACCACGTCTTTTACCACGATCTTGGAAAACACGATATTGAACCTGCAATATCTCATTTTTAGATTCCTGATATACTTTCGCCACAGAATTTTGTTAACCATTTATTATTCAAGTGAACAGTTTATTATAATTACGCGGAAGGCCAAATGCCTCGGAAATACAGCATCACGCTGTCGTTGTAAAAACCTACTGATTAACTTTTTACTACGTGCTATACAAGTAATTACGAGCTTAGAAATTTTTAAAACAATTGGCCACTTTCACCTGTTATGAAGGGAGAGAAGCAGCTTTTAAATATTTTGAAAGCGATGATTGTATGCTGCATTATTACGCAAGGAAGAAGCAGCTTTTAAATAATTTGGAAAGCTCTGATTTTATGTCGCATAGTTATGCATTAATACATGATACACATGAAAACTACTTTATAAACTAAAATGAGAAGAATAACCAGTACAGTAAGGTAGAATTGAAATGTAGGGTAAGTTTTATGGTTCAAGGGAATTTCTTTGCCGTCAGGTTGAGTGCGGTACGAGCGCGGTACTGAACGTGGTTCGTTTCATTTCACATCCGGCTTCAAATATTCCCCACAAGCCAAATATTCCACTCCCACTCTCCGGAAGCCCACTTCCCTGAAAGCCACGCCCCCCGCCGCCGATTGGCCGGGCGGCGCGCTCCACACCTTACCTGGCAAAAATTTCCAATATTCATTCGGCGGGTAACGTGACCTGTCAGAAATCTTACTCCGCAAAAATCTGACCTGCCAGACGGCCTCCCGAGTAGACGATAGCTCAAGATATAACGCACCAAGTGCATACTGTATCAAACGGTCGCGCTGACGTGCAGATATAGTAGACATGAGAAAACCATGTTCTTGAAGTAGCTGAAATATCCTTCGAACCCAAAAAGTATATTCAAAAAGATTAAGTGAAGAAAAGTATGTACAATGTGTCGATTCACAGCTTTATGCGATGGAAAAAGAAAGATTGTGGTAAGTTTTGTGCTAAAAATGGAGTTCGTAAAATTGGGTAGATTAAAGCGCATAATTCTTGAAAAAGTTGTTATTGTTGAAGATTGATTCAAGCCGTAATTTCGAAATGAAGGGAAACAATAGGAAATTATTTATTATTGTTCAAAGGGGGTTTTGAATTTTTTTATATTTTAACCGGCAGTCAAAGGAACTATTGTTCATACACATTCGATAATGTATTTCGCTTCATTTTAGACGCGCCATGCATGAGAAAATTTTGTTGTAATAGTTTCAACGTTATTGTTTCTCTTTAAATGAATACGTTAGACCACGCATTTATATGGAAACAGTAGAGTACATTTACTGGAATACATGAACCTAAATATACATTTTCTATAAAATGTTAATCGATCTTTTTACAATACTGACAGCCTACACCATACAAATTTACATTTCTGCACCTTCACCACACTGATGATTTCTAATACGAATCTAACCATGTTTACGCATCCATCGCTGCATTCAAGTCTCCGCCATCTGGGAGTCTGGACAATCAATCACGCGTATTTGCGATCGCAGGAAGAGTTCTGAGCCGCGGACAAAGGTACATCCCTGCACGTGGGCCATAATGACGGAAAAATAGGAGCCGGTGAATAGGCGGGCATTCCACCCCTATCTGGCCATCGGACATTATGCAACGAGGGACGGCCAGCGGCCAGGGCCTTTGTACCCCGGCCGCCTTCCTTTGGGAAAGTCGACGCCTATTTAACCAGATCAAGATTCGACAAAGCCGCGCCTTGTTGCGCTCGGAGCTTTGTGTTTCGCCGTTGTCCGAGACCTGCCTCAATAAAACTATCGGGATACAAAGGCTGGATTTTGGCGATGGTCCTGTATAGAGTTTGGTATGTCCAGTGGGTTGGAAGGTTTGGTACCTCGATCTTCTATATTACCCTCTGGATATTTCTTCAATACCTCGCTGATGATGGCCGCTGGATTAATGAAATGCATTATTGTAATGTTATACTTCCTGGCATATACTTAAATCATGTGCCCTGCTTGAAAAATATTAATACGCCAAATCTTCTTTAATGTGACTAAATAGCTGATTGCAAGTTGTTCAAAATGAGGAAGTCTAGGGAAGAAGAAGAAAATATTACCTAATAATGGTATAAATAGTTTGTAGGCCTACTGTAAAAATGATTCTTTGCAGTCTTATATGCTGCTGGAGTTTCAATCTCAGAGAGATATTCCTCAGGCGATGAACATCAAATTTCATTCCATTCATGAATAAAATTTGATGTCCAAGGTATCAACACTGAGGCTAACAACACGAAAATATTACATGGAACAGCTGCTCATTGAAATAGTGAAAAAATACTTAAAAATTACATCACAAGCGATATGGTTTCCATGTTGGAAATACAATAAATAAAAAAGAAATAGGTGTGATACTCTGCTTCAATGCCGACGTCACTCAGTTTGCAAACAATAATCACTCGTTGAGAAATTAGCTGACTCCCGACGCCTAAGACAAATGTTAGAAATACTGGTTTGCAATCTGAGTGACGTCAGCAAAAAATCTGGGAAGCACATCTTTGTCTTTTATATTAATTGTCGTTCCACCATGAATGGTTTCGTAGTCTATAAATTGCTACGCTACGGGGTTCAATTCTTAATAGCGACAGCATTTTTTGTTATTTTTTTGTATAACATATTTTATTTGAATAAAAGTTATAAATTTTTTAAGTTTAGGTCGACTTAAAAAATATTTAGTTACGATGTTTATGACTTTTTGTAATGAAACTCCATTTTAACTTGTTTGAACAAATTAATTTAATATAAAGTGTTAGTCTTTAGGAGAGTATTTTATTTAGATAGCGCTCTGCGGAATTAGGATAGGTTAGATTAGTATAATTTATCATAAGTTTCGCTAATATTGTTTTTGTAACAATAAATAAGATTTGCAGCCAGGTTGATTGTGATTATGTGTTCAACTAACGCTAATATATCAGTAATATCAAATTTTCTTCTTCTTCCTTAGTCCTC
Organism: Flexamia atlantica; assembly: GCA_035578135.1. Classification (NCBI taxonomy): domain Eukaryota; kingdom Metazoa; phylum Arthropoda; class Insecta; order Hemiptera; family Cicadellidae; genus Flexamia; species Flexamia atlantica. The sequence continues at coordinate 53,766,485 of JAQJVK010000006.1, read as the reverse complement.
CTCGTTTTGAGCAACTACGTTTCAAATGAGAGGTTTCTTCTTAGCGTATAAAGCCAAAGCTACCGAAAAAAATGTATTTTTCAGATCTACGGGAATAGAACCCACGACGAGTTATTTTGGATTGTAAACTATCGACGATACTCCTCTACAATTTTGACTACTGCATGCAAAGCAAGTCTTTTTTTCTTTTTCAAAAATGTTCTTGTATTAATTTACATTCATGCCACTCTATAGGTAATTTTAACACAGGATGTCTACAGGCCAAACTTTGCAATTATAATGTCTCGATGAACCAATAATGAGTATATGCAAACTATTCTGCCAACAAGAAAATTCATTTAATGAAAAATCAAAGTACCTATGACTCCACAAGGGGCGCTCATAACCTAAAGGCATACAGAGTTTGAAGGGCGGTACGCACACTGGTTATTTATTTTGCGTAGGTGCTCACAAAGAATACTTACGACATTGCTTCAGGGTTTCATCCGCCAGAACGGACTTAGTTTCATTGTAATTTACGATGAACATTAAACTAGGAAGTTTCCCTGGTAACCTCATTATGTATGAATAATGTAAAATTAATGAAAAATAAAATTAGTAGGTAAACGAATCAAACCACAACTCAGAGAATAGTATTTCTAACGGTGAAACCGGGACTACGAGCCTGTCTACTATAAACAGTAAATAACAAACACCCCTAAAACATTTTTCACCTTACTTCCACCATCCGCTAATCCCTGCGCCCTCACAAAGGAGTCCCAGCCGCTCGGCGACGTAACCCTGCCCGCTGTTGTCGCGGAAGGCTTAAGGCGTTTTATCGCCTTTGATGATGAACGGGCGGCTTCGGCGGCGGGGGCGGTAAAAAACTCCGCTAACTCGCAGCCGCAACCCTTCCCTCCCGCTGCGTCGCGAGCTGCAGCTATACCGCGTCACTTCCGCGAGCCGCCTGACGGGGAGGCGGGCGCGCAAAAAGCAGTGATGGAAGGCTCTGCCATGTGGTAGGAAGGGGTTGAGTCCCATTTCCTTTCAAATACTGGAATCAAATCAAATGTGCTATTCTTTTATTAAGCTACGTTTCAACGCGGTTCGTAATATAACTTAAAGGTTAAACATTTGGAATTTTTTCAGAAATCTATGAACAAAGTTTAAACTAAATGAATTAAAAATAAAACATAGAGGACATTTTTTTCAAATAAATCTACCAAACATTGAACTAGTGTAAAACAAGTTAAAAAGTTTGTACTAAGTTGGATAACCAAGCCAAGGCCAAAGTGTGGCTATAAATTAATTGTTTCACTGATTCCACAATATTGTCTTATGTAATAGTACTCAAAATGTATGAAATGTCATGGAAACAAACGTTTTTTAAAAAAAAAATCTGAGGATGACCAAACGTCATTTCAATCTGAACTTGAGCAAAACTGGCGCTTGGTCCTCTTACACACCGGTCTTGAATTAACTTTTTCTTAATCTTTTTATCGAACTCAACACATATTTACGCTTTTAAGGTATTTAAACGTGATCAAAAAATGAAATAGAATAAGCCAAAACCAAAGGAAATAAAATGAGATGAACATATACTCGTAGTTCAATAAATTATATTATGTTCTATAAACTAACAATAGTTTTGGTTCAAATGCTGGGCATAAGAATAACAATTAAGCTATACCAGATATTCTGCGATGCCCGTGTCCCTGACGACTCATTTAACTAGAATACAATATGGTAACATAACTTTTACCGTTTTTTCGCTAAAAGCTTCTTCCGTGTCATGAGACCTACGGAAGAAGCTATTACCGTAGGTCTCATGGTAAGACCTAAGCCCCAGACCATGATAACTTTTCGTTTTGCAACTCCCAGAAGCAAAAAACACCATTCGTTCGAATTTTTAGATATATATATATATATATGTGTGTGTGTGTGTGTGTGTGTGTGTGTGTGTGTGTGTGTGTGTGTCTGTTAGCACGATAGCAGCCGTAAAAATGGTTCGATCTTGATGAAATTTGGTACAGACATGTAAAGTGGTAATCGATTGGACGAGTTCGTGAACCAGCCCGATCGGACCACCGGAAGGGGGGGTAAAGGGGGATAAACCCCCTCAAAAATGGGTTTTTTGAGCGTTTTAAATAAAAAAACAAAATTTATCAAATTTTTGTTTGCATCATTGAATTCAGCTCAAAAAACAAACAATTTAGTACTTTGAATCACTGCTCTATGTCCATTGGTTACCGAGATATTGAAAGTGGTAAACACAGTACGTTGTCCCAATGTTAACCTTATGGGAAATAAGTAAAATTCTATATCTTGTTTATTTCTCAACATATCTTGATAAAACTTGGTAAAATGGCTTCTTCTTCTAGTTCAGATCTACTAAATATTGAATTAAAACCGACCAGTTTAAACATACCTGTAGCAGCAAACCTGCATACTCATTCCACATGTTAATCTTATGGAGCTTACAAAAACCTGTCAAATCTCGCTGTTTGATTAAAAATATATTGTTTTGCATTTGAAATTCGCTGAGTATGCAGGTCTGCTGCAACGGGGGTATTTATAGTTCTAGAAGTTTTTGTTTTGAAGTCTTCGAGCTCATCTTCAGGTCTTCAAAACCATTAAATCATCGTGAGTCACCAGACATTTACGCGCAGAGTTACAAAAACCTAGCGACCACATTTCTAATATGTGGTCGCTGCAAAAACCACATCTTCATTGAATCTTTATTGGCCGTCAATAAAGGTTGAAATAAAGTTGTTTTTGTAACTGCACGTATGTTTGTGTGTTATGACAATCTTTTTATTTTTAACATATTTTCATACTATTGCTGGTCAAGAAACATTGCCAGTTTTTATGAATATTTCATATATTTCCTCGGTCACTGTAGATACGACTAAATAGAAATATCAATTTAATTTTTTCGATCTAAAGAGGCTCGTTCTTTTCGTCATATTTTTCCTTGGTTACTATGGATACGACTAAACAATAACGGCTTTTTTATTTCCCGATCCAAGAGTCACATCGATTTCATCGTACCCGTGTAAATATTTTCCTCTTTACACATAAGTACATTTTAAACTTTTGTTTGAAGATGTCCATTATGACAAATATTTACTTTGAATTTAGTTTATCCTACTAAGTTTATCCTATTCATGAGTGTTAGATCAAAGACTTATCTTGCTTATCAAAAGACTGTCTGTCTTTAAATAACTTTGAAACTAAAAAAATGCTTTGAATTTTAATAATGACTTGTTTCTGATCACCTTTTTTCAAAACATCAATCCTGGAGTGAAATCCAAGGCTGCTAAGCGTGTCCCAAGCAGCATTCCCGAGGGTGTTTGTTTACACCCGACCTTAATTAATCTGGAGAGTTTCGTGGAAGCGAGCTGACCCGAGGCCGCAGTCACCGCCGCTGAGGCTCCAAGGCGGGCAATTTCCGCACCCCCCGCTGCTTCGGTGTCTTTCACCCTTCAAATTAAACCCTAGAAGGTTTGGTTTCTATTATTTTAAATGCCGCTAAAATTAGGGCCCGGTTAAACCGTCCCCAGTGCGATTCAAGGAATGTTTTTCCTGTTTCGGAGGGTAAAAAGTGACGTATTGGTAGGGACTGATATATCGTGAGGCGGCGGAGAGGAGCCATATGGCGACCCATCTGCCTCCATGGCGCATGCCACACCGGGGCTAACAATTAACCCCACAGAACAAACCGTATATCTCGACTGGGTGGCGGAGTGTCCTTGAGGTAGGTCCACAGAGTGTCTACCGTCCTCCAAATCCTCCAAGCCCTCCAAAGTCTTCCTTTTGAAAAATGCCCTCCAAGTCCTCCGAAAGTCCTCCTTTTTTACCTGAGGGTCCTCAAATTTTTTCAGTATAGTAAAATAATTTGGATTAAAAAATATTTTTATTAGACTTTTGGGATGTTCCAAAATGTACCGCTGTGAAACACAAATGTTGGTGCCATTGCATGGCGTTAACTTTGCTAAGTTTTGAGAAATCTGGAGATAGAGTCACTGGCAAATTAGATTATTTTAGATTGTTATTTTATTACTAAATTACAATGATACTTTCCATGAATAAAACCACGCCAAGAAATGCCTCCGGGTCCTCCAAAAATTCTTTAGGGCCCTTCAAAAATTTTGTAGGGCGTCCAAAAGTCCTCTTTTCTGCATTTGATGTAGCAGTCACCCTGATCCGTAAAATTGCATCTAGGCAAAAAATGCCTTGGAAACGTATGGTCCCAAGCAATACCATTGAGTGGAGAGCTGTCTGCGTCAAAAACCTGATGGACCATGTTGATATATTTAATGATTTTCTAAATAACAAGCACCAAGCTAAGTGAAATAAATTAAAACATTGATTTCAGCTAGAAACCCTGAACAAACTAAGGTTTTTGTTTTAAATACTTTAGGACTAAGTTCAGGACTTCTGCAAGATTGAAAAGGTCGTATTACAAAGGTTTAAAAATGACTCTGAAGAACAGCAGTTGTGTACTTGGCACTGATGGTTATAGCCTTGTTTTGATTTGTTTTATCTTATTTCAAAAGATAACACCATTACGATAACTATGGTATGAAATAGTAAAAACCCATCCTAGAGATTAAGAATGTGAAATTATCAAAATTCGATTTGTTTTTACTCTCTAACTAAATAATTACTTACAATTAAAATGGAAGTATCTATAATGGTGTTAGAAAAAACTAAAATACCTAAAGACACTCGTTGACTGAGAAGCTCAAAAATTACTTATGTGTTTAGATTTAAAAAAAAGAACCCTTTTGGTACTTATTAATCCTTCCTTAATATTTTTACCTTAAATTTTCCATTAATATTTTTTTCCTTAATATTTTTTACTGGCACACTGGAAGACCACTGGCAATAAGTTAATACCTGAAAGACAAAACTACCCCAAAAATCATCCCCTTTAAAACATTCAGGATCCATTTCCGCAATAAATATTCAGCGTTACCGGTGGGAAGCGAGGGTTGAGGAAGCTCCAGGCAAACATCCTGGCCACTGTGTGAACACGGGTCCCCTGGGTCACTCCAGACAAAACACGAGTAAAGAAACGAAAAGCACCGACGAGGGTGAAGAAGACTCACTTCCGGTCTGTGACGTCACCGCGGGGTCTCCTGTGGCGTAATCTAATGAGGTGCTAGGGAGTAATGGTGTTGTTGTATTGTTTGAAAATTCTATTCCTTTTTTATGATTTCTGTTGAAGAATTGACATTACTGATTGCTGTTAGAAAGAGCGCAATCAAGTATTCTTTTCTACTAGCTCAATATTCTCATTTCGTACATACTCTGGTCATCAGTTGAACAAAATGATTACCTGTTTTCCCAGAACTCGTTTTGTCGACTCCTTTTTTGGGACATGAGATCGGTCATCTTGAACTAGGTCAACCTAAATTTATGCAGGTCTGTCAAGGTTCTAAGTTTAAGTGATTTAAGAGGTAGGGATCTCAGCAAGAACAAATATTAGGCTGAGTAGGATTCACCTAAGTTGGCCAAAGCATATAAGTCACACTGAAAACATTGTTGGTTACACATGTTGTTTGTTTACATTTTCTCCGATCTGTCAAATCGCCACGTTGCATTTGTTTATAGTATTGTTTTGTTCTCATTCGTGGTAATCTTATAGGTTATAGAATGTTGACATTATCACCTATTTTTAGGATTTTCTATTTTCATTCAACCTTTTTACATAGCGGGAAAGTTTGATTTGATTCCATTTCTTGATTGACATTTATTTTAGTTTGTTTAGCTGCTTGTTTATTTTTTCCTGGATCAATTTTGATGAGTTTTGAACACAATATGAAACAATCTTTCTTGTCAGATGCTGACTTGCAGCAAGTAGTAATGGCTATTAATAAACTCGCCTATTTTCCATCATACATATTATTTAATAAGCAAATCTAAGACTTTTAATCATGCCGCATCCATGACACACCCTCTCCGTGTTCATACATAATTAATTTGAAAAAGCCCATCAGTAATATTTTAAGTTGTGCAAGAGAACTTTCAGTCGCAATATTACATCAGGGGTCCTTTTTTTGAAACGGTTGAGAAGTGAGTAATGAGTAGTGAGGCACTCGTCAAGTCACCTGCCAGCTGATGGTGGCATTGTTTAAATCACCACATGGGATGTCCACGTTTCAGACGATACAAAATGTAAACATTGATCAATCAAAGGAATTACCTCATTTTTCGTGGCTTTAACTAAACTATCTTGGTAATATTTATAGGTCAATTTAGTTGTAAGGCATTTTATAAATAGTTCAAAGGCTATCCGAACACATTTAAATATTTAGTATCAAAAAGTAAACATAACCTAATTGGAAAGGTCCCATGATTACTATTGTAACTTCCTCCAAAAGAGGAGAAGAAGAAGCCTGTTTCCTGTCAACCCACACGTTATTATTCAACAGCCTATTGCTTGAAAATGGTTGGATTGGTGAGATACTCAGTGTACTGTATATGATATCTATGTTAAAATTGTGAATTTTTAATAATAAATGCCTATTTAAATAATATACACATAGATATTGTGGGGCTGAATTAATTAAATTAGTTAGGAGTATTTTTATTTTTATCTGTGAATTCATTTCACAACAACATATTATTAGAAACAAATAACTTGAGGGACGAGTGACTCACTCAATCGCCAACTCACCCATTTAAAAAATAGGGCCCCTGTTTACATTTCTTTTTACATCCTTATAAAATGTAAACATTTAAACTGAGGACATTCACGGGGCGTAGCCCGAGGGGATTTTAAGGAAGTGAATAGGTCTATGTGTTTCCCAGGTTCAAGATCTACCTCTGTGTGAAATTTCAACCCATTCGGTCCTGTTTTTTTCGCGTTCACTTGCCACATTTATACATACAGAAACCACCTCTTCTTTATAATAGTTCAGATTTATTATCTGGGAAAATTATTTGAAAACTATAAAACATTTTTCAACAAATTTATTTTATTGCCACCAATGCCATTTATACTTTGGGAAAATTCCAAGAGAACATTTTAAGCTAGCTTATTTCGATTTGACTTCGAACAATCTGAGACAATGTAAAATTGAAGGATTTAAATGTCTATTTTTAGTATTTTATGAATGATTGTGAAGCTAAATAAGATCGTATTCTTTAACATAACAAATAGAGATTCTAACTTGAAAAGAAAATGGGAGAAGAAAGTATACTTAAATATAAAAAAGTAAGTCACGTGGTCTATATTAATTGCGAAAGTTTAAATTACAAAAGTATTAAATAAGCAAACGTAAGAATAAAAAAAGTGTTTAAATCCATACTAGCAGCCTGCGTCACTTCGTGACTTAAAAACAATTTGGTAAAATAGGCTTAGTTTCATGTTGATTATAAGTGGAGCTTTGCAGCATAAAATATCTTTCAATGAGGAAGTGAGTGTACTTTGTGAATTATTTTTTCTAGACTAATTCTTTGTGTCATATAACTGGAATAAAATTACCAGTAATTGAACTTCTCATCGGGGCAAACTTGAAAAATAACTTTTTACTTTAATCTTCAATATGTGTAAGAAATTCCTCACATAATTTGAAAATTTCATTTATTTCATCTGCTTTAAAAGTGTCTATGTATACGTTCTACACTTTAAAATGTTGACAATGCAACAATATTCATTTTGCACAAAATGGGGGTCAGTTTACCTGGATCTTCATTACGTACTTGGCGCATCTCCATGTCTCAGTTTTTTAGAGTTTTCTTTTCAAAAGTATTGAAGCTTAATGTTAATTCTACTCAACATCTACGCGTCAGTTTCTTGCATTCAGCTTTGTTAGGGTAGTAAGAAAAAGTGATAAGAAGATGGACAAACCACTGATCTACTGATGAACTAATATCTAAATAACAATTATAAAATAGCCATTCGCCGTAAACACAAATTATTCAACTCTCATAACGGTCAAGGAATAAAATTTTCAAACTGACCCGCTTTTTCGTTTCGCATCTTATAGACATGTTTGGCAAATTTTTACCTAAGCAAATAACATAAATTTCTATGAAATGCCTTCATTAAAATAGGCATATTGTCATTGAAGTATTTTAAAATGGAGCCAATTGGGCAGGTTAACCCTTAACACCTCAATATCCTTCGCATACCAAGTACATTTACAAAATACAGGTTTTAAATTTTAAATGTCTTTTAACTCTTGAATTTTTTAGGTTAATATTCAACTAATATTTCAAAACTTTAAACGTTGAATCATCCATCAATGTGTTGAATCATGTATCAGTGTATATCCACTGTCAATATTTTGTTAGAAAATCCTTTCTCCAGAGCACCTCCCAAGTTACTTTATGTTCCTTTTAAGTTTGTTTTTTATGAAAAGAAATACAGTAAGTTGATATGATTACAGACAGTTGGTCTTAATTTCAAAAGGGCTTTCCTTATTTTCAGTTGTCTTAAAAAAATCAATATTTTAAGAAATAAAAATCATAATAAGGATGAATTGGGCGTCTGACTTTTACTTAATATGTAAGACTTTTGCTGGCACTGCATTCTGAGGTGTGCCTCTGGAACTATGTCATATCTTGATCATCTGTTTTGTTACAAACAAATGTGAATTGGAGAAAGTTCACAGGTTCTAACACACATAGTAGCACTTTAGCTGAAATTTTAAAAGCCTCCTGTGTGAAGGCTTTTAATGGGATATTTTCCAAACCCGCGAAAGGAACATCTAGAGAATAATAGCTTTAATTTGATACCAAATATGTGCAGAAAAATTAATTTCTAGGGGTCGATTTGCTCTGGGCTAAATCCCAGAAATTCTTTTAATAATAAGAAGATAGATAGATAGATTGCAGGGCTAATTTTAACATGATTATGCCTTTCTGTCTCGTCTGCAACATAATCACTACCAAACCTGAGGCTAACCGTTGGAAAATGCCTGTCATGGACTAAAGTTCCGTCGGACAATAAACTAAAGCATGTTATTATATGTTATTTATTTGTCTAAGCCTTCTACCTCGTGTTATTACTTTAGATACTAATGCACCTTTGTTAGTGGCCCTAGTCAGCTCTCGGACTGGTTTATACCAGTACAGAGGTCGACAATTAGTAAAGTAATTATAAGCTGTCATTAGACTCTTAATTAGGGCTTAGTTAGGCTCTTAACAACAAAGAGCGCTCTCAGGTGGAGGTCCTTGTTTTGGTATGCTGGGGAGGTCTCGGGTTAGAGGGCAAGTCGTCCTCGGAAGTTATCGGAAGAGCCTAGAGGATGGGTTGGAAATCTCTTTTAACAGCAGGAGCGAGGCTTGCTGGCGGTATCATACCTTTCAAATCCTGACGATCCCCTCCTTCCATAAGCTGTCCAATATCTCTAAGGAGATGTGTCTGGCTAGCAATGCTCGGCCTTTCATTATTCCAAAGTCTGGCATTCTAACCACTTGCTAAAGAAACGTTAAGGGAGCTATATTAAATGTGAACGAAATTCATCCTACTTTACGTCTCATTTTAGTATCGCATCCGCTTGAACCTACGCAACCGTCTAGACGTCTAGCCTAAACTGCTGTAACCCTTTCCCGGTCAACTACCGCTTGTCAAACTTATCATTGCCGCAGACTCTGGGGGATTTCTGGCTTGAGGCTCATTCTAGAAACGTGAATGGTACGTGCTAACGGCAGCGTTTAAGTCTTCGATAATCGTATCTGCCGTGGACAAGGTTGTGATTCGCTCGCCCACTTGGGTTTGTTTGTGTTTATAATCGTCTTAGTTGGAGTTCTAAAATTTACCGCGCCCGCGGGCGAGCGTTATCTAACTTCGCGTGTGTTCATCCCCTTCCTATTTTAGGAGAGCGGTTCATTTATCAAAGTCCGTTCAATAGTTCTGACTGCTGCAGCTTCCTGACTAATATTGTTTACTATAAGAATTTGACTACTGTTTAGGAATCACTGACTCACTTTTTATGTATAGATTAAATGACTAATTCTTGAAGGAAAGTCTCTGGAAAAAGGAACTCAGTATAACTTGATTTCTGGAGAGACCAATTGAAGGAATTGCCAGGATTTATTCAAGAGATACTTCTATTCAACAGTAGTTTAGTTAAAAAGACCAAAATAAATAAACAGGGATTTTAAAACTAGATTTTGCAACTGTATTGAAATTTTATTAAATTGTTTTTCTGCACTTTTTCAACAGTTTTTTCCCTCTGAATTGGAATCAGAATAATCTATTTTCACAAACAATTACAAATCTAAAGGAACCCCCTTTAAGCACATAAAAGGCCTAAAGGGCTTGCCGAGTTGGTAAAATTACCGCAGTTTACGTGTTACACTAAATAAAAACAAACACCAGATCACCAATGAACAAGCATCAATAAGGAACGAAAACTCCCTACGCCGATGACTAACAACACTGTATTGGGCTTGAGGCACTTTCGATTTATTCAATTGTTATTTCTGTTAACTAACTCTGGTAAATATAAAAGAAAACACAGCTAAATTAAATTTAATGAGTGACTAAACAAACACAAGCATTACATAATTAGAGGCATGAAGTTAATAGGTCTAGAAGCCAAAGTCGTCAGTCAGGCGGCGTCCGTGTGCCGAATCCTGACAGAACTGATGCTCTTGCACTGGTATTGATATAAATGTGTATTGTTGACGGAGTTATCAAAAGTTTTTTCTATCTAGAATCTTTATCTTGCCGATATAAACCATTAGATTTAAATGACATTACTTAGTAATGGTATTTAATTCTTGTAAGCCAGTTCGAACTATGTGTAACTCAAATTAAATAGAGTGCTGGGCGTATTTCTAAGTTACCGGGATTCCGGTATATCAATAATCAAATTAAACAGGCTGAAAATAAGAAATTTGTTAATCTAAAAATCGGATTTCCTGTATTACCAATCATACGTTATGGTTCATATATTTAACTGAAAAGTCAGTTTTGCAAATATTTGTTATTATCTTCAAATGCAATTAAAAGTCGTAGACATCCTGACAAAGATTGTTAAGATAAGTGTGTTTACAAAGGAAGCCACACCATTAGAAGTGAGATGTATTTATATTTTCTCCTTCTTGTTTACAAATAGATTCCTAATCAAAAATAAAGATCCAGGAGTTATTCTTACGCGGGATTCACAATGATGTTGTTCCTGCTCGCTTACAAGACACTAACGGCTGGAATACTACATCCAAGTAGCCAAAGGGTGTACATCTCAATTATCACCCGGCTATTTGTTTTAGATTTAGAAAAGCGATAAGTTTTTGGAATTTTATCACACCCTGATCGCTTTCCCACGACCTTCTGAGCAACTTGCGATGTAAAGGAGTCAGCGGTTCAAAGACGACAAACAACTAACTATCGGCTAAACTTTATAATCCGTCTCCGCCGTTAAAATCGAAGTTAAAAATTGATATTTTTCGATTTGATATAAATAACCAATTTCTTTTAACAACATATTTTTTATTGTTATTAATGTGAAACTTATTTGAAATAAACAATTTAGGTTACTGCTTAACCGTATACTAAAAGTAGGTTTCAGTTAGATCTTTTACTATACTATTACTATTAGAGAAACTGACAAACCTAGAGGCTGACAGGCAAAGTCAGTAATGGATTGCAAAAATTTGCTTTTTTTGCTAATTCAGTTTCATGTTGTCAAATCAATATGAATTTCTATTCCAAAAGTAGTGACAAAATCTGACTTTATATAAAATAAAAATTATATAGTCACATTTCAAAAATTACAAAATAATGTTTCAAAATTCATTGTCTCAAAATGTATTTTTCTATCATACCTCTCTGTTTACCTTTCAATAATAATTTTTATCAATAGTCATATGATGACTGACAGTTGCAAAATACAGTAAATTAGACAAATAACACAAAACAAACCAAACAATAATATATAAGAGAATTCCTGACATCCTCCCACCTTTGCAATTTAATAAAAATAAATTGCAAACAATTTATTATTCAGTCAGGTCTTAACATATCAAGTCTTTGAGGTATTTTAATTGTCCTTCCGCGCTTCTTGATATAAATGTTGGTTCTTTCTTATTTGCATCCTGATTAATTATCCCTTCAGTCTTTTTTCTTCACTGTTTGTTCCTTTGCCATATTACAGTCACTGTTGGTTTCAAGAGGATAAACTCTTTGAACAGGATATCTTGATATCTTCCTTTTTTGTTTCTTGAGACAGTAGTCTTAAAGTAATCCATTGTCTCATCTTCTAGAAGTTATTTCTTATTTTTTACTGGATCTTTTATACCTGGAGTTTAGAGTTTCCTAAGCTGAGATATATCCAGTAAATTCGTGCAACATAATACATTTCTATCACTACATTTTTCTACGTCACTGTTATTTGGACTTACTTGCTTTGGCTCGGTGGTTTTTGTCTTCCTTTCAGGACAGAGTAGAGTGGAATGTCTCCTACTACACAAAATGCATCTTATTGTACTTACTTTACATTTCGTGGAGACATGACCCTTCTTCAAACAAATGAAGCAACAGCCCTTTTCAAGTAGAATCTTTCGAATCTCTTCCGAGGTCATCTTACGCGCTCTGTAACACATCTCACTCGCGTGGTGCCCTTCACAGAATATGCAGCTGTGTTGTTGTTTAATGTTGTAGCTGAGTTGTTGTGTGATGTTGATCAGATCTGCTACCGTTGTAATATGTTCCTTCTGGAAAGTGTTTGTTTTATGTCTGTAGGAAGATGTTCCAGAAACTTCTGTTTCTCTAATTTCGTTAAAACTAGCCCTAGCTAAGGCCAATCTCTCTTCACATTCTACTTCTTTTCTTAAGAAATTAAGTAAACTATCTAGCTGTGTAGTACGGTCCAGATCACCATTTGCTTTTTCAGACAGTCTAGCTCTGAGTCGTTCCCACTCCTTCAGGACAGATTCCGGGAGTGCTGACTCGACCAGCGGAAACAGCATGCAAGCGTACTTATCTGACGTCACACCCAAGCTCTCCAATGACCTTAATTGTGTTTCAAGACTATCGTACAGTTTTCGTAGAGAAATGACTGATCTTTTGTTAGTTTGAGATAGTACTAAATTTAATAGCTCCCTTACATATAGTTCTATTAAACACTCATCCCTACCAAATCTGATTTTAAGCTGATCAATTGCATTGTTGTAATTTTAAGCAGAAGGGGGAAAGCTTTCAAGCAACTCTCTGGCTGGTGAGCCTTTGAGTGTTGATTGTAAAAGATATTGAAACTTATCCTCCTCATCTAGACTTTCATCAGTGTGAATTTTCCTAAACTGAGCCCAAAATTGTATCCAATTTTTAATTTTCCCGTCAATTTTTTCGATTTCAAGTTTCGGGAGTCTATAAATTCTCCTATTGGAATCAGATGAAGGTCGACTTACCACAGAATGATCGACAAATTGATCCTTTTGAACAAATAATGTGTCAAAATTCATTGTCTCAAAGTGTATTTTTCTATCTATCATACATTTCTGTTTACATTTCAATAATAATTTTTATCAATCGTCATATGATGATTGACAGATGCAAAATACAGTAAATTAGACAAATAACAAAAAACAAACCAAACAATAATATATAAGAGAATTCCTGACACATCTGGTATTGCAATGATTCTAGGAATGAAACTTGAAAGAAGTGATGGATATATTTGGCAGTGTAACCAAGGTGGTTGTGGGTAAATGGTTTGAAAATTTTTAATATGTCGTCGAGTAACATTGAAGATAACTAGTGGAGCTGTCGTAGCCACATGCTGTAATTGGGCACTTCATGAAGTGCCCAGCTCGCCTGGGCACATAGTGTAATTGTTTAATCAATCGCCGGTAAACCACGAACCTAGCATTTCATCAGTAACGCACGTTTCGTGGTTTAACAATTCCAGATTTTAATTTTTTCTAGGATGTATAAAAAAGTAGGGACTATTATTTCAACTCGTACCTTGGCATTTTATGCATCGGTGGTACCGAAGTGTCGTGCTAAGTGTATTTTCTCTAGTAGGTGCAACTAATGTTTATATACTTACACAGTAATTGTAACCATGTTTTTGGGATCTTTAATGTTTTATTTTGATTAAACCTGTCAGAATTAGTGTTTATTTACTAAACCATCATACATATAAACAACTATGCTTAAAATAATCATTTCGAATAAATCATTACCAGGTCTTATCATGTAAACCAGGCAAAATTGTGGTTCGGATCCCACGTTAAAATGTAGGTCCCATAGTTGCCATTGGCTGTTGGGCTATTAATTAACAGTCCTGTCTAAGGAATATGTCGGCCTTAGTCAGTAACGAGACTACAAGATCGCGCCACAGTCATCCTTCACTCATCTGCCATTCATACTTGGCTTAAAATACCTACCTGGGTAGGTCGCCATTTCAAAGTAATGTATCTAATGCATCTAAATGTATCGATGATAGTATCAAAATGTTGTTTTCGTTAACATAATCGCGATTGTAAATATCGAGTTTTAACTTCGATTTTAACGGTGGAGACGGACTCTAAAGTTTCGCCCAACTCGATAGGCCCTATGACACCGAGGCACTTGACTACAGACGGACACCTCGGAGAAAGCTGACTAATCGGCTGTCGCTCGCTCATCAGCTGTTTTTGTTGACTGGATGATCATGTTGTGATATTTCCGCGTCATCTCCGCTAGACCCTAACGGACATCCACTCCGCTTTCTTCTTAACTGCCGGGCACCCTTTAACGACCCTCAGGAATGCTATCAGAGTTAGGCCGGTCGTTTATGTTTCAGGAAACACCCTGGCCACTTTATTTTCTTGGGTGGTTTAGATAGTCGCTAAACTCGTGACTGAACTGCATGATTGGCTTGAAACAAATGATGGTGGATTGCAAAGGCATTGTCATAATCATAATTAACTAAATGGGTAGGTAGAGGTTTGAAAATAAGTTTATAATCCCTGATTTACTTGAAGACTTGACAATTGAGTAATGAATCTAACTTTAGGCAATAAGTTTATCATCGCCATGTTGTTTTATGTTACATTTATATTTATTTCTCTTGAATATCGTAAAGATTTTATGGAAAGGTTCCTGAGGTCTTTAATCTCACTTGAATCTTTAAATACTGTATTTCCTGTTGTCAGTGGGGGAAAAATTTTGATACTGACATTCGTCATGTATTCAGGTGTAGCGAAAATGTTAAGTTATAAAAAAGTAACACCATCGTGAGGAGTTAATTGCTATAAAATGCATCAAAATCTTGGATTGCAGATCCATACCAAGACACCTTCAAGGATATTTTGATACGGAAGAGATTCTTCTCAGCTCTAAGCTCTCAACAGATCGTAAATTAAGTGCTAAGGAAGATAAATAAAATAACTGAGACGTATAGAAACGAGTCACAGATTTTTTTATTTTTTATTATTGAATCCATCTATTTTATTACTTATTGAATTAATACGCTAGGTATTATTTTATGATCAAGACTCCTCCTACAGTTCTAAACCCATTTTATTAATGTGATTCGGAAGAGCTCGGAGTGAAGTTTTGCAGAAGAAAATTATGAAAGTTAGACTAATGGGAAGAGTTGTATACGCCCACGAAGTTTGTATTCGTACATAAGATTTATCATGGGAATATAGAAATTTCAATGAAGCAGATTACAACAAACATTGTTTTATCAGTGGACCAACGAAAACTTAAAGCTGCTGCAGCGCGTGACCAAGTTAAAAATATTGAAAACAGCTCAATCAAGATTCGCGAGCCCTTTAAATGTTACAGCGTTTCTCCTTTCGACTGATGCTCACTTCAAACACGCTCACTCGGAAGAATCGAAGGCCGAAAGCTCAACAAAAGGAGAATAGGGAATATTTGCGTAATTTTACGCTTTTAGCGTGGTCTAGAAATGCGGCCGAGCGAACGAGGTTCAAAGACGGGTTCTTTAAATCCAAATTGGGGCTTTTAGGCCGGACAAGGGCTCAACCCTTGCTGTGAGCTCGAGTGACAGCCGCCAAGCATGCCCGAGGGCTAGCCGGCGGGCAGCGATAGGCAGACATTCAGGGGGCGGGACATACCTTGGGGACAACTCGGCGAGGGCTTTACGTGCTGGGTTGCAGTGGAATTCTTTCTCTTAAGAGTCTGTACTAACACATGCGGTCCATGCGGTCTTGGGTTTTAGAGCATGCTGATTGAGGCCAAAAGAACACTGCTGATTTCCTTGAAACCAGCATGGATTTGACCACAAATTACTCGATTACCTTACATTTTACGAGAATGTACATTTCTTGAATATGTAGCATTAAGTAGTGAAATGCGAAGATTGTTACAGTATTGCCATTTGATACTAAAAACGTTAATGTAATTTTTTTAATTTTATACATATACGCCTATATTTTAAGGAATAACAAATCTTTTCATATTTCAAAATTTTAATCTAGCAAATATGAGATGTATTATTAAGGTTACCTTACACTGACAACAAATTTTAATTTTGAGCAAAAATAAAGGTGTACAACAATTGTTTTAAACTAACAATTTTTATATAATTTTGAAATTTCAAGCAAAAATAAAGTCGTATAGCAATTGTTTAAAACTTACAGTTTTCTTGTGGGACAACCCCTTAGAAGGTAGCAGGTTACTGCAGAAGATTAGGGAACTATACTCTTCTCAGTATTACTACAATTAGAATATATAAAACTAGAGTAACTCGCAATTATCGTATATGTAGATATTATTGCAGTTTTTGTTGGTTAAAGTTTTTTTATGGAGCCAATTTTTGCAAGAGTTAAAAGGTGTTTCATTAAAAACTGATCTCTAAACATGGGGAAATGTATCCGAAGCTCTCCAGTTTCGGGTTGAGTTTTATTTCTCACTGAAGAGACAAAAATCCAAATTCCTAAATCGAGTCATAGTGCACAAAATACAATATTATTTGCAACCCATATTTTATGAGAATAAATATCTTCCAGACTCAAATCAGTTTATAAAACCAACATTAAAATTTGAGAAAAACATATTACATCGAGTTTCAGAAAATAGTGGTTCAGTTCAAAATTAGATATTTAAAATTTTGATAGCTACCTTAACTTTCGTATGATTTTCTGAAGAACTATTGATCAGCATTCAGTACTGTTAGGTATTATGGACCGTTCTAAAGCATAAGCATGTTCTATCCAATGCAGCGGTCTTGCGGTCGAGCGTTCCGGGTATAAGAACGATCGTGCCGTTTGTTTTTTACTTTGCAAACTTGCCTTTGGTAACTCTCATGAGAGACCGGAGTGATTTGAAAACCTTGTTTTTCCCACCAATTTGATTTCCTTTGAGTTCAAGCAAATCGAGTATATCAGCGCAATCTGCATCTGGATCTGCAATCTGCAATCTTAATCTGCACCATCTTAATTTGCGTTGAGTTTGAGCTTCGTGAATAAAAATAGGCTAACCTGAATTCAGGCAAATCTAATATTCAGCTCAATTTACACCAGCAATCTGCAACAAGTAATCTTCATCTGCATAATTTAATTTGCTTTGAGTTAAGGCTTCGTGAATAAAAAAATCATAGTGTTTTACTTACCTCATTAAAATAAGGATGAAAAAGATAAACATTATAAGCCGTTGGATACTATTTAAATTCTCTAAAGAACAAAATTATTTGCGATTACATTTAATCTTTTTGGCGTTTGAGAATTTATTTATTTTTTATTTTAAGACCATATTATTTCCTATGATCATTAATACTTTAGCTTAAATTCTTTAAATGCTGGTTTAAACTTTCAAGGGTAGTCTTGCTGCTCCTGCCCTGTTTGACCCCGGCATCCCAGTCCCCATGTCACTGCCCTCCACCCTACACATCCAGCCAGGAACAGGAAGGCTCGGCCGCGCCAAAACCAATATTGGACGAAAATATGTTTTTGTAAATAAAAATTCTCCCACGTTATGCAATTTCTGGGGTCAAAATCCTTTGGAAGGGCCGCGGGCCGGTGTGGGAACGGACGGGGACGAAGGGCGAAGGGCGTCGCAGGTAGCCGGGATAATGATGCTGTTTTCGTGGACCGAGAAGGGCGAGGGTGCAAACTGAATATCTCGGCCACGGCCGATGACCTCCAGGTAGCGAAACTGGAGAATCCGAGATCGCTTTTAGCCCCAGAAACGCCAAATTGAAATGGTTTCCGCGTTTCGGAGTTGGGTTGCGCAAACCGAACCGAGCATTGTGGGGTAGAGTTACCGGCGGAAGTGCAAGGACCTTCTGGAAAACACACAGGACGAAAAAATCTGCCTCATTCAGAACCGGGGCTCTCTAGTGGTGTTTCCTGAAACGTGGATGTCAGCACAAAACACTATTCTGAAAGTTAAACTAAAAGAACGTATCATCAAGGTTGAAACGTTATTTTCATTATATCATGATCACGAGCATGTTATTATTATTGTCACTATTATTGATGAGGAGGCTCGAGGTCGTTTTATACAAACTCACCCACAAATTTAACAATACATCTTAAGAAGGTTTAAATTCTGTCTCTTTTGTGTACAGGATAGGAAGGGTCCATTCAGTGTGATGTTATTAATGGACCATCATTTCTGGCTGATCGACTTTTACAGATTAATCCAGCTTTGTCAAGATATTAATCCAAAATATTCAGAACCAATGCAACTTTAGTTATCACAATCTGCTTTTATTCTGCCTCACAGATTGTTTCTTATGTTTTCATTTTGATTTTTGCGGACATTTGCCATAACTGATTAGTAAAATCAGTTTCACAGTATTTCAGGTTATGGAATCTGATTCTGTCGTTGCAAAAGAACGAAAAGATTAGTAACGCAACAGAGTACTGTAAAGTCAATCAAAAACTTTAATGCTGAAAACTAATCAAGAACGCAATATAATACAGAAATCACAAATATGACCAATCAGAACAGAACACGTTCGCAACCAATCAGAGCAGAGCATAGACTCTGGTGGGAGAAATTTCAAACAAAGAATTGAGAGAGGAATCGAAAGTGACATGCGAGTAGCTCGTAGAAAAGGAATGGAGAATGAAAAGACATGGGATCTCTCAAAACTGTGCTGGAAAAGCATTGTTCATCAAAATGTTTTGCAAATCTTAAGGTGTCAAACAAGTCATAAAAACGAGAAACTCAAAGTTGCCAAAGTCAACAAACACCAAACATCTCGCCGCTTCTGCCTAACCGAGAGACATCCTTCCTTTATCCTCCGTAATGTCTTACAAACTGGTCAGTCGGCGTCCTGTCGGGCCTTTGAGGCGGCCAGCTGTTGACTCCGGATTTTGACAGGAACGTCCGGGGTATGAGACGCTGCACGTGTCACACTGACTGACCGGCTGTCAAACACGTATGAAGGATGACCGGACACCCTGTATGTACACTGCTACCTGCGAGGCAAGGGTTGGCCGACACCGACACTGGACACCGCTAATGCCTGGATTATACCATTGTTGGGGTTCTCTGCGGTCTGCCGCTCGAATACGTCTAAAAGCCCGCCTTTGTCCGAGTTCAATAACAAATCACAACGATTTCGGCCACTGTGTAATGGGTTATCTGTGGACCGGGTGGATCTTCTCCCTTTCCCTTTCTCTTGCTGGCCCTATCGAGTTGCATGTGAATACGAGGCTGTTATCGTCTCGGATTTGCTTTTCTGTAGTGGCGCGGGACGTTTCCATTTGCCTACAGTTTGGGATTTCACGGTATCTTAAAGAAAATACTCTTCGCCTTCTTTATTCAGGCCGTCATCTCATCATCTCGCACTCACCTAAGTAGTAGAAAGACTACTCATATGATATGGCGGTTGGATTTAATAGAACCACTCGCCAATAGGCAATGGATTTAATATAAAGCATTTAGTCACAAACTCGTCAATTTTTTGTTTTATCATGTTATAATCAAGAATCATAAAGTTTTTTTAGTAACATAAATCTACTACTTAGACTGAACTAACGGATTTAGCTGGACTAATCCAACTCATCAGGTCTGGAGCTGTAAAAGAAAAATTTAGAATAACTTGTAAATCGGAAAAGCAAATTACCTTGGGTCAGAAACCCTACAATAGTAAAATAGGATATAAGGAAACAAATCATAAAATATGTTTTTTAAATAGTTTGTAAAAGCATATATTCTTGTAATTAAGATTATTTTCCGATTTTAGACCGGGAGTTAGGGTATGAGACCGAGTTTTGAGAAACTCGACTTCCTTGACTTTCCTCCATGCAGGTGGAGTCACATCGTCTCAACATCAGGGGAAATTAAATCGTCCTCGGCTCTTGCAAATAAAACTTAACAAAATAACACCGACAAATGCTATCACACAAGAAATAAGTCTAGATCCTAAAATAAATTATTGCGATTGCATGATTGGTTTTAGAACCCCTGATATTGTATAAGTAACGTCCTGCAGAAACAACTTAAAATTTTTACGAAAAAAGTGTTAAACAAGTGAGCAGTTAACACATTTCAGATGTCAATCAAATACTATTTTAATCTTACTTTTGCAATCCTTACGTTTCCTTGTGAACTTATTACAACAATGTAAAACACAGGTAAATTGTTTTAAATACTGTAATTCATGCACAGTAGGAAAAGGATTGTTATTGCGGAAGGGGTACAAGGTACAAAGTTTCAAGACATTTATTTTTTAATGATTTTTATTGAACTTATAAAATTAATAAAAACACAACTAAACTACTCGTCTGGTCTTGATGAGTTTGGGCTTTGGGAACTTTTAAACACCATTTTACATATAAAAAATAGAATTGCTCTTTCATTTGTTCAAGTTTTCTCTTTTAGCCAATTCATGTGCATATAGACCCATAAGAAGGACATGTCTATCTGTCCACTATTGTCTCGCACCAGAGCAGCGCTTGTGGCCTGTAGCCGTAGCCCTGTAAGACGCAGATGTCCACTGGAGCAGGCGGACTGGCGCCTGGCCGATGCCTCCCGCTGGTCCCCGGATAGCTAAAATAACACCCAACACCACTCGTGGCTCCAAATCATCCCTCCTTCCCGCGGGTCACCGGCCAAATCTATTATCCGCATTCTTCAAGAATACGAGAAACCAAAGCAGAATTGGGGGGATTTTTCGCAACAGCAGATCGATTTACTGATGGTTTTGTGTGGAAGTTACTAAAATTCAACTTGTGTATGGAAAACCTCTTTTATCCGAATTATTAAGCATTATTACATCGAACAAGAATATTTTTTGCAAGTTCAAGTACTGTCAAATCACAAATTAATTTTACATTTTGGTTGGCTTGAATTAGTTTCGACACACTCACGTGGCGGTCTCTAGCAGATTTTACGCCAAAATCTTTGGATGACTGCAAAAAGTACTTTTCACCAGACTAAGACGTAATCGCCTGTGTTACGAACGTCCAGTTCAGCTGAAAGGGTTTTGCAGCTCTCCATCGTTTAAAGTTATCGATTTAAGCTTTGTCTCGAATTTGAAAACAACATTTGCAATATCATAAACTATTTCTTTGTACTACACCACCGGAGTTCTATACATATATAGTGTAGGAGTTCCCCAACAGAGGCCAACCTAACATAAAACCTCGATCGGCGACCTTCAAACGTTTTCCATATGCAAAATTTATGGAGGTTGGACGCTATAAAATAGAAAGTGGCGGCTGCAACCCTTGCCTAGCTTTGACGCGCCGCGCCGCCAGAGGGAAGGTTGGGATTCTGCACGTTGTGGAAGTAGCCTGGAGGATCTTGGAAAAACCCTAGAAGGATTGGCACCTTTTACTATGTTAGCTGCGGGCTGTATGCTCTGCTTTCTCATTTAGGGTCAGGCTATTTATTTATTTATTTATTTATTTATTAAAGGTTTGTTTCGTGATAGATAGTTTCCATAATGTTGCAAAAGATGCACCAATTACATCATTTGAGATTTACACATTTTAGTTGAGGTTTTATATAAATTACTAAAAGTTAAATACAGCAGGGTGTCTGGGCTAGAGGTATCCTATTCCGAACCGTTGCAGCTGAAGAATTAAAAAACCTTTTCGACAATGCGACATTTTTAATTAAAGGCAATATGACAAAGATTCGGTGGTAAACCTTGAAGGCGATTTTTTACGTTCACTTTGAGAAATCTCAAGTATAGTAAAAAATCTGTTTTCCTATATAATGATTGTTGGAACGGCAGAGACGACTACATTCCATGACCACCAAGAACCATCTTTCCACTTCGGATTTTTAACTTTGAAATTAATCAAAAGGACTCTGTTTAAGTGAAAGTGGCAACCCTACATGCACAAAGACACCGGTTTGCTGGTGCGGTCGAGAGAATAACTCCGGAAACGCTTAAAACCATGGCATGATATGTTAACCGTTTGGTCCCGACTGTGGACCAAGAAGTTCACTTAAGTACACATCACTTGTTAATATGTTAACGGATGTGAACAAATGTTAGTTTTTAAGTATGGTGTTTTTTGTATCCGTATGTGATTTTAGGGCTGTTCTTGTAAATACAAGGACGTATTTTATTTATTTACTTCTATTCCTTTACTTGAGATTTCTAGTCGTGGACGTGGAATATCGCCTTAAAATTTGCACCAGGACATATTTTTATTATGTCTTTTCCTTTGAGGTAAATGTGTAGAAAACCACCAATAATACTTCAACAGCTTAAAATATGATATCTCTGGTTCGGACACCCTGAATAAAGCGATCATAATTTTACAGATCTGTCCCCATAAGTTTAACTAATACAAAAGAAATGTAAACTGAGATTATATAATGAATTAATGGTACAATAATCAAAGAGGACTATTTTATTTGGCTATAAGATTTACTTTTTGGATCATCTCTGATAGGCCTGGAGTCCACCTTACCTTAATCAAAATGGTTTTAACTGTAGCCTAATTGAGAACTGCACTTCAATATAGATCCATCAGATCAACTACGAAAACCCCTCTACAAAATCAATAGTTAACCGTTATAGTTAACCTGGTGGGAGGATGGTCATTACCCTAAAATAAAATGAAATAAAATTATTTATTTTTTAGTCGTGTTCACAATAAGGGTTGTGTCCAATTATTCAAATATAACTTTTTTATTATAAAAATAAATTATCTCCAACGATCAACAATACCTGAAGACAATTTTTTACTGGAAGAATGTCGAAATGAATCGGCACAATGGCAGAGTGGGGGAGGTGATTATTCCCCGATATGGCCGCGGTAATGTATTCGCCTCGTGTCCAGGTGGCAGATATGCAGCGCGCGTGGTAATGAAGTACGTGTCGCAATTCCCGCGCAATTAACTCGCATTTCCCGCGGGCGCGCCAAACTCCATTCTATAGTCAATGCTCAATGCTCCCTCTCTGTTCCTGATTATAGGAAATCTTATACCCCTGAATAGACGCGGGTTGTGCAATCTGCCGCTCAGACGTCAACGTTTGGCCAGATGCGGAGGAAATCTGCAAACGGCCCGGGCCACCCCCGGTTGTTGATCTAGGGTAAGGTTCGATGCAAAAAATTTGTGATCAAAGTTCGCTGCTTGGAACGGAAACTCATATTTTTAACGATTTATATGAAGTATCCATAAGTTAGAAATGCTTAAATATGAATGCTCATGAATTTTGACCTTGATTCACAATTCAGGTAAGTTGCAAATTAATTAGTGCAACGTGTTGTGTTTATTGTAATACAGTATAATGGTCTACAAGTAAAGCTGTGTTTTAAGTTTCATAGAGTTAAAAAACTAAGTTTTTTGAAAAAACCTAACATTATGAAGACATTATTTAGCAACGTTAAACCTTTGTATTAATTGAACATTAATTTGATCAAGTTCAGTTGGGCATTATGCTAAATGTTCAAGTACAAAAAGTAAGCATCCTATAAGGCTCTAAGTGCAATATTTCGGGTGAAATATTTCAGGCGAAACAAAAAAAAGGCCCCAAACATTTCTGCGACTTACCGCGAAACAAAGTATTTTAGTGGGGCCTTCGATTCACCTTTCTTGCCGAAACATTTCGCGACTTTTTTATCTAGATATACTTAACGTGGTTTCGTGAATGTTGCACGAAACCAAGTTGCATTAAAGACACGCAACCCTAAGTGACCGCCATCTTGGATTTTAGGTGCCATTTTTAGGTTTTTCTAAATATCGTTTACGAGATAATCTCTGTAAATTTTGTTAAATAATATTATATAGCGATTAAAATGTGTTATAGTCAGGAAATTTGATCAGGTTCAGTTCGCGTATCATGCTTGATGTTATAAGTCTATAAAGTAAGCATCCAAGTGAAAATAGGTAGAGAACTAATCTCAAAAACTACTTCATAGTTATTTAAGTCGTCATGTCCTACCGTGTTTTTCACTTCCCGCTTCTATAGCAAGTTAAAACTAAATTAACTTGCAAATTAACTTGGTAATTTATCTAGTTGTGTATTGAAAATTTATTGAAAACACAACTGTATACTGTTAAAGTAATTTTATTAAAAACAAACGCTTTAAATACTATTTCCAGAACTACTAACTGTTGCAGCTTTGCCTGCAATGTGTACCCAAATTAGCAGTTTTACTTCAAATTTTTATTTTCCATAGGAGTTGTAATGAGTGAAACTTTTAAGGGCTGGAAAGCGAAGACATTATAAAAATGTAAATTCTTAGGCTAATTTGGAAAACCTACGCATTACCCCCTTTAATACCCTTAATTGGACACAAATCTTGAAGATCGGTTCAGTAGTCACTGATAACTCACCCTTTCGATTTTGTATTATCGGATTTTCTGAATACTATGGAATAGGGTGACAGATCTAAGTTAATGCAAAGGTCATTAAAAAGTCTTCATATTTAATTTATATTTTTATGTTCCCAAAAATAAAATACTAACCATACTGATGTAATGGGTTTAATTAGTGCAATGCGCTGATGCTAGACAGAAGTAAACGTTTTTAGACCTCAAGACACGACGGCCGGCGACGCCCGAGTCATCACTCTTGACCGGACTCTACTTCTTACTTGATTTATTTTAATTCATTGCGTGATTAAGTCACTCACTTTAAAGTTTAATTAGCTTGAGAGCAATCAAAGATTGTTTTACATTTCGACAAGTAGACGGCTTAAGTACTCTGTGTAAATTTATTTTAAGAATTTTCAATCAATATGTTCATCGATTGTAAATATGTTATGAAAAAAACGTAGAATTTATCTAGACGACCCATTGTCTCATTTCTACTTATTAAAACAGTGTTTTTTTTTAATTTCATGTACGTTAAAGTTTAGAGTTCGTTTTTGTTTATTTTTCTTCATCTATAACCTTATTATTTTATGCCTAAAGGTAACAATATGAAAGAATGTGTTTAATACTTTCATATTACCGATGAATGGTTATCATTTTTTAGTAATAAAACACGACGAATCCAACACAACATAAAAAAGTAATGCAACTTCACGGTCATAAAATACAGAAAATAAAAGAGCCCCCGTGATGGACCCTTGGGGGACACCATTGTCGATGACGTCACGCCTGCTGTCCCTGACGCTAATCGAGCTATCCGTGATCATATTTTTGTGACAGGGGCTTCTCCAGCAGGCATCATATTGCATTTACTGAGACCAAAAGAAATTAGCCGTGCTGTAATGAGTGCCGCCCCCGCTCGCCATTGGTCGCTGGCCGCCATTGCAGCGGCCGCTGTGATCGTGGGCTTTTTACGAGAGAGAGAGGGGACCACCTCATTTTTTGACCGCTAACTATAATGTGTGTTTTTTATCGCGGAGCGAGCTGGGAGCGTGCTTCACGCGTGCTTTTCTCCCTTCTTCGCATCTTGCTTTTTTATTGATAGGGGACTTTTTGAGCCGTGTTTTTTACCGGCCCGTGCTACGCATTTGCATGAATCAGTAGCACGAGTTTGGTTTTTTTACTGAACCGGTTTCCGAGTTTTTGTCCCTGAGGTCTGCATATGTAACGGCCGCGCACCTTTCCCTGTTTTTAATTTCCTTCCTTCTGCTTAGAAAATTTCTATATACAGTTTTTTACGACAAAGAATAAAAATGTATAATTTGCCGGGAATTGTAGTGCGAATCAATAAGCATATTTTCAAATTATTTAGACGTTTAGTTGACAAAGTCAAAGCAACATGCATAAGTATTTATTTCTGAACCGTTTTGACACGTTTAGGTCTACATAATTTACTGCTTAAGAGTATTTATTAGCGAATTTCCCCCTATAGGGAAGTAGCTATTACCGTAGGCGGCACGGTAAGACTTAAGCGCGGGACCACCGTAACTTTTCATTTTGAGGTCCCTAGACCCCAAAAACACCGTTCGTTCAATTTCATATATATATATATATATATATATATATATATATATATATAGGGATATATATCAGTCCGTAGGCGCGATAACTTTTGAAAAAAATATCCGATCTCGATGAAATTTGGTACATACGTATAAAGCGACATTTATTACTTCGAGTTCGAAAACCAGCAGGATAGGTTTGCTCTAAGAAGGTTTTTTTGACGAAATAAAATTTATTTTCAAGATTTAACACCTTTCTATTAATTTTATTTGAATTTAATTGTTAAAATTGAACTCAGCTTAAAAAAAACAAACAATTTAGCATTTTGAATTATTATTCTACATCAATCCGTTGCTTAGAAATTGGATGGTATTGGATGTGCTAAACACAGTACGTTGTCCAATATTATGTTTAATTTTCCCTCTAAAAGTATATTCACCCTGATTTAAGATATTAAAAAAATACAACTCTGAACATATGATTAAATTTTCATGTGATGAATATTTTATTTGTGTTTATTTTGAATACTTAAGAGTTCATTGATCAAGATTTTGCAGAAAATATATACTGTATAAAAAATACAAATTATTTTTAAAATTAATAAGGAAAGTATCAGCATGAGAATGAGTAATATGAGAAAGTATGAAAGTATGAGGGGGGGGGGATGTCTTGGTCTAAACTGCCTGAAAATATAGCATAATATATGGTATGTTTACAATGATGAGGATTTGATAATATGTTTTATTGAAATTGGATGGAGATGTAGGTCTGTTGCAACAGGAATTTTTTAATTACTGTAAAACTGACCATATGATTAAATTTAATTTTTTCATGACATTTCATGTTCATATTTCATCGTTGATACAAATAATTGTTCAACTTAAATGGTGTACTAATACATTGAACATACTAAGTAATTTTCTAGTACAGATAGTAGTCAATGTCTGTTTTACGGGAGAGGACACTTCGCACGATGACACGGCATCACTAAATTGCAAATAACAAGGTGCCAAGGGGGTGTGGGAAGGTAAAAATAGCTTTAGGGGCTTCCTGAAATGAGGCGTGTGAAGTACAAAGCCGGACATGACTGCCAACACCAATTATAAATGTTTATTTTAATAAAAAAACCATGTGCGGAGGAAAACTCCGCATGCGAACACTCTAGGGTTAAAATTAGTATTATTGAACGTCAATCTGACAATAAGTAAACGAGGCGAGGCTTATACTTCCAGTGCCCTTGAATAAAAAATTAGGAATCTCAAATACTATTATAGGCCTAAGTTATTTTACTTTATGAAAATCATTTAATGTAAATTTATTTTCTTTAATCCTAAGTAATGATAGGATTATACCTACCTCTGAAAGTTGAAGACACAAAAATTTCCTCTTTACACAAAGTCAAGTTTATAGGCTAAATCAAATTAAATAATATGTAGTTTACGCCATACCTTCATGTGTCAAAGTTTTCTCAATGGACATCTACATTTTGAAATCAAAGCGAACAAGTTACAATGTTTCTGTGAATCATATTAGGTGTAGGCAGGGCCACACTAAAAAGCAGGCCATGCTGCAGAATTCATTACATCAAACCAGTAGGTAGGCTGGCTGAGAATCTGGCTCAGGTCTCACAGCTGTGCAGCTGTCAGTTTCTTTAAAAAAAAACATGAAAATGTAAATAAACATAAACATAGGAAACATAAATAAACAAGGAATAATTTATGCTTGGTTCTACGTTAACATTTCTATAGAGGATTTCCATAATCAATGTATTTCAAATTACAATTTAAGTTGTACTAGCCAGCCTATGATATAATCAGCGGTTAATTTCATAATCATATGAGATGAATATTAGTAAACAAATATACCCAACATAGGTAATAGAATTGCATTGCCCCATAAGGCCTGTACTGAAAGGTGAATGTGGAATTGAGTACCGTATAGTGATGTGGGTGTTAGTTCCCAGTATAATTATGTGACGTGTCACAGCGATTGCTGCAGCATGGCCTGTTTTTTAGAGTGACTTTGGTCTAGGTCACTATTCTTTACCTCTTTAATCAAAAATTCATATAATTTATTGATATACTATCTGTAAGATCTTAAATTAGCTCGAGTCACCTCTTTTTGGTGAATTTAATTAAGAATGTCCTATATGACTCGAGCTATGTTTTTAATACATTAGATAGGCCTACATTAGATACATTACTTGGAATAGCGTCCTACCCAGGAAGGTATTTTAAGCTAAGTATGAATGACAGATGAGTGAATGATGATCGTGGCGCGATCTTGTAGTCTTGTTACTGATTAAGGTCGACTTGTTCCTTAGACAGGACTGTTAATTAATAGAACAACAGTCAATGGCAACTAAGGGACCTACATTTTAATGTGGGATACGAACCAAAATTTCCCCGGTTAACAATTCTTCGCAACACTACACTAGTAAGTAGCCGATTTCCGCTTCCGTTTCAGTGTGGGAAGTCGCCGTTTACAAAAGAGTACGGCAAATATCATGCCAGGTAACTACATACAGTCAAGGCGACACTTGATACAGTAGTGAGGCAACTACATACAGGGCACACCTCAGGACACTCGTGACAGTAGCACGAGTGCGGTAAATGCTCAATGTTGCCAACTCAAGGAAAAAAATATTATATCACACAATTTACATACATTATACATTAACACAGCATAAACATTTTAACTATGACGACCATACTTAAACTAAACTAAACTTAACCAGTTTAGTTAATTGTAACTAAACTGGTTCCCAGGTTGTGACTACGTATCTACGTACAGTTAATAGCGATAAGTTAATAAAGAGCAGTGATATTTAATCAATTGTTGCCGTCTGTGTGACGATAAGACGTATTCCTAGAAAGGCCTACTCGGTCGCTGAACACCAGAGATAACGCTTTTTGTTATCTCCCCCGCACAGACAAATATAGTTTT
This sequence comes from Flexamia atlantica, assembly GCA_035578135.1. Lineage (NCBI taxonomy): Eukaryota > Metazoa > Arthropoda > Insecta > Hemiptera > Cicadellidae > Flexamia > Flexamia atlantica. Next base: position 53,737,345 of record JAQJVK010000006.1, on the reverse strand, counting down.
GTTTGTATTTTCTCTCTACAGTTTAATTAATATTTTTTAAATCTTTTAACTTTCATAGAAGTGTTGTTTTTTACTTACCCTGTATTTTGTTGCTGGTAGTGTTGCGAAAACTATCGTACGCAACTCATCCGGGAAGGTGTTTACGTTGCTCGCATGAAATTCCCGCGCGACGCTTGCAGAGCGCGTGAACTATCATGCTCGCACGTAAACACCTACTTCCCGCACTAGTTGCGTAATATACTATTACGAACTTGTCTAACTATGAGTACGGTCCTATGAACATAGTAGTCATTAGTGCGGATGTTAATCCCCACTGAGGAACACCAAGTCCACAATCTATTGCTCATAATAAAATTACATATCAAGGTCTCACTGAAAATACCTGGGTTATTGCCCATTCTATACTAGCTTGAATGACTAGGCTAGCAGATTTTTTAGTAATGACCAGACTAGTTCGAAGACACGAAAAGTTTATGTATAAACTGTTTAGGTAGGCCCTATCAGACTCTACAGTAGTTGCTGATGCAAACATAGCCAGCTAAAGTGACGGGCCGCGCACGTCAAACTTACTTATATTTAATGTAGAAAAACGAAACCTAGGAGTTATCTAGTTTTACAGAAAACACATGACCTTGGTGAAAAGAAAAAGAAAGAAGTGAGCATGGTCAGCTGATATGACGTATTAGTTAGGCTCTCGAAATTAGCGGACCTAGAAGACAGTAGAACAGAGACCGTACAAATAATATTTTGATTCAGTTGTTGTAACTGGTTTATATTAGTCGTAGTAAGCGCTAGTTGCGTGAGCCCAACTAAGTCACACCAGCTGACTCTGTACACATCTTTCTTTTTTCTTTCCATTATTAAGAAAATGGTACGACGTAATGGTATTCAAACCTTTAATTGCGATCAAGCCATTTATTAACACTGCCAGGCCTATCGCAAGACATCGGGTTCCCACAACCCAAATCAAGTCTATTTGCAGATAAATGCGGTGAAAGTTTGTTGACATTTGATTGTACGTTGTTTATTACGCCTAATATTTTAAAATAAACAGTGTATGAAAGCTCCGGCAATAGAGTAGGCCAATGCTCAAAATATTGTAGCCTACCCGGCATAACACTTGATTTTCTACCAAGGAATGGTAGAGAAAATCCAATCATTAGAAACAAAACAGCTTATTTGTCATTACGAGAACACTTCAATTGTTCAAATATGTAATTATTTAACTTTAAACATTGTAGGCTAGAGACCTAGGCCAGCAAATAATTATAACTTATGCCCACAACATGAAACATGATGTTGGCTATGATATATAAAGTTACAAAGATGCAAACCAACCTGCTAACCATTCTAACACACAAGATTATCAAAATATGATATTAAATAGGCTTAGTTTAAAAAATTCCATCTTTTTGTAGATAGTTTTGACTGTTTTAAGTTTAGAGGTTAAGTCGAATGACAACATTGAGAGGCAGCCAGGCTGTTAAACAGCATAGTGACAATAGACAAACTGAAATAAACCTCATATAAATTTAAAAAAATAAATTCCCTTCACTCAATGACAGCACAAAGTATTGATATTGAAGTTATTTATATTTCTTTCAAAATATTTTACCAGACAATCGTTATACAATTCAAATGGTTTACTCTCTATTCAAACAATGTTTCACATTGGGTGCGTTCAGCCGCAGTCACCGGTGGCTAACCGGTTTAATAGGCAAATCCACCACATCTTGACAATCAACAATGTCCGGTTACTTACCGAATCCACCGTAAACACAACATCGGTGGATGCACAACAATGGTCGGTAGGTGGTATGTCCACCGCTACCGTTAAGTTTTTTTAAGCTACTAGGGAGGAGCCTTAAGGATTTAAAGAGAAAATCCTAAAATGTTCCGAAAAATCATGTTTTTTTTCTAAAGTTCAGTCTATAAGGATAGACCTAATACATGTAATCTTAGTAAAATGCTACCAACCAACACGTTATTCTATCTTTCCATGAGATGTTGATAGAAATAATTTATAATAATTTAAAGAAAGTCCAATGTGATTAAATTATTATTATATCTACCGAATAATCTTGTTAAGGCACTTTTATTATTATTAATGTTATTGACATCAGTTTCCTCCCAAATACTTTACAGCACCTCTACAGTGGTGTCTCTAATCCTGATCTTCAATAAGTTCACGTCTAAAACAGGTTTAGAATAAACCTTGTCTATCAAAAAGTTCAAAAATTTCTGTTGGAGTGATGTACGGTGAGTGTGGGGGCCAAGCTAGGGACCTACCACGACTGAACTTTCCCGAACTGGGAAAGTTTCATCAAGGAAATCTCGTACTTCACATTTCCATGAGGTGGCGCTCCGTCTTGTTCGAAAACGACCCAGGGCTGAAACTCCTCTAGTTGAGTCACAACGTAGAGTTCTAGTACATCGATCAGTTTTTTCAACCATTGATGGTTCAACAAGAAAGAATGGTCTATGATTATGTTATGTACTATACCGCACCACACCACTTGCGTGGAGGGTGGATCCGTGTCGAAAACACAGACTACACATATCAATGTGATCTAAACTTTAATGTACAAAAGAAGCTGGTAATTATTTGGATTCAAGAACTGAATTAGTTGAATCTTGTATGCACTTAGTTCCATATTTTTAGGCAAAATTATATATATAGTGGTACTATTTGTATATAAAATGTATAGGTTTGTCGTGGACTGGTGTGAAGCACTTTCTAATCACTTTTACTCTTTCGTCTGTAATTTTAGGCCAATCTGAACTTGACATGCTTGCAAAATTCCACTATTCTTGAAGGTCTAACATCAAGGTAGGCTACGAACATGGAATAATAGCTTAGAGCTTGCCTCGCATAGTGCGCTCTAAAATGGCTTTGAACATAAATCTATGAATTTGATTTATAAAACCACAAAACACACTCGGCTTTTGTTCCTTCGAAACCATATTACACCAGAGACAACAATTGTAATATTTATATGATATCACAACCAACAATGAAAATAAGGGCTACCAATATATTCAAATAAAACTTGATAAAAACAGCTGTAAAACACGTCATAATATATAAAACGTACATAACCCAACCGATTACACTAACAATAACCTTTTTAAATGTTTCGAATACTTCACGAACACACAGTATTTACAGCTAAATAGTTGGAAGATCTAAATTTAGCACAGGTCTAATAAGCATGGGGTGTTATGTAAATCAAATTAAATTTCTATTTAAGCAAAACGTATCACCGCAAACCCGACCTAAAAAGGACGATCGGGCCAAAAATTGCAGCCGATCAAACTTTTTACAAACGTGACATTTTTTGACCCCCATGAGGTGAAAGGCCGACGAATACCTGACAAAATAAGTTTACCATTCAGTCTCAAATCTCTTATACAACAGAATTTCAATGATAATTAGCCGTCTGATGCAGACTTTTCAGCTTCTCAACCTTGCAAACCGTTCTAAATTCGTAATGTTAATGCAATTAAACAGACTTTTTATCCTTTACACGATACTTTATGAAAGAGTTACTTAATTAGTTAATTAATCACATCTACCATTCCTATTAGTTCAGTCTCCATATCACACTTGTAAAAGTAAACTACCACCTCACGTGGCGCTCACCAATTAAATGTTACACCTTTCACATAATTGCCCTTATCTCAAAACTGGGCCAGGAACAACCCTTATGAAGAAGGGGGTAGGAAACAGGTTACAGGCGCTATAAATTCACGTAAAACATTACACCCCTTGTTATAACCCGCATATAAATATTCTAATTGGGCCACCGAGGATAAAACGGGACAAAAAGTGGGCTTGGCAGGTGAGGCGAGGTAACGGCAAGGGTTGGCCGTTGGCGGCCGCAGGTGACAGTGCGGGGGTGGTTTATTGTGCAACCCTTCTGTCTTGATAACTCTGCCTCTACACCGGTGTGGGGCACCTGCTTTTGTTTTATACGGATTAGGCTCTGAGGGTGTTAATTATGTTTTTAGGCACACTACACTTTATTTAGGTTGTCGCAAAATATACCCAGGTAATTATTGGTAATTGATGATGATGTTAATCTAATCAAAACTGACATTTTAGAGAAAAAAGCAAGTCAAAAGGGGGTTTATAGAACTCTGCGTTGCAATTAATTTAATATCAGTGTTCTCTCTTTTGAGCATTTGATATTCGAGTAAGTTGCTTGGGTGTACGGATGAACTCAATATTTTCACCCAAACCCCTTGATTAAAAAAATACATGATTAATTATATATTTTTATTTTTATTTTTGTCGACATTTGCCATTACTGATTAGTAAAAACATGTTTCTCGACGTCCGGGATCTGGAATCTCATTCCGTCGTCAGGTGGAAAAGAACCTAGAACTCAACAAGATTTGTAACACACAGTCAAGATAAACACAAATGAACAAATAAAATCACCATCACCAACAATAAATTTCTAACAAGAAATTTATATAGTCAACAGAGTTTATTTTGAAAAAAATCCTTTATTCAAATTTTACAAAACTATTCAAGAGACGTCAATTACTTTTGTTAAAGAAAATACAAAGTCGTACAATTAAAAATTAGTCATGTGCAAAAAATGAAAAGTTAACGAAGGAAAAGTTTGTATGGTTGTCTTTTTTTTGTTGAAATAATGAAACTAACTACGTAACGAGCCTGATAACTTAGGAAACTTGTAGCTTTTTATGAATTTATTTTTTGAATTTATTGAACTGTAATTCAAACATGATATCCAGCACATGTCTGGGCCTAACACACTGAAAATAAATTTCGCACTACTGACTGGATTATCATGTCTGGTTACTATTATACTACTAATTCAAATTCAAATTCAAAACATCCTTTATATGTAAAGTACATTACATACATAAATAGCGTCATAACTACAAACAATGGTGTGTTATACAATAATTTTAAGAGTAAAAGTCCTCAATATTATAATAGTATTTTTCACATAAGTAGTTGAACAATTCTTTTTTGAATGAATTCAATGACCTTAAACATTTCAAGGAGTTCGGCAGACTATTGTACAATTTGATTCCAGAATAATAAGGAGTTTGTTCAAGAGTGGAAGTGGCATGTCGAGGGTATATAAAATCAGCTCTTTGTCTTGTGTTATAATTGTGGTTGTCAGAATGGATCGGAAAATTTGATATATTTTGTCTAATGAATATGATAAGATTATAAATGTAAATGCTGGGAAAAGTCAAAATTTTTTTATTTTTTAAAAATAGGCTTACATGAATTTCTGGTTTTAAGAGAATATATAATGCGAAGAATTTTCTTTTGAAATTTGAATACTTTTTGCCCTCTGTCAGAATTTCCCCAAAAAATCACCCCATAACTTAAGACAGAATATACGTAACCATAGTATACCATCATCAGAGTAATAATGTCAGACGACCTTGATAAAATTAGAATTACAAAGTGGGCTTTACTTAATTTATTTATTACTTCGTTACTATACGTGTCTATTCTAGTATCTATTTAATGTCTATAAGTTTAAGCGTTTTACAAAATAATTCACTTTTAACAAATAATTCAAGCAAGAAAATTAAACTTTAAATGTAAAAGCCTAAAAAAACCTTAAAACACAAAAAACAAACATTTACAATATTTTTTTCTGAAAATAGGCTTTGCACAGAAACTAGACCTCACCTTACCCGGCCGGTAGTTAGAGGGTTAAATAAACAGGGTGGCAAAGGGTGCGGCCACAAATTGACCGGGAGGAGCACATAAATAATAAACTCAACCCCTTGCCGCTCGATGACGTAAAAAACTAATAGCGGTTTGATGAGGAAGGGTTGGCGGCGGTTTTTTGTCCCGTAGTTGGGCCGGCGCGTGCGGCCTGTACAGCCCTTGATATCTGATAGATCCGCGGTCGTCACTACCTGAGGTGTTGTCTTACCGCCAAGTCCGAACTCCGGGGTAGAAGGGAACGGGGAAAGTTGAGATGGTAAATAAAGAAATGTTTTACTAGTTTATCTGGGGTTTTCACTGGCCTAGTGATGTACAGTATACTCCCGATTATCCGAGGTCTTTAGGACCAAGGCTACCTGGGATAACACGAACCTCGGATAATAAGGAATTTACGTGTGTTTTGAGGTTGGGCAGTAATAAGACCACGTCAAAATGTTTGATTAGATATATAAATCATTAGATATACAAGTATTTTCAATATCTTGGTAACCAGTGGACATAAATCAGTGATTCAAAAACTAAATTGTTTGATTTTTCAAGCTGATTCTAATGATGCCAACTAAAATTTGGCTATTTTAAATATTCATTTTGAAAATTTCAAGAAAAACATATTTGGCCACCATTTTCTAAGATGGCGGCTTTATTAATTGTTGTACAACAATATGTTAAATACAAAAGTTGTAGGTCTTTCCAAACCAAACAACTTTTGTATTTTGTTTGCTGATGTAAATTCAATACTAAAAAAGTTCCAGTCAAAAAACTATTATTGGCGGCCATTTTTCCAAGATGGCGCCTATATTTGTGAGTTTGCAATAATAAAGTAAATATAAAAGTTGTAGATCATCAAAATCTCAGCAAATTTCTTCCGCAACCTTTGTAGTAAGATTAACAATTAAGCTGCACCAGCCAAAAAATAATATTTGGCAGCCATTTTCCAATATGGCGGCTCCATCAATTGTTGTACAACAATACGTTATATAAAAGTTATAATCCTTTTCAAACCAAGCAACTTTTGTATAAGAAGTTGTTTTCTAAACTTAATAGTAATCATGATATAGCTCAAAAACTATATTTTGGCCGCCATTTTCCAAGATGGCGGCTTGAGCACAAGTTTTATTTTCGAAAAAGTGATGGGGTTTCAAAGGTATCATATCAAGGAACATATGGTAAAAAGTCCCACTTGGTTACCCGATTTTTTGAAAAATATTTAAAATGACTGGTTTAATAGTATTTACCAATAAATACTACCATTAAAGTTCTTCAGAGTTGCAAATAATAGAATTTAAAATAAAGACCCTTGTTTCACGCGTTATTATAACGCTTAGTAAGAAAATAAAAATTTATATTTAAGCTTAGAGCTGCCTCAGATAACCCGAAGTCTTGGATAACCGGGGCTCGTATAATCAAGAGTGTATTTTAACTGAGCTGGGATCTCAAAAAAATTATTTAATTAGGTAAAGTTAGGGCCACACGTCTCTTTCTTACACCTAACCTGTAACTTAATTCTTGGGATCTCTAGCCAGTAACAGTTTTTCTCGTCGTTAATTAAGACATAAAAAAGTAATTGCGTTTCTCCAAATTATTTTCATTGCACTTTTTTGATAAACATTTTATGTTATCACCTTGTTTTGTATTTAGGAGTTGGAGCTGATCATATGATTCCAGAGCAATAAGTTATCGAACACGCTTGGAAAGGTCCTTTTCCGTAAAACTATTTATATATTTCCTTCTGATACCTTGAACTAGAACTTTATAATTACTTTTTGGCCAATCAAATAGAAAGTGTGCTATACCTCGCTTCGTGAGTAATCTGTTTTATCTTTTTTGAAGTTGTCGGTCTTGGCACAAATTAAAGCCCTTATTTTGTTGAAGTTCAGTGACACTCTTATTGTTACACCTTAAAGTTTTTCTTCACGACTTTCGTCGTCTATAATTTTGTTGTATATAATTTTAATTCATCAAATAACCCTAAACAGCCCTGACTTGTTTATTAATAATTTCTTAGGTTTACATCATTTTACAAAGTCTAGTCATATTTGGTAATCTAGCTGTATTATTGTTTTTCAGTAAGTTCCATTATAAACAAACTTATTATTAACATCTCCACGTAATCATAACTTATTTCTAAATCCATCTAACATAAACAAAGTATTGTTCGTTCAGGCTATTGTCTTTATTTTATAGAGCTGACCAATTTCCCATCATAAAAATAGTGTAAACTCATAATAAACCATACTACAGTTTATCTATAACATACAAAACAAACAACATTTTTTGGCGATTGCAATGAAAAAAAACCCTTTACGATTTTAACATTTAGAGTGGCAGACTATAAAACAAAATGATAATGTATTATACATATTTCAATATTATGGCTTAGAACATTATGTAGACCAGATGTTCCAATTGTGAATAGTTTGCCTTCAACGAAATCTAAAACAAAGTACGCAAGGCACAATGTTAAGCACATCATGGAACAACGATTGGCCAGAGACAGAATACTCCAAGCACTTAATTATTCAGTTAAAATAATATTAAAATAAAATACATTGCTTATTGTACCAGTGACTGTCGTAAATCTTGAACTTCCAAAGCTCTAAACGAATCACAGGACCCGAGCGAACCCCTTCTGTGGAGACAAAAAGCTTGACCGAACCGTAAAAAGCGGGGGTGCAAGAGTTGGCCCTAGCAGCCACCTGCGGCTTCACGCCCTGCGACTGCGGCAAGGGTTGCGGTTTCAAGGGTTAATTGTTATTTTTGCCGCGGAAGGAGTTGGCCTTACTTTGATGAGTGCAAAAACTCGCATTGAGCGTCGGTCGTCACCCCCACAGTTGCTCCTCCTTTGTCGGGTAAAAAATGGTCTTTTGTTCATTTTTTCTCGGCTGATTTACTGCCTTCATTGTTCTTTGGGTCGGGCAATTACATGTTTCCTCCTATAACTGGGCTATCGACTGCAAAAAACCTCTTTTAAGCTGAACTTCCTTGTTCTGGCGAAAACCCTGTTTGCAAAAAGAGCTTTCGAGAACGAACCGTGGCAAAGTAGATCGGAGCGTGGGGAACACTTCCTTGAGAACCACCCGTGAATCAGCGAACTGAGGTAAATATATAATCTATTTCATATTTGTATTTTTTTATCATAAATTGATCAATCTTATTTCTTTCCAATTAAGCAATTAACAGGCACAGGAAGACATTAAATATATTTCAAATATCGTTGGGACGGTTTTCAAAATAAATTAGTGATAAACCCATAACGGATCCTACTGTAAAGTAGTAAACAACGAAATATCTAACTACGTTTTCTAGTTCTAAAAACATCATTATATACATTTAAAAAGCTATTATATTTAGATACAATTATTGTACAGTTATTGTATTAATACAATATTGAATTTAAAACGCTCACTCAAAAAATTATAAAAATAAATCACTCAACCCATGTATGAAGCTGATAATAATGCGTAGAAGTCCTATATCATACGTAATACCAATTCACCTATGTACCTTACGAATCCTATTATAACAAAACTCATTAATGCAATCAATTAACAATCTTACAGTGCTATTTTAGTTTTAAAAGCTAAAGAAACATTTATTCTTTAAATTGGACAATGAAGTGTTGACAAAGTAGGCTAATAATAATAATAAGACTTTAAAACATGACCATTCCTCTTTAGCATAAAACATAGTCCCCACAGTAAATTAGATTCGTCCTCAGTTACTATTGCCAATAGTACCACAGTAATAATGTTTCAAATCTCGACAAAGCTAGGAACTAAAGTGATACAAACACCAATTCTTTACAACCTATGCATAATTATTTTAAATCAGAACACTTAACAATTTGTTTTAAAATTATTTTATAACCTATTGAAAATAATCACATATTTATTTTAAAAACTCGAACCAAATTAGTTCTAAGTACCGGACACAACAGACCCAAAGAAGCGAAAAGGAGTAATTAATATTTCATGCACGATTTGCTGCACCAAACGTTTCTAAAAAAATCAATATTATTTTCCATAAAGTGGCTAAACATTCCTGTTTAATAAATTTAATTAATTACATAATAAATTAATTTAATAAGTAATTTTCCTATTACTTATATAGGTACTTTTGAAACTCTTTGAAAGTATGCACTTTGCAGTTGATGAATTTTCACGTTGTTTCATAAAATTAATTTTTTTAAGACTTTTCTAAACTACTAAAACTTATAAACAAATCGCTAATTACTAAAGAGTAAACCGCTTGAAGTTGAAAATCTATTGAACCGTACCGCGGGACCGATCACTAACAACCCCATCCAACAACCCCGATTAACCCCGACTCCACTCGCGTCAATGTCGCGATCGCGGTTTGCCCACAAAAACTCGCGGGTCCAACGGGGTAAAACAGGTAAACGCCGTCGACGATGAACCCTACAAAAAACCGTATAAAGGCTTTATCCACGGTCAATTACAAATACATTACACGCGGTATCAAAATAAACAGGGGAGGTGCACAAAGGGTTGCAGCGGCTCCGTGATTGGGGGTAATTAGAAGGGAAGGGGTGAAAGGGAAAGGAAGGGTTGGCGGTAAAAAACGCGGCACGAGCGGCTCACGCGCCTCGGTACCTGCCCCCCCTCCCCCCCTCCCGCGCCCTTCAACCCCTTCGCTGCTCCCGTGTCTCAGGTGGTGTTGCCCCCCCCCCCTCCCCCCGGGTATGACCGCCTTCTTGCGTGCAATTAACCCTCTCCACTCTCCCCAGCAGTTTGCATATATTTTGTGGGCTCGCTGGATAAACTTGTTACTTTAGGGTTATTTTAAAAGTTGAATTTTAATAAGGTATTGTAGCAACGTTGTTTAAACCCTTTTACCAGGAAATGCTCCTGGGTGGCTTAAATTTTTAACTGTAGTTTCATGTTTGGTCGTGTAGTTTTCTATATTGTTGAAACTTTATTAGTAGGTATCTCAGAATATAACCATCGAAGGCATCATTATAGGATCCCTTGTAATTTTAAAATAATCTTTATCGAGTACGGTTAAATGATAGACTCTAATATATTCTCTACCTTAAATAAGACTAAAAATTTTAAAATCCATACCACTTAGGGTTAGCACGGAGTAATGAATATGGAAATTATCAGTTTTTCAAAAAAATTAATTTATCTTCATTCACTCACTTAAATAAGACTTTAATTTTTAAAATCCTGACCACTTAGGGATAACAGGTCAATAAATGTGGAAATTATCAGTTGTGCAAAAAAAGTAATTTAACTGTTTTCTAGAACTTTTTAAACAGGTTATTTTTGTCGTCGCATATATTTATAAACTGTTATGGACTGTCCAAATATTTTGAAGATTCTGTAATGTATTGAGATATGTGTTCAAGAACTGGGGTATTATCGATGTAAATAGTTTTGTAAATGTTTCCGTTTTTGTTTATTTGAGTTATATTCTATATTGAGATATTGATATTGGAAAGGTGCCAAAGATGACATGGACAGATTAAATTGGTTACATTACCTTCCTCGTCAGAGTCCAATAAAACCAATGTCGAATCAAAAGGAGAAAATGCCAGCGGTCACCTACCGGCCGTTACGCGTTGTAAAACCCTGCCCTTTGTATTTTTTCGTTGTGTGTGATACTAGAATTTTATATAACGTTTGTAGTCATTAAATCGTGTTATGTTTTAAATTTATAAATTCGGCCTGATGATAAAAATGCCCAGCATATTTTGCAAGAACCATGGTAGTCCGCATTGATTTATTGAATGCTGAAGACGGAGATAATATTAACCAGTTTTTCATTTGTTCTAAATTTTACGTACCAAAAAATACCATAAAGCATTTTATTCTATTAGCTTTAGTACATGTACCTCGTTTCACAATTGTTTAAATGTTTATCTGTTTCAATGCACTCAGTTCGGTAATATGACAGCATTTTATGTCAAGTAATTTACGAAAAGTGTTAAATTGTACAGTCCGAACTTTTTAAGTAAGGCAGACATACCGAACAATTTGCAACTCTACTATTGCAAACTCTAAGTAAAATAATTGAAATTAATTGCTTTACAGCTAAAATGAACAGCTTATATCTTAATAGTAATAAAACTTGAATAAATGTGCGCATCAGACACTGCACAGTAAATATACGACCATAACTACGGATCATTTGCAGCTCACCATTAGGAATTACTCCATTGTGTAAAAACAGGAAGATTTTTAGGTTCCATTTATTACTGATACATTACATAATACAAACGCCCTCCGCAACAATGAGCGATTCGCCTCAGAGTTTGATATCTTCAGTCGCTGCAACAATCGCCCGCCAGACGTCAGCAGCAGCCACGCAGGTCAGAGGTCACGTCGTCAGCGACAGAACTGCTTTACGGCAAAATGGCGGCGGTAAAATGGCCGCCAACAAAGGGAAAAATAATTTGCAATAATTGTCAAAGACAGGCGCCGTTTGTGCATATCATAATCTGCTGCATGGTTGATTAGGGGCTTTGTGCCGGCAGCTGTCCCCCCCTCCAGGGTCACTCGGGGCCCAAAAACTGTCTGAATAAAAGATTACGTATGTATAGATACCCCCTTGCGTCCCCTGCTGCCTATTCATCATAGAGGCTCGTTTCCGTCCCGCCGGCTTCCTGGTTTCCGAATTTCAATAATGCCGAATCAGCGACTGCGATATTCGTTAGTTTTCTTGAATATCGTTAGTTTGCGGACTTATCTGTGTGAGAAGAGTTATTGCAGGATAACCAATTTTCAAGTACTTCTTTTACTTTCTTTACTTGCAGGATCGACATAGTGATATGAGAACCACAATATAGTCGATGTAAATTCCATACTATTATTTGTTCAACTTCCAGAGTCTTCCTGGTCATAATTACCTATGCAAAGAAATAGCTATCAGTCGCAACTAAAATCTTCTTCGTTTTGAGTCTTAAGCTTTATTTAACCCACTTTGATTCACCCAAATTCGTATGTTGTGTAAATAGTGTCCCAACTATCTGTTTTATGAATTATGTACCGTAGGTAAAATTGCATGCATTTGCACTTTTAATCACCATCTTAATTTCGATTCTCTGAAGTAATTACTTGAAGTATTGTCAGCGTAGAAAGTAGATAAATTTATATTTCGGGAATTGTGTATCAGTAAATAATAGAAGGAAAGAAAGGACCAAGTACCGTCGGTACTTCCATTTAAATATCGCCTTTTGAAGAATTTACACTAATTGTAGAAACATAGGCCCTATTTCTAAAATAAAGTTCAAGGGTATGGCAAAATACCATAGCACAATGTTTGTGTACTATAACTGACTGAAGAAGAATTTACACTAATTGTAGAAACATAGGCCCTATTTCTAAAATAAAGTTCAAGGGTATGGCAAAATACCATAGTACAATGTTTGTGTACTATAACTGACTGCTAAAAACAAGAAACCAATAGAAATTTAACTAGTAAAAAAGGTCCTTCAAAGGTCTGAACTGCGTTGACCCAAGATAGTTTAGAATATGTCTGTTGGAGAGCTATTGCCGGGTGGTAAAAGGCAAAACGAAGAAACTCGTAAATCCCTCAGTCTGTCAACCCTGCGCACGGTCCAGTTTTTCGTAAACTTTTAAAAAGGTTTGCAAATTCCCAGAAAGGCTGCGAGAGGAGGGTGAGAGAGGAGAAAAGGTCCAGGATGATAAAGGACAAGGAGCTACAACAGAGTAGGGCTCCTTCAGTCTTTTCAGTGTTAGTTTGAAAATTGAGAAAGAAACTAAAGCATAATATTTATATATCCGACTTTCTTTCTTTACAAATGCCTTAAATTAACAACACAGCCAATAGGGTAGCAAGAACGGCGTCATAGCTGAATTGACAATATTAAGAGTAAAATCTGTTACATTAAGACTGTCTTATTTTTTATTTTACATTAGCAATTAACCCCGTATTCCACTGAAACTAAAAACATAGATAAGGAGTCATTCAAATGTGCTAAACCCCGCTTGTTACTGCAAATTAAACTCATTCCAAACGCTACCTTATACCTTCCTACACTTATCATGAGGTTTATCCGCTGGTTTAAGACATAACCATCAAAACATCACAAGACACTGTTGTTGGTTTCCAACCAGAGAGTGAGTAAAGAATATTTTGCCTGTGCGTAAATTGATTAAATATTTTGATGGTGATCTACATATGCTGGACGTTCCAAAGCCTGGACACCCTTCATTGAAACTAAAAAATACATAGGAAAGGAGTCATTCAATTGTGATGAACCCCATGATAATGCAAATTAAACTCATTCCAAACGCTACTTTATAGGCCTACCTTCCTAGACTTGTTATGACGTTTATCTGCTGGTTTAAAACATAACAATCAAAACTTCACAAGACACTGTTGTTGGTTTCCAACCAGTGAGTGACTAAAGATTATTTTTCTTGTGAGTAAACTAAATGAATATTTTTATGGTGTTCTGCATATGCTGAATGTTCCAAAGGCTGTGAACCCTCCATTGAAACAAAAAAGGAAACATACGAAAGAAGCCAATCAATTGTGATAAACCCCGTGTTATTGCAAATTAAACTCATTCCAAACGCTACTTCATACCTTTCCGGACTTATTATGACATTTTTCTGCTGATTCAATACATAAAAATTAAAACATCACCAAGACTCTGTTGTTGGTTTCCAAACATAACTTAAGACTCTTTTCTTATGGATACATTGAACGAATGCACGTCATCTACATTTGTTTAATGTTTCCAGACTCTTCAATAATACTTGTAAATGGACACTTAAATGTAAACTGCTTCCTAAATTTGCCATACAATATCCAAATTTGAATTTCATTTCAAACCAATTTTAAACACAGTATAATAAAACGTGTTTAGTTTCAAAACCAGAAAGAAATGTACTGTTTTTTGCTTACATGGAATGCCCAGCAGTTAAAACTTTACGTGCCGGATTCAAATTTCCAAATTTAAGCTAGATATCGGCTTGTTAGCAATGAACAGTCGAGCATTACTGACGATGGCAGCCAACATGGCGGCCGCTGCTTTCAGAAGTCGTTTGACGTGTTAGAGGCCCGCATGTTGCAGTCGTATCAACCATTATCTCTCATTCCATCGCTCATAACAGCCGCCGGGTAACGCCATATCCAGACTGTGAATTGGTAAATGACAGGCACATCATAAATTTACTGACTCGGTTAGAGCTTTACAGCCCGAGCTGTGAATGTCTTTATTGCTCTTTGTAATGGGACTTTGTCTGGCCATGAGCATGAGAAGAATTTTAAAGTCGATTAAAAGCAGAGTATTAGACTTGAGTATTAAAATATATTTTACATAGAATTTTTACAAGAAGAATTTCTAGTAGAAGAGCATTCTATTGCAATGTCACAGATTTATATATGTTTATTTTGATTCATGATTATATTTCAATCCAAGAAGTTCACAATTACTACTTGAACCTCCAACAAAGTAATCAATTTGCTTTGCGTTCCATTAATTTTCCACAAAGGAAAAGATTGAAAGACTTAAACACATTTGTACACTATTCTAAGATAAAACAACGCGAAAAACTGAATGTATAAAATATAAACATGTATGTAAGCGTTATTGGACTTACCATACAGTTAAAGCTAATTCAACCTAATTTAAAGCTCTTAAATTTCCCAGCTAAACATATTTTGATGTTTTTCTTCTATATATAGGCTAACTAGATAAATGAGTTTTTTTTTTATAACAGCGCAATCTATTAATGAGGAGTTATTGCAGAAAAAGCAATGCATTTTCGACATTCGTTTTAAAAGGGCGTAAGTCAACAAGGTTAAGGTCAAACGTTATATAAAGTTTTGATATACTTTTTTAAAATGGAGAAATCTCCAAAGATTTTGTGTAGGCCTATTCTTGAATTTACTTTTTTAAACACACTTAAACTATTAATTATCTATTCGGAAAATTGTAGGCCTATAATAATTCAAGTAATTGTTTTTCTTAATTCAAATGATTGTTTTTCAACGGGGTTCGATCCCCATAAAACTCAATTTTTTCCGGGTGATGTTTTAACCTTTTTGAATGCCATATATAACTTAATTATGGATGAAAACATTGGTGTTGACTGGGTTTTTTAATCTTTTGATTTGTTTGCTGTTAAGTTAATTGTTCATATTTTAAATTTTGTAATTTCCCGAAAGTTTACTTTTTCTGACTTACGTCCTCTAAAAAAACATATTCAACTGAATAGATATTAAATTCAAAATTTTTTGGCCTTTCGTGAAGAAATTTAGGGGCACCAATCTTAAAGTACCCTTAAAATTATAGCATTGACAATTTCCAATCAGCGTGGAGTTGTGTGTGGTATCGCCTGGTTGTTGTTGCCCGGCAGAGCCTACTGTCCAGCTATGACTAATCCCCGCTATTGATTGCGCAGTCCGCGTCCCTCATTGGCCGCCCGACCTTCAATATTTAATCCTGAGGAGATGACATCGAGGGGCTTCTTCCGCCGAGCCACTGGAGACGGCTCAACGCACCGTTGGGTCGGTGCTTAATTGCGCTGTTGCACTTCCAACTCTTACTGCTTTGGTTTAATTATTATACTATACGCAAGTTAAAAGACTAAAAATGCTGACAAACTACTTCAGTTTCAATATTTCTGTCATCGAATCTAATGAAATGACTAAACTGAGAAAATTTATGTTTCGACATCTTAAATATGTTTTACTGCCCCTGAGCTGGTGTGAAAACAAATTAGTGGTGTAATTACCATATTATCCAGCTCAATAAAACGGTCTTCAATGCGGCCTAGGTTTCAGTCATATCTCTATACTCTATATATATAGTCCGGGAGCTGGGGGGTCAAAAATTACGTCATAAGGTGCACATGTAAAAGCTGTGCCATTTTGAAGGGGCATCCTGGGGGGTTTCAAAAATGGGTTTGTGAGACCTCAATCTGGGGGCTTTCTCCAAGGTGGACAAACTTGAATGTGACTTTTTTGTATTCTCCATAAGAATAACATGGGGATGAAGTTTTCAGGTTTGTTGCAACAGGTATGTACAAATTGGGTGGTTTTAAGTCAATATCCAATAAACCTGGACTAGAAGAAGCTTTATGCCAAGTTTTATCATTATATGTTAAAAAATAAGGATGATATAGACTTTTATTTTCTCCCCATAAGAATAACATGGGAAAAATGCGTGCAAGTTTACTGCCACGGAAATTCAAAAATGGGGGATTTCAGGCTGATATACAATAGTTCTTAACTAAATGAAGCCACATATCAAGTTTCATTAAGATATGTTGAGACATAAGCGAGTTATACGATTTTATTTATTTCCCATAAGGTTAACATAGGACGATGTTTTGAGTTCATCACCCTCAGTATCTCGGTCACCAATGAACATAGAGCAATGATTCAACATACCAAATTGTTTGTTTTTTTGAGCTGAATTCAATGGTGTGAACTAAAATTTGATCATATAAATTGTTCTACATGAAAATTTGCCAAAAACCCATTTTTATGGCTTATTTTCAAGTTTGTCCACCCAGAAAGCCCCCAGATTGAGGGGTCAAAACCCGATTTTTGACACCCCCCCGGATGCCCCTTCAAAATGGGATAGCTTTTACATGTGCACCTTATGACGTAATTTTTGACCTCCCAGCTCCCGGTCTATATAGGTGTGTATTCTTTTTGCATGTTGATAACGTTCTGTAAATTCACATTTTTTTTTTGATAAAAAGCTTTCATAGTCGAAATTTTGAAGCTTTCAATGGCCGCTACTTTGAATCTATATAAAGTATAAACTTGATACTCCGTACCAAAGGGTGTCTTAATGGGGCTAATCCACACACCAGGTTTGAATGGAGCCTACCTCTAATGGCTAAAAAGTAATGAAGAAATCCATTAAATATGATACAAATGGGCAGATAGACATCAAACTTGTCACGGGAGACCCGGTTATATTTATGATGAAAAATCTGCTGATTATTTCTACGCAAGGAATGAATTCACGAATCCACAAAAGGGGCCCACTTTGTTTAAGTATATCCTGTATATCTCTTTCTCATCTGTGAAATTTCCCCTTAAGACTTCTTTAAGGAAACTTCTGGTATTCTCAAACAACATCGGACTCTCAGCGTCCAGGTCAGCTTAGATATTTTCCAAGTTTGAGTCAATCTGGATTTCAAGTTGCAGAATGCAAGGAAGCTTCTTAAAACTGTCTTGACTGCTTTTAAATAATTCGTTGTAAAACAATCACTGAATTTCCAAACATATTTGTAAAACGCCGCGATATGATTAATTTTTTGTTGCTTGAAAAGAGTAGTCCTAATTACGAAGACCACCTAATAAGGTGATTGTTTTAAAACTCCACCCTAACAAGTTTTACAACCGTGAATTCTTTTAGCAATGTTTACCCTGCTGATTGCCCGCCTCGCCCAGCTTCACTCCCGAGTGTTTGCAGTGCGAGCGGCTGGACTGAGACCAGAGACTTGAGGAGCCGAAGGTCTGAGGTTCTGAGGGCAGTTTTTGCCCCAAGGGTCGGGTTCGGTCACTCGCTCTAATTTCTCCTTTCAGTGCAAAATCGCAGAACGTCCGTTGGCAGTCACGCCTCTACACTTGCAGCTCATGTACATGACATCTGCATCTGCCGCACATTGTCGCAGCTGCCGGGCTCTCGTGCCGCAAGTGCTGCTCGTGGGGACGTTTTTTAACCACCGAGAGCTTTTTTTGGCCCGTGCGGCCGCGAACAATAAGGGTGGTTCTGGAATGGATTGCTCTCCTTAGCGGTATGACTCGGGTGTTTTGATTTCTCCAGAAGTGGGAATCCGAATTTGGTAAATGTAATTTTAATACACCCGCACACTTTCATGGAAATCGATTGGTTCTTCGATACTTCTTTGTACTAGTAGGAAAGAAAAACAAAGATTTATATGTTTTACCAAAGATCAGTTGAATGGTTTTATGAATAGTTTATTTCGTTTGAGATTTCTATTCACATTTTGAGAGCTATTTGGCTAATGACAACTCTCACTCTTTTATTTCCCAAAATGTATCGATCTATGTAACTGTGAAAGAAGCGTTAAGTAAAAATTTAGAATTTAGAAATTTTTTTAATTTACTGTTAAATTATATTTTAATTTGGGATTTCATCTTCCCTCAAGTACAATTAGACAATATTTTCCATTTTCCAATTAGCTATTTTCTATCTTTTATGTATATTTACCGTCTTGTATATGAGTACAGTATAAGTGTAAATATATTTTTAAGTGTTGCAAGACGTCTTTTATTTACATTCAATATTTTCATTACAAGTTAATATTGGGAATCTGGTTTAAAGACTCTTAAAATGTGCAAAATGATATAAAATACAAGGTATTTATATTTTGATTTTGATTTTTGCGGACAATTGATTTTTCATTGATTAATAAAGAACATAACAAAGAAAATAACATCACATTACAAGATTAGTAACAAACAGCAAGGATAACCTGCTTCAGGTTATTATGGCTGAGTGTTACTAATCTTGTTATGTTCTAGGTTTTTTTCCACCTGAAGACGGGATCAGATTCCAGATCCCGACATGTCGAGAAACTTGTTTTGTTACTAATCAGTGATGGCAGTTGTCCGCAAAAATCAAAATCAAAATATAAAATCACCATCACCAACAATGAATCTCAAGCAAAGAAGGTACAAGTTTGTATTTATGTCTCAAATGAGTCAAGAATGTTTCTCAAAGGCACAGCGACGGGTGAACTCCCCCAAGTGGAAAATAGATCAACGGAAACTCCTTGTAAAGAGGCTTAAAAAATCCACACGTGTCAAAATAAATCCGATTCCGATGTCCGTTCGGGAAAAATGCGATCGAAAACAGTTTTTTGCGGGCAGAAGGCCACAGTGGCTACCGGGGGCAGCTGGCCGCCGCCATTGTGGCGAGTGCGGGGGTAAAAAGTGGCCGGCCGGACACCTGGACAGCGGCCATCGCTCCAGATACGACAAGGAACAGTATGTACAGTAGGGTGCATAATTATGTACCCAACATAAATGTACCCCATAGGTATGTATCCATAATGCATTGTTAGATAGCAGCAAATATACTGAAGATAGATATCTTCAGCCCCCTCCACGTGGTGACGTAGACATGGCATTTCAACGCCTTCAAATCTCAGTCCCACTGACTCATGAGCTCACTACAGTAACCATCACTGATAGGTAAACATAAGTTTCACGACGTTTCCAGGTGGGGAAGAACCTTAAACTTCCCAACTGTTCAATTATTTGGACTTTTTCATTCGTTCCCAGTATTTAAAGCTACACTACGGTTCGGTAAGAACGTAAACTCATCTCCTTAAAACACAGAACCTTGAACATAGCACGATTAAGCTCAACAAAGCCAGGAGAACCTGGACAGAATACATGGAGAACTGTAAAAAATCAGATTCCTGGTCCCGAAACACCGTGAAACTTGTTTTTATCAATGATGGCAAACACCCACAAAAATCAAAATTACACTACTTACAAATAATTTCTAACAAATTGAGAAGCACATCGATGAAATTTTGGGACAATCTGAATGGCAGTGATTACAACATATTTAGTATTCATATTAATGTATTAATGACGATTAAGAATATGTACTTGTGTTTCCTTTAGTTAAAAAAGAATCAATCACTATTTTGCTTTTCCCTCAAATACCTACGGTGTTCCGAGGTGAAACCAATGAAACCCAAGGTTAGGAATCTGAAGATTGGGTATCCAACCTTGAGCAAAAACTTAAAAGAACATGGTTTGATAAAACATGGATCTAGCCGTAATCTTCTTATCGTGACCTTTATTAGCTTTTTAATGATGACTTATGCTAAAGGATTAATTGCAGTGGATCTCTCATGAAAACAAACCTTGTACCTTTAACTTATCCAACCCATCACAAACCCTTGTTTTATAATGACAAAGTACAATGCTTTCGTGTACATGTTGTTTTCTGTAATAACATGTTTATTATTAATATTAATGTATTAATGACGATTAGTACCTAGTGGACCGAGCCTTGCTCGGTGTTATTTCATGTTTACCAGTTCATCCAGTTACTATAAAATATTTCAATGTCATAAAATTGATAAATAGAAACCTTTTTATTGCTCCATGGACTCTTCATCCCATTTGCTGTATTTTCCCTTGACGGCTGTAGATTCCAAACATCTGTTATGATTACTTCATTTGTTAACACTTTCCTTGATTATTTTCGTTGCTATCACGGCAACCCACAAGGCCAATGTTAAAATTTTACAACTTTAAAATTCGATTCATTACGTTATTAGATTTTCTCTGGCCAAGTAAACTGCATAAAAGACATTTTTGAGTCATAAATTACTTATTTCCAGACTTTGAAGGAAATCCTCGGAGCCGTTTTAGAGATAATTGTGCAAGCAAGCATACAAGCATACAAGCAAGATAACATTACTCACATAAGAGTATAGGATTAATATGTACTTGTGTTTCCTTTATAAATTAAAAATAATCAATCAATAATTATTTTGCTTTTCCCTCAATTACCTGTGGTATTCCCAGGTGAAACCAATGAAAATCTTTGTCATTAATTGTTACTAAGATCCATCATCAACAACATAAACACTTCTTTTAATGAGTCACTTTCATATTTTTTCATTTGAAGATGATTACGTGTAACGTATACCGTATAAAGCATTTAAGAGCATCACTATGTGGCTACCACCGCTGATTCATCGCCGAGACCAAATTCAACTCTTAAACGACGTGTTGACTGCATCGTTCTGAGTTTTACCCAATCACCCTTTAACCAGAGTCTAAGTACTTCCCGCCTGTGTTGTCCAATAAACAATTGACCGTCATTAATTATTTCCTGGGGACAGGTTGTTTACGCGGGTCGCCACCGTGGGAACGAAGAGTTAGTCAGTAATTACAAGAGGCTGGGCCACTGAAAACAACGTGTTTGCTATTTCAATTCTTCTTCAACTGTTCTGTTTTCCTTTCGTAAGTTAATTATGCCCTAGGGATCCACGGGCCAAGCGTCTTCCGTAAATTTAAGCCTCAGGCCTAATACGGCGCGCGGAGCAGAGGTTTTAATCTGACCCATTATACAGGCAAGTCGGGCAGGGCGCTACGGTGAAATTGATAAGTGGCCATTAAGTATCCCAAAACAAATGCATAAGGAAATTTAAAGTCCTGTTAGTGGTAAGCACACGAGGAAACAATGATTGTTAAATTAAGAAAACAACTTTATTAAATTTAATGACATCTGTGATGTAATGAGCGTATAGCCGTTTTATACGGCGAGGGCTCTAAATTATGATTTGTCAAATGGATGGATATGTAGTGAAGTCAGAATATGAATATGTTACAGTTTTGTAATATACTATCACAATTTAGGCTAGGCATTGTGCATTATAATATGATATAATATGATTGTGTATTATATGATGTGAGACGAGTTGCGGACTAAACATTTTAGATAATGTTATTATTTTCTCAAAACATATACTGTGGCATGTAACCGTCACAATGCCGTTGATGCCATAAACTAATAAGAAATAAACAAAGTATTTTTTACTTGTAACAAAGTCAATTGTTAAATCAACAAGTGCAAATTCAATTCATTATTTTGATTTGCTGTTTTTCCGCTAGCTATCTTAGAGTGAAACTAAATTTAAAAACACATTCTCAACGGCACGTATTTAGAATTGCCGTAACTGCATTTTAAACGTGAGCTTCGGAGAAAACTATTGTAACAAGTTTTAAATAAACAAGTGCAAAGTCAATTTATTATTTTGATCAGATGTTCTCCGTTAACTATCTTAGAGTAAAACTGAATTGAAAGTACACACTCTCTACGGGATTTACTGTGGCTTTACTGTACCTTACTGATTTTGAACAAGAAAACCCACATTAAAAGAATTATGTATACGAATCTTATTTATTTCAATATCTCCAATTCTTTGTTTGAAATTCATTGTTGGTGATGGTGATTGGTGGTGGTCGTGAAACTTGTTTTTTTACTAATCAGTGATGGCAAATGTCCGCAAAAATCCAAATCAAAATATAACATCTACAATTGTTTTTCTCCCTCTTGCGTGAAATAAAAATAAAAATAACCGTATAGATCTTTTTCAGTCTTGGGAATGTTTGTTAATTCTTGAAAGTTTAGCTTCTATTCATTAGGGCGCGATAAACAACCCTACCGCACGAAAAGCGGGTGATAATTTTAAACAAGATCAATCCAACTGGTACCAATCACATTAACAGTCAAAAGAAACTTTTTATGAAAGAAATATTAATTTACTATAAAATATTATTTAGAAATACCATTTATCTCCCAGGTCTCAAAGAAACCTCCCAATTCAGCCATCAGTCATATCAGCGAGTGTCGGCGGAAGATCTGAAGGGTCAAACGCGAAGTTTCGGATTGTTTACGACCCACAACACAACCTTGCACAATTCATTTCGCATCCTTCGTCGGCTCCAATAAATATTTGCAAGTTAGGCAGGCCTGGGCGCGGGGCGCGGGGGCAGGTAGCCCAGAGTTCATCGCCTCGCGCCAAGGCCGCTGAAACTGCCCCAGAATTGCAAGGGCCCCGGGGTCGACCCGACCCGGCCTATGCAAACTTTTTGTTGTTGCCCAACGCGAAGAATATTTCCTTGTCCGAAATAACGTCTGCGCCTTGTAAAAGTGGCGGGAAAGGGCGCGGGGTGCAGGGTGAACGACCATATTTCTTGGGGAGGCGGTTGCAAAACAGGCTAAACGTAAACAGTGATCGGGGTGATGGGTTTGCATCTTGGTCTTTATTCTGATAAACAGTAGTAGGGCAGAAGTTGAATTGAATTATAGCAAAATTTTGTTTGACTAAAATATAGACCGCAAGTTTACATTTTGGTGGACGTTTCAGCGAGTTTTACTTCGCCGGCCCTAAGAATATTATTTTGAATAATTTTAGTAACACTTTTTTTATAATATTATTGCACTCGATCAATAAAAAGCCCAAGATTGTAATTTGGCTGGTTAGGTTGCGTTGAATGCGAGACATTTCAAATGTCATTAGATTCATGAAGAGCTCCCTTATACTTAAAACATAACAAATCTAAATCAATGCTTAGGAAGATAAGATAGAACTTTAATGTAAAATAAATTGAGTGAATATTATTTGCACAAGTGAAGTTCATCCGAGATTAAAATGCCTTGAAAACATGATCTCAGTTTTAAAACAATTAATTCTTTACCAGTCATAGAACTTATTGACTTTTCCAAATCAACACCTCAGGTAGGCAAAGAAAAAAAATATAAAATAAAGTGAATGGATATTATTTGAAGATGTGAAGCTTATTCATGATTAAAATGCCTTGAAAATAGTATCTCAGTGTTCAAAACAATTAATTCCTTACTAGTCATTGGCCCGACTTATAAGTGCTTTTCCATTTTGGTTAATTTTTCAGCGATTTTTACTTCGGCGGCCCTAAGGGTTTTATTTTAAAAGACTTTAGTAACTTTTTCTAATCAAAATGTTGCATTATATAAATTAAAGCCCAAGATTGCATGTTGACTAACTATTTTTTTTAATTCTCGACATTTTAAATCTCAATTTGTAAATGAATAAAGAACTTCCTTATACTTAAAACCACAGTCTAAGAATAAATAGATTTTCGTAGACTGTGTTTGAAACATAACAACTCCAAATCAATGCCTCGGGAGGGTAAGTTACAGATTGAATACCCTATAGCAGAAATTGAGTGAATTTTATTTGAAGAAGTGAAGTTTATCATGATAAAAATGTCTTAACTCTTTACCAGTCATAAGCCCGACCTATTCGCTTGACTTCTTATTCTTGAATCAATTACTCTTTACCAGCAATAAGTCAGGAACACGGAAATATAGTAGTTATTAGTTTACTGTTTTTGCCAACAAAGTTTATAAAGTAAAATATGAAGTATAGTTAGTTCATTAATAAACATATGGTTCAATTTACATATGTTTATATTCTTGTTCATACTCAATTCCACATTCACCTTTCAGTATGTTATTTTCATAAGCCATGTGTTTCAAATGACAATTAAGGTTGTACTAACCATTTGAAATAATAATCAGCTGATGATTTTACCATCACGTGATATGGATTTAGTAAACAAATACATTCCCATATGGCTTGTACTGAAAGGTGAACGTGGAATTGAGTATAGGTTAGAATATTATTATTGTTTACACAGTCTAAAATAAATGTATGAGTGATTATTTTGTAGTTCAATGTCTAATATACTTTAAAATAAAAATAAAAAAAACATTATATTTACTGAGTATATTCTTTCATTTAGCAAAATCTTTAATACATTTAGCAGCATAGAGTTTGTTAAAAATAAATTTATAAAAAATACTTCTTATTTTATCATCCATAAACAATTGGAAATAAATAAATTATCCACGTAGTCATGTTTGAAGAGTAAACACATTTTATAGCTTAGGCGAAACAAAGGGAAAGAAATGTTGATTTAGATTTTTGCACATTTTTGCCATAGCTAATGGACTTTTCGCTAATGGGAAAAGTATTTGTTATTTTATATCTTTTCAATGCAACATTAATTTACTGAGGCAAATAAATTTAATTATATAAAAAACATTTATTTATGTGTTTTATTATAATCAAGCAACGATTACCTTACTTTTCTGTCAATAAAACAAGCAAAATGTTTTAAAAGTTAAGTTTATTTATAACTGCGTCAAAAATCATCGTTAAACATTTACCTTCAAACACATGTGGACCCAAAACTGAAGAAATATAGTAGGAGACCTCACAACTGTGTAAATTTCATCGTCAGTGTGAAAAAACTTGTAAATTGTATGGGAATTTTATGTAAAAATAAAATCTTTGAAAAAGTTATTAATAAACTATTGTAATAATGATAGTTATTATGAAAATAACTTGTTTCATCATAAGCAATTTGGCTCCTCGAATAGCTTTGGTACAGATTCAGCTAATACATACTTCATCAAATGAGGCCTGGAGGCTTGGATGGGTCACAGACCTCAGCTGGTGTTTCTGTGACTTGTCCAAAGCCTTTGGTTGAGTTGATCATTCTGTTTTGATAAGGGAACTTAATGATAAAGTAATTACAAGGATATGTGTCTCCTTGATGAAAAATCATTCCTCTCAGATAAGAAACAATGAACTATAATTTCTGATGGTGCAACCAGGCATGTCTCTCTCTCAAAAGTTGTAAAGGTTTGTTTGCCTCAGGGTTATTTTAGATTCTCAGTTATTTGTTATATACATCAATGACCCCCTAGAGCTGTCGATGAAGAAATAATTCTGATTACCGATGATACTGCAATCGTCAAATAAAAAGAGGTTCACTGACCGAAGTTATGAAAGACATCTAAAATTAGCTTAGAACATATAGTGTAAAACTTCATATTGATAAAACTCATACCAACATTTTAATTTTTCAACCATAAAATAAATGCCTTTTCAAAATTAGTCGTATGGATTCTTGGGTATTCACATAAATGAAAGTATTAACAGGAAGGTAAATTTATAGATTTTATTAGAAGAAAATCAGATCCACATTGTTTGATTTGCTAACGATAGGAAATTTATGTCAGTTTATGTCAACAAAATAATTTGTCATGCTCATGTGGAATCCATCTTGAGCTCTGGTACATTTCTTGGGGTCAAGAAAATGATGTAAACTGTTTCCTGATTTTTTTTACACGAATGATATGGATGATAAAAGAATCATCCGCATCATGACTAAATCCCCACCGCAGAAGTTCCTAATTTAAACGCTCACAGGACTATATATTTGTGAACTATCAAGTTATACCTATACTTACATTAAAAAAAAAATCTTTCAAAATTAAACCTGATTACCGTACAAGAAATTACACTTTATTCAGGTTACCATTTCTCATTATTTAAAACTATTTGGAAAAGTCCTTTGTATCAATTGTATGTATGCAGATTAAAAAATGTGCAATGAATTAACCTTTTATTTTAAAAATATAAGTGCCAACATTTTAAGAAAGATTAAAATATTAACTTCTTCAACTTTGTACCCTGTAAGAATCAAAGACGATCCAGTGAATTTTTATTTTATTTTAGTTTTTTTATGTGTTATTTGAGGTTTGTGTTTACTGTTACTCATTGACGATGTTTTATTTGTACATGCGAATAAGAATTTCGTAGTATGTCTATGATAAATTTGAAACACAGCTAACGAATATAAAAAATGAAACGTCAAGTGATATAAATAGCTACCTACACCAATAAAAATGTAGTATAATAAAAGTTGTTAAATAAGATTTTTTTAATTACAGTATTGTAGTGCTGAGGTCTCCAGCGCAGAGATCGGCGCGGCTAACCCGTACCGCGCCACCGCGCGCCGTCATATCTTGCACAATGCTTATTCAATGAATCCCACAGACTCCTCGACATAAAAGGCGTTTTCGTAAAGCATAATTCTTCAAATTTGGCGACACACGTGTGGGCCGCGGCATTGTCGCGGCGGGCGAGAGGGAGGGAGGGGGCGCCGGGCCTCAGAATAAATACTGGCCGAGACATTGCGTCACTCACAAAAGAATATCGAAAAGGAAGAAATCATTTTTCCAGGTAGATTGAATCGGGGGGGCGATTTTACAGATCATTCAGACGGGGGAGGCGAGTGAGGGCGCCGGTGCAAAAACTCGCTCCTAGAGTCCCGAGTAATCCGGCCCTGAATCATAAACACTTATGGCTATGGATTGCTGAGGCGGTTCAAGTATTTCGACGGTACTCCTTCTTCTATCGAGGCAGTTCGAGAGAACTCAACAACGCGGCACTTCATTCGCTGCAAATAGGGGTGTGCGAGCACTCGAGTGTCGAGTTTTTTCGAGCCGAGTTTACACTACTCGACTCGGCTCCATGATTCTAAAAATTAAATACTGGAAGTTCAAGCAAAAGCAGAGGTGGACTGTTGGCAAAGTAGTTCTTCCCGCCGTTTACCTGAAATCAGCATTGCGATTGGGGTTTTCGGTAGTTTTTCACACCCATCTTTGACAGGCATCGATAAAAATCCTTTATTTGAATTTAATTATAAAGAGGGATTTAATTATTGTCATCAATAAATTCGTACCACTTTACTCCTTTTTAGAATTTCAAGTTATATCTTGCTCCTTCTCTTTGTCAGTACAAAAAACATGCAAGCATGTATGCTGATGTCTTAAACAATCGTTGAGTTATAGCCTTTATGAAGGCAAATATCTAAACGGATGACATGAGTTTTAGTTATTTTATTTGAAAATAGGTAAGCCTGAGTCAAATCAAGTTAAAGAGATTTTAAGTAAAAGTTGTCTTATTTAGTTGATATTGTTTGACATACTTGCTCTTAACTCTGGAACAACTCTAAGTTCAATAGCATTACAAATTAATATTTTATGTGTATTAATTTAAATATTTGTACTTGATGATTATTTCGTAGTAGTATAGGAAAAAACTATCTTGTTACTGAAAAACCTCGATTCGAAGAAAGCTCAAAACTCGAGCGAGTATTTCACATCTCGACTCGACTTCAAAAATCACTACTCGCACACCCCTAAATGCAAGGGTGGCAGGAGTAAATACAACTTACTCCCTTGGCTCTCAGGTGGTAAATTGTTAATCAGCCGCAAAATGTCAACGGACGGACGGAGGCTGTCAGTAGCGGTCTCGTGTAGTTTCGGTCATTTGCCGATTCAGCTATTTCAGCTGAAGTTCCTTAGATTAAATTCTACGCTATTCGACTGCGAGTTTTCGAATTACTGAAATAGTTTATTCCCCATATAATATAAGTATGTGATTGGCTGTTTAAGTAAATATCCAAGCTCGCAATTGAGTGTCGCTCAGTGTAGTGCAAGACTGTAGAGGTCAGCAAACAATTCCATTTTACTTTAGAGGGTTCATATTGTCGTCGCTTCGATGACTGTTAGGGTCCAGGTCACCTCGAATGCTCTCTTTCAACTGTTCAGGAAGTCTTAATAGACGCTATTTCCAAACTGTCCATTTCATAAAAATTAAAATTTTCTTTAACAGGGTTACGAGCTAATGCTACTTTGGCACGGTTTACGCATTTAGGAGTTGCATTCGTTGTGTTGAATTTCTTTAACTTTAACGCAGTTTTCTAAATGCGCGAACTTTTGACAAAGCAATTACTTCACAACTCCTTCATTTCATAAAAACTAAATGATGCTTTAGTTTGGTTTACGCATTTAGAAGACGATACCTTTCATTTGGAGAAGCAATTATACACATTTTTTACAATGGTACATGAAATTTTATTTTGAGACGTAAATAACACTGCACAACAAAGGTTTTGAGCAAATTTCGGCGTTTTCGATTTGGTATGTAGGGAACCCTCTTAAAATAACTACCAACAAGCAAAACTTTACTGACTTCTTATTTAATTATTTTATAATTAATAGACATGGTAAAATGAAAGGTATGTAATCAACCTTACAATCCTATTATAGCATCTTACCTCGAGGCTGCCTGTCCAAACAAATAACACCACGTGAGAGAATTATCTTGAAATCTAAGTACTAATTAAGAATATAAAAATTACATTGCTATATTAAATTATTCTTTATCCATGTAGAAATAAAAAAGTACTGTAATACAATTCCGTATCATCTAGTATCTTCGATAACTAGCAAGTTGACATACATAAAAAGTCAAAATCGTCTTTATATTTTTTTAAAGAGACAAATAAACTAAACTTTTAAAATAACAATGCTATTCAGTTTGTTTTGTTGAATAATTTATATTTAGTTTACAGCATTTTAAAAAGTAAATTTAAATTGCTTTACTCAAAAAATATATACCTTGAACATTTTAAAGGTTTTAATAATATGTTACAATATACCCGGTCTTAACCAGGTATTTGAAGCAAAGGCAGAAGTACGTCGGTCAAAGTATTGAATTAAATTACCTGTCAGTAATAAATCTTCAGATCTGCCACAAGGTTGACTAACTACAAGAGAACAGAAACACGAACACAAAACCGTGTAGGCCTATATAGCCCTTCATCCCAGTGCGGTGCCGTATGTCCGTTTCTGAAAAGTGCATTTGTCGTGTCGGTTCGCCAAATAAATGTGATAAACCTTGATGCTTGTGGCAGATGTTAAAGGACTTCGTCTATTTGTGTTCCGCGAAGCATTTAATTATTGTATTTCATGAACTATGTTTTTTGTTCGTGTTACTGTTTTAGCGAATTCCTACCTGTAGGGAAGTATAGCTATTACCGTAGGCGGCACGGTGAGACTTAAGCCCGGGACCGTGTTATTTTTTCGTTTCGAGGTCCCTAGATCCCAAAAACACCCTCATTCATTTTGATATATATGTATGTATAAACATGTCCGGATAGGCACGATAACGCTCGAAAAAAATTCCGATCTTGACGAATTTTGGAACAAACATTCAAAGCTATATTCATGATTTTTAGTTCGAAAATCAGCAAGATCGGTACACTCAAAGTTGTTTTTTTTTACCAACAAAAATTTATTTTCTAGATCTAACATAATTCTATTACCTTTATGCAAATTTAGTGGTCAGAATTGAATTCAGCTTGAAAAATAAATAATATAGTATTTTGAATTATTATCCTACATTAATCGGTTACTGAGATATTGGATCTGCCAAATGTAGTACATTGTCTTTTATGTCTCCTTGAAGGGACATAAACTATCCGAATTCTGGAATAAATACCCAAATTTGTCATTAAATTTCCCTAAAATAGGATTTTTTTAAATTATAACACAAACCATATGATTGAATTTAATTTGTTCATGTGATGGTTTGATTTGTTTTTATTCCTTGGATCTTAGTAGATTGATAATATGTTTGCTGACATTTATGTACTATAACAATTTATTATACATTTATCAATAATTATTAGAATATGAATAATTATTGATAAATACGCTCACGAATGATAAAGTTTACTTTATTTAGAGTAATATTTACACAACATTTTCAAAACAACAACTTCCCTAACATATGTAGAATATGCCAACATATAAAAAATAAATCGTATATAAATTAACTGAGGATGCGGGTTGTCTGCAACAACAGTTTTTAAATTATAAAATAAATCATAATATGTTTGGATTCAATTTTTTTCATATGACTATTTTATTTGTTTAAATTTTTACTGATTTGAGGTAATTGATTGTATGTTTGCTCACAATTATATACTATAAAAAGAATAAACTTAAATAATAGACTAATAATTATGAGAATAAAAAAGTGTATTACTTTAATGGATGCCGATGTAATTCACATGATCATTTTCCTTATATTTAAAGCTCTTGAATTATAATGAAATCAACTTTTTGCATTGTTTACATAAAATGTTCGAAATGATTTTCCCCTACATAAATTAAATAACCTGAAATATAAAAAATATTTTTTAGAAATTCGCTGAGTTCGGAGGTTTTCTGCGATGGGGGTATATTATTTTAATTCTGAGACTCAATTGTGAGCTGTTTTAATGTGTTTCGACCGCGACTGGAGGTGTATCGTAAATTATACGAAGCGCGTCTCGCAGAATTATCTATATGACACCTTCTGGCTACCATTAAGTAGCCAGACCAACCCAATATGTATAAGAGATATTTGATTAGGGGTCCTGGCTTTAAAACGTAACAAAGTTCAAATATATATAAATATAAACAAAACAAACTTTCTAGGAAATGTAATTTACATTTGGCGAAATTAAGATATCTGGGTTCCCAACAAAGTATAGCGTCAGCTGCATTGGTGAATAAATTGTATTCTTAATTTAATTCCATTAATTTTTCTTTGAACTGCAAATTTTAAAATCCCCAATAAAAGCATTAAACATTTTATAATTCGTCTATAAACGCACTTACAAATGAAATTGCAGCCTTTGATGGAAGTATAAATGTTTGATTACTTATCTCCTTAGAGTGTATAGAAACCTCAAAGCCTCTGTCAACTCACCCTTTCTTATCGCTGGCCCAGTTCGGTATTTGCAGTCGTTATCAGTCTACCTGAAGTGACGATATCAGTGATAAGGAGATGCACACAGTCACCCCCAGAACACAAACTCACCCCTCTCCCCCTACCCTACGCACCCTTCCTCCCCCACCGATAGCGGGAGTAAACTTTGGAATTCGTTTCTTCTCCCTTTTCCCTTTCACGGCCATAGACCGATGTCTATTGTCTGTAATTCAGGCTGTTGCACTTTTCTCTTCACTGGATTCCTATTTGGAAGTTAAATATCTTTCAAAATAAAAAGTGCTAGAACTGAATCTGAGTATCTTTATAGGTTAATGGACTTTCCACATGAAAATTAGTGTGACATATTGACTTTTAAATACAAGATGTAGTTACAGATCTTGACTATTAAAAATTCTTGTTGATAAAAGAGAGATTTCGTATACCGCAAGACGTTAACGTACAAAGTCTAGAACAAATTACGTGTTTGTTTGTTACTGAAAATATTTTATGTTTGTCAATTAACAAACAATCTGAGTAAAAAGAATCTTACAACCCCTTCGATAAGTTTCTAAATTTACTGCTCATTTAATAAAACTGCTTACCAATTTCAAGGATACAAATTCAATCTTATGAAAATAATTCGAATTTGAATTCAAATTTTCAATTTCGTGTATTAACCTTTGCCTATAAATGTATTGTGTTTTATGAAGGTATTTAAAGGATATTATAATATGCTTCGGACTTTTAGAAGTAGAAACGAAATTATATGCTCCCACCCATTTTTGTATCCATCAAATAACAAAATTTTCAAACGAGGGATCCATTTATGACGGTTCGAATGTACGTTTTTAGGCAGAATTAAAATTCACACTCCTTGGATTTAGTGACATAATCTGGATTACAATGTTTCCATCAAGTTTTATAAGACAGGCAAAGTAGTCAAATATTTAATGCAGCATGTAATTATTAAAGAAAAGTCTTCACATAGCACACCAATATAATTTTCATTTTAAACCCTCCTTATGTTATAAGCTTAACCCCAACAATGTCTCCTCACAATGAAGTTGATCGTGTCTGCAGCAGTGAGGGGGCTCGGCTCTCGTGTGTGACGTAGCCTAGGTTAGGACGGTTGGAAGGGTAGCAACACGTGATAAGACGAAGGGTGGCACGGAGGGGAGGGGGAGGGGGAGGCGGAGGGGTTTCCGCGTTTCTGGAGGGGAGCGCGCCGTCGGTTTTACCTCGATTCACGCATTTTCAGTGATGTGCCGTCCGTGCTCTAGGTTACAGTAGTGTAGCGGTCGACATGGCGCTCTCCGTGCTGCCGGATACGGCGCCAAAGAAGGGTGAGTCATGTGACCGCTAGCCGAGTATGTAGTAGATTGGAATTTATTTAAAAAGAAGAGGTAAAGTTGAAAGTAAGGTTTCGGTTTTCCCGCAGAAGAACTTAGCGGTACGACTTTTTTCCCAGTGTTTACAATAGTTTTAGTAGAAATAACTAAGATTTTTTGTTTTATAATAAACATATGAACTACAGTTACGATGTAAGTTGTTAGTAAATCGACCGATATTTCACTCAACATTCAAGGGAGTTTTTGAATATCTGTAAAAGTATTGGGAAATATTTTTTGGAGTGGTTTCTACGCGTGATCCACGTGGTTTATAAAATTGCTTGTCATTTATTTAGATATCAATCTGCATAGATATAATTTGCATAACATAAATTAATTGAGGTATAAATTAATTAATAGGTGAATGGTTTTATCGGCTGAAGTCTGATATTAATCGGAGTGGTAAAGATATCTCTTGTATACTGTACAAGATATTGATATAATTTCAAGAAACCTCAAGGTTATTAACATTTGTATTGTTGCCTTTGGAAAAGGGTATTGGTAGTTTAATAAAACCTTTAATCTATTTGACCGATGCATCCGGGTCTTTATTGATTGCACAATAGATCAAACTGCTTGGGAACTTAGTAATAGAAATTTATAGAGTTTAATATTTGGTTACTTAAATTATTTAAGTCATGCGTTTGCATGTTACAATGATTTTTATTTACGTGTGGATCACAAAGCGCAGTATTTGAAAAGAAAAGGGAAACTTAAAGATCGAATTTTTAGTCTGACATGGTTAAAGTTCTTGAAGAAATAAACAAAAAATGCCTTTATTCACGCACTATACGTTTTTCAGTTCAATAAATGATTTTTTCAGAGCAACTCTTGCCAAAAATATGATAAACAATGAAATAATAAAGGAAAACGGATAGCTAATTACTGTAGCTAAAATTTAACAATACATTGAGGTTTTTAAAGTTGTTAAAATGTGTTATTAAATTTTACTAAAGAGATAGCGTTGTACATTCGAGCTAAGTTTTATGTAGCCTAAAGAAACGCAAGCGTTTAGACATTCGATGATAATTACTGTCATGTTATTAATGCATGTGTTTTAGGAATAAAAGAACTAAAATTGCAAAAATTAATTAGATACACAGTCTTGATTTCCGTAAAAAACGCCGCTTGGTGGTTTTCAAAAGTTTGTCTTGGTTTTAAAAGGTATTTGTCAAATTGATTTATATCTAATACGTATAATTAATTCATCTGAATGACCAACGTTTATAACGTAAAATGTTACAGATGATACCAAATCTAGTTTCTATACAGTATTTTATGTTAATAGGTACGAGTGAGTTGTTAGTTGAATAATGTTGTCTATGTAACTTTGTGGTATCTCATGCGAGAGTTACAGATTTTTTGAATGCGCATTTCTAAAGTTACTTATTACAGTACTATCATAATCTGCATTATTCTATGTTAGAAGAATGTTTTGTTATTAATCTTCCTTTACATGTTCCAATAAAATGGTTTGCTACGTTTAATGTACGGGAAATAGCAAAACTTAATATAAAATTTCAATAAATAAATGAAAAACTAATCAAGAAAGTTTATAGAATCGAAAGTTTTTAAATCAAGACGTTTATGCTCCCAAATAACCAGTATAAAATGCACTCTTTAAATGAATAGTCTTGAATACGTTCATTTCTTCGGAATGTTATGAATCGGACATTCGAATTAGCTTTAATCCTCGCTATATTTGATTTATGTAACCTACAATTATTCGACATTTGTGTAAACGGGTTTTTATGTAATTAGTTAAATATGAAGCGCCTGGTTAAACTTTTACATTACGCAAGAAACACATGCACGGGTTGTAAGTACGCCATTACATCAAGTTTTATAAAATTATACGAAACGAAACTTTCTGCTCGTTTGTATTAGTATGTTAATATTAATTTCTTTTTATTTAAATGGAGAAGAACACAAACATTCCTACCGTGCAAGAAATTTGATTTCTGTTCATATGAAATTTTAATTTCATATTGCTTAATATCATAGCGAAACCTCTATTAACCTCCATCGATACTTCAGCGACGGTTGGAAGAAAAGAAAGATAAAATAAACTACAACACTGTTTCCGTATGCTATGCATGTGCGTGTGTTCAAATCGTTTTGGAAGAAAATGAGATACAAGTAGCTGAGAATAAATATGGCAGGCTTGCATCGATTTTGGGCACGAAAATACGCGAAATGAACGGAGAACTATCGAATGTCGCGCGGAAAATTCCCGAAAATTCTAGTACCATAATTCACAAAGTAGTAGCTTTTTAAAAATATCGCGGACACATCTCTCCATATGGTGAATTACAAAGTCCAAAAGTTAACAGCTAAAAGAGTAAAGGGCAAAAAATAAAACTAAAAATGCTGAATATACAAATAGAAAAGCTAAATAATTGTATTACCTTCGTTGTAAATTTCGATCGGCCCGAAGAACCAACGCAACGTGATGTTGATTAAATTATCGGTTATTAAAACTATGACGTTTTAACTTAAGATGAATACTCACAGGCCTAATCAAGAAAATTTACGTTTAGTATCCCACATAAACAAATTATATTATTTTAATATATTTTAAGCTCGCCAATGGATAACAAAACATGAAAAATGAACTTATTATGCCTATTAATGTATATGTATAATTCACAGTCGTTAAAAGTTTATAAAGTTATATGTGAGGAAAACATTTCCATCAGTTATCTGTAAATAATATTCTTAGAGGCACTTTTCCGTTGTCATTACTTTCTTCTGCATTTGCCTTATTTATTATTTTACATGCATACGCCGTAAAAAGCTTGGTAAAATGTCTCCAAACTTGGTCCACAATCTTTTTAATGATCACTGAGGAACACATAAGGAAAACTTCAGTTATCTCAAAGTAGCTATTCTTCTAGAGCCATTTTTCGCTGTGCAGGGAGTTATCTGTCTACGTTATCTCTGTGCATGAATACTTAAAACGATTGGCGCAAAGTTTAAAACGTGAGGCAAGTTCTACATGAAATACTAAAGTACTACTAAATACTAATAAAGTATTACATAAGTTTTACAACGGTTGAAGTCTTTTATTATTAACAACATCCATTGGCTAATTACATTACATAAGATCACTAATTGCAATAGAAGACGTTATAGCATTGGCAGTGCACATGTTCATAATCATAATTATAATCACACTACACAATAGGAATATAATCACTGGTTATAGACGCTGTAGATATTTTATATGGAAGTATTAATAAGTCAGTTTATTTATCAGAATGTTTTTAATATATTTAAAAGTAATATAAGTTAAATAAAGTTGTATACAGGGTGTGTCCGGAATACACCGAAAAAACTTTGGGATGTTGTTCCTGAGATCAAGACAAACCAAAAATTTCACATAGGTATATAGCCTATCTCACTCCGTTTTCCGTCTGTCAGTCGAACCTATTTTTTACATGTCTGATCATAACTTAAAAACTACTACAGGTACCAATTTCAAACTTGGTTCACGTATGTTGGCTAATGTCCTATCTTTATGCGGAGTATCAAGTTTCTACTTTGTACAATTCCAAAATGGCGGCCGTTTTTAAAAGCTTAATAAATCAGGAACCATAAAATCTTTTACTAAGTAACTATAGAAAAAAGGTGCAAAATTTAATTTCCATTAAGGAAGTGTACAACTTTAATAGGACCATAACACAAATAACGGAGAAAAATTAATTTAATTAACTTTGTACGCTGAGTTGATAACTCAGTGGTAATTTTTTTTCAATTTAATCGTGCCTTAGTTATAGACAACAGCAATACTAATAACGATACATACATCAATAATCAAAGACATCACAGGTATTTGGTGCCGAAAAGACAATTCCCTCTTTCAGTTATCTCTACAAGCCCCACATCAGACCCTCCTCTACCTCGCGGCGTCTTAACATAATTGCGACTTACCGGGATCTCTTATTAGTTCGGCCCCTTCGCCAATCAAGTGCGGTTCTTCGTCTTCATTTGCATCGGTAACAACCGCTCGCATTTACATTATCAATAGACATCCGAACCTAACACAGACAAGATGTTTAGAATTTTAAATTGCTGTTTGAAATTTGAAGAGCGGGTGGAAGTCACGGAACGAGGTTTGTTTTTTGGTAGCCATTTTGTAGCATTACATTGAAATGTTCTATTAGAGGACCGTGATCAGTCTCGGGATTCTATTTCTTCTGCATTGTGCTTCACCCCTTGAATGTCCTTCTCGACAAATCATTAGGAATTGAAACAATAAGGAACAATATTAGTTAATAAATTATTTATAATTTAAAAGAGAAAAATAAGTAAAAATTTCAATTAGAAGGGTTTTTATAACATAGATAAAAAATTGTGTTGACTAAAAACTTAATAAACCAGGTATTTAAATGTTAGCAAGTTTTTTGTGTAGTACCTATCTAATGATGAACGAAATAAATCATTTAAAATAATTCCATAATGGGTTTTTCACTCCACTAATAGTTACTCAAAACCGATTCACACGCGGTAGCATCTGGGAAATTCTCAAAGAGGTGTTATCATTTTGGAAAAAATTATGATTTCACATACAATAAAAGACTAAGTGGTTCCAATCACGAAAAATTTAGTACTCTATTTCTATCATTCTGTCTTAACTGGCCAGTATTAACTTTCATGTTTTTCCCCCAACCGTCGATCCAAAACTGTTGATTTGTAGCTAATTTTAAACAGCAAAAATCAACCAGCAATTTTACTACAAAAATGTTTATAAATCACTGTTTAAAAAAGTTTTAAAATCACGAAGATTCACGTAGATTTTTGGTGAATTATTTACTATTAAACTGGAGATAATGTCAAAATTCTGTTCATTGATGTCGCTAGATAGTTTTTTTTAAGTTCTTTCGAAAAACATAATCTGTATATAATAGATTCTGGGTGAAGGGTAGGGCTTTACCACGTTTGACAGGTAACATTAGTATCTGAAAACGTTAAAACACCTGGTAGCCGCCAATGATCCGTAGTTTGTCCTCATACTTATTCTTTAAAGACGCACTATTATCAGCGTACTACCAAACCCTCTATTCTCTAATTTAACATGTTTAGAGTCTATACTTGATCCGGAAACATTTCGTAGATAAATATGATGGTAACATTGATCTTATTGGAGAAGCAGGTAGTCGAGATGGTTACCTTAGTAATTAAATTACTTAGTAAATCAAGTAGTTATTCTATTCTTGCATCTTGAAAGTGCTTTGATTCTTCATAATTATCAAGCATGGGGACTTGAGAAGCCGCCTTTCAATAATTCATGGCTACTAGTGGTCTTGTCACTGGAAATGTGTTATAGGGGCCTATCATATAAATAATTCCTAAATGGTTTTTCAACGTCACCAAAATTTGTTAAAAACAGCGTCACGTGACGTATTTAATTAGTGTATCCAGTTCTCAAGAGCTGCTTAACATTTTTAAAAACATCTACGTTTTCAAAAATGTAAAAAACTAGGGGCCGCGATTCACGACAAATACTGCGTTCTTATACCTGCTTCTCCCTATATATAGTCAATATTACCTTTTAAAATTGTTACATATCCTCCCTCCAAAAACCGCTGATTATAGCTAGTTTCAGAGAGCACGAACGGATAATTTTCAATTATTTCAAAAAAGTTAATCGGCAATCGATTTTAGATTAACGTATAAGAATATAACAAATTTGAAAGTTAACATTATTATTATAATGAGAAGCAGATAGCCGCTTTGGACTGGGCCCCATATCCTTATAAAATAATGACTTAATTAAGTGATTAATTAATTTATCCAAAACAAAGTAGAAAAAAATTTAAAAGGTAGCACGTTGTAAATTAGGTTTTCATAGTTCAAAAATGCATTAAATGGTACAGTTCGAATCCTTGTGTGGTGAAAGTGATTTTAATAATTAATAAGTATGGGGCCTTGAGGAGCCGTTGGGGTCGTTCCAAAATCCGTTGCTACTAATAGTCTTGTATTAGAAATTGTGTTGGTAAAAAACTTTATGAAACGGGTTTTGAAATGTTTGCTAGTTTTCTTTTGTTCAATATTATCTAATAATGACGACCAAAACCAGTTATTTAAAATAATTCCTAAATGGGTTTTCAATGACACCAAATTGACACCAAAAACCGCTTCACGCGATGTCATTTTGTTCTCGTTCACTTGTCTTGGTGTTAGGGCCTACGGAGCAGCTAACCTAACAATTTATAATTTTATTGAATCCAACTGTTGAAATATTTAATAATAACAACCATAATAATAAATAACGATGGATAAGTTACACGGCTTGAGAGAGATATTTTGGCCTGCTGATTTGTAGATAAGGCTGTTTACGTATATCAGCGACGGCCCGGGGCAGCGCTGCGCCTGCCGCGAGCCGCGGGCAATGTAGCTACAGCTCGCGCCGCGGGGGCTGCGTCCCGCCTGGCACGGCGCAGCCGGCAGCCGCACCGCACTGTGTAGGGCAACAGAGAAAGTATGCAATAAATTGATGTAGTAAACTAAAAAACACTACGAATAAACTCTCAGAATAAAAAATAATTGTGGATATTACACGATTTGTTTAATCATATGTTCTTTGAAAGATAAAGCAAACAAAAGATAAAAAATAAATAAAGAAAAAAAGATAAAAGAAAAGATAACCAAGATGAAAGATAAAGATTAGAAAAAGATAAAAAATATATCAAAGAAAAAAATAAGATAAAAATAAAGAAAATAAGATAAAAGATAAAGTAGTAATAAAAGAGTTATTTTGCGCAAGCCGTTTATTTTGCTAAAAAAAGTTTGATTATTTATTTATTTAAAACACTATAATCTTTGTTACACTTAAAAAAAGGTTATGTTAGAATTTGATAGGCCACAGACAGATCTGATAGGTCTCTTGGATAAAAAATTGAATTGACTGTAGGATACCTTTAGAGTGTTTTAAACAAATATACATAATTGATTTGTATTGCTCAGATATGTATTAACTATCAAAACAAGCAGTCAAATTCAACTGCTGTTAAATAGATAATACACAAATATACACTTATGTATTATTAAACAATATGAAATAACAAATAATTAAAGAAAATTATGCAATTTTCATGTTCCTAATAACAAAAATTCAGCAATAAAACAATACGCATTATGCACCAAAAATTAACGGTACTTAAACTAAATGCAATGATGTTGTTTCTGTAGTGGAGAATCGTATTCTTGCTAAAAGGCTGTAAATAATTTTTAAGTTTATTTTTTGCAGTTAATTGTTTTAAAATTTATAAATTTGGAATCAATTTAATTTTTTGTAATGAATAATTTCCTTCATAGTGATTTTTTTACTTAGTGTATTTGTACAATAATTAACTTTTATCAACATTTTCTTCCATAGCTGTCACTTGGATTCTGTGGGTTGTTAAGTGCCAATAAAGCCTCAAAACAGGTAAAACGTCTTGGAGGAATAATTATTTCTCGTTAAAATTTCGAAAAATCCGACTTGGCACTTTGTACCCAGAATTTATTGAAAATTGTATCATTTGTACATTTTGTATTGTTGTACATTTATATAGTACAAACAAATGTAATGTATATGTGATTAGAGACATAAATTCTTCCTTTCTTTCTTAAATTAGCTCTTGTCAACTTTTTAATCAGTTAGGAAAAATTTTGATTCAATCCGCGTTTAGATATTGATTATGCCCTCCTTTTTGGGGTTGGCTCACGTTGTCTTTTGACTTGATACTGCTGAGGAATTTTCTATGTTAGAGCTTTGTTTTGCCATACGGAATTTGATGGTGAGCAGTTGACCTTCCCACTTCAGCCCAACTCGTCTTGGGTTTCAAGAACATGTCCACCACAGAATCATGAACAGAGCCACCACTGATATTTTCATGTTTTGGCTTGTGTACAGGTTATCCAACGACTGTTAATTGAGTAGTTTTTCTGCGATAATCGCGTTCTCTGACAAGTCGCAAAACTTCCATAATAAGGAAAAGTAAAGGTTTTACATAAAACAATCCTCAGCACTAAGACTCTTAGACATAACATCAACACTAAGACAACGCAAACTCAGCCTCAAATAAGTGATAACAAATATGAAGACATAGGAGAAGTCAAAAATGTACCTAATTGATTGAAAATATAACTATAATTTTAGTTAAGTACTGATTTAGTCTAAGCACTGTTTATTTGGCGCATGCAGTATAATTTTAACATTTTATATTAAAGGTTTACCGCTGGTCTTAAAAAAATATCTCGAGCTTTTAACATGAAACATTTAAATAGTTCAGTGTTAAATTCAGATGATAAAGCTGGGATCGACGGTTTCTCGCATGTTAAATTTAAAGTCTGAAAGAAACAAGAATAGTAATTGTTATGCTCAAGGGAGAGAAAACGTTAAAGCGACTGACACTAATAAACAACACATTGGAATACTAAATAAGGTAGAGTATAGATTTAAAATATGACCGACGCTTCCTTAACTAATTTGTGTTTGCAACCCTAACAATAAGCTAAGTGGAGCTTTTAAATTCATTAACGAATCTCCGTTCGACTGACAAGTTTAAGAGAACTCATCAAGAGCATTAAAACCATATTAAAGTTAACAGTGTTTGTACGGAAGGGCGGGTTGGAGTTAATCCACTGGCTTTAGGCCGACGCAAACGAGGCTGTTGTCGCTAAGCAAAGCGCCAAACGAAAAAACAACAGATTATCCACCAGATCTGCTATAAATCACACTCGTTGCTATGGAATACGTGGCCGCGCGATCGTCGATAGCGATCAGAGGTGTTGACACTCGGTGGTCAGTCTCTAGATGGTTCCGTTTAAAGTTTCCGGTAACGGTTTGGCACATTAGCAGATGGGGATTAAATAGTTTCCTTGTAAATCCACGGCAAAGTTTTGGTGAACCATATATTTTAGTTTACAATTTGGCGAATTTTGTTTATTTACAAGTTAACAATGTTTTCATGAAACACATTTACCTGTGATTTCATACTGGAATTTTTCATGATACATGTGTTTCTATTCAACGGCAGATTTGATTTTATCAGGGATTAACTTGGACTTCTACCACTCCTTACTTAACACCTTGAAAAGTTATTTGAATATCAAATTAGTTTATTTGTAAAAAAATACATTTCACGGCTTGGAAATTTTGCAAAAATTAATAAGTTGTTCATAAAAAAATTCAAGTCAAGTGGTTTCACAATCATGTAAACATCTGCATAGAGAAGCCACACCTTAAACTATACACATAAAAAACTAATTAGCTGGCCTGGCGAGTGTTATAGATGCGCAAATCTACGCAAGTTTCAAAGAAAAAACTTTTCGATGACAGCGGCAACTTCCAACAGAGAAATTAAACTGTAATTTTTTTACATCACCTCTATCATGTAATGACACTAGAAACGATATAGTTCAATAGAATTTGTTAACATGTTAACATCATAGATAATTTTTCGCCAGCTTGTAGCGTGTGGTTGTCTTGTTATCCAGTCCAGGATATCTGCCGGATAGGATCAGCTGATGGCCTGCTTACTGCTTGTGGGTCCCATGTGTTTCTCATAAGCAGGATTAGCACTTCCTGTAACATTCCTCAATCCTTTACCTCCTCCCTCCTCCATCCGCCCACCCTCACCGCCCTTGCTCCTTCCTACCCCTAGTCGTCAATCATTTTTCGCTACCCGGTCTCCATGTTGTGTGATGAACTATTCGGGCCCGGGAAGAGTCTTAGTGTACGGGCAGAAAGCCAACGATGTTTTACTCTCCTTGCAGAAAAATGCGGTTTTCTTCCCTTGTATCAGAATATTAATTTAAATGTTACAATATTATTTTTAAGATTTACTCATAACCACAAAGTACAATTTTATTTCAGCCGTTGGTTTTTTGTTGGGAATTTTGTAGTAAAAATAAAATGCAGTTAATGTTGACAGTAATTTTTAGACAATATACAAAGGCGTTTATTTTTTCTTCAAAAATATCCTTGCAAATCGTTGTCAATTTTTTAAATATTTGTTTTCTACATTTTTATGAAGCGCCAATCTAAATTCTGTATTCACGATATAATCATAAACAAATTATTATACAAACAGGAAATGAAACTAAATATTTGATTTTTGAACTTTTATTAAACTTATTTTATATTTTTGTTTATGTTTGTAGATGTTCTGACATTCACAAACTATGCATTCAGTAGAGGCTGATTAGAACCACACTATGGTCGGTTACAGAACAAAGGACTATTTACTTTTTCTAGCACATGCTGTATTTCTACTCAGATTATTAATATTCAATTATGACTTACTATTTTCCTTTTTTTGCCTATTATTAGTTTTTCAATCACAGTATTTATGAATTTAGCTTCCAAGAAGGTTCCCTTCAATATTAATCCTGATACAAATTTGACACAGAAATCAATTAAAATTGAATGTCAAAAATGTACCGCTATAAATTTTCTGAATTTGGTTTTTTGCTGGATAACAATGTAATTAATTTTATTATTTAATTGGCACTGTTTTTCATATTGTTCACAAACTTTTTATTGCATTTTTTCCAAATAACTTTAATGCGTTTTTTATTGCACTTTGTTTTTATTAGTTATGTCCACGACCGATTTAATCCCGAAGAGTCACTTTTTGACAACCGCGTCTATAATAGTGAAACTACGATTTACACAGATTTATACGATATGATAAAGCAAGAACGGTACTGTTGTAGAGCAGTCGATCTACGTTGTTGAAGTTAATAGTCTACACTACACTAAAGTGTATCGTCTTGTAAATTGATCACTCTAGATTTCCTAAGACAAGCATGTAGATTGAAGTAATTTCAAGCTTCAGCGTAGTTTAAGAGTAACTCAAAAGAAGAAATTCCAAACTTTTGATGTTTATTGTTTGTTTGACAGGATTTATTTGTTTGTCTCGTTTTCATTAAAGAATTGAAACACATAAAAAATACACTTATCCGGTTTGCCAATGTAAATGTGTGTTTATTTTTATTAATATTTATTTATAACCTTAAACATTTATTTCATATTTATATCTGCATTGTATCTATCCAGAAAAGAATTTATATTCACAAACTCGGTGTAATTATAAATTACTCTCTATTACTTTTGCTCAAGTCTTTTGTCTTTTGCTCAAGTGTATATTTTTGAATTTGAATTGTTTGCAGACATAGATTATTTTGAGGTAAAATTGTGAGTGAATTAATGCATAACACAAGAACAGAAGGGGTCCAATTACCGATCCCTGAGGAACGCCAAGTTGCATTTTTCAAGTTCCTGATATAATTTTCGTGATAGAGTTTACTTGGTTTGTTTTTTCAACAACTAGCTCGCCACTAGT
This sequence comes from Flexamia atlantica, assembly GCA_035578135.1. NCBI lineage: Eukaryota > Metazoa > Arthropoda > Insecta > Hemiptera > Cicadellidae > Flexamia > Flexamia atlantica. The sequence goes on along the minus strand of JAQJVK010000006.1, from coordinate 53,692,935 downwards.
TAAAATTCATTAAATTTCAAATGCCAAATTGTATTTATTTGAAAAAATATATAAAGGCTAACAAAATCATGATTCACTGACAGAGCCATGAAGATTCCATAAAGATTATTGTTTCCCTTGGACTCCCGCCGGCGGCGGCTGCTGCTACCGCACATCGCGTTAATTCCCCTCGGCCGGCGGCCCCTCTGGTCACCCATTTTGAGTGCGGGGGAGCCATTTTGGCCGTGATCGATGCCGCCGCGCCATTGGTCAGCCGTGACGTCATGCCCTCATTACATGCCAACTCTTTGTTTTGGCGGGGGATCGGCCCCGGTCCCCGCGAGGGGAAACTTTTAACTAGACATCGATTTTACGAGCCAACTAAGATCCGTCTTGATTAGGCGGCGGGTGCAACGCGGTGACGACGCGAGATTGCTGCTGTTTACTGGGATTGTGAATAGGCCTGGTGTAATTAAAGTTGGAATCTAACGGGCTAGGCTGAAACATGGCCTATCGAGTTCATGAGTTTATGGGATCGGGTCGTAGATAAAGAAAAGTAAGTGTTGTAGTAAGGCTTTATGAGCTTAGTTGTATGGATTAATTTAAAATCGCATACATTACAGATGATTTAATTCAGTAAAATAAACCCCGCCTGCAGTGAGTGAACATCCAATCCGAACGAGTACTTGTGCTTTGGGCGGACTATTGCTATATGACTCTAACTACTATGATCTTCAATACAATTTCAGCTCCTCTAGCTTGAGTGGATAAGTAATTTTATATTTGGCCGCAAGTTTGTTTGAAAATTATCTATAAATCCTTCATACGGCTGAATACAGTTCAACATCAATCAATTCCAATTTCAGCTTCTTGAAGAAAAGAGACTTAAGCATATAGTTGTAAAAAGACTCTGCTCCTAGTGGTTCGTTTGAAAATCATCAAACATAAAACCTTAATTTAGGCTGGTTGGAACTTGCAAATTGTCTCATTTGTTCATAAAACCGATCCTAAAGGAAATGTTGACAACAACTGTTTTTATTTGAGGGGTCTAAGTGCAAAACTCTCATGTTCTCCAATTTTTGGCGAAATTGACCTAAAATATGATTTTTGTTGTCCGCTTTAAACACACGTGTCTATGAATACGACATAAAGTATAACTAACATTTTTCCATTTAAATTAAATGGTGAAATTGAGGTTCGTTTCCAAAACTCTCATTCTCCTATTTGTCGTATTTTTCAAAACTTACATTCTCCTACGTCAATGAGACGCGTTCATTTTGGTCACATGACATTGTTTTTCAGTGACTACTATAGTACCAAAACTAACAATCTCCAAAATAATGTAGTGCAAAACTGACATTCTCCAATGCTTAGGAGCAAAACTTACATTCTCCAGAATATTTTGTTTGATTTCCCTTGTTTCCTACATTTGTATTTTTAAATGTATTCAGTTAGCACAGACCACAAAGAAAATGTAAAACAATCTTCAACAGTCCTTTTTTTAAAAAGAGAGTTTTTTCGATTCCTGTAAAATTTAGAAAAGTGGATAATGCAAGTTTTGCAGTTAGACCCCTCTACCATTGGAATCTTTTCCAAAACACTATTTCGCACTTAGTAGGCCTATCTTTGTTTCATGTCCTATTATATACTGTAAACAATACATTGTATTTCGAGTCTAGAGTCTTGACTAATGATGTTCTTTGTCTTAAGTTTCTCTTTCTCTAAGTTGAAGTTGGCATCTTTCGCATCTTGTAAATCACCTTTAAATTCTACAGTAGGCTAAATTAATATTAATCATCAGAATAGGAGGTTCAGAATGGTCAGATACTTGAAGAACATCACCACTTGAAAACTGTTACATTACTAAGTTACAAAACTTGTTATAAACAAATTAACATAGCGGTTTGGTAATTAAAGTTGCCGAACATGAAATTAATACGGCAGGCCGTTATGACTCAAGTGGGCTCTTTTCTGTAACAGTATCTTACCCCCAAGGAGTTTACCCAAGAACCTTTCCAGAGAATTTTCCCAACATCATTTACCCACGAACGTTTGAAAAAAACCATAAGTCTGACACCCACCAACACCATACTTTTTAATGAAAGTACTTTACAGAAAATTGAACGTAAAATAGTTCATTTCGTTACTAGTCCGGAAAGTGGCAGCACTTTCGGACGAGTCCCGAACAGTACTCTTCATCACACCACCTTTTATTTAATATTTTAAAACTTCTTAGAACGTTAAAAAATTTTGAGATTATATTAGTGTTATCAATGGTTACATTTCTGTTGTTTACTAACAAAACATAATTTGTACCCAGCTGATAATTCATTTGCTCTTTTTAATATAGAGTACCTGGTGGACCGAGCCAATTTCATGTTTACCAGTTCATCCAGTTACTATAAAATATTTTAATGCCATAAAATTGATAAATATAACCTTTTTTATTGCTCCATGGACTCTTCATCCCACCTGCTGTATTTTCTCTGATAGCTGTAGATTCCAAACAGCTGTTATGATTACTTCATTTGTTTACACTTTCCTTGTTTATTTTCGTTGCTATCACGGCAACCCATAAGGCAAATGTTAATATTTTACAGCTTTAAAATTAGATTTATTACGTTATTAGATTTTCTCTGGCCAAGTTATCTGCATAAAAGACGTTTTTGAGTCATAAAGTACTTATTTCCAGACTTTGAAGGAAATCCTCGGAGCCGTTTTAGAGATAATTGTGCAAGCATACATCATACAAGCACGATAACATTACTCATATAAGAGTACAGGATAGGATAGGATTCAGGATATTTGAATCAACCATGTTTATATTTGTATGTTTGTAAACACTCCTTATCAGTACTTTTTCCAGTTTTTATATTAGAGTTTACACAATTCACCTAGTAACGGTTAGTTTCTATCACAGCTGAGAGTATTTGAAACAGTAGTTTAACGCGATGGTATGATGAAATAATAATTTTTTATACAAATTTTCCTTCGGGCACGAATATTAAGAAAAGAGTTGATTTTTTAAGATTTATATCGAAAAAATAAATTTCAAGGACCATCTGATTGCAGTTGCATAACAAAAGCTGCTGAGCAGCCGGAGTCCAGTGGTCCCTTATAATATATATGTCTATTGATTATTATTTTTATATTTATTGGAAACTTTACAATCGATAAGGCTTTTTTGTTCCACGATTTACCCACACATATTATACACTAAACACGCGTCTTTGTGTGCAAATGTGCAAACTGGCTTTAGATTTTTTATTTAGGCAATATAAATCGAAAACCCGTGAAAAACTGATTAAAATCAAGTTTGTTTTGACATAAGCGAAAATGTAAACACAAGAATGTCTATACAACTTTGCTCTGTTCGTGACACCTTTGCGGGGTCCGCACCATCACGAACAAAATCATCTAATTACATAACATTTCAATGTTGACATTCATAACAAATAGCTAATAACTTATCAAATCACATCTTTCTATCTGGGACTTGCCTTTCTTGATAAGGGAGGAGTGAATTGCCAAATTATTTTCTAAGAACCGGAGAAGGCACAAGGCAACATGTAATGAATGTGGTGTGATGAGATGTAAACTAAAGGTTCTTGAATAAACAAACGACATAGTTGAAATCCGTGCGCCAATGTCGTACGATGAGGTTCAGTGGAAGAGACCCCTCGGGCGCTTGGACGAATTGAAAACAATATGACAGAGCAATTCACAGTTTGACATTTGACTCCCAATCAACGTGAGCAGTGCAGTAGCGTCGGCGTCGGCGGCAGTGGCGGCACGGTGCGACGCGACGTGTGTAGTGAGGCGGGGGCGGTGGGTAGAGCAGGCAGTAGCGGCGACGCTTCTCTCCAGTCTCACAGTTCTCACGGAAACACATGACACCGTCCAGTCTCACCCCGACCCCTCACTCACATCCGGTAGTGACGTCATCGAGCTGACCTGCCCTACACCGCCATCACACACCTCCGCTATATAACATTGGGACCCGTGCGGGGATGGTTAAGTCTGAAATGTATAAATCGTTTTCATTATCACAGCTCGTGAGCTCAAGTTTCTGGACGTAAACATAATTCGCTATTTTTATTTGAGAGGAGCAATATTTTCCAAGCCTCCCTCTTTAGATCGCTTTTTAAAGATACGTTATTTCAGTTTTGAGGAATAAAAGCTTTGTGATCTTGCGGTCTTGGGGTTTTTGGACTTTGGAAATTCATCAATATTTTAATTTTGTACACACCTGTTCTAAAAAAGGAAATATCATTTTCTGGTTCTGATTTAGTATATTAGTACCTGGTGGACCGAGCCTTGCTCGGTGTTATTTCATGTTTACCAGTTCATCCAGTTACTATAAAATATCTCAATGTCATAAAATGTATCAATATAAACCTTTTTTATTGCTCCATGGACTCTTCATCCCACCTGCTGTATTTTCCCTTGATAGCTGTAGATTCCAAACAGCTGTTATTATTACTTCATTTGTTTACACTTTCCTTGTTTATTTTCGTTGCTATCACGGCAACCCATAAGGCCAATGTTAAAATTTTACAACTTTAAAATTCGATTTATTACGTTATTAGATTTTCTCTGGCCAAGTAATCTGCGTAAAAGACGTTTTTGAGTCATAAATTACTTATTTCCAGACTTTGAAGAAATCCGCGGAGCCGTTTTTGAGATAAATGTGCAAGCATACAAGCAAGCATACAAGCAAGCACGCACGGCCGGACGATAACATTGCTCATATAAGAGTATAGGATGCATAAACTTCACACGCAACTAAAACAAGAATGTAAGAATGTTATTCAATTACTGTAAAATGTATCTCATGGTTTCCCCGTTGACTGAAATAAACAAAGAAAACGGATCTAGGAGATTGAATTTCGTGTTGAGATTAAACTCACCAGAGCTATGAAGGCCTAATGTGGGAACTGTTTGAAATTCTGTAAAATGAGCACAAAGTTTAGGGTACTGAATTACTTAGGGCAGTTGATTCATTATTTATGATTCATATAGTTTATGTACTCAAAATCCTCGTTTAAGGTGGTAATAAACATAGTAAATACTTTTATCCTTATAGCATTCCATGGAAAGATTTTTATTTGACATTCGTTAAAATCTAATAAATGAAAGCAGAGAAATTTTTATTTCCATCCCCCTTGGACTGAAAATCTCATTGAAGAGTTTTTATTAGTTATTAAAGATGACGTTATAAAATTAATTAATTTGTTCCAATTAGCAAGTCCTCGCGGGGGAGAGAGCTTTCATCGATTTCAGCGTTCTTGGCGAGATTCCTCTTTCGCCTCCTTCATGAATACCCTTTAGCATAAACTAATTAAAAATCGCGAATACTTTTAATAATTTTTCAACTTTACTTTCCTGGAATTTTTAACATTGATTACAACACTGTAATAATCTCGTTAATTTGAATACTCTTATTGGATATTTATACTGTTGAGTTGAGGGGCACAAGCTACAAAATAGGGTTGTCGATTATTATATAAGCCTAAGTTCCACAACAGATTTTTTAGATCGAACGTTTTGACACTCTTGTCTCAAACGTTGAATTACATGATAATAATTTATTTCGCCATTTACAAGTTTTTTGAATTGGCTAACTTGGTGCTTGGCTCAATTTAGGCAACAGATTGGCAACTTAATGCGTATTGTCGTGCCCGTTTTTTCTAGCGGCATCAAGTTTGTTGGGCTGTTAGTCCATCCAAATTACACTGATATCAAAGTTATTATTGGGTTTATCTGTTCTTTGGGACCTAAAGATTTTAAATTAACGAAATTATCTTTGATACAAGTGCAATATACGTAACAAAACAACCTAGAAATCTTAACGCCACCCGAAAAAACGGGCACGAAAAGGTGCATTGGGTTGCCAATCTGTATCTGTAATATCAAATAATAAATAATTTGAAGTATATCTTCTTCGTTTATGTGTCAATGTCTTGGTGTCATTTAAATGTATTTTTCAAAAAATCATCAACTTTATAAAGTATACCCTCTATTAAAATCATTTTAAATTTTTTTATATTGGTTGATGTCTTGTTCTTTTTTAGATTTAATGATAATTTATTATAATTTTGATACCTTTGTAATGGATAATTCTTTTGAAGAGAGAGTTTCTATGAGCAGGTATCTCAAGGTTTTGATTCGAACGAAGATCCAATAATTCTGGATTTTCGAAATATGATAAATTATTTTTGACAAATACGATTGTTTCGTAAATGTATATTGAAGGTAAAGTCATGATTTCAAAAGCTTTGAACGCATGAAAAATTTGCAGGGTTCCTTTAATAAACTAAAATTCTTAATGTTGATTTGAGTAAAGTAAATAGTCGTTTTAAATTCGTAGTTACGCTTCCCCAAATTGGAATTTGGGAAGCGTCATAAGGACATCTTCTCGGCAATTTGCTGCAAATCTTCTAAATCGAGACAATGTATTTGATATATTTTCATATAAATTATTAACATGTAGATTAAATTTTAGACTTTTATCTACAATTAACCCCAAAACGTTTTCAGTTTCTGAAGGTTTAACAAGTTAATTACCTAAAATAAATTTTTATTTTGTTCTGATGGTGTATTTGAAAGTTCAATGTATTTTTATTTTCTTAATATTAATTGGAAATCCATTTTTGTTAAACCATTGAATAATGTTATGCGAATTTATATAACTTTTAATTTCTAGGTTATATTTATCATGGTCTTTTATAATTATTGTTGTGTCATCTGCAAAAAGACATAAATTTGAGTTTGACACGGATTCATTGAATTATTGATGCATATTATAATGAGGACTGGACTTAAACCCGATTCTTGTGGTACTCCAGAAGTTATTTTCATTTCATTTAATATTGTATTTCTTTGACATCTGTCACTGTCGATGTGAGGATTACAACGGACTGTGATCTTTTACTTAAATAGGATTCAAACCATTCATTTGACTTTCCATGTATTTCTATATTGTCTAGGTTTTCTAACAATAAAGAATGGATGACATTATCGAATGCCTTTTTTAAGTAAACGAAAATTGCCATTGAATGTTCTTTTTTATCTAGTGAAGCAACAATATCGTTAATTAATTTATAAATTGCATTTAATGTTGACATGTTTTTTATAAATTCATATTGGCAATTAAACAAAATACTTTATTTATAAAGATGGGAGTTCAAACGATTCAATACAACTTTTTCAAAAATTGTATTGAATCGTGTATTGAATACATGTTAGTTTAGATGTAAGTCTACAATTGGTTGCATTATATGGGCCACCTTGTTTTAATAAAGGTACAATTTTGGAACTTTTTAATGCTTGGGGAAATTCACCTTGTTCTATGGAATAGTTAAAGAGAATCTTCAATGAGTATGCTATTTCTTTTTAACATTCTTTCACCAATTCAACCGGTATTCCGTCAAGTCCAACTGCATTTGTTATTTGTAACGATTCGATAGTATCCTCGACTTCCTGTATTGTTGTGGGATTTAAAAACATAGTTTGTGTTGCATTATTTTTAACATATTTTAAATTTTATTTTGTAATTAGTCTTGTTGGCAACATTTATAAAAAAAGTCATTAAACGTATCTCGGGAAGAATCCAGGAGTTTAATTTTATTTTCTTATTTATTCTTCTTCCCTTTTTTGTTTTCGTTGATTATTTTCCATACAGTCTTTGACTTATTATTAGATTTTTCTATTACATTTCTAATATTCGTAGATTTCTCTTTTCGAATTTGAAAACTGGTCTCTTCTGACCGTGTAAGGATATTTAGTTTTTACAGTTTTTACTAACATCAGAACTCTTTGAGAAGGGCTTATGGTTTATGGGTTCACCTGATTCCATTTCAAGTTATTTTGGATCTCATTTCACTCCAAAGGTTTACACTATTTTGTTCATTTTATGCCAGTGTAAATATGAAAAACGTGATTCGTGACGAACTATTGAAGGTAAAAGTTCAGAAATGTATATTTTAATAGGATGAACCTTTTGTTATAAATCAGCTAGTAATACCACTGGTAATTCCACTTTAACCGCTTACATTCTCACCCTCTCAAAATCTCTGTAAACATTTTTCGGATGCCGAATTTATTAGATTGATTATTTGGAAATTATCTGCCCCAAAATCTTAGAAACTCTATAAAAAGTTGTGTAAAACATTTCCCTTTAAACGCCAACCATAAGTAATGTATACAGAACCCTCTAATTAGGGACACCTTGTGGAAAAATGAGTAGTTTCCGCCGCCGAAAAAGAGATGGCGCCACTTTCATTTTCAGTCCGATTGGAATTGTTGTATGAGTTAACGAATCAAGCTGACTTTCCAAAGTCAAGCAGATGGTTGTTATATTTTGACAGTTCTATGTTATTGTTTTGTTCACAAACATTCTCATTTTGACATTTTAGATAGTGAGTAGGAGCGCGGACTACGGAGCCGCTGCTTTGCCGCGGCGGAACAAAATTAACATTTGATGTCCCTATATTTAGAGGGTTCTGTACACATTGCCGTAAGGGACATCATAATTCCCAAAGTGATTGGTGATTCGCAAAAATCTAATAGCGACCACTTAATGGGGCTCCTTTTCGAATTAATTCGCCTCGTAAAGCCAGAAGCACGGTCACATAGTCGCCTCCATTGTCCATTTTCATAAGTATTAATTTTCATATTTTCCCTTGCATCACGACCCATCTAAAAAAAAACCCTCCCGGCTGTGATTTTGCGTCTTCTAAACTCCTCTCCTGAATGAACTTCGCTGCACGCGCCCGATTCACCTCTTTGTCGCAGTAGCCGCCGGCAGACTGTTACTTTACTTCGCCTCTTCTGGCAGCAGTTTGCAGACGGCACAAAGACTGTTTGCACACTCAAGTATCTAGGTTCACGCGCGACCTGCGACGTCGCTAAGGATTAAGCATCTGCCCCGTACCTGCCACCCCCGCCCAGCCGCTAACAAATAACCTCTTACCCTCGATACACGCGATTTCGGAACTTGTTTGTTGTTTTTCGGCTCCTGTTCTGGCCTGTAGGCGCGCGCCTTGAACTCTTTTAAAGCCCTTTTTAAAGCTATTGGAGGAAAAGGATCAAAGAACGAGATAGGCTGAAAATGTTTTGTAACCTGTCAAGGAGTTGTCTTTTAAGTATATGTAGAGTTAGTGGTGTCATCTTGTTGGGTAACTAGGTAAATAACTGGTGATTGTATAAACCATTGTCGTTTAAAGTCAATGGCGAAACAATTACTATATTTGGTACCTAAACTATACGTACCTAAATTGGGGGATTGTGTTGTCCTTATAGTCTTAGTTTTTTATTCTGATTTCAACGAAATGTTTTCAAACCAAACATTTTTAAGAACAGACGCACAACTGTGTATGATTAACATTTCTTAAGCTATAATGTGAAGGATGTCTTACACGCCCGCGATAGTATCCGTTTGTGTTTTTAAGGTGCATAAGTTGTAAGTTAACATTTATTATGTGCATGTTTAGGCCCAAGTTCGGCTCGTAACAGCACTGCACATAATGTGACTACCCCAGCGAGAAGGTATTTCTCCTGGGTTCCTTGCTGTTCCTTGACGTAAAGTAAAGATATTCCTCTTGACCTGGTGTGTCGTGTTGCAGGACTGACCGCGATGGCGCTGCGCCACTCCCTACTGAAGGACAGCCACGCCGCCGAGCCCGCCGACTCCGAGGGCTCCCCCCGCAGGGACGCCACCTTCCCCGGCCACATGCTCGCCCCTCAGCACCTCTTCCCGCTCATGAACCCGCTGGCCTACCCCGGCCTCTTCCACCCCTTCACGTGGCCTCCCACCTCCACCGACCACGTCACCTCCACCTCCTCTCTGCCGGTCAAGACGAGGAAGCGGAAGAAGAAGGAGGACATGGAGCCGGCGCCCCTCTCCCCGCCCACGTCGGGGTCCTCGCCCCAGTCCACCGGCTCGGCGCAGGAAGTCGGCGGGAAGAGTAGTGCCGAGAGGACCGAGAACCGCGAGAAGGTGTTCACCTGCGGGATCTGCAACAGGAGTTTCGGCTACAAGCACGTGCTGCAGAACCACGAGAGGACGCACACGGGCGAAAAGCCTTTCGAGTGTAGCCAGTGCCACAAGAGGTTCACGAGGGACCACCACCTGAAGACGCACATGAGACTCCACACTGGGGAGAAGCCCTACCACTGCACCCACTGCGACCGCCACTTCGTGCAGGTGGCGAACCTGCGGCGGCACCTGCGGGTGCACACCGGCGAGCGGCCCTACGCCTGCGAGCTCTGCGCCTCCAGGTTCAGCGACTCCAACCAGCTCAAGGCGCACATGCTGATCCACAAGGGCGAGAAGCCCTTCCACTGCCTCCAGTGCGACGGCAAGTTCCGCCGCAGGCACCACCTCATGCACCACAAGTGCCAGGGCCGCGACCCGGAGCCGCTCGACAGGTAACTGTTCCCCAGTCTACTGATAGTGGGCAACCACTGTCAGTCTTTAGCTATATGACTTTATGTTAAAACTTCTTTCTTCATCTATGATAATAGAAAAGGTTATGAATACAGGATACTCTATGGCCAATTTCATCCTGGTTTCTGAAGACAACCACATTCTCGATGAGCCTCAGTTTGGCTAGAGAGGATAGCCCTTGCAAGGGCGAAACATCCAGCAACACTAGTTCATCGACTATGCTGTTTTCTCCAGAAACCAAGATGAATAATGCGTCCTTTCCCTAGTCTGTTTTAATTCTGAAAGGAAAAAGGAAGTATTATCCAGAAAGTATTGTTTAACTAGTAAACTTTCATCCTTTCCATACGTTACACAACATATTAGTCTTTCCAAAATCTTGAAGATTCGTGTATACAAGGGCTTGTCGTAAAAAGCTGGAATAAGCTCTAAGTAATATGACTCAAAACATTTTAAATAAAATTGTTAGTGAATAAACAAGACCCCAAGTCTTCTGCACGTGGCAGAAGTTGCAGTTGTTTGACCTTTTTTCTTTGAATGATTCTGATTTCCGATTTTCTCTTGTCTGTTGCCTGTTATAAAACCTTACATCATTGTAATGTTTAACGGAAGTAAGACCAATCTCTGTTTCCTACCTACAGGTTCAGCCCGAGCTACGTGGACCCGGCCAGCCCGTACTACGAGGACCACTCGGACGACGAAGAGGAAGCCCACAACAACAACTCGCCGCGAGTGCGGGAGAGAAAGTCCAAGTCCGTGATCCGCTACCAGCGACTGCCGCCCCAGCTGGTGCCCGTGTCGCTGGTGGCGGCCGACCTGCCCGAGCAGACGGAGCCCGAGGACCTGTCCATGTCGTCGCACCGCCAGCAACACAACAACAACAACTCCGACTCCTCGCCGCGCTCCGACGACGACTTCAGCTACAGGCACCCCAAGTTCCGCGCGCACCTCGACTCCTAGTGCAGGACTCGCCGGCGGCGGCGGTGACGTGACGATCCGGGTGCTTCTGTGTGATGGGTGTGTTCACCGATAGATATAAAAATCTGTGTCAATAGTTATATTCGATAGAAGGACCAAACCGAAGTGATCATCAAAACCATATCAAAGCTGGATTCTTATATATTTTTCTAATCTCGAAGGTTCTTCGTTGGCCTAAACTTTATTAGAATTACATCGTGTTGTTAAAAATCTGGTTGTTAAACCATAGGATTACCTGCAATACCAGTGCTATCGTAGTTTCCTTGCTCAATCGTAATCGCTCAACTTATAGTTGAAATTCCTTTACATTTCATTGATATTTCAATGAGTTGTTGTTTTTCCTTATTTATTGTTTTGCTAGGTTAAATATATTTCTCGGGATAGAGCTATCTTCACGTTACTCGCTTTTAATATTATATTTGTTTTTGGTTTTGTTATATTTACCTCGCTGGCGTTCCATGCTGTACAAACATTCCTATACGTTTGTGATTTATTTATTGTGCCATTTATTTATTGTGACGATACTCTGGTTGGCTTTGTGGTTCTATTCACAGACTCTTAAAATTATAAATTAAAAATAATTGCTTGTTCAATTTTTCTAGAGAGTTTTTGGGCAAATCTAATTTTTATATTTTCAGTAACCTTTGGTTTATTTTTGTATTAAGATAAACAATATAAAATCTGTAAATAGAATCTAGTAAATTTATCTTTATATTTACAATAGTTTATTTTATTGCATTTTTTAATGCTCATTATTACAAAAAGTTATAAAAATACATTTTATGAAAAATATATGTGAAAGTGAAGCCAGCCAGAGTAATCTATATGTCGTATGCGCTTGTGTTGTTGGTTGTATAACTATACTGTAGATGAATATTGCATTATTGTTCGACAAAGTGATACAGGGTTGCAACACTATGGACTTTATTGTATATTGTACATCTCGTGTTACGTTAGTCGTGTACTGTAGTCTCATCTCGAACTAAGGCCAAGCCCCCTTAGCTACGCCGCGCTGTACCCACGTTTGGCCCAACAACATCAAAATGAATTTTGCTCTTCATTCAAATTTATTTTATATATTGATATTTATAAAAAATTTAATAAATAACATTTTTATTTAATGAATTTATTTATTAAAATTGATTTTATTTATACAAATGTATTTATTTCATTGAAATTTCAATAGCTAACGAATTGATTATATTTTATTTAATGTTTATTATTTTAGGATGTACAAGTCAGAATACAATTGTATTTATTTTATTATTTGAAGAACTCAAGTAATATATTTTTTACTATTTGAAGAACAGTTTTATTTATTTTACTATTTGATCATAATTTTTAAAGTTAAATATGATTTTTAAATAAAAGAAGGCATAAAATAAATTTATCTACTATGAGTTTCATTATAAGTATTTTTCATAAATTTATGATTCATTATGTGTTTTATTTTTAATTTTTTGAATAGAACCTATCCTTTATAACTTATTATAAACTGATGGGGAAATTCTAAATAAAACTTTTAAACTATTTTTAACCCTTATTTATTATTTCTTATGTAATACTTTACTGTGACACTACATTTTAAATTAAAATAAATCAAAGTCAAAAATTATTTGATGGAGTGATCAATGCATTGTATACTTAATGTCATATGCATTAGTTCTGTATTTTTACAACAACAGAATTGTAGGGCAAACTAGTAAGGTGTAATAATAAATGTATGCCTATAAATAAATTGATTACATTTATGCTGATAAGGTAGTTAACAATTTATACAAATTTTTAGTGCTAACAATTTTTTGACAAAATTTTAAATAATATTTTAATTATTATTTGAACTCTAAATATTGATAGAATTTGTTTTACAATTTAGAATTTTGTGATGTTTGATTCTGGCCAGCGTGCAGCGAGGCTAGCGCCCCAAGACTGATTACCTGTGTTTATAGCAATGTATTTTGTACAGACTGAGAGTTCGGAAGTGAGATATTGAATTGTATTTAATTTTGTAATATATTAAACCACCAATTGTGGAAACACGATGATCATTTTTTATTGTTGACCTGGATTGTCTTTCTTAATTTGTAAGTTATTAAAAAGGAACTGGATTTTAGTGAAAAGCAAGAATCCCAGTTGATCAAGTTCAATATAGGTAGGTAAATCTATATTTCAAACTAATCAACTCTATTGTAATTAAGAACTTTTTATTATTACGTCCCATCAAACTAATTTAAAACAACGTTTTTGACAATATTATCCTCGTGCTTTTGAGCAATTAGAATGTAATATTATATATTAAAATTGGTTATTACAAAAAAAATATTAATGTAAGAAAATAGATTTCTAATTATTTAATTAGTATTAACAAATATACAAAGAATACATTGAAACAAAATTCGCTGATTACTTGTGATTAATTACTCAATTCAGGCTTGATAAAAGAAATCATTTATTCATTGCAATAATAAATAACATACCAAAAAAGTAATACCCCCGTTGCAGCAGACCTGCAAACTCAGCGAATTTCAAATCCAAAACAACATATTTCAATCCAACATAGCGTGAGCTCCATAAGAATAACATAGGGAATGAGTATGAAGGTTTGCTGCTACAGGTATATTAAAACTGGGTGGTTTCAATTCATTATTTAGTAGATCTGAACTAGAAGAAGCTATTTACCAAGTTTTATCTATATATGTTGAGAAATAACCGAGATATAGAAATTTACTTATTTCCCATAAGGTTAACATTGGGACAACGTACTGTGTTTACCACTTTCAATATCTCGGTAACCAATGGACATAGAGCAGTGATTAAATTACTAAATTGTTTGTTTTTTTGAGCTGAATTCAATGGTGCCAACAAAAATTCGGTAGATTTTATTTTTCTATGTAAAAAACTCAAAATACCCATTTTTGGGGGGGTTTATCCCCCTTTACCCCCCCTTCCGGTAGTCCAATCGGGCTGGTTTACGAACTCGTCCGAGGGATTACCACTTTACATGTCTGTACCAAATTTCATTAAGATCGGACCATTTTTACGACCGCTATCGTGCTCACAGACACATATATATATATATATAGATATATATATATATAAAATTTCGAACGAATGGTGTTTTTTGCTTCTGGGGGCCCTAAAAAGAAAGGTTATCATGGTCTGGGGCTTAGGTCTTACCATGAGACCTACGGTAATAGCTTCTTCCCTATAGGGGAAATTCGCTAAAAACATTATACATATATTTTTACGAAATTATACTCATGAACTCGATTGATTATTAAAATGTCATTGTATAACTGATGTTGTTACAAATGACTTAGCCTTGATTTCCATGGAGGTCGTGTTAGTGATTATAGTGCAACTGTACCTCAAACTCTTACAACAGATCGTATACTAGTACCTAATACTGTAGCCCGTCCGTTTTTGATACTTAACAATTTAGTCCGGATAATTTTATCTAATAATCCCATGTGACATATAACATCGTAGCTAAACTAGACTTCTGATGCCCGGACGTGGGTGGGTGGGGGGGGGGGGGGTGGACAGATAACATCGTCTGTGATCCATCCTTCATTACCGTCCTCTAGATGGTGATTGCTCGGCAGCCGGTCCCATTGCCGTTGTCTCTCGCCATTTCGCCACCGCGATATCCACCTGCCTCTCACCTGTCCCCCCTCCCCCCCCCCGGCACGCGCTGCCCGGGGCCCCATTTCCGCGTGATGGGCCCCCGCGCGCCACTCCGCGCCCGCGTCGCGCGCGAGCGTTTTTTTGCACGCGACTGCGTTTTCTACCCCAAAACCCGTTAGGGGGTGGGTGAATACTATGATTAGTCGCATTCTGGCATATGTTTGAAAACCCTTCACAAAATATCACCTTACAAGATGTTACCCTGTTTTTTGCCCGCTTTAACCTACATTTCGCCTAACGGCTTGTTCCTACACCCTTTGTGTTCGATTATCAGAGCGAAACCCGACCGA
The DNA here is from genome assembly GCA_035578135.1 of Flexamia atlantica. NCBI lineage: Eukaryota > Metazoa > Arthropoda > Insecta > Hemiptera > Cicadellidae > Flexamia > Flexamia atlantica. The sequence continues at coordinate 53,677,554 of JAQJVK010000006.1, read as the reverse complement.
AATTCGCCAAAATAGGAATCGGTAAAAAAGCAAAAGCGGGCCTGTTTGATTTCCGAGAAACTGGATTCTGGATCTTCCTGATTGTGAGGCTGAAAGGGTGGTTACTCTACCCATAAAATACGGCTTCTAGTCGAACGAACAAATTGATTTATAGTTTACAAGTAATTCATTTTCAGGCGTACGGGTAATTTTCTTTTTGTTTACTTTGAGTCCAGAAAATTATGTGTTCGTCCACCACGAAAAACACAAGCAACATTTTGTTTGTTAAAATGTTGTACTCTTTTCAGCTGAGTGTTACCAGACGATTTGGTAAGTTTACATTTTTGCCGCCCGCCTAATTTCGTACATGCGATTAATGTGTAAGATAGCTAAATTGAAAAAATACTTCAATGCGCATGCCCACTAATGAATAGATTAATATAAATACTTACAACAAATTTTGTTATATTAGAAATATAAAATACCGAAAAATAAATTAAGTTTCTTTATCAAATTGCTGCATCCATTTTATGGCATTGCCGAGAATGATTTTACGACTAAATTATCTTGCCACTCAACGATAAAAACATTGGGAAAGCCTTCTTACACCTCCACTCCCCAATTTCTCTTCCTGAAACCATGAAAGCTGTAAGTCCGTAAGAAATTAACGAACGAATGAAAGGAAATTGAATCATCCAGGCTTTAACAAGTCTGGAGGTAAAAGTGACAAAAAATGTAAAATTACTTTTCACCACACTACGACTTAAATCACCTCTTATACAAACGTCATTTGGTGGCCGAAACCAGCTCTTTTCCGCCAGAATTTCGGCCCTAGGGCCCAAAATCTTTGCTAGTCTTTGACAGGTTCCAAAGATAGAATAGTTGCGATGATATAAATTTCCTAGCTTTTGTTTGTTTCAACCATGACAAAAAAGTTGTATCGTCGCTCATAACCTCGAATTTTTGTTTTCACGTTTGTCAATTAAATAATCAGATTTTTATGTTATATAGGGTATATTTCATTGTGTAGTGTGGTGAAAAATAGCACTTGCACCTCTGCCGAAAGGGCTTTGAAGCTCTCAATCGTTTTTAAATTCTCGACTTCGTCTCGAATTTTTTTGAAATACGATCTTGAGCCTGAAGGTCAATGAAATATGTTACCCTAAAATCTGATCTTGTTTTTGTTGTGAAATCCGAAATTAAATTACTTACATCTTTTATTCAAATATGTTAAAACATCGTTGAAACTTACTACATATTTTACAATAATTTCGACGCGCTCCCCAGTCAGTGGTCGCAGTCGTCGGCAACTGCTCGCCAACTGCCCCCGCCCGGGGAGCAAAGGGCTACGAGTGTTTAATATACAGATAAAAGAGCGAAATCCCGCTTTTGTGCCCGAAATAATAGCAATTTACGGCTGTGTTTCCGTAAAAGGGGAGAGTTTTTTGGAGACGCGTGCGGGCGCGCGCCTGTCAGCCCCGCCGAAACTGTTTCACTAGTTCAATATTTCCGCTTCGGCTGAGGGAAGCCTGTACGTCACATGTGCGGGTGACGGGATTAAAAAGGCTTTGCGCCGATGTAGACCGGCCCATGGCTTATGGCTGGGGTTGATTAGAGATTAATCCATCGCACTATAGCGCGGGGCCCTTGCGTGATAAACTATTTGAAATTGCATTACTAATGAAAGGTTTAAGGTCGGGCTTACTCTAGCCTGGATGTATATTAAATCTTGATGCTAATGTTGCAAATGTTATAAAACTTTTGCTAAATATTATTAGACTGGTATGATTTATAACCAGTCTGAAGGGATTTCTCTCACAACCCTCGAACCATTTATAATTTTACTTCTATATTCCATTGATTGAGTGAAGATTCGTCATTACTTTTCTTCTTGTCTGTTTCGACTAAATAACCCTTCAGGTTGCACGATCAAATATAATTAACCAACAAACTGAATTCGGTTTCAAATTTAATCCTTCTTAATTTGCTCCTTTAAAAAACACTCAGCTGTACAAATCAAAAAATGATGACCTTTCTCGTTATTTCAGTGCAGTTCTTCTGACTACATAAAATGCCCATCCGTGCTGGACGCAACATTCAGATGGAGACAACCCTTGATAATTTTAGAATAAACTAGTGCGTTAACTTTTCTTGAGACCGAAAAGCGGGAATGCTACGTTTTCTTTGCTTCTTAAGCCCTTATTTTTATATTTTTAAGAGATAAACCGATCTTGAATAATCAATGTTACTGTGTGTGGCACAGTTAAAAAAACATTTGTGTTAAGCAGGAAGAAAGTGATACAACACAACACTTTCGATCGCCAAATAACCAGGATATTTCAAATTCTTAAGTCATATACTCCACTGAACAAGTTGAGAATAGTCCAAAAATCGCATCCATTGAGAGATTGTTTCCATCTGTTTGTGGCGATGCAAATATGTTGCTCAACTAGTATAAACATAAAACACCAATTTCCATACTTCATAACACCGAACCCTATCGTAACAAAACAGTTGGTTCATTACATCAACCGGCTGTTGGTTCATGATTATTTGGTGATGTAATTTCAACAATGTATAACAACAAAAACTCGCCTTCTATTTAAACACATTAAAAATTGGTTTGCTAAAAATGGTTTTGACAAACTTAAGACTATGACTGAAAAACAAAAATACATTGTCGGTGATACATTTTCTTAAAGTAATTAAATTTGTAGTTTTGAGTTTTTTCAAGTGTTAAAATATTTAATTGTAGATTACAATAGGCCTATTATCTCTTCGTGAAAAAGGCTTTCATGACACAGAGTTCACAATGCATTTTTTCATGTACAGCTTCATCTTTGATATACACAAGGTTTCCCCAAGTAATGATTTTCACCCAGGAGACACCAGCAGTAAAACAGTCAAAAGAAATATTTCAAACGGAACAGGAAACGAAGGTAAGCAGTGGTAGCAACATCGCAGTAAATAAAAGTGAAGAGCGCCGGGGGGAGGGAGGGGGTCCGGCTCGCGGGTTGCTAGGGAACTGCACCCTTTACTGGCCCGAGGGGTGAGCGGGAAAAAACGCGAGGGTGAGGCCTGACGGATCACTCGGAAAAAACTGTGATCGATATTAACTCTTTACACGGCTTCCGCTTCCGCCTGGACACGGCCGTTGCGTAACGTCGACGTGGAGCGGGTGATTGGTAGGTATAGGCTACTACAACACGTCAAGGTAGAGTAGGTACCGTGGGAGACGCTTCAGGTATGTAAGGCCTACTAGAACACGTCGAGGTGGAGCAAATACTACAACATGTAGAGCAGAAAGAGTACTACAACATGTGGAGGCAGAAAGAATAGTATAACATGTAGAGGTAGAAAGAGCACTACAACATGTAGAGATAGAAAGAAGGTAGAAAGAGTATTACAACATGTAGAGGTAGACAGAATAATACAACATGTAGAGGTAGGAAGAGTACTACAACATTAGAGATAGAATGAGTACTACAACATGTAGAGGTAGAGCGAGCACTACAACATGTAGAGGTAGAAAGAAGGTAGAAAGAGTATTACAGCATGTAGAGGTGGGAAGAGTTCTACAACATTAGAGATAGAATGAGTACTATAACTTGTAGAGGTATAAAGGATAGTACAACATGTAGGGGTAGAAAGAGCACTACAACATGTAAAGGTAGAAAGAGTATTACAACATGTAAAGGTAGAAAGAGTATTACAACATGTAGAGGTAGACAGAGTAATACAGTATGTAGAGGTAGGAAGAGTACTTCAACATTAGAGATATAATGAGTACTACAACATGCAGAGGTAGAGCGAGTACTACAACATGTAGAGATAGAAGAGTACTACAATTTGTAGAGGTATGAAAAGTACCACAACATGTAGAGGTAGAGCAAGTACTACAATCTGTAGAGGTAGAAAGAGTACTACAAAATGTAGATGTAGAAAGAATACTACAATAACTAGAGGTAGAAAGAGTACTACAACATGTATAGAGGTAGAAAGAGTACTACAAAATGTAGAGATAGAATGAGTACTAAAACATATAGAGGTAGAAAGAGTACAGGTACAGGTACATGTACAGGTAGAAAAATTACTACAACATGTAGAGGAGTCGATTGTCAAACCCAATTGGCTGTTTCATTTTAGATGATGCATTTTATTAAATGTAATTGAAACTTATGACCCATCTCTGAACTGCTAAGTACTAAGTCGATTTTCAAGTCTGATGTGCAAGTCAAAAAGGTTTACGAATACGCTCCTCTGTCCTTTGAAGGGCCTCTTAAAACCACTCATGGAAGAAGAGTCCAATTCACTCCAGTAACTCTTTTTAAATTAAGAAAACAATTAATTGGTAAAAATATCTACAAGTTGTTTGATGTATTATCTTGCTGGTCATCGGAATAAGAGAAAAATTGTTTTGTTTTCGTTTTCGCAAGTGAGAAGGAAACAGTAGGATAATCAATTTTTTTGTGTCGAGAATTCTTAAATTGATGAAATTTCTCTGAAGGTGAAGGCCCGAAGTGAAGGGGCTGGCCACTCCTCAGTTTACGTGATTTTCTTAATCGTTCATTACCTGTTTGTTTTGGGCCTAATAGCAATGCAATATATTGAAATAGTGTGCTAATTTCAAGTTGTTATTCAACTATGGATTGCAAGGAATTCATTGACTTCGTCTCCAGATTCAAGGAGGAAGAGTAGGAGGATTCCCGATCCAATAAAGGATGCCAAGCAGTCGTTTCAGCGACTAGTATTATGGTAAACACATTTATTTTGACACACTCTATCTGCCTTAGAATGATGTTATCCATTTGGTTTAAGACGGGTATCTATTACAAACTTCGAACAGGCTGCAGAAAACATCCGACATGTAATTCGATCTGACTTTAGATTAGATGGAATGCTAGATGTCGCTCGGTAACCCCAGAGGCACACCTGTTCCCGTCTGGAGGGTTAGGTATGGAAATTAAGAACTATTGTGCAGATCGGAAAACCCAAAGGAGGAGATCTCTTTAGATTACTTCATTCATATTAGAACTAATTTTTGGTTGTAAAAAACATAATGCGGTTCTCGAAAGAGAAGTAAATATTTTGTCAGTATAGGAGTCTTTTGTCATTATAGCATACACAACGGATTTGTTAATGTCCGTAAATTTCCATAGAGATTTACTGTAACTGGATAGAACACAAATTTACTCAAAATTAAACATTAGTTAAATGTTAAGTATTCAATGCAACTGTAAAGGTATTTTACCTCCTCTAAAAGAATATATTACTGTAATTTTTAGTCATGACGTTCATATCCCTTAATACTGAAGAAAGTTTTTTACTTAAAAACATTGTAATACTTTATCGTAGCATAATTTACTTTGAAATTATGATTCTGGGACGGTTTCAAACCAAGCCAACTTTTTGGGTAGGTTTAGTTATCATAGCAAGTCTCTAATGATAAGTTCTCTCAAAAAAGTTGAAATGAATTCCAAGCAAAATCATTAACATAAATTACTGTTATCATAGAGAAGACCGATGATTGCAATGACACAGCCACTCAGCATCAACCTCGATTGATATCGAATGTCCCCAACTTGTTCTCTGTAATTCAACATCCGTCACCCTCGGTGTCGTCCCGTAAACACCCCCCCCCCCCAGCCCACTCCCAACTACCACCTCAGCGGTAACGACGGGACAAGACAACGAATTTCGTTTTTTATTCAAAGCATCCCGCCGCGAACCCTCTCTCCCGGCCCTTATCTTAATTACCACTTTTCTCCGGCTTAAAAACTCCCATTTTTCCGCCGGAGGAAAAGTTCAGAAAAAACGGCGCGGTAGTGTCGGGCCCAACTGTGCCCGGGGGACAGGATATGCAAAGCGGCCCGAGGGGTGAGGCGCGGGCGGGGGGGAGGGGGTGCTTCCTAAATTAATTTGCTGGAGCGAAACAAAGCGAGCATTCACCTAATGGAAGTCGTTTGATAAAAAAACCTCCCCCTCCCCCTCGCACACAGCTCCGGACGGCTCTTATTATTCATGCGGTTATCTCGGGCCCCTTTTGTTTTCCCTTCACCCTTTTCCGCGGGGAAGCGGAGAGTTTCCTCGCGATCGTTTGGTGTTTTAAGACATAATACAAGCGATATCAATGTAAGCAGACGCGAACACGAGAGGGGGGTGGTATAGGGAAGTGCTCCAATAAGATCATAAAGCTTACTAAGGGTTGGTGAATTTGTGATTTTGTAATAAGTCCACCATGAAGTTCCAACCAATATAGGGGTGAAAAGCATATTTTATTTCGTTCTAATAACAATGATTATCGGTCTCTTCTTAATGTTTAAGGATCATCAAATATGTAGGATTTTATTTTTTAATTTCAACCGATAAAGTTTTTAGTTTACACAGTGTTTTTGACATAAGTGAGCTACCAGTCAAAAAAAATATTATGTATGCCATTCGCCCCATTTATATCCCAATATTAACTTCTTTAGTAAATTAATATTCATATCACATTTAATTACATCATTAAATAGGTTAGGGATATCCTCAAAATCTGAATATTATCAACCATTATTGAATTTATTTCAAATTTAACGTCAACATCCTCACTTAAATTACATTTTTTAAATTTTCATTTTGTGTTCTTACTGCTTACCAACCCAAAAAGGCAGTATAAACATACAATTGATCATTGATATGCATTCCCGTAACCAAATCATCCAAAATGTTCACTTTATGACACATGCCATTTTTTTCATTTCATTTATTTATTTATTTCATTTAAATACAATATTCGGTTACACAGCAGTTATAATTATTAATCCCTCTAGCTTAAAAAGCTAATTGAGAGATCAGCTAATCACATAAGTTATAACATGCTCTTCGATAAAATATATATTTCTAACAAATAACTTATAAAACTAATATAACAATCAAAACGATAATACAATAATGCAAAGAGGGAAATTTTAGTTCGCAATGTACAGTATACATCACTGCTAAGAAAACGACAATTCTTAACTTGATAGAAATAGTGAAAGTTGCTTGGCCCGGTACCAATGCACATTTGCAGCCCAGATCTGATTTTAAATTATTGTTTTTCACAATAAAACAAATTCCTTTGATTTCCAGCCATAAATTCACGATTGTAATTTATTTATTCAGGGACGAAAGGTAGGGTCAAAATTGTTTACAAAACATATGATTGGCTATTGCCTGCGTCTAACGCTAGTCTAAAAAGTAGAAGAAAGGATTAAGTTTGCAAATGGTGGTATAAGTTGGATACGAGTTCGTATCTACACGTTAACACGTAACTATAAACGTTAACAGAATACTAGTATGTATGTTTTTAATAACATAATTTTAGCATGAAACATTTTGTTTCTTGATTCTTTAAAATGTATAAATAAACATCTACTTTACATGGAACTGTTGCAATTGGCTCTTAATTTTATTGCGTTCATAATCATGAAGTGTAAATGTATTGCACAGTAAATTAATTTATTGACCGCTTGCTACGTAGCAAAGAATATCTTACTTGAGGACACAGAAAACATATGTTTATATGTATGTAGCATGATGTAAAATAATATACCTACACCTACTGATGCACTATAACACATCCAGCTCAAACAAAAGATAATATAACACATACTGTACTATAATAATTGGTTGTAGATTGGCCCAATAAGAGAGGACCCTACGTCGAATAGCCAACCGTGGTCTACTGATTGCGCTACAGCATTAACTACCAGTGATGCACAGTTTCAAAACTACGTCAACTACAACACTATGCTTATTTTTTGCGATGTTTTGGAAATCATTTATTTATTTACTTATTTATCTTCACAGCAGCATTTCCAATGGTAATCAACTGGTCATACACATTACACTAACCTTAAAACGCACTAAAATGTCACCCCTTAAAACTTAGAGGTTATAAAAGGGCATGAAGTTTGTATCACCACTTCTAAACCTCCCCAGTGAACCACGCGCAGCACATGCTGCGGACCGCTAAAAGACGCAGACACCCCCAGTTACTACCCGCTCCGCCGCAAGTTTACATTTCCAGCACTCCGGCGGCCCGCGAAATGCCAACCGAGCCGAAAGTTTCGTTTTGATAATTGACATTTAAAAAACAAAGGGTCGGTAGCGAGAGAGACAAACCTAACACAATTACGCCGCTGGGGCGAGGCTCATCAAATCTTACGGAGGGGTTGAAAAAACTCCCCCGCCCGTGGGGTAGTGCAAATCCCTGTAGATAAAAAACACGGATGACTCACGCGCGATTTGAATGCGGTGTTGCCGCTCCGTGCGTAATTAAGGATTATTTATGGCTTTAATAATGTCGATGCGATGTTTTTGTTTTGTCCGCAGCTGTTCGAAACCTGTACTCAGGAGTCACTTAGCTAATGTATGATTTGAGGGGAGGTTCGCCGCATCAAATATGTACGAGCCGGCGTCTTGTTAACGGTGTCTTGCAGTGGCTGTAACGGCCGTTAAACCTTTACGGCGGCGGCGGCTTACTGCATGGGAGGTACAGGGAACTCTTTATGGGGTGGTAAACGGGGAAATATTACTTATTTTGGTGGAACGGCGTCCGTGCTTCATCAACTGTGGTTCAGCAGGGTTGAGAAACCTAATGGAATAGTTTTTAAAAAACCGATGAAGCAAAAATGTAAACATCGAAGCTCAGGCAACTGTTACCTGAGGAGATTATTATATACTCTTACACTATTTGATCTTATTGATTCCCGTTAGTCTTAAGATTAACACTCTAGGCGATTTTTTTTCGGTAACGGCTGAACAGCTGTGAATATTTAAGGTGTCAAATTAAAGGTACTTTTATGTAGATTTGCCAACATGTGTCAGAATTTTAAGGAAGGACATCGCAATTGCAGTAAAGGGCTGAAGTTTTGGAGCAATAGCGCAATCCGTCGCCACTAAATAAAACTCAATACACAATGTTTACAACTCAACAGAAATGCTAAGGGTAACAAAACAAGTGAATGCGTCACTTACAAGAAAAAATCTCAAAAGGGTTTGCAAACGAAGCTGCAAAAATGTAGGCTACAGTTCGTACATTATATCTCCGGCTATGGCTACTAGGCTACTAACCGTCTCATATGGTATTTTCAACATATGGTATTGGTAAAGAAAATGTTTGACAAAACGTAAGACTCCTGAATAATGTTTTCAGAAAGGTACCCCTTCTCCCCCCCTCCCGCCTTGCAACCAGCTGACTCAGCCATAGCCGGAGATGTAATGCACGTACTATAATCTATATATTAAAATATGAAGTATAATAATATCACATTATTACCTTAAGCCTCGTTGGTCACTCGAGAGACATGTTCTTAAAAATTAATAATAATACTAATAATATCGCCAGCAAGAAGTGCGTTGTTATCGTTTTCCATTGAAGGAAAAAACTTCAGATTCCAGTCCAAATAATTAAGAATGGTGCAGGTAATTAAAATGAAAATGAAAAGCGAACAATAACAGCGCTGAGACAACAGTTTATTGTTCTGAGAAACTCTTCACTTCCGAAATTAATTTTTACCTTCTTCCATAGCAGACCTGAGGGTTTGTTTTAAAATGAAACGACCAAATATAAATATAAATATATCCTGTCTCCTTGCATTCAATGGCAACTCTTCAACTATCACTAATTGAAAAATAATTAGGTTTTAGTCAGGTATAAAGAGAAAGTGCATGAATTTCTGAGCGTAAACTAAATACAAATACATACGAAACTATAGTCAGTATGACATGTTGGGCCTGAACGTGATTTCAGACTATAAAAGCAAGACGAAAATTGCTACGTTACTCTTAAAGAAACTACATATTCGATGCACTCCTCTCCTTTCGAATACAAAAATTACACGATAAAATGAAAAACGAAAAGTACTTCGTTAACCTTGAGGAAACTGTGTATTCTATGTGGATGCACTCCTCTTACATCCTGAATTCCCTTGCAGCTGATGAGGTATTCCCGATCAAGGTTTTTAACTCTTCAATGTGTGTAATCAAAAGGAAAATTAATATTTTTAAACTTTCAAACAAACTTTCAACAGTAATGTTGGCAGATTCCTAACAAATATTCCTTTCTACAGTTAAAAGTTCAAGTCAAACGACTGCTGATTTTGTCTTTAATAGCACCTCATGCCATATTAAAATGAAAGAAGGCAATACTCAAAGCAAAATATACTTATTAAGAGACATAGAGAATAATAAATGGAATGTAGTTAGGGCGCCTGCGGAGGAGAGGGCGAGATTTGAAGGGTGATACTTGCCGAGGTGCATGTACTAGCCGCTAGCGCCAGGGCCCAGGTAACTGAGCTAGGGAGCTGATACCATCTTGTTTGTCACCCACGCGCGACGCAGTGGACATGCAACGTTCGTGGTGGAGGATTGCCTTCCATCTTGTCATTCCACTACATTTTCGAATGATTATAAAATAGTAAAACCTCCTCGGTGTTGAACAGTCATTTGAGATTTCTTAAGCAGTTGTCATAATTGATAACCAAAAATGAAAAAAAACTGTAGCAGCTGAGGCGGAACCGCTCAGCAAGAGCGGTTTATGAACTTATCGCGATTTATTTTTTTGGGCAATTGTATTAGCATTTCCGTTGTGCAAGTACCTAAATAGTAATAACTTGCATGTCAGTCAGGATAAGTCAACTGTATATTTTTTTATACAAGAGGAAATAACGATTTAGACCCTTTAATATTTATGAACGATTTCGCACTTCCATGTACCCCTGAAACTAAATATCTTGGATTAATTTTTGATGAAATTTTTTCTTGGTTTGATTACATTGATACGTTATGTTCAAAATTATCTTCACGATTATTTTTGATTCACAGATTTTAAAAATTTCAAAACCCTTTTCTTATAAAGTTAATTTATTTTTCATTGATAGAATCAAGATTATGGTACGGTATTATTCTCTGGGTGTCTACGTCTAGGTCTGGAGAACACGTCATTTTTTTACGTGTTTTTATTTTGCAGAAAAGGGCTCTCCGCATTATGAAGGGGGTTTGCAAGATATCACCTTGCCGTAATATTTTTATATCATTGGAAATTCTAACGTTACCTTAAATTTATATTTTCGAAATTTTACAATGCTATAAGTTTAAGTCAACGACAGTAACGACCGGGGCAAGTATTCATAATTATAATATCAGGCAAAGGCACCATCACAGGCAAACTCAACATTGATTGGAATTAACCGCAACACTACCTTAAAGTATTGGGCATAAAAAGGTTTAACAGACTACCGAAAAAGATTAAATTAGCAAATTCAGAAACAAAATTCAAAATTCTCCTAAAGAAACACCTTTTTGAGCGTGCCTGTTACTATATAAGAGAGTTCGGGGAACAAGCCAAGTGTTGAATGCTGACACATAAGATTCATTTGATAAATTAGTTATAAATAATTCTTAATTTAATTTAATTTTCTCAAGTTTAATTTTAAGTTTGACGTTTGTAATAAAATTGTATAAATGTCCCACTACAATAAAATATTTTGATTTTGATTTGATTACTGAAATACAGTCATCCTGCAGACTCAAATTCAAACACAAGAAATGTCATCATAAAGTTTGTGTTAATTACATTGATGATAAGTAGGAAGCTGTAAAACCTGGTTGTATATAAAGACAGGGCGATTTGTACATGCGAATTTTCTACGGTGGACTTGAGCTCTGCGTATACTAAATAGAGATAAACTATTCCAACAGAAAAATTAGGACACAAAAAATCAGAATGAAATATAAATGAAATAAGGGTTTCAATGACTATGGTCTTGTAACGAAGACTATAGTAATTCTTCAACCTTCAATCCTTAAAGGCCCGTTGTCACTGGTGTGACTGGAACGATGATCGTTGAGTTATCACCATACGTTATCAGCGTCTGTTTTGCATTGTTGGCAATATGCGCTTTTGTCACTCCCGCAACTGTCGCTGAAGTCGTTGACGACAATTAAAAGGTCGTATGACATTAGTGCAACTTGGTTTCGCGAAACACAAAAACGTCTGAAACATTTCTGCAACTTATCGCAAAACAATGTATTTTAGTGAGGCCATGATTTCACCTTTCTTGCCGAAACATTTCATGACATTTTTTAAATAGATGTACTTAACATGGTTTCGTGAATGTTTCGTAAAATCAAGTTTCACTAATGTCAAATGACCTGTAGGTTTCTGCTTCTGGAGCAGTCATAATCACAGTCGTTGAACAGTTAAGGTGTCTGTTATGTGTCAAAGACCTGTGTGCGTGTGTTTGGCTATCCATGATTTCCCAGAAATTATGAGGGGAAAATGGTGGGAAAACGGGAAAGACCCGAACTTCCCGTTGCATCTTGTTACTTATTGGTATCTTCCTGATTCAGGAACATTATTCTTACAAACCTATTGAATTATTAGTCCAATAAACAATCTATATATTTAAAAAATTTGGTTTTTCTTTTCCGAGTCCGTTCGGCTCTTCTACTCAACCGATTTTCATAATTGAGGTCTTAAATTAAAGGTATGCACGCGCAGATTTGCCATCAAGCATCCGCATTCATTTATCAACTGTATTTCTCGACCAAAAAACATAGATTTGATTATTTCCCGAATTTTGAATTCAATTGAAGATATATTTCCCCAGTTCTAATTACGTTATTCTGCATGTTTTAGTCTAAGAACCTTCGGTGAAATACCAGCTTTCATTTGAGCTATTGATTATTATGATTGAATGTACCTGAAGCACTCTGCTGAATTCCGAACAACACGAATCTTACATCAAAAAATTAGGTTTTTCTTTTCCGAGTCCGTTTATGGTCTGATCTTAATGAAATTTTGGTACAGACGTGTAGAGTGGTAATCAATCGGACGAATTCGTGAACAAGCCCCATCGGACCACCGGAAGGGGGGCAAAGGGGAATAAACCTCCCCAAAAGTGGTTTTTTGAATTTTTTACATAGAAAAACAAAATTTATCCAATTTTTGTTGGCACCATTGAATTCCGCTCAAAAAAAACAAACAATTTGGGATTTTGAATCACTGGTCTATGTCCATTGGTTACCGAGATATTGAAAGTGATTAACACAGTACGTTGTCCCAATGTTAACCTTATGGGAAATAAGTAAAATTCTATATCTCGCATATTTTTCAACATATCTTGATAAAACTTGGTTTGTGGCTTCATATAGATGAGATCTAATGTATTATAGTTTTAAATCCCCGATATTTCCATTTTCGTGGAGCAAACCTGCATACTCATTTCCCATGTTATTTTTATGGAGCTTACAAAAACACGACAAATCTCGCTATGTTGGTTTGAACTATGTTCTTTTGCATTTTCCTGAGTATGCAGGTCTGCAACAGGGGTATTTTAGCATGGTAATAGTTAGTTTGAAACATAACCGGGCCCAGTTACATGCACCTCTTTTTCAACTTAGGCAAGTGTTGGGCAAGTCTCATTGAAGTTGTGAAGCTGTATTGCATGTAACATTAATTTTGTGAATGAAGAATTATTTGATTTGAGTTGATTTTGTGTCTTGGTACCAAAATTTACTGCTGCGGAGCAGCGTGGGTCCTCTAGTACCGGTCTTAATTAATGATTAAGTAAATCGCATTCAAACGGGGTATTCGCGAAAACTAACCTTTTGGGGGGAACCCCACCGTGTTATTAGGGATTAGGTGCGATTGTACGCGCTTCAGGAGGCGTTTAGAGAACATTAAGTAGCAAAGTAGCTAATGGACAAACAGGCAGAGCTGGCGGGGCGACCGGCTCCGGGCGTGATACAACCGTGGGTATAACCCGAGTCCGGCCCGAGTGGCGTCACAGGGTCCAGGTACAGGGGGCACACGAGAAAAGATATTTCAAGCGGTCATTCGGTACAGATCTTATGAGAGAATCAGTTACACGTACAATTTTAATCGACAAGTTTATTTATTTGGTGAGTTAAAAGTTTTGTACTAAAAAACAATAATTTTGTTGTAAATAACACGCCATTTTACTTAAGATCAATAATAACTATTCTTATATGTTAAATTTATGTCTAAAATTTTGAATTTGATCGTTGGTTCTTCTCGTAAAAGTCCTCTGTTGAGTATATTTAATCTTGCAGTAAAAGATACTTCAAATTTTTCTTATATTCTTGAAGGTTTACATTTTTGGCAAATGATTGAACTGTCTTCTCCCGTTAAAAATAAAGTATTTCTGTATACATATAATCTTGTTATTCGGTAATATGTTACATTAATTTATCTTTGTATTTATTTTTGACTTACTGTAGTCCATTCACATCAAACTAATATTATATTCTACAAATATTATATTTTTAACATGTACAATTATTGAAAAGTTACAAGGTTTAAAATGTATCTTGAATATTTACACGAATGTATTTTACTTATTCCAATAGTATATTTCACTACTAGTCACGAAAGTAGCTCATTTCGGGGCAAGATAGTGTTTTACTTGCGAGGCGTAAGCCGAGCAAGTAAAACACTATCGAGCTCCGAAATGGTACTTTTGTGACGAGTTGTGAACAGCACTTTTCATCACGATGCAAATAAGTGACCAAACTTATAAAAAGTGATCCAGCATTTCATAATTTAGTCATTTTCCTATAAGTAAACACAATACGGCTGAACTGTCTATTTTAGTTTATAAAGTCAGCTGGTTAAACTTTCAAATTAAGGAATTCGTTTGTTTGGGTACGGGAATATTTTGTTTTGGTACGGAAATGGTGTGTTTGGGTACGGGAATGAAATGTTTTGGTACCGAAAAAGCATCTGATCATTACTTGTTTTGACGTAAGGAAATCGAGAGTTTTCGTAGATCTCAGCTGTACGGTAACGGGCAATTTTCGTATACAGAGTGATGAAAAAATTATTACTTCCACATGCAATCAAACTTGAAAAGCTAAAAAACAACACAATGCTCATTTTTAATCATTCATTCTTTTTAATCATTCTTAATAAGACAGGTACCTCATGGACGACGTTACCCTGAATATGAGTGAAGGATGAGTGTGATGATCGTGATGATAGTGGCGCGATCTTGTAGCCTTGTTACTGACTGTGTGGCCTTGGCACGTTCCTTAGACAGGATTGTTAATTAATAGCCCAACAACCAATGGCAGCTGGCTCCAGAAACAACCCTTCAAAAAGCTTCTAACTTTTCTTGGGATCGATCCGGCTAGCTACAAGTTTGTCATAAAACCAATCTTGTTATAAAACAGTACATAAAACTAATGACAAACTATAAATACTCAGCAAACATTATATGAATTTCAACATAAAACAGTATTGCATTAGCATAGCGCCGTTTCCCTCAGATTGCTCCAGCCGCCTAGTTACCGCATCTGTCGCCTCGCACTCACACTTCTATTCATCCGCAGTCACTCGTCACAAGTCAGTCGACAGTTTCGCACCTCGTCTCGAGCCAATAAACACACTCGGCGGAGGCGCCGACTGCTGACTGACAGCTCTCTGCGGTCGCCGACAATGCAGAGGTCGCCAACGACTCCGCGACAATCGTCCATTAGCCCACTTTGTTTCTTGCCTCCACTTCTACAGCCTCTCAAATTGAGTTTTTCTTACGAGGATTTAACGGTCTTTATATGTTTAACAGAAACTACAGAACTTAGAAATCGGGAGCTGCGGATGCGAGGAGAGTGGCGGTTGGAGATTTGTTGCAAAACGGTTTGTGTCAAAATACAAGATGGAGTTCCGGCTTGAATCAAAATTTTAACAAAAAGAAATTCAGACCACATGATGAAAAAAGGAGCTTTCGTTTCTAAAGTTATTTTAATAATGCCCGAAATTAAAAATTAGGGGTTTATTAACTTGGGTTTAGCTATAGTATGCATAATAGATTTTCTCCCAACAGAAAATTAGGTTGTGTTGACAAAGGAAATAGTTAGAAAAAATTGATTAGTCACTTTTTATCAGTGAATCTGCTTTGACATAAAATTAGATATTAAGTCAATTAGGTGTAAACCTGCAATAAATAATTGTGACTGAATTACTCATTTTTCTATTCTAGGTGTGTAGCAGTTTCAATATTAAATAACTCAGTCAAGTTTTTCCATGCGTATGTGTTCGTGTCTCCGTCATATATTTGTACATGCGTATAAAACTTGTTGTATCAGCTTTGATGACGAAGAGAGTTCAATAACTGTTTTATTGATTGATCTGAGAATGGGATATTAAGCCCCTTTACTAGTTATCCTGCAAAATATTACGTTTATATAGATTGAAGACGAAAAATGATTCTTAGTGCTGGGCAAGTCTCATTGAAGTTGTGAAGCTGCATTGCATGTAAATTTGCTTATTTTTCTAAGATTTATAAGCATATAGTATTCATAGTATAGTATAGTATAGTTCATTGTTACCCCTTTTATTTACTTTCATTATTGTTTATTCAATATTAAAATTCACAATAAATCAATTAACTAACCAAACGCGTTTGATGTTTTTGTATGAGACCATAAATATTTAAAAATTATCATTGCGAAAAGTCATCGCGTCACCTGGGTCAACATAATCCATAACGGCTTCTTTTTATGGTGTAAAATATGCTAAACACATTTGACTTTATGCGTTATTAAACCAGAGTCCGTTAGGACATGACTGGTAGCCCATAAGAAATGGCTCAAAGGTAGAAATTTGAATAAAAGTAACGTCCAGTGAGAAGCGCATTCGCCACGCCAAGCCACGAGTCACCGCAGGCTGCCACCGGGGGCACAGAGCCACAGAGCCACGCCAAGCCACGAGTCACCGCAGGCTGCCACCGGGGGCACAGAGCCACAGAGCCACGCCAAGCCACGAGTCACCGCAGGCTGCCACCGGGGGCACAGAGCCACAGAGCCACGCCAAGCCACGAGTCACCGCAGGCTGCCACCGGGGGCACAGAGCCACAGAGCCACGCCAAGCCACGAGTCACCGCAGGCTGCCACCGGGGGCACAGAGCCACAGAGCCACGCCAAGCCACGAGTCACCGCAGGCTGCCACCGGGGGCACAGAGCCACAGAGCCACGCCAAGCCACGAGTCACCGCAGGCTGCCACCGGGGGCACAGAGCCACAGAGCCACGCCAAGCCACGAGTCACCGCAGGCTGCCACCGGGGGCACAGAGCCACAGAGCCACGCCAAGCCACGAGTCACCGCAGGCTGCCACCGGGGGCCCAGAGCCACAGAGCCACGCCAAGCCACGAGTCACCGCAGGCTGCCACCGGGGGCACAGAGCCACGCCAAGCCACGAGTCACCGCAGGCTGCCACCGGGGCACAGAGCCACAGAGCCACGCCAAGCCACGAGTCACCGCAGGCTGCCACCGGGGGCACAGAGCCACAGAGCCACGCCAAGCCACGAGTCACCGAAGGCTGCCACCGGGGGCACAGAGCCACAGAGCCACGCCAAGCCACGAGTCACCGCAGGCTGCCACCGGGGGCCCAGAGCCACAGAGTCACGCCAAGCCACAAGTCACCGCAGGCTGCCACCGGGGGCACAGAGCCACAGAGCCACTCCAAGCCACGAGTCACCGCAGGCTGCCACCGGGGGCACAGAGCCACAGAGCCACGCCAAGCCACGAGTCACCGCAGGCTGCCACCGGGGGCACAGAGCCACAGAGCCACGCCAAGCCACGAGTCACCGCAGGCTGCCACCGGGGGCACAGAGCCACAGAGCCACGCCAAGCCACCAGTCACCGCAGGCTGCCACCGGGGGCACAGAGCCACAGAGCCACGCCAAGCCACGAGTCACCGCAGGCTGCCACCGGGGGCACAGAGCCACAGAGCCACGCCAAGCCACGAGTCACCGCAGGCTGCCACCGGGGGCACAGAGCCACAGAGCCACGCCAAGCCACGAGTCACCGCAGGCTGCCACCGGGGCACAGAGCCACAGAGCCACGCCAAGCCACGAGTCACCGCAGGCTGCCACCGGGGGCACAGAGCCACGCCAAGCCACGAGTCACCGCAGGCTGCCACCGGGGGCACAGAGCCACAGAGCCACGCCAAGCCACGAGTCACCGCAGGCTGCCACCGGGGGCACAGAGCCACAGAGCCACGCCAAGCCACGAGTCACCGCAGGCTACCACCGGGGGCACAGAGCCACAGAGCCACGCCAAGCCACGAGTCACCGCAGGCTGCCACCGGGGGCACAGAGCCACAGAGCCACGCCAAGCCACCAGTCACCGCAGGCTGCCACCGGGGGCACAGAGCCACAGAGCCACGCCAAGCCACCAGTCACCGCAGGCTGCCACCGGGGGCACAGAGCCACAGAGCCACGCCAAGCCACGAGTCACCGCAGGCTGCCACCGGGGGCACAGAGCCACAGAGCCACGCCAAGCCACGAGTCACCGCAGGCTGCCACCGGGGGCACAGAGCCACAGAGCCACGCCAAGCCACGAGTCACCGCAGGCTGCCACCGGGGCACAGAGCCACAGAGCCACGCCAAGCCACGAGTCACCGCAGGCTGCCACCGGGGGCACAGAGCCACGCCAAGCCACGAGTCACCGCAGGCTGCCACCGGGGGCACAGAGCCACGCCAAGCCACGAGTCACCGCAGGCTGCCACCGGGGGCACAGAGCCACAGAGCCACGCCAAGCCACGAGTCACCGCAGGCTGCCACCGGGGGCACAGAGCCACAGAGCCACGCCAAGCCACGAGTCACCGCAGGCTGCCACCGGGGGCACAGAGCCACAGAGCCACGCCAAGCCACGAGTCACCGCAGGCTGCCACCGGGGGCACAGAGCCACAGAGCCACGCCAAGCCACGAGTCACCGCAGGCTGCCACCGGGGGCACAGAGCCACAGAGCCACGCCAAGCCACGAGTCACCGCAGGCTGCCACCGGGGGCACAGAGCCACAGAGCCACGCCAAGCCACGAGTCACCGCAGGCTGCCACCGGGGGCCCAGAGCCACAGAGCCACGCCAAGCCACGAGTCACCGCAGGCTGCCACCGGGGCACAGAGCCACAGAACCACGCCAAGCCACGAGTCACCGCAGGCTGCCACCGGGGGCCCAGAGCCACAGAGCCACGCCAAGCCACGAGTCACCGCAGGCTGCCACCGGGGGCACAGAGCCACAGAGCCACGCCAAGCCACGAGTCACCGCAGGCTGCCACCGGGGGCACAGAGCCACAGAGCCACGCCAAGCCACGAGTCACCGCAGGCTGCCACCGGGGGCACAGAGCCACGCCAAGCCACGAGTCACCGCAGGCTGCCACCGGGGGCACAGAGCCACAGAGCCACGCCAAGCCACGAGTCACCGCAGGCTGCCACCGGGGGCCCAGAGCCACAGAGCCACGCCAAGCCACGAGTCACCGCAGGCTGCCACCGGGGCACAGAGCCACAGAGCCACGCCAAGCCACGAGTCACCGCAGGCTGCCACCGGGGGCCCAGAGCCACAGAGCCACGCCAAGCCACGAGTCACCGCAGGCTGCCACCGGGGGCACAGAGCCACAGAGCCACGCCAAGCCACGAGTCACCGCAGGCTGCCACCGGGGGCACAGAGCCACAGAGCCACGCCAAGCCACGAGTCACCGCAGGCTGCCACCGGGGGCACAGAGCCACGCCAAGCCACGAGTCACCGCAGGCTGCCACCGGGGGCACAGAGCCACAGAGCCACGCCAAGCCACGAGTCACCGCAGGCTGCCACCGGGGCACAGAGCCACAGAGCCACGAGTCACCGCAGGCTGCCACCGGGGGCACAGAGCCACAGAGCCACGCCAAGCCACGAGTCACCGCAGGCTGCCACCGGGGGCTCAGAGCCACAGAGCCACGCCAAGCCACGAGTCACCGCAGGCTGCCACCGGGGGCACAGAGCCACAGAGCCACGCCAAGCCACGAGTCACCGCAGGCTGCCACCGGGGGCACAGAGCCACAGAGCCACGCCAAGCCACGAGTCACCGCAGGCTGCCACCGGGGGCACAGAGCCACAGAGCCACGCCAAGCCACGAGTCACCGCAGGCTGCCACCGGGGGCACAGAGCCACGCCAAGCCACGAGTCACCGCAGGCTGCCACCGGGGGCACAGAGCCACAGAGCCACGCCAAGCCACGAGTCACCGCAGGCTGCCACCGGGGCACAGAGCCACAGAGCCACGCCAAGCCACGAGTCACCGCAGGCTGCCACCGGGGGCACAGAGTCACAGAGCCACGCCAAGCCACGAGTCACCGCAGGCTGCCACCGGGGCACAGAGCCACAGAGCCACGCCAAGCCACGAGTCACCGCAGGCTGCCACCGGGGCACAGAGCCACAGAGCCACGAGTCACCGCAGGCTGCCACCGGGGGCACAGAGCCAGAGAGCCACGCCAAGCCACGAGTCACCGCAGGCTGCCACCGGGGGCACAGAGCCACAGAGCCACGCCAAGCCACGAGTCACCGCAGGCTGCCACCGGGGGCACAGAGCCACAGAGCCACGCCAAGCCACGAGTCACCGCAGGCTGCCACCGGGGGCACAGAGCCACAGAGCCACGCCAAGCCACGAGTCACCGCAGGCTGCCACCGGGGGCACAGAGCCACAGAGCCACGCCAAGCCACGAGTCACCGCAGGCTGCCACCGGGGGCACAGAGCCACAGAGCCACAGAGCCGCACGGCGCGCGGCGAATCCCCTGATATATGACGTGGCGAGCGTTTTGCCGCAAAATTGGGATGAAAGAATGGAAAGTTTTTTTCATAAAAAGCGCATTTTTGTCAACGCATCGGGTGGGGCCTTTGAATCCTTTCTGCGCGAATGAAGGGTGAAGATCAGTTAATTTTGGAAAAGGGGAGGTCTGAAGGGTTGGCGTGATTGTTGGTTAAATATCGTAGTTTCCGGGCGTGCGCGGCTTTCCCCCCCCCCCCCCCCCACCTCAAGGCGCGGCGGGGGACTGACGCACGACTGGTCTACCTACGCGGTGTCATACGTTGAATTGATTCGTTTATGTTTAAAATATTACTTTTTCTGAATAAGTAAATAAGTCAACTAAAATTATTCATCGGTAAAGCCCAAAATAAAAAATAAAACTGTTCTACTTAGGCGGTGTTGAATTGATATGTTAAATTCATATGATGTGATTAAATTATTGTTGTATTATGATATGTTAAATTGATATGTACTAATCATATGTTAAATTTATTAGTTATGTTAAAAATACTATTTTGTCTGAATAAATCAACTAAAACTATGTAAAGTCCAACATAAATAATAATAAATTGAAACTATGTATTTCTGAGTTTCTACTGTTTTGCTGCAAGGGTGATAAATTTACAATGAGAGTTGCGAGAGTTGTGTAACTTTAGTATAATTTAATAAAGTTGTGAGTTGTGAGAGTTGAACTTGTCTAAAAGAGTTCAATAATACTTACATTTTCCTCTCCCCCTTTCGCCACATAACATTTTATCTTTCAGTGCTTAAAGAGGAAAATAAACATAAACTTTAAACTTCATATATTGATACTACTTTTAAAATGCGTAAAAGAAGACATTACAACTGTAAAGTGGTTTTTGCCTTTCGTACCTAGAAAATAACACCATCTGGGAAATTAAGAGGTTCTTGGATACTACAGGTTGGTTATTTTTATCACGGCAGGAACACCGAGACTTTTCTTGTATATCGTGAAGAAAAATTCATTCTCAGGGGGAAAGATTGAGGAGACAAAAAAACTCAGAGAAATAAAACAGTTGATAAAGAATCCATCTACATTTAATAAGTTTGTTTTCACAAGGAGGTGAAAGCAGTGTGATTCACAACCAGCGAAGTTTTCCGCGAAATGATTATCACTCTATCCTTTTTCATCAGTCAATATTGCCTGTTGGATAGTGGGTATCCCATCAAGAAGGCACGAGACGGAAGACCAAAACAAACTCCATTGAGGCAAACAGACGTCACTGATGAATTAAAATAAGTTGGTGTTGACTCATAGCTGAAGAATGTTTTCGCGCGAAAGGATACAGGAGAGCAAATTATTTGTTTTCCTTATACGTCGAAGTGAAAGTCCGCCTTTTCGCTATTACAATTTAGATGGTGATTACCTCTTCAATGTCACATGAGTCTTCATTCTTAAGGACCGGATGTTGCTAAAGCTCATAAGAGGGCTCCCCCGTCAATTTCAACGTCAACTTGAAGGGAATACTGCAATATAAACTTTGCACTCCATTATCCCTCCATTAATCGGAAAATACGTACTTTATTTGACAAAACAAAGGAAAAAGAGCTGAACTCTCGAGGGAATCATAAAATAGGTTTGTATTTTAAAATTGCAATATAATAAATATTTAAATATACAAAATCAAAATAACCGTTGAATTTAAAAGACGAGTAAGTGAAGCGAGCGACTGCGCTCAAAATTTAATAAAGCTGGCCATATAGATTAAAACAAAAAACGACCGACAACTTCCAATGTGATGCAAACCCCTTTTATTTATGACATAGGCCTACGTTACCACTGAATGACAGTTACCACTTACTAAATATAATCGTTACTATATCTGACTTTCCCCGATGACCAAGAAAATGAAGAGGTTCTCAATACGTCTTATCTGTTTTTACCTTCCATTATCAGAGAAGGGAATAAATAGATTATATTAAAATTTTTAAAAAACATCGAATTAGAAGTTTCAATATACAAATTAATATGAATGTCATATTGTAAATCGTAGCACATTATATAGTTTCATAATAGTAGTTTATGCAACGATTGTATAATAATGGCCTTTAAGCCACGAGTGAGATTCACGAGTGGCTTAAAGGCATAATACAATCGTTGCATACACTACTTTATCTACGACCAACAATATACGGCAAAATTTTCCCTGTAGTTAAACAAAACTAATGACTTTTACTAATGATGGAATAGGTCAACTCAACTTTGAGGTTAGGCACATAAGCAAACTTAACCATGAAACGTTGTTGAACAATCAGCTGATGGGATAAGTCAACTCAAACTAACTGTCATTATGACACTACTTTCGTCAAATGTCGAGCTCTAATTGGTCTAGAACCAGTACTCTAAAGTGACTCCAGTATCATAATGTTTATTGTAATACCATAATTGGTGCTTATTGCAATGGTCGTAGATAAAGTCGTTATTATGCAACTGCTTGGTTTTTGGTGTTTTAATGTATATCATTATAATGTTTATTATAATACCATAATTGGTGCGTATTGCAATGGTCGTAGATAAACTAACGCTGCAGCTCATTTCCGAGTTAATTTACACAATATTTGCACGCGCGGAGGGGCGGGCGGCACAATGCGGCCACCCGAGTGGCGGCTGCTCCGCTGCTCCAGGTGTTTTTAAGAGTTTTACCTAAAAAACGCATTTTTTACCCGGAGAGCAGTTTTTTAGAGGAGTGGGAAGGAGGGGAGAGCGGCGCGTGCTATGGGAGGGGGGGCTCCGCGCTCGCTGGTTACACATTTAAATTACTCGCGGTTTTACATACACGTTTCGTGCGTGGTGGGCGTTTGCCTGGTGTTCGGAAGGGTTAAAATGTTAGGAAAATCCTGCAGAGACGAGAGACATGGTATATACTAAAACTGAAACAAAAGAACGAACAATAAGATCTCTTAGATTCAAAGTTCTCCGAAGTGTATGTGTAGGGATGTGCGAATAATGATTTTTGAAGTCGAGTCGAGTTTTGAAATACTCGCTCGAGTTTCGAGTTTTTTTCGGGTCGGGTTTTTTCAAGAATCAAGAATCAAGAAGTTTATTTCCATAAGTACATACAATATTTACATTAGACATAGCAATATAGACTTGGAAATTATTCCCCACAAGACTACTCATCTGTGTGTGGGGAAGAGTGTCTCAGTCACTTTTATGTTACATGGAAAACTTCTTAAATTAATTTAAAACTACAGAAATACAATTGGCTAACAAATTTAGAAAAGAAATATTAGGGCAATTCGTACAAAACATGATTTTTATATGTAAAAAATATAGGTCTACTATATAATTTCTCTCATATTAAAAAAAAATATTTATTGAATTACAACTAGTATAGAATGCCAGATTGGACTGTAAAAAAATCATTGATTTAAATTTGAAAAAACTAAACTAAAAAATTTGATGAATATCTGAAGAAAAATGATTAGGTGTAGGGCGACCTAATTAAAATTTCCGCAGCTTCAGCGCCGATACGAAGCAGCCACTCCTCAACCCTCCGTTTGTAAACGGCGACACTGCCACCCTCGGCTGCTATGATGTCATTAGGGAGATTACGATAAACTTGATGGGCTAAATAGAAAGAGTTAAACAGATCAGATCTAAGATTTAGTTTTGGCACGGAATACCCAAAATTAAGTTAACTTCTCGTGTCATAATTGTGTGTCGTGGCGGAAAAAAATTGATTTTTATTTTCTTTAATGTAGATGAGCATAGTTTTTAAATAAAGCTGCCTGATATTAAGAACTGAAAAATTTTGATACGGTAAGACGGTTGGATATCTCAAATCCTTTTACAAAATAATTTTTAAAATAGATCTTTGTGTGATATTCAGGGGTTCTAGCACTGAAGCAGACGCGCCGCCCCACGCCAGAATTCCGTACTGGAGAACTGACTGGATGTAGGCATAATACGCACTCCTGCACTGATCCACGGACAGCACCTGTCTCAACTGTCTAAAAGCGTACAACATTTTCCTTAGTTTTTGCTTGATATATTGGACATGTGGCTCCCAAGACAATGTTCTGTCAATTAAGACTCCTAAATACTTATAATGGTCCACATGTCCAATTATCCTACAGTTGCACACCGCCGCCCGTGGATCACCGCCGGAGTGCATTTTCAGCTCCCTCTGACCTGGCCCGGAGTCGCTTTTGAAATAAATGGGTAGACATTTGGTTTTATCAATATTTACAGAAAGTATATTATCGTCAAACCACTTTTTAATTCTAGCCAGATCAGAGGTCGCCTGAGCATACGCCTCTTCCCACGTTGCCCCACTCGAGACCAGAGCCGTGTCGTCAGCAAAAAGATATAATTTTCCATTGATGTTTAATTTTGTGATATTATTTATGTAGATAAGAAACAACAAAGGCCCTAAAGTGCTCCCCTGAATTACCCCATTTCAGAAAACCACTTTTTAGTAACAAGATAGTGGTTTTCTTACTTAATATAATCATCACGTAAATGATTCGAATTCATTCAAATACTATTTAAAACTGTAATGCTATTCATCTCAATTATTAGAGGTGTTCCTGTGTTATGAGCAAGTGTGTCAAACGTCAAACGATATCAACTAAATTAAGACAACTAACTTTTTACTTAAAATCTCTAAAACTTGATTTGACCGTGTTTGAATAAAATAACTAAAATTCAGGTCATCTGCTTAAATATATGACTTCATAAAGCCTATAACTCAATGATTGCTTAAAATATCAGCTTACATGTTTTCTTTCTTACATGTATACTGATAAAGAGAAGGATCAAGATATAACTTCAAATTCTAGAAAGGAAAAAGTGGTAAAAATTTATTGATGACAATAACTTAAAAAAACTCTTTAATTAAATTGAAATAAAGGATTTTTTGCCAATTTCATTCAAAGATGGGTGTTAAAATCATTTCAGGTAAACGGCGGGAGCTACTTCGCTCGAACTTCGAGTATTTTTAGAAACTTCGAGTCAAGTAGTGAAAACTCGGCTCGAAAAAACCTCGGTACTCGTGTACTCGCACACCCCTATATGTGTTAAGCAACTATTAAGTTTACTATGGAGAGATGAAAAACACTCAACAAATTGGCGTGATCACATTTATTTGTACAGTGCATTACAGCAATGCTATATAAACTGGGAAGAGTAGTAAAATAGCAAAACAAAAAAAAACTTTAAATATACTTAGAGCCCAGAAAAATGGGTTGTATTCCAGTAGACTCTTAGTCTGAAAGTGACAGATTGTCAATGATAGGCTCAGTTGGGTAATATTGTCAGTGATTTGTATAAACTGTACACCCTTCCGGCAAATAAATAATTACTCAGTTGTTACTAGCCGGCTGATAAGCAAACCAAAAATAAATGAACAAATTATTTTAATTGAATTGAATAGAATAAAACCTTTATTAAAATAATTATTAGCACCAGAGCTGAGCTCAGATTTATAAAAAGTGTAGATCTTAAGACATATTTTGTGTTGACTTCTCTCCTGGAAATTCTTTACAGTGAAGTAGACGTTTAATGAAATAATGTGTACTTTTTCAAGTAGATATTGGCCATGAGTCGAACTAAGAGTTGGATATATTTGTCGAGGCTTCACTGACTTCACAACTTAAAAGCATAATTGTTCAAACCACATTCGCTATAACACCAATACAAACACATCCACCAACCAAAAACAACATACTTTGCTTGTTTAATCTTTATAGCAAAGTATCAAAGAAGTAATATTAAGCATAAATGTATACTATTTCAATTCTCGAAGGATGAAGTGTGCTTGAACATTTTCTCTGCCTTGTGGACCTAATTTCACTGTATTTACGGTCACCGCAAGCTCGTCGGAGCAACGCGGTAGAATTGATAAATACTGCGTTTGAAATTCTATTTTAAATGTGCACATACACGTTATATTCAAATGATGTATAAGTTAGAAAATAGAGAATCACCTGAAATATAATAATTTAAATCTATTTCGTGGGAGAAAAACGCATTACGAACGGCAAACGGCCAAACCCCGCACCGCGACGCGGCAACCATCGCAATAATATACTGATAGTCATAATACTGTAAAATGCGAATAGGGTCTAAATTAGGGCAACTCGAAAGGCAGATAAACAAAGAGTAACGTTAAAAAAGTAACGATAATTCGAGATTGTACTGTCTCAATCAGTTTCAGATCGTAAATGTAAATTTTGAATTTGAATTTGACAAAATCACCTTTTCGACTCCCGTGTTTCCAAATTTTTACGAATTCGTCAGCAGTCCAATCAACCCCTAACCCAGAGTAAAATATCAACTTTTTCAAGCAGTTGTATGACCTTATAAAAAAAGCGGCCAGTAGGAAAAAAAACATAGAGGCAAATAATTTTTCTCTCACATATTGAAACGGTCCCTATTCCGAATGAACTCCCCAGAGTAACTGTTAGCTGTCAGTCACTGGTCTCTAGCGGCTGCGGCTCGACAGATCGCGATCGCCGCCCCGCAGAACGCTCGGCTGGACTCCGCTTTGTAGCATTGTAACCAGCATTGTAGCCGCTGACCTGCATAGTACACGGAGGCCATGGGAATCACAATTTCTGGAATAACAATCATTCTTATTCAGGTGAATTCCACTCCAGCTCGAATGATTGACGTGGTCTGACCACGGGAGATTTTTCTCATCGATAATGAATATTTAATTCCCTTCGTGTTTGTTGAGCCGGAAATCACGTGGATGTAAGTAAATTTGAAATCAATTCGGAATAGGGTGGTCAAAAGCTACAATTTGAATAGAACGATACTTTTTTCTGAGGGGAGGTATTGTCGATTGGTGGATTTAAACTTTATTGCTTCGAGTTGAGGTCACCAAAATTAACAATGGTCAAATAAAATATGCCAAACATTTTAGCTTCATTCATAGGCTACTTAATGTATTTGTTAACAGTTTGTTGGTTTCACAATAAAATGTTCCATACGACCATTATAAGTACATGCCTAAAATATTTAATACGTGTTTATGCTTTAATAAATATAATGAAATGTTTTAACGTATCCTGAACCCTACGTATTCCTGTTTCATTGAATGTTTTGATACAATGTTCTGTTATCAAAAAAATGTTAACAAAATGAGTTTAGTTCTTTTACACCATTAAAAAAGTACAACACACAAGTTGAATTAGAATATAGGCTATTATAATAATTCACCTTCTAATGCCCTTTCATCAACCAATGACAAAATAGTATAAATGAGATTAATAAAAGTGTTACAACTAAAAAGTAACTAACAATAATACATTTAAATTTAATTTGAAATATTTGTTAGGAAAAATTTGTTAAAAGGTAGTCAACCAAATATGACCTGGAATAATATATTTATGTTCAAATAAATTTACATAAATGAGTTTAGTTCTTTTACACCATTAAAAAAATACAACACACAAGTTGAATTAGAATATAGGCTATTATAATAATTCACCTTCTAATGCCCTTTCATCAACCAATGTCAAAATAGTATAAATGAGATTAATAAAAGTGTTACAACTAAAAAGTAACTAACAATAATACATTTAAATTTAATTTGAAATATTTGTTAGGAAAAATTTGTTAAAAGGTAGTCAACCAAATGGACTAAATGACCTGGAATAATATATTTATGTTCAAATAAATTTACAATTACCACTGCCCATATAATATCAATTTAAAATTGTAAAGCTATTATTATGGAGATCACCAGAATTTTTTGGGTGGTTAAAAAATCATGTAAAAATTAATTCTCAGAAAAGTCATAACCAAAAATATTATGAACCAAGAAAATTTTTTTGTCCAAAGTAGAAAAAAACAACTAAGTATTTTAAAAGTAAATTTTCTTATAATGAACATAGTTTAGTTAAATTTGAAATATATTGAAACACAAAGCACCAAAGTTGATAACTGCAACTTAATGTCCCCTTATATTAGAAAATGCATAAAATGAATACCGTTATCAGTTTTGTTCGTTTTAAAATACAATAGGCAGTATTATGAACACAAAAACACATATTAATGTAAGGAAAACATAAAAATGTTAAAAGCAACTGCTAACATTTAAAATTTGATATGTATCTTTTACCATAACAACTTTTTACCTTACTAAATCTACTAAACCTTAACTTTTATCTTATATATTTAATTTTAAATTGAGTCCTTCAAATTGATAAAATCACTCTGAAGCATGATTTGCAGAAATTGTGAGAGAAGCTAAAAAACTGAAGGATTATTTATCTTTATTGGACAATCATTTGTAAAAGTACTTTCTGCTAAAGAAAAAGAATGAGAAAAAGTAAATAAATCATAGGTGCCTTGATTGGTTTATTTTAAGTAACTAATATAGTTTTTCCAATTTGAAAATAGAGTTTCATCATCTAGCATATCACATAAATGGTGTTATCAACTATCAAGCATATTCACTTAAACGGGGTAAACTGGATATAAGAAAATGCAAAATCATTCTTGTTAAAAATAAATAGCCTGGCTATTCTTCCTTTGAAGGGACTTAAATATTGTAAAATTTAGATCAGTGTAAAGAAGCCGTTAAGCTTGTAACTTAACTTCTATTTGCTCTAACTCTATAGCTGTCTGGAACCACAGGTCTTTCAGGCCATCATGATTTCATAAAGAAAAGTTTTACATAACACAATATTTAATATTTAGGGTTATTTTTCCAATATTTATTTATTTTTTAACGTTGTGAAGTAATTGAAATCAAATTTATTTGGAAAAAGATTGCATTGCAATTCAGTGGCGTAGATAGACATTGGTCAAGGGAGGGGATATAATCGGGGGGTCTGGGGGGTATGGAATACCCCCCGGAAGAAGGGGGGTCTGGGGGCACCCCCCCCCCAAGAAAAATTTTGAAAATTATAACTCTAAAACTAGCTTTTTGCAATCTAGAGGCATAGTGGAACTCATACGGAATAATTGATGCAGACACGTGGTCGCCGCGCGCATACCGGAAGCGTGGTTTAATGTCATAATGATATTACATCTGCTTTATTCTTTTTTGTATGTATGCGTTTTTACTTCATTCTCATAATTTTGTTAAGTTGCTTTTTCACGTAGTTTTGGTGCTTTTATTAAAAATACCATCTGTCATTTATTTTACTTAGGGTTGAAGAAATTACTTTTTATTTCATTTTATAATAAAATCACTAGATAACGAATGAATACAGGAATGTGCATCAGTCCAATTCACTCCATTCTCTACTAGCACTGATCACTGAAATATTGTTTCAGCATAGTTACAACAAGTAAATCTCATAGTTTTTTCACGCCACTACTATCACCTTCACTCTCACTTTTTCGTTTTGGAGCGAAAAACCCCGTCAGTTTACACTGTTTTGACACCACAACATATTGTAGTCACGTCGCGTCGCGTCGCTGCGAATTACGCAAGGTCACAGAACCAACTGACCGAGTTATAAACGCATCCTATACGTCATCAAAGTGAGATCAGATGCGTTAGTTCCGGTGTTGGCCGTTAGAGGGAATATAGGTCGTGGGTGAATCTAGTAATTTTATTGGCTACTTCAGTTCCAACGAGAAAATGTAGGCCTGTATAGCCTACAGGTTCACTCATTTTGATAAATATAAATTATTGTTTAAAATAACGTTTTTCTGGTATATAGGACTAAAAACATTCAGGACAAAATGAACAACATTATAATTTTTCTGTAAAATGTAATATTATAGACGGCGAATTTTAATCTAATACCAATTCGGCGGTGAATGGCACGTTTTCAGTTGCGTTCTCAGACTGATTTATCGTCTGTCTTTCATAACAGGGTATTTGCAAATCGGGGACATCAGTGCCTAAGGAACAGAAAATGCGAAATTTTGCTTTGATTCTGTCACAGTAACAGTTCACTCTCAGATACGTATTCGCCGCTACCTCTAATACAGTATTCCAAAATACGTAGGTCTATTGTATTTTTAAGCCTCTTGTCACCGATCCTGCCGCGTTCGTTTGGCGCGCAATACCTCAAAGATAACATTTTTTGTCAGTTTTTCAGCTACTAAATAAATAATAACAACAATAATTTTATTTATATATTTTTACAAAGATTTTTTATTTCTTATTGCGGTAAAATAATTACTTCCTAGTTAAAAGTCGTAGCCTAACTAACTTTAATTTTTTTGAGTATAATTATAATTTTTTTTACATACTGTAGGGCCAAGGGGGGGATATATCCCCCTTATCCCCCCCCCCCGTACCTACGCCACTGTTGCAATTAATTTACCGTTGGTATTAGACTACAAAATTTTTTCTATTTAAATTTTACTTTTTGGGGCATGTTGGCCTCTTATAAAAAAGTAAGCTCCTTATTTGCAGCTCAGAGCAGCAAAAAAGGCAACAATGTGCAATAATGAACAGTAAACATTTTTTTTAGAATCTACAAAATTTGAGGGCTAAAAAATATTAAATTAGGTTGTAGAAATATCTGTCCACCCTAGAGAAGTCCACTGCAATCCCATGTGCTTCCCGGCGTTTGTGTTGTTATTCATGTATAACAACGCTATCTGGCTATTAAATGAATACAGTTTTTTTAATTTTTGGTGATAAGTTGAAACACTGAATTGAAAGTGTGCAGATTAATAATGACAACGTAAAGTAAAATTAATATGGGAATCACCTGTTTTCCGACTTATAGCGAGCGTGAAAACTATACGCTTTCTTGGGCAGATTTAGGACAAACTTATTATCTCATCAAAATAATAAAAACACAAAAGAAAATGATAGCAAAACTGGTAACATTATTTCTGGCTCCTTGAGTTTTCAATGAATGGCATTCCTTATTAACCAAGAGCAGGCAGGAATCCTTCATTTCATCCAGTTTCTTTTCAACAACTCGTGTTTTCAACTTGTTTTATTTGTTATTCTCTTGAGATGGCAACAGCTTTTGTAATTCAAGTGCTTCTTTCAATACGATATTGCCTATTGGAAAGAAGCATCTAATTAAGATGCTTATATAAACTGGTTATTCTAACTCTTCTTCAAAGGTCTTGAATGGCAATTAGCAACAATTCCCTATCCCCAACTAAACTTTACTACCAGTTTTAAAGCATACTTCTGTGAACTAATTTCATCATTTAACTTCTAATAACATAAATAAATTCATTTTAATTTGTTTTCATGAATATATAAGTATAAAGTGGCTGGTAAATACTATTTATAATATTTGCAGAGTCCCTTTCATTTTCTGTGAAAAAAAGTATGAGGTAGAATAATTAAAGTTAAGGGTTTCTTGGATGACTCCTTCCAGGAAATAAAGCCACTTGTGAAAAATGTCCAATATAGTTTCTTCAAAAGAACAGATGCGCTTAAACCACTTACCACTTACGCTTCACCCTCTTCATGCATGACGGCATCATTTGTGGACGGCTATTTAAAGTCATATAAATACTTAACGATGAATAAACTTGGGCTACGATCTGCATAGAGGCCTCACCTGAGGCCGGGTACATTAGTTAAAGCAGTCACCACTAGACCCCAATTCATTTTTTTCTTCTTATTCTCCATTTTGTAGTCACAGGTCAGTAAACATCAGCTGTGCCAAAATTCATAGATTGTGGTTTATGTACAGACGACTGTGTGTTAGTTATGAAGATAAGAAAAATATAATGTTGTTATTGTGCTACTCCTAGGCTGCAGTTTGATATATAAAATATAGGGAATGCTTTTATATTTATGATTAACTGAGTGAAAATACATCCGTCCACACGGAAAATTAATGTTGTTCTCTTTTTACCGATTGTGCATGCATTTTACCTCGACTTACCTTGCTGGCAGCATATGTGGACAATAAGTATGCATTTGCGGAAGTACTGCTGTTACCTACAAGTGGCAACATATGTGGCTTATATGCAAATAAGGTAGCACCAGATACTGTCTATAATACTTCCATATTTGCATACATGACACATTTGTGGCCGGCTATTTATTTTTTTAATAAACATATAAATCATAACAAGAACGTGTACACCCACTAAATTGAACCTCCTGAATTCAAAAATGTTGTTGAAAAAATTTTTTAAATCAGTATTTCATATAGCATGCATGAAGAGGTTAAGAATATTGACATTTTGGTATTTTTCCAGATGGCAACTATTATAATGAAAGCATCACAAGTAGCTGAAAGCCTAATATGAACACCAGCTTAATATCAAAGTGACAGTCTTCAAGTTTTAAATTCACATCAAGGAAAGTGATTACAGTTTCTAAAATAACATTTATTTTCTAATAGTCATATATAAAAAAGGGAGTCTCCGAATATTATCTGACCAGTAACCAAACAAACTAAACCCAATCTAGAGTCTGTTCACAAAATAAAATATACCGAGTGGTAACAAAAAGAGTACAATATTCAGCTCATTAAAACTTCCTTTCAACCACATTTTTGTAAGGAAGATGCAACTTACATTTTTTTAAAGCACACATATATTAAAGTTTTGTTCCAAAACAATTGCTCTTTTTGAACACCTTGGTGTATAGGCACACTTAAATAAAAAAATATCGTTCTTGCCTAATATTTCAAAGGGTATGGTTATCAGAAGGCTTTACTGCAGTTATTGCTCCTCTTCGCCTTGTAAGTGGTTTAGTGGAAAGGAGGGTGCAACTTCTTTTAACATAATCTATCTCAAAAACAAAAGGTATCAAATAGGACTCGTGGTCTGTATCTTAAGGGTGTGCGGGCACCATTAGAGACAAACTATTCCGCCAGGCAGCTTAAAAGTCTAATGATTTTTTTACTTTATTTTTCTGAACTTTTTGTCAGTGCATGTGATTGGGATGTGTCAGAAGAATGTTCTGGTAGCATTCTTTTGTTGAATGCGGGTTGCCTAACCAAATTATGCAGGTATTAAGTTCAGTTTGTTTGTGCAACATTCCTGGAGAAAGTTTAAATTATAAAAATTTTATTTTTTGGAATATACAGTAGACACTCTCTTACCTTGTTTTAACCGACAATCGGATTATCCTCCCTTGCTGGTCAAATATTAAAGATCGTTTTAACCGACCCTGTTTTGAGAACAGTTCGGTTTAACCGCCTTTTTCTAGGAATTCTGGCATTTCCACTCTCATAATACGTGGCGATGGGAACGTTGCGCTCAAATATACAGGTTGTTACGGGTTAAGCTTTTATTTTTAAGTGTTTAGAGGATTACCCGTTTTAACCAACCTTTAAAGTTATCCGACCTAGGTCCGGTCCCATTAGGGTCGGTTAAGAGGGGGTCTACTGTAGTATGGAATCATTTGGCCTACAAAATGACATAATTTTAAATGATTTGACACTTATGAAAACGGAAGGAAAAATTATTTTCCAACAACATTGAAATTTTTTTTATTTCCTTGATGTTAGGTTTAAGACATTCTTTAATCATAAATAATTCCCAAATATAGGCTCTGTAGGTTAAACCGTGCAGTGTTGGATTTATGTGAAAGTCAAAGCTTCTGCACCCTCATTCTCATCAAGCCACATACACATCAAAGAGAAAAAAATTATTGGAATGAATCCTATTTTTAGCCTCATTGTTAAATTTTTTTATTTATAATATATACCATGGGAACCAAGGTTCACAATTACAGAGCACCTGATATATTTGAAAGAAACTAGAGAATTTGTGCTTTCAAAAATTTGAGTTGTGTTTCCCTTGTTCCTAAAACACGGTAGAAGTGAACTAACAAAATGAATGCCTTCATTTTGAATCACCCAGTATGATATTTTTTAATCATTGTATGGTAATAAAATTGATATGTAATTGTTAAATAATATACTTGACAGCATACAATTGTAAGATATTTTTTAAATCATTGTATGGTAATAAAATTTATATGTAATTGTTAAATAATATACTTGACGGCAAACAATTGTAAGCTTCAAAGTTACTTAATC
This sequence comes from Flexamia atlantica, assembly GCA_035578135.1. Classification (NCBI taxonomy): domain Eukaryota; kingdom Metazoa; phylum Arthropoda; class Insecta; order Hemiptera; family Cicadellidae; genus Flexamia; species Flexamia atlantica. The sequence goes on along the minus strand of JAQJVK010000006.1, from coordinate 53,643,057 downwards.
AGTACATTCCCTGTAAAATTATACAGGAAAAATCAGCTCCTAAGTGACAACACCTAGTATAGTTTGAATTTTGAGTCAGAAAGGAAAAGAATGAAAAACCGGGAGAAGACTGAAGTCAAAAAGAAAACAAAAACCTCCAAAAACTGTAATTTATTTCAAATGACTAAAATAAATACAACAGTTAATTTCATCCCAATTAAAATTAAAATTAGGATAAAGTTGGTTAAGGGCTATGGAATTTCTTAACATTAATAACAATTAAATAATGGTGAGTGTTTGTTGTTATGCATGGTTAATTTATGATAACAACAAATACATTGTAACATTAATATTTTACCACAGTCAAAATGTTACATTACTGATTTAAAAATAGTCTTCAAGCAGAGTTTGAGCACTTTACTTCTCCTTCAATGTTGGACCAACATGTTTAGCTGACATCTTAACCCAGGAAGATCTTAAAACGTTAAGATTTATACAAGATCTATATCAAATGACAAGTGGTTTGTGAGACTAAAACATTTATCTGTACAACATATGTTATATTGAAAGTTAATTTACAATAAATTTTAATGCAATCTTTGTATATAAAGTCAACGATAGAATGATCCAGTAACTTAAAATTTCACGATTAGGAAGATTTTCTATAGACCAATTTTCAATTAACAATTATTAATTGATTGCTTAATCAAACAGAAAAATATAATCCATTTTTATATTTACATACACATATTTAATATCACAAATAATAATAGGTACAGTAAATAAGGTCCAAAAACAAAAAAAGAACATTTTTTACTTGTGCACATCATGTTTCATTATCAAGTTCACCCAACTAACCCCTTATTTTTCCCACATGTTCTAGCTAATTTATTTCCCATTTTGATTTCCACAGAAGTATCAAAATCTAACTATTAAAGCACCGGTATAAAATAAAGGAGAACAAAGATGTATACATAACACTCTGAGAAAATAAATAAATATTTAACTATAAAAATGAAAATATCACCCTAACACAATAAATTAAATCTCTGACTGATTCAGTCAATTCAATCTAGTTGATGCCTGCATGTTCAGCTATGGCAACAGGAGTATAGAAAATACTGTGTAAGGCCTCCAAAGTACAAGCTGAGTGCCCCATCACTGGCCAGGGGCGTTGCTGTTAGTCCCCATCACGAGGCAGGGGCGTGGTCGTTAGCCGCTTGGTACTCCAGGAACTTCTTCTCCTGCGCCTGCCAGAGTTTCTGTAGCTTCTTAATCTGCCCCTTGCTGAGCTCCTTGCCCTCATGGTCGTGAGTGGGGATACCCTGGAAAATACCGCCGTGTTCTTGTTAAATAAACAATTCTAATTCTAGTGGAGATGAAAACAATTATAGAATCACAAAATTTACCGTATAAAAACATGATAAAATAACATTAAGTTAGTAAATAAATTAATAAATTTGTCAGATAAATATTAAGGAATTGATAGGATTTGAGATTAAATTTCATCTTCACTCTCTAAAACACATTTCTTAGAAGGAGTGGAGTTGAAAAAGGAATATAGAATCACAATATTGACATATAAGCATGACAAAATAACATTTAGTTAATAAATTTTAAATAAATTATCAGGTAAATGTTAAGCAATTCATAGCATCAGCGTTAAATTTTTAGCTTAATTCTCTAAAACACAAGGTATATGTGTGTTTCCAAGGTATATAACACACTTAAGGCAATATGGTCTTAGCGAGTATTTAAATTGCTCTGTCATTGTAGAAAACAATAACTTGATATTTAAAGATGTTAAAAATAATTTGAGGGCTTGATCTGAAATAAGGCAAAGCTTACATTACAATGCAAGTATTCATAAACAAAATATCAAACATTTCATGGATATAATTTTATGAGTTAGAAATAAAAAATGAATGCTGGACTTGTTTTGAACTAAAACTAGCAATGATTGATTAATTTTCTTTTAGAGTTTACAAACTTTGGCCCCTTAAAAAAATATTAATTTTTAAGAGATTTTTGTTTTAGTTTATCTTTGTAACCACCCAAAATTCAAATTTATTTTAATTAATTTATTCGTTAATTTTTATAAATTTGAATTAATTTTAGATTTTTTAAAGTTTTAATTTACAATGAAAATAGGTTCAGTACCTTCTCATCAAACTTGGAGTACTTGTCAGTCTCAGACTTGAACATCTCCTGAGGAGGAATCTTCTTCTGAGCCTCTTTCAGAGCTTGGGCTGCCTCCATTTCTTTCTTCTTCCTCTCTTTCTCTGCGAGTTTTTCCGCTTCGGCCTTCTTCTTAGCTTCTCTCTCCTTCAGCAGTGTTTCCTTATCCACCAGTTTAACCGCAGAGGGTCGACCTGACAACAACATAATTATATCTAAAGTAGGAAGATTATTCAAATCTTAAAATCTCTGACAAGACAGTGGAAAAAACTAGGATAGATAGGTATTCACACGGATCTTACATAACCACAACCAGAATAACACTGGCTTAAAAATCAACTGATGTGCTTTTCATTTAAACATTACAGTTCTAAATTTAAACAGTGAAACTTTGCATTCTATTATCATAACTAAAGATTCTTATTTTAATAAACAAATTAAATTAATTAAAAATTATAGAGGGCAAGACTCACACAAAAATTTGATATTAAATGGTTTTTCTATCCACGAGAGTTTAACTTGTTCATGATTTGCCTCCTGAATTGAAACAATCAATGTAAAATTAATAAATACCTTGAATAATTGTCTACAATTCATGCAGTAATATCTCTGATTTACTTGAATTTCAACATCTCATTTTCAAAATCTCCATATAAGACTAAGTATTCCCTTCAGACATCATAAAATTCAAAAAACTTTCATTTATAAAATACATTTATCACAGGATACACACACAAACATTACCGGCCAGTAAGAGAAAGGGTTCCAGACATTGTACCGGTCGGTAATGATTGTGTGTGTATCCTGCGTTAAATGTATTTTTATTATAAGTTTTTTGAATTTTATGACGACTTAAGGGAATACTTGTTCTTGAATGAAGATTTTTAAAATGACATCACAAATGTTGAAACTCGAGTAAATTAGATAGGTTACTGCATGAACTGAAGGCAGTTACTCAAGGTATGTAACCTTTTTTTTATTAATGAGAGTTTACATTTTCCTATGACACTAGTAGCAAATTTTGTAACTACGACTCTATAAAGATCTCATACTGAATCTGACACGATTTGAGAACTTTTACCTGATTGTTAGGTGCTTGAAAAAGAGAAACTCCATTGAGCACCCTTCATATTAGTAATGTCATGTTAATCAAATTTTATTTCTGATAAACACATGCCATTATTGAGACCACTGTTGGAATTACCTTGAATCACACCCATGAAGCACGAACCTCCGGTAAGATTGACCTTATTTAAGACATTTTTTTTGTATCTGGATTACAAATAAATATGAAAAACTCTGCACAAAAGGTCATTATTTGGCTAAAAGATTACAACCACAATACACCAGACTCACCCTCGAGATCCTCCAGCCTCACCCCGACCGCGGGCAGGGTGTCGTCTCTCAGCCGGTCGCACTCGGCCAGTATCTCCGTGGCCCGCAGCTGCCGAGCCAGGCCTCGCACACTGTCACGGAACTGTGCCAGGATGGTCAGGTAGGGCATCACCGTCTCCTCCACCTGCCAGTCAGCAGAGGTCAGAGAACTTTACGATAAAACCTGAATACTTCCTCCTTAAATACTTGATATCATCTGATAGTTAATAAATTAAATACAAGCGTATATATGACCTGGACACCTGGTACCTTTTTTAGGAAGTAGTTCATAAGATTAAAATTTCATAGCAATAACATTTTTTTACTCTTACCTGTAACATTGATTATTCCTTTTTTATTGTCGAACGTAGCTTGAAAAGACTCATTAGCCTACTAGTTTTCAAATATAAAGTAATTTTAATGTTTAGAGCTTTTTACGATAGCCTGTGAGTACATTAACTTATAATTGAGCCCAGGCATCATCAGCTGTTGGCGAATAATTTACTACAGATCTAAATATAATTTCTTGAAACTAATGCCTACTGACCCATGCAAAAACGGTTGCAACCACTAGTTGGAACCCCCCAGTAGGATACTAACTTTAGGTACCAATACTGGGTACAGTAACGGAAGTTGTCATGATTGGAGGCAGTGTTGTAGCTGTCTTTCAGTGAACAACTTCAGTTCTCCACCAGGGGAGGCTGGGCTTGACTGCAGGGTAGGCAGGGGTGTACTGGTGACCAAGATGAGGGCCAATATGAGGGCCATCTTATCCCTTGATGGCCCTTGAGGCCATCTTATCTTATTCCTCCATCCATTGGATACCTTTGCCCAGCCAGTCTAAGCTTGGCCGAACCTGTTCCATCTAGGTCTACCTATTCCTTTTTCCTTTTAATTCCCTTGTATTAATTTACTAAAGGCATAAGGCCTAAACAATGTTACAAAGGGAAGCCCCTTTCTTTTCCGGTAGCCGTCCAAAAAGACAAAATAATGGCTGAAGTACCCTCACAGGATTTTCCTGTAGGAAGGGAAACCCAGACTCCCCAATCCCCCAAACAAAACCGCTGGTTCTTAAATACAAAAAATAAATAAAAAACCTACATTGCTGGAGCCGGTGGAGGAGACAGGGAAGCCGATGTCATCGGCTCCAATGTCGATGGCTCCGAACGTCCGCATGATGCGGGTGACGTACGCGGCGATGTCGCGCAGCAGCAGACAGTCGGGCTCGGCGCCGCGCATGTACACGTTGCACGCCGCCACGCAGTCCCGGATACTCTCCAGCACCGGCCGCGTCTCCACGTTGTCTGTGCGAGGTAAGCGGTGAGTGGTGTTATAATTGAATGTAGGAGTTGTTTATAATTATTAGGCTGATAAAATAATTTCCAGAAATAAAAACTTGCTTTTTCTATTAGTTTTAGCTGGTAAAAGAAAAATGGTAGCAATTTTATTATAATATCGATACTAGCAACAGTTTTTAGAACTAAATCCTCAAAAAGCCCCTTTCCAAACGGATAAGAACCCTTACTAAATTTTTCAGAATCATATTACATTTCTGAAATGCTGCACAAGAGATCATACAAATTCACTTGGTGTCTAAAAAATAACTTTTTGAGTAAATTTTAGTTAATTTAGGTTGTTATTAATATAATGATTGGGCATTGATAAAAAATATCAAAAAATCTAACTAAAGAACATTAAATAGGACCAGGTTTTATAACAGAGATAGCTTCAGTTTATACGTACCTTCTGTCTACATACATATAAAACATTTTTAAACAGCAAAAATAAATGAGAAAGTCTCAATTTACAGAATGGTACCAAATGTATTTTTTTTTAACATGGTTTTATTTCTGGGTCAATATACAAAATATTATGCACAGAAAGGATAACAGTACAGCCATAACATTATCAGGTTCGCTCTATTTAGAGACACCCATGAACAAAATTAAATAAAAATAGTTAACAATAAGGAAAGACAAAAAATAGATTTGCAGAAATAATTCAATTGCATTCTTCCAACATGTCGCCAAAATCTTGAGGGATTCGTGGTTTCAATCTACGGTTAAGGGTTGGTTCCCTGATGTTAAATGCCACTGCTCCAGGGACGAGGTGCAAATTTGAAAGAAATTTTCTTGTAGTCACTGTTACAAAGTTTTTAATAGAACGAAGGCCTAATTCACGTCTTCAAATGTATATGGTACATTCAAAGCAAATTTTATTTTGAGAACTGGGGGCACAAAGGTTCTAAGCAAATCTCAGCTTAGTATGGATCCCTCTTAACGACTACAGAAGTATGGACTGTTGGTCAGTACCACAGAGGGCGGCGTGGACGGCTGCGCGGGTCTGGCAGAACCGGGCCTGCAGCTGCAGCTCGGGCGGCCCCCACTTGCGGAAACTGTCCAGCCGAGTGCGGCCCGCCAGGTGGCGACTCAGCGCCTTCACCGACAGGAAGAACTCCTGTGGACAACGCATGTGAGTCAGCGGTCGGGGAGGTAGAATGAAGTATCGAGAGAAATCAGAAGCAACAACATAATAAAACATAAGTGAGACTAGCTCTGAACTATTTAAGATTGTTCTTTTGCTTAACCCTTTGGGTTTTTCATGTCCTCCTAAGTTTTACTTTTGATTCATTTTTTCAACTTTAGGTGTTCTTTTTCCATTTTTTGCATTCACCATCAGAATACATATATACAGGGAGTTTTTTTTAACACACCCATAATTAAGATTGAGTAGTGCACATATACAGATGAAATAAATATTGTTTTGTTAATTTTTATATTTTATACAACCTATTATTTTAGTTTGATCACATTTAGCCTACATTAAGTAACCAAACAATCTGCCATGGATATTTATACAAAGTTGTGCTCTCTTCATCAAATACCTGAATATGTGTTACAAAGTACCTCTTTCAATTTCTTGTATTAAATGTGTTATGTTTGTTTTCAGCAGCTAAATATCCTGTTGGTTGTTTTTGTAGGCCTTACTTTGTATGTGTCCCAAAAGAAAATGATCTAGTGGGGTGAAATCTGGGGATCTTGGGGAGTTTAATCCTTTTACTGATAAAATGAAATTTCGGGATGTGTTTAAAAAAACACCCTGTATTTAAAAAAAAGGACAAAAGGTTCAGCACCTTCACAAACAGGAAGAACTCCTGCACAGATGAAGCCGAGTCAGCAAAAGGAAAAAACAGTACAAAATCATAGGAAAATTAGGAGCATTTTTATCATAAATCATAAGTGAAATCAGTTCTGAACTATTTGAGATTGTTCTTTTGCTTAACACTTTGACTTGTAAGTTTTTTTAAGACCTCAGTTTTTATTTTTATTTAGCCTATTTCTGTTTTCTTAGTTTCTAAATTCTTTTTGGTTACGTCCATTTTTAATGTACAAATTAATCAACTTAAAGCAGGAATTACAAAAAGAATTAAACAAGGGTGCAAAGAAGCAAAATGGGTGTAGAATATTTTTTAACTGTCACAGTTGCAGTCTGATGACAAGTTTTAAAAAACACAACCTAAAATTATGTAACAAAAAAAAACGACGAACTAGTTTGTTTTCAGTCTAACTTCTCATTTTTACAGTAATTATTTGGAGCTATTACATTACTACTTACACTCAACATTTTTTCATAACTAATGGCAAGTTCCATGGTGTTGTCACTGTAGTCTAAACTGTCTTTCCAAGAATGAAGCAGAAATGCTAACCTAAACATACATTAACTTATATTAGTTTGATTTCAAGAATAAATTACATTAGGGAAAAATAATTTTCCAAAAGCTTTAAAATTACAAAAGCATCTGAACCTCAGTTAAAAATGTAATGAGGGCATATATATCCTCAAAGTTGACTGCAAAATTTTTAAATGTTAGTACATCATTACCAGTACAGTGAAACCTCACTAACTCAACTATTTGCGCTCCCAGGGGTTGTCGAGTTTTCAAGAGTGTTGTAATTTTTATGGGAATAAATATACAGGGTGTCCCATAAGTAAAGGGCCAAACTTCGGGAATATGTTATATGGGTCAAAATAAAGACAAAATGTGAAATAAAATGTTTTCCAAAAACGCTTTGTTTACCAGATATCCGCCATTTTGTATTTTTAACAAAATATTTTTTATCTCCCAAGTTTTTTAATCGATTTTTTAAACGCGGTATGCACCTGTATCTAGTCAAGGTTAGTTTATAAAAAAATAATCAGCATGATCGAATCGTAAATTTCAAAATGGTGGCCGTTTAAAATCTTTAAATAAAATACCAAAAAATTGTACGTTTTACAAAAAAATATAAAGAACAATAATATATAGAGAATTTTATTTCCATTCTAACAATACCAAAATTATGAAAATCGGTTAACAAACAACTGAGTTATGGTCGAATTAGCGCATGGCTCAGCGCAACAATGGACTATTTTGCTTAAATAATGCTGCCTCTCTAGCTAAATACAATCATAACTCAGTTGTTCATTAACCGATTTTCATAAATTTGGTGTCATGAGATGGGAAATAAAACTTTCTATAAATTGTCATTCTTTATATTTTTTTGTAATACATACCGTTTTTTCGTTATTTCAACTTAAAGATTTTAAACGGCCGCCATTTTGAAATTTATTATTTGATCATGCTCATTATTTTTTCATAAACTAACCTTGACTAGATACAAAAAAAATCTATTAAAAAACTTGAGAAATAAAAATATTTTGTAAAAAATACAAAATGGCGGATATCTGGTAAACAAAGTGTTTTTGGAAAAAGTTTTATCCCACATTTTATCTTTATTTTGACCCATATAACCTATTCCCGAAGTTTGGCACTTTACTTATGGGACACCCTGTATAAAACAAAACAGATTTAAGAGTTTCATATGAAAATTTATTACTTAAATGAATATTGTTACATATTGAGTAAACGATCTTTAAAGAAATAACAGATAGTCACAAATTAAAACTAAGTGTTTAAAAAAATGCTTAATTGAAGACTCCCTGCCAGCTGTTCAAAAACAGTTACACAGACTGTCGAGTTAGTGAGGTTTTACTGTATTAATAAAAACTCTGATAAAATCCAGCAAGACAAGTTTCAAATCATGAAAATTATCCTTTAATATTCTTAGTAAAATTTTAAAAAATCATACCTAAGTTGTCGTGCCGTATGCTTCTTGAGGGCGTCTGCTATCGTGACGAAGTTCTTGAGGGACTTGGACATCTTGCAGCCCTGGATGGTGAGATGCCCCGAGTGGAGGAAGTATCGAACCCACTGGTCGTTGTCAAAGTACGCCTGCACATTGTGCAACCAGGTTAAATTGTATTTCAATCAGGGTTCAAAATTTGTATTTCATTAAGATTATGTTTGCACCAAAGGCTTTAAACATTAACCACATTTTCCCATAGAAATATTCAATTCGCTTATAAAATATGACTTTTGTTATTATGGCTTCAGTTAATTTGTTCCTTCAGTATTCATCTTAAAAGTTAAATGCTGTGCTCTTGAGATGGGCCACGAACAACAAAAATCGATATAACTCTGCAAGCCCCAGACATTAAGATGATGATGATCAGGTCCCTTAAAACACAGAGGGATGTGCCCATAAATTTATTATTTAAACAATACTTTTTTGAATGATATTTTGTGTCTTTTTATGCCATTGGCATTTTTTAACATTTTGATCGGGAACGGGCCAAACCCAGGTCTTGTTTCTATCTACTATCGTTAGATAGCATAATTAATTTATAGCCCAATGACAAATGGCAACTGGACCCAGATCCGACCCTGGTGACAGGTTATGAGGTAAGCACTTTATCCACTCGGCTGCCCAATTAATTTCAAATTGACATTTTTAATTGACTTTTTTTCATAACAACTGTTTTTCTATACAGTAGAGTGCCGATAATCCGAACGTCGGTTATCCGAACCGTCGGTTAACCGAACGCCTTGATAATTCATATTTTGAACATGATTCTCAAGCAATTCAAATTTGCGCACCAAAAAAAAAGTGTCAAGGATGAAGCAAAAACAAATTTTGGACTTTTTCTTTAAATAAAAAGTATACAGTGTACTGTATCTATGAATGATATATTGTTCTTTAAAATTTATAACCATGTATTCTGATCGATTTCATAATAAAATTATATGAATAATTTTTGTTTGATAATTTTTTAGCCTTTTTCCTAGTAAGAATTACATTACATATACAATTTTTAAATTTTGTCTTTTCATGTTCGATTATCCGAATATTCAGTTATCCGAACACCCCTTGTCCCCAATTAGTTCGGATAATCGGCGCTCTACTGTATTATGTTTTTATTATTGCGTCATTTTAACTCTTTAACACATGTCAACACATTTATTCATAAAAAAATAGTTTTGTATATTCTTTTACTTTCTTAATGCATCCTTGCCAACAAATATAAAATATTTAGCAGTTAAAACATTTTAGACCTAAATAATTCAAAGACTTATAACTTGTCTGAATATAAAACAGAATCCAAATCAACAATAACACCTGTCCAAACAGTACATTATTGAAACGCCTGTTGGAAAATGAGTTTTCAATTTGTCATACAAGACTTGATTGGTACAAGTCTGAAGTATTAAGTTAATCCACTTTAGATCTTCTCCTTACCAACAATCTTTGGTAGAATTATAGCTCTGGACAGCCTTACTGGTGGGTGGCGAAAATTGTAATCCCCCAAAATGTCTGCTAAATAAACACATGTTTTGGTAGAACTGTCAAAACTTTGTTTATGTTTCACCTCATTTACACTACAAAAGAATGCCCTGTATTATTTCATTGAGAGATTTCTTACGCAATTAAAATTTCTGAAAAATATTTAAGCTGGCACAATGCATCAGCTGGTCTTTTAGTTTGGCAACCTTTCATCTTAAATGACTTGTTTACATTTAAGAATGTGTTTCCACATTTTTGTCCTCGTACTTCATGAATTTTGTTGAGCTTGCAAGCATTTAACATTAGTTGAGGTTGCAGCAAAATATTTTCTTGTGCAAAGTACCTCTATATAAACAAATGACCATGTGATTTATTACCAAAACATTGCAGATAATAAACACTAATTACGACAACTAAGGCCAGTAAGGCTGTCCAGAGCTATAGGTAGCAGGGCCGGATTTAAGCATAGGTGCCATAGGCGCGCGCCTAGGGGCCCGCGCCACAAGAGGGCCCGTTCCACAAAAAATATATACACAAATAATTTTGTAGAATCCAGGAATTAACGTAGTTTGGTTCTCAATAAACTTCAACCAAGAATAAAAAGATAATGAATAAATTGTTATCCCGATTGAACGTGAATCATTAAAAGTAATTTCATCACTTAAATAGCAGACAGCTCAAAAGATTAAACATCGTCGACTGCAGGTTAGCTACGATTGCGCACAGAGCCGCTTTGTCGGCTGCAAAGTTCTCGAAGTGGCGGTAATGGGAAGGAATCTGTAGAGAAAAAGAAAAGCGTAGAGAAGAAAATAATAATGGTATTCAGGCTATCTGAGACTAAAATGAAAACAAATTGTGACGTTGAGACCGGAAACATTTAACGTGCAGCTAGAACGGAAATTAACCTTGACCAACTGAAGGAGAATATTTGACTCCTCATTTAGGCTATATTTTTACCCGATAGGCTAATATAGCTTGCACAACCAGACAGGGGCGAACCCAGGGGGGGATAAAAGGGATATATCCCCCCCGGAATTTTGGAAAGAAGACAATTTGGACGACAAGACAACGATTTTCGGGTACCGAAACGCGACTACGATTTTTATCTACCACGATATGAAGACGATTTTCGTATTCCGCGACGCGAAGATGATTTTTGTCTACCGCAATGCGAAGACGATTTTTGTTTACCGCGACGCGACGACGATTTTTGTCAACTGCGACGTGACAACGATATTTTTCTACTGCGATAATGATATTCGTCTAACGCGACGACCATATTCGTCTACTGCGACGACCATATACGTCTACCCCGACGACCATATTCGTTTACCATGGCATCTACCGCGACGACGATATTTGCCTACTACGGTACTGCGACGTCCATATTTGTCAACCGCGGCAGGATACTCGTCTACCGTGGCTTCTACCACAACTACGATATCCGTCTACCGCGACGACTATATTCGTTTACCATGACGACGATATTATTTGTCTACCGCGACGACGATATTCGTTTACCGCAATGTCCATAATCGTCTATTGTGACGCGATATTCGCCTACCTCGACGATGATATATGTCTACCGTCACGTTAGTACGGGTTTTTGAGGTGCCTAAATACCCCCTTCGACCTTCTTATAGGATATCCCCCCCCGAAATTAAAACCTGGGTTCGCCCCTGCAACCAGATATGGGTCTACAATTGACGTCACTAGCTTTGGTTCCACCACAGGCTGTACGGGCTTAGGCCAACATGACAGGATAATAATATTCATGGGAATAATTTCATTAGCATTTTTATTGGGGGAGGCTAAATTTTCAGACCTCTGCTCTATAGCTCAATTTTAACCCCCCTCCCCTTGAAATGTGTTAGACGTTAAGTTTTGTTGAAGCATTGCCAAATGACGGCCGCGAAATGTCCGAGAGATTTACCGACAGCGATACAACCGATGGACGATTTTCCGACCACAATGTGACCGAGAGATTTGCCAGCCGCGATTATGACCGAGAGTTTTGTTTTTGGTACAAACGACCGCGATTCGACAGCCGCGATGTGATCGACAGATTTACCAGCTGCGGTATTTAACAACAAATTTCCCGGCTACAATGTGCAGTCAGTAGATATCCAAAAGTGCGAGAGACTTGTCGGTCGCAAAACGACCGAGAAATATGCCTCAGCTGCTGTAGAAACGACAGATTTTCTGGTCACAACAAAAGGCCAAATACGTGACGGTCACGAAAAGAACGAGAGGATTGTTTTTGTCGGCCGCAATCTAACCGACAAGTTGAGAAGAACGGAAGACAATGGTTAAAAAGGAGGACAGGCCCTCCTAAAAACGGACATTTGGCCACTCTGGCCCTGGGGGCCCGCACCACTGAGTGAGCCTAGGGGCCCAAAAGTTCTAAATCCGGCCCTGATAGGTAGCAGATATCTACCACTTCAAAAAATAATCTTTTTATTGTTTATTCATTAGCATTATGGTAAAGGTACATAATCATTTTTGGATGTTGAAAAAAATGTACATTTTTTATATTAAAAAATATGCATGACTAATTCGTAAGAAATCAGGGTAGGACAGGGGAATCAGCAGGCTTACCTGGTGGTTAAGGCAGCTGAAGAGCACACAAAAAACACAAAACACATAAACAAAATTAATTTTCAGAGCCACTGGCTCCTTCTTCAGATTGTAGAGAGTACATTGGTCACTCAGAGTGACCAATGTACTCTCTACAATCTGAAGAAGGAGCCAGTGGCTCTGAAAATTAATTTTGTTTATGTGTTTTGTGTTTTTTGTGTGCTCTTCAGCTGCCTTAACCACCAGGTAAGCCTGCTGATTCCCCTGTCCTACCCTGATTTCTTACAACTCAGGCCTAGAGCCCTACTTCACAAAATGCATGACTAATTCGTTATGGTTTGTATAAAACTGCACAAATGGCACATCCAGTTAAAAATTTACAAACAGTTTTACCAATTTTACACTAGGGATTTTTTTAGAGCTTAGCCACGCTGTTATTTATGAAATACCTATCTGATTCTGATGATCAAAATGATTGGTAAATAGGATTCACTCACATGTAAAAATAACGTACGTTGATATACTAGATTAGTAAACAAGAAATTTATTCAAGTGAATTTGTTTTCAGTAGTGGACTGATCTACCTCGGACTGGGCGAGCTCGTTGTCGTGGTGGGGGAACTTGAGGTCGACGCCCCCGGTGTGGATGTCGAGCGTGGGGCCGCAGATGGCCGACGCCATGGCCGAGCACTCGATGTGCCAGCCCGGCCGGCCGCGCCCCCACGGCGACTCCCACCATGGCTCCCCCGGCTTCGACTTCTTCCACAATGCAAAGTCCGTCGGCGACCGCTTCTCTCCGTCCCCTGCCCCCAGGTCTCCTGTGGAATCGGGATCAGGTCTGCGTTAGTCTGGGGAAAGGTTTTCTTAGCGAGTTGAAAAATTGAGGATCGTAAAAATGGCGTGTGGTAAACATGATTAGGGTCAAAATCTGAAAAGGGTACTATCACTGTCCCTTCATAAAAAAATAATGTAGCCTACTGTAATTATTGCTAAAAATGTTTTATTTTGGAAGTTTAGGTCCTAATCTTATTGCTTATACTGTTTAAATCATGAATTAAGAAGAGGTTGGGGCAAAATACTGAGAAAAAACTGGCCAAAGTAGTGACGGTCACGTGTCCCCAATCCCAGTTTTACCGCTAAAGATACGTTTTAAACAAGTTCACCCATCAAATAAGTGAATATAAAACCCACGTTTATATTGTCGGATACAGGGAGATAATCAAATAGCGCTTATTACGTATGAAACTATATTATTACGACGCCGAGCTCGGTTAAAAGTCGTGTCCCCACCTTAAGCAGTTGCGTCGGTAGTGTAGTCTGTTTCTCATCGTACAGCGACACTAGCGCTAGTAGCAGCCGACAACGAGTTTAATTCAGGAGTGTCATGGCGGCGAGCAACGACGGATGTCGGAGTTCGTCGTGTGAAATGAATTTGGACGTGGAGGAAAATAGTTTTGTTCATTAAAATTGCCGTGTCTCATTTTTTGATGTAGCAACGGTACATGATTTATTCTTAATCAAAAGTAAATCGCTATCCATCGTAATAGTTTGATTCGTCCGTAATACGGCCCGGTTCCAAATGCCGATTCATCACAAGCGATAGCGTTCGCCATTTTGAGGCTAGCAGACACAACAAGCGAAATTGTAGCGTCGGTCTGGGAAGCGACGGTCGCGAATTTTGGTTAATTTAACGTGAGATCTGCTAAATTTTGTGACCGGTTTTTCCATTTGACTGATATACCTTATATTCTTAATGGTGATGTATTTTTTTTATTACGGCCGATTTTAATACTTAATAAGAGTAAATTGAATTAGTAATCAATGTGTTAATTATGAAAATAATGATTCAGGGTTGCCACCAACAGGGAAAATCGAATTGTGCGGGCATTTTTAGTTCCAGAAGCAATTTTTTACAACTGTTATACATTATTTTATTTAATCTGAAAATGAAATTAGCTGATAGAAATTCTTTATATTCTTTTCATAGCTTATTCTTTTTAGGAGTATTTGCCCTTGTTTCTGTTTTTACGGTATAAATTTTTAAAATAATGATAAAGGTATTTTAATGTATATTTAAAATCAAATTTGGGTGAAAGTTTTTGATTGATTGTTTTTAAGTTTGTATTAGGCCTATATGCTTAAGATTAATTCATTAAGTCCATAGCTTTTTTGACGTTTGTTACCTACAGTAACCTTTGTTTGAAATGTTTGATACATAAAAAATGTAACATGTCCAACATTGAAACAAAATTTTTTTAAATGCTCCTAAACATTTTTTAATTAAGTTACTTAATTAATTAAAATACAGTATGTCTTAATAATATTTTTTAAATTTATTTTGTAAGTAGCATTTTTTAATTTTGACAAATAATTTTTTAATGAAAAGATTTTTAATTCCGTTTGGTCATCTGTTTTTGCTGCAGTTTAAAAAGCAATTTCATACATTTTGAAAAATATAATGATTTTAATGTGTTTGAACTTACTCTAAGAATAGCTGAATGGGTTTCCTTTTTTTTTTGTATTTTATTTTTATGCTCTAAACTATAACTTATTCAGGCCTAAGCCTATTTTTAGAAATTTGTAATGAAGCCTTCATTTAATCGTTGAAACGTTTTGGTACACAACCACATTAAACATACCGTGATCATTTAAATGTAATTTTGAAGAATTTCAAAATAATTTTTCATGACCAAGTAATAACAATGATTGATTTTGGAAATAGAACAACCTATACATCATAAGTCATTAAAAATACCTATTTTGTATTATGCACCTAATGATTCAGTTAAACACTATTGTATTGTCTTGTAATTACTGAAAAGGCCTATATTAGAAATCAAATTCTTCCTATTTCAGACTATGAAAGGAATAGATGAAGATTTTACATTAAAAAAATTAAACAACAAACATGTAATGGAAGTCATATCCATGTAATGGAAGTCATATCCATGTAACTGGTCACACATTGTAGCAGAATGTCACATTTTAAATTTTTTATTTAAACATATGTATGGTCAAAATATATACAAATGGTTATATTTTTTCAATTAAGTACAGTTTCAAGTTGTGACACAATAATTTTCATGACAATGGAATGGAGTAAACACATTGTGAGAGGTTAAAAAACCTGACCAAAACTTGTATTTGTATGTGAATTACATCTTTTCTAAGCTATTATTAAGATATAGGTCAATCAAAAGTAAGAGAACAGTAATATATTTAAAATATATTTAAAAACAGTATATGTGAGCAACAAAAAATATGAAATACAATGGGTTTTCCCTTTTATTTCATTATGTAATATTGATTTATCTGGGTGTGACCTCTATTACGAAAAATGGGAGTTTCCGATATAAAACTGCCTCTCCCATTGACATACATGGGTAATGGTGCTTTCTTTATATTTTCTCATATTCTATAGGGTTCAAAGTATTAAAAAATGTAACTATCATTTAGATACCAAGTAATAACTTTTTAGTTTTTCTCTACTTTGCAATTGTACCCTTTTCAGATTTTGACCCATTAGTCTAGAAATACTCCGATTACCCTTGAAACATGAATGCTTTCAATCTTGGAAAGATCTTCTACAGACGAATGTCTCATTATCTATAAATTAATGTGCAAGTAGGTTTCTTTTTGGAGTCCCAACTCAATAACTGCTGAATGGATTTTAACATTGCAGGTGACAAATTAAAGGTAAGTATTTTTAGAATTTTTACATATTTGTCAATATGTCCCAGAATTTCAAGAAAGCACTCCACTTTGGTATGGTAAAGGACTGAAGTTTTGGAACAGTGGGGCTGTCTATAGACACCAGACCAAACTCACTTATATGTTTTGTTTACAACTAAACATGTTAACATAGTATGAAAATAGTTCTCGAGGTCAACTACAGATTTGCAGTGTTTGTAAGCGAAGCTGCAACCAAGTAATCTAGTATTCATTATTTTTGAAGCAGATTCTTTGATTAACTGAACCATGGATTTGGTTTTTAATGTACAAATAAAGTATCAGTTGACATAAAGTAATTTAGAACAGAACACAACATGAAAGGTTGTAAACGAGTTACTTATTTGTCAGTGTTATAACACTGAACATATTTAATTCAAGACTTAATTTTGTACTACAATCAGGAAAAGGCCACAAAAAACTTTACTTTATGATATATTTTTTTATACCTTCTCCAGACTGGAGAGTCTCCTGGTCTCCATACGCCTCGGGGACGAGTTTGGCGTAGAAGTGGTTGGTCCTAGCGTCGAACGCCTTCACATCGAAGTAGACCGAACCATTAGACTCGTAGGCCAGTCCGTTTGCAATGATCTTTTCAATGTATGCAACAATTTCTGGTACATACTCGCTAACTCGTGTCAGCACATTTGGCCTCAACACCTGTAATGAAAAAACAAATTGTACAATTTAAATACACAAGCATAAAAAAAGCTGGGAAAATTTCTTTTGACAACAAATCATAACAAAAATAAACTTGGCATTATAGATGTAAACATTAACGAGAAAAAGACCCACATTGAGCGCATCCATGTCCTTGTGGTACTCGGCCTCCCAGTGGCGCGGCAGACTGACGAAGATCTCGTTGTCCGTCACTGTGTGGCCGAACTGCTTGTCCAGCCAATCCGACACCGGATCTCGACTGGCCTCCATCAAAACCTATGAGAGACACAATGACACAGATATATCAACGACACAGATCAATAGAAATGCCATACTAATGTTAATTCTTTAGAAAAACATTACATCCCAATCTAGAGCATTTGAGACCTACAACTTAAGGAGAATTTCACAATAAAACACCTGGCAATTGCACATTAGCTAGAATTTCCTTGTTCTGTAAAATACATTATTATTGACTTATTCCAGAGCAAGATAGATTTGCTCATTATATCATAGGAAACATAAATTCGTCCAATCTCAGAACACACTCTCTTTTATCCATCATACCACTCATAGCTAGTTTTGAGTGGTCAACATAAAAGAGACCTACCTTCTTTGCATCCTGAATCTGTTTATCATCATTGCTCTTGACGGCTTTTTCCAAGGCCTCGACTGCAGCAGTTACGGTCAACGACAGCTTCATTAACATCTCCTTTTGATCTGGGTCTGTGGCTTTCTGTAAAAGTAAAAAATTTTCAATTCTGTAAATAAAATATTATTCAAGATAAAGTATTGTTATAAACCAAAATATAAGTATTTCTTATCATTGCAAAGGTTTAATTTTAATTTATTGGTTTCATATTATTTTTAACATACCACAAGTTCTTAGGGTAATTCATCAGTTAAGCTACAAGCACCACTCAATACATATTCCACTATTTCCAATGATTTGTAAAACATCAAGGAGCACACTCATGTGATTGTAATTGGAAAACTTGACGTTAATCTGGTACTGTAAGAAATCAGTTAATTCATTCGCTTCTTTGTCTCTGAGTTTAAAAAGCGATTCAACTTAAAAAACAGTTTACCAAAATTAATTGAATACTCACCAATGAAAATTTTTGTCCATGAAAAAAATTATTTAAGCCTGATCACAGTATCTAAGATTTTCCTTGAAAACAAAATCTAGGCCTAATCGCGGCATGTGGGAAGATTTTAATAATCTTCACATGATTTATTCAACTCTGATCAAAAAAAGCATAAAGCTAACTCCTGAGTCTCAGACAGAATTATAAATCAAACAATAATCTATGATTCTAATGATGATTCCCAATCCTACCCTACAACTACAGCTAAATAAAAATAGCTATAATGAGTAGTCTACCTTGGCTTTCTCAACGAGCAGGTCCATGGCCGCCCGTGTGTCTGCCAGGGTCTCGGACAGTTCCCTCGGCTCGCTGCTGTACTTCGCGTACAGGTGCTGCTGCCGCGCCCGCTTGATGATCTTGTCATCAATGTCTGTGATGTTCATCACATACGTGACGTTGTAGCCGAAGTAGTCGGAAAGGACACGGCGAAGAATATCAAAGGTAATGTAAGACCTGAAAAAATCCAAAATTAAGTTACAAAGAATAAAACATTTTTTCTAAAACTCACTTAGGTCTATATATAGTCTACCTAATAAATTACATACTATACTTTCCTTTATTTACCTTGACAAATGGCACGACTAGGCACATTTGCTGCGTGTGTCCCGATATAGGGACATGCGCGGTGATTCCCGGGTGCGTGAGTCCCGGAACTGTTCCGTGACAGCTTACGTGAGCCCAAATTTCGCATCACGGAACTGTTCCGTGATACGTTTCCGCCCGCCGCTGCGCTGTTCCGTCAGATGCTGCTTCTTATCGGGGAAATCCGCAAACATCTGGCATAGTAGTTCACTGGTTTGCTGCTAGGGTCGACTGTAGGCTTTATGCGCCAATCGTTCTCCAGGCCGACCGTGGTGCTCGTGGCTCTTTCGGTTAATGCGCTATACTGATGAGTATAGCGTTAAAGCAATTCAGAGTTATGTGGGTTCGAATCCCGACCATGCGCAATCCCTATTAGGCTTGCAAATTTGTGGCTTAGTTGGTGGGATGGCCCACCTAAAATAAACGGTGACCGACTTGGGTGGAAGTTGACAGCATTTGTACGTTTAATATGGATTGCAGTGGACACCTGTTTTGCTTCTTTTACCCTTGTATAGAGGAGGAGGACACGTTTTTTTATTTTTTATTAATTAATTCAGCATATTGGCAATTTATATTGACAATGAAAAAGGTCATAACCAAAATATGAGACCAAATACAGACAAAATAAACATACTACAATTAAAAATTGAGAAAAATAAGGAAAATTGGCAAGTTCATAATCATAAAACATCTACAAGGCCTGCTTTTCATACCTTGCATGTCCCATGTGAGAAGCATCGTATACCGTGGGTCCACAGCTGTACCACGTCACTTGTCTTCCTTTTTGTGGCACAAACACTTCCTTTTGTCTTGTTAAGCTATTATAAAGCTTGAGAACTGGAGTTGATTCAGTTTCCCCGATACTCCATGTTGGTTGAGACCGCTTTGCCATTCTCAGTCCTGAAAAGGTGTGAAAGTTACTGGCTTCAATACTAAGAATTTGAGTAAACTTCAAGTGTGAACAATAAAGGATGCAGAACTAGGTCCTTTAGACAGTTACATACTACAGTTTACAATGCTAGAACTTACTACAGTTAGAATGTTGTATTAACACATTCTAATACAACATGCCACATACCCCTATCCGAAACCTGGGAGCTAAATTAATATTTTCATAGTTTCACACATCAACTCAACTTTCTCTACCTTCTTTGTATGAAATTCAACAAAGAAACAAAGATTGATGAAGATTTTATATTTTGATTTTGATTTTTGCGGACATTTGCCACCACCATATACCTTTGTTTGAAATTCATTGTTGGTGATGGTGATTTTATATTTTGATTAGGATTTTTTCGGACATTTGCCATCACTGATTAGTAAAAAACAAGTTTCACGACGTTTCGGGATCTGGAATCTGATCCCGTCTTCAGGTGGAAGAAAACCTAGAACATAACAAGATTAGTAACACATAGCCAGGAAAACCTGGACAAAAACACAGCTAAAACAGAGAACTGTAAAAGCAGTCACGAAAACACTAGCTGAAAAGAAAAACAATAACACAAAATAACACAGGAAACACAAGTATCAAGAATCACCAGACAGGAGAGAGCACGTCCACACCCAATCAGAGCTGAGCTGAGACTGGTGGGAGGACAGCAAATGGCGGCGGCAACGGAAATGGCGGCGGACACGGCCAACCAAATCACGGCGCGCTACCGGTGGCGAAAACCTGAAACAGAGACATGTGATATGCAAATTCCGTGTGTCTGTTTGTGTTTTTTAGTTAATTTTTAACCTGATTTTGCCCCTTGGCCTTGCTACGGGTTAACATGTTGTGAGAATTTTGAACAGAATTGTTAGTAATTACCCTATTTGCTGACACTTTATTTTCCCTGTCTTTCAATTCTTTGTTCAATATTGGTAGCCATACTGGCCTTATTTCAAGTGAAGATTGACTGATTGGTTGGTCTGCTAGTTTTATGTATGAAGCTTCAATTATTTTTCTTTTGAAAAAATGAGGTTCGCGGTGTACTATTTTTGCTTCGTCAAAATTCATCTGGTGATTTTCAGACCAGCAGTGTTGAGCAATTTTTGATTTATCCACTAAGCCCTTCCTCGTGTTATCTTTGTGTTCTTTGATTCTAACATTTAAAGGTCTTTTTGTCTCGCCATAATACGGCCTAGAACAACTTTTGCAGTTTATTCTGTAAACACAGTTTTTTGATCCCTGAGTGCCATTTTTTGGTTTGGTTTTTACGAGACATTGCCTAAGAGTGTTTTGTGTCCTAAACGCGGTTCTAACTTTGAACTTCCTAGCAACTCTTCTAATTTTTTCCGATAATCCCGGCACATAAGGGATTGACATAGGAACGAATTTTTCAGTGTTTTCTGACTCATTCTGTTTAGCCCTACGGTTTTTGCACTTCCTTATTACGGATTGAGGGTATCCATTCTTAGCCAAATCTTGCTCTACTTTTTTGATTTCCTGATTTAATCCATCTTGATTTGAGCAAATGCTCTTTGCTCTGTCAAATAATGAGTAAGCTACCCCTTCTTTGACAGATTTTTGATGGTTTGATTGAAAATTTAAGTACTGCCCTGTGTGTGTCTTTTTTCTGCGAGGCCAGCATCTTACTGAATAAAATTTCTGTCCCAAAGCCCAACCTAAAGAAAGAGGAAATCAAGGCAGTATCTATCCTTGGGAAAGATGATACTATCAAAATATTGCCCGCGGATAAAGGGAACGCTACTGTTGTCTTGGACACAGTAACATATAAAGAGAAAATATTGGAAACTCTCCAGGCTGGTAAATATACTGAACTAAATAAAGATCCTACAGAAAGTTTCGAGCGTAAAGTTGCAAGCACTCTTAGGAAGCATAAACAGTTTTTTTCTGATAAACAAAGAACTCGTTTAACACCGCATCACTCGAAAATCCCACACATGTATGGGTTACCTAAAATTCATAAAACTGATGTACCTCTTAGGCCTATAATTAGTTCTCGCGACTCACCGTGTAGGGAACTGTCTAAAGTCCTCCTGGACATCCTGAAACCATTGGTAGGAAAAACTGACTCGTACATAAAAAATTCTAAAGACTTCGTTGAAAAGTCAAAGGACATAGTGCTGGCTGAGACGGATAAGCTGGTTAGTTTTGATGTTGAAAGTCTGTTCACGAATGTCCCAGTTCCTGAAACCTTAAAAATAATCGAGTCTCGACTCGAAAAAGATAAAAGTCTAACTGAACGTACTAAACTTCCTGTTAATGCCATTATGGAACTGCTTGAATTATGCACTCAATGTAACTATTTTGAACTAGAGGGTAAATTATACCGTCAAGATGAGGGGATGGCCATGGGGTCGCCATTGTCGCCTATCTTTGCTAATATCTTTATGGAGGAGTTTGAGCAAAAGGCTTTGTCTTTGGCTCAGCTCAAACCGAAGATTTGGTGGAGGTACGTCGATGACACCTTCGTGGTATTTCCGCATGGAGACGATGAACTAAAAGACTTTTTAGGGCATCTTAACAGTATTTCTCCTTCCATCCGCCTAACAATGGAAGAGGAAGTCCAAAACAAACTAGCATTTTTGGATGTGTGCGTAGAAAAGGATAGGGACACGCTTAGGACAACTGTTTTCAGAAAAAAGACACACACAGGGCAGTACTTAAATTTTCAATCAAACCATCAAAAATCTGTCAAAGAAGGGGTAGCTTACTCATTATTTGACAGAGCAAAGAGCATTTGCTCAAATCAAGATGGATTAAATCAGGAAATCAAAAAAGTAGAGCAAGATTTGGCTAAGAATGGATACCCTCAATCCGTAATAAGGAAGTGCAAAAACCGTAGGGCTAAACAGAATGAGTCAGAAAACACTGAAAAATTCGTTCCTATGTCAATTCCTTATGTGCCGGGATTATCGGAAAAAATTAGAAGAGTTGCTAGGAAGTTCAAAGTTAGAACCGCGTTTAGGACACAAAACACTCTTAGGCAATGTCTCGTAAAAACCAAACCAAAAAATGGCACTCAGGGATCAAAAAACTGTGTTTACAGAATAAACTGCGATAGTTGTTCTAGGCCGTATTATGGCGAGACAAAAAGACCTTTAAATGTTAGAATCAAAGAACACAAAGATAACACGAGGAAGGGCTTAGTGGATAAATCAAAAATTGCTCAACACTGCTGGTCTGAAAATCACCAGATGAATTTTGACGAAGCAAAAATAGTACACCGCGAACCTCATTTTTTCAAAAGAAAAATAATTGAAGCTTCATACATAAAACTAGCAGACCAACCAATCAGTCAATCTTCACTTGAAATAAGGCCAGTATGGCTACCAATATTAAACAAAGAATTGAAAGACAGGGAAAATAAAGTGTCAGCAAATAGGGTAATTACTAACAATTCTGTTCAAAATTCTCACAACATGTTAACCCGTAGCAAGGCCAAGGGGCAAAATCAGGTTAAAAATTAACTAAAAAACACAGACACACGGAATTTGCATATCACATGTCTCTGTTTCAGGTTTTCGCCACCGGTAGCGCGCCGTGATTTGGTTGGCCGTGTCCGCCGCCATTTCCGTTGCCGCCGCCATTTGCTGTCCTCCCACCAGTCTCAGCTCAGCTCTGATTGGGTGTGGACGTGCTCTCTCCTGTCTGGTGATTCTTGATACTTGTGTTTCCTGTGTTATTTTGTGTTATTGTTTTTCTTTTCAGCTAGTGTTTTCGTGACTGCTTTTACAGTTCTCTGTTTTAGCTGTGTTTTTGTCCAGGTTTTCCTGGCTATGTGTTACTAATCTTGTTATGTTCTAGGTTTTCTTCCACCTGAAGACGGGATCAGATTCCAGATCCCGAAACGTCGTGAAACTTGTTTTTTACTAATCAGTGATGGCAAATGTCCGCAAAAATCCTAATCAAAATATACCATATACCTGTTAGGTGGGAGTAACAAAACCTATTCCTTTTGAGTGTTGCAATCAAAGCCCAGGAAGTGGTCTGTATCCGTTATGACATCGCCCACAGCCAATGTGTTAAATAATTCTAATTAAGTACTGAAAGCGGCTTTAAATTAAGGTTACAGAAAAATACAATTAGTAACTTAAGTTATTTTTTTTGAGAATTTAAGAATGGCGCCAGTTAAAAATTCAAAAGATTTGGATGTTTTGCACCAAAATATGTAGGCCTATTCTAGATGTATACAGTACATCTAGGATTATCCGGACCTATCTAGATTGACCTATCCATGAAAAAAATATTAAAATCACAGTCAAAACGAGATTAAGCCAGTTTCATAAGGGAAAAGTGTCTTTCAACTGCAAGGTTATGTACAACTGCAATTCATTACTGTACACATTTGGTTTATGCTAATTTAGGTCGCCACATTACTTGAACAGTTCATTGTCGGGTACTACAAAAGTTTCAGTTCATACGAAAGTTTTAATTTATCAGATGCGTAGCCTAACCTAAGGCAATTTTGCAGGTTGGTTTATTACTGTTAGGTATCTTGAATCTTGTTCACAGTTGTGCAACTGATACTGATAATCACTAGAGATACTGACCAATTCAGACTAGAAATCAACGCCAAACTGGAAGTCAACCAACTCGCGCAATACTTTTCTGATCAAAACTTATCATTGAACCCAGATAAAACAACCTTTCTTTACATACAGACAAGACAAAGACAACAATCTCACTTGACCCACTTCCCACAGCTTGCAATAGAAGACACTATCCTGAGTTGTTTAGATTCTGTTAAGTTTCTTGGCGTCATGCTTGATTGTAACCTCGATTGGGAGGACCACATGGAATACTTGAAAACACACCTTGCTGTGGGACTGTTTGTCCTACGCAGCACTGTCTCATTCGGTAACACAAAGCTGTCAAAACTTGTCTATTATGGGCTGTTTGAATCCCATCTTCAATATTCAATTGTTCAGTGGGGCTCCTCAACAAAACTTCATCTTGATACAATGTTCAAACTTCAAAAAAGAGCGATCCGCTATATCTCTGGGCTAAGGTTCAGACATCATTGCGGAGAATCCTTCAGACAATTGAAAATACTTACTGTTCCATCCCTGTTTATTTTTGAATCGATTAAATATGTTAAAGTTTCTAATCAGTTAAGCTTTCGGTTGAGCACAGTTACAATACTAGATTTAGAGATGTAAGAACCTCAATGCGCCATAACCTCAAGGCGTTTGAATCTAAACCTAGTTACCAGGGAATTAAGCTATACTCTAAACTTCCACAGTCCCTGAAAGACATACAGAATATCAATAAATTTTGCGACAAACTCAAAGAATTTTTAATCCAGGGTTGTTTTTACTCCCTGGAAGAATATTGCGACTCGAAATGGGAGGGCTACTCAACTTGACATATTTGTATGTAAGCCCTGTTGACCTATTCCCTTCCTATTGCAGCAATCTCACAAGGTTGGGATGGTGTATAAATGGACTGGTCTCATGCCGGCATATGCGGTCTACGGGACGACGCGGGATGTATGTATATATGTATGTAGTTTCAAATCAGGTCTGTGTAAAACTACAGTAACGTTTTCTTACAATCTTGATACGCTGCATCAATATAATTAAGGCCATGTTCACTATCACTTTTAAGGCGATATTATTAAGACCTCAGGTTATATGGATTTTTTGTTATCCGGATCCGCATTCTGCTACATAATTCAGATGATACCCAAGGTTCACTGTATTTTTCTTGTGAAATTTGATTGTGGTTACATAAAAGGTCATCACCTTTAAACTGGGAACTTAGACTGGTTGATTATCATTGGTTACAAATTTATTAGGCCGAGTAGGATCAAAAATATAGCTGCAGTTTATTTTATTGCTATGGTATGATTTCTATTCTTCTGTCACTTCATCTACGAATGCTTGTTGACAATAGGCCTAGTACTCATTTAAATAATTGATTTAACATACCTTATGATAAAATCTTCATAAAATATTGCAATTAGTTGTCGTCCAGTCGACTATAGAAGAAAACTCTAACTCAAATCAAACTTAAGCTTACTCAAAGTTTGAGCATGGTTTGAGGTTAGTTAATCAAAACATGCCACTGAAACATACCACAGACGACGAAGTAAAGAAATTATGCAGACGAAGCACAAAAGCAAGTACAAGTCAGCAAAGACAATAAGGCAAAGCAGAAGGAATATTTGGGCTTATTTCCGGGGGGAAATATTACGATATTACGTATTATGTTGTTTGGTAAGTGTTTTTATCTATGGTAAAATTGAAACAACCCCAAAACAAACTAGTGTGGCCTTGACACTAGTCCTCTGAACTGCGTGGCATTTACCAATATTTCGGTTTATGGCAAGGAGCATATGAACGCTCTGTTTCTACATTACTACATTAGCAACGAGTTCATGATTCACACATTAAAAGTACATGGAATGCTATGGAGTTTGATTTCTGACCCATTATCATCCCAAAAGTACTCATGAAAACACTGTACAGACAGTGTAATTCATGTCCAACTTCATGCTTAGATTGCCACTTAAGCACTACAATGTCCTCCATGTGATCACAAATATACAAATTGCAATTAAAATTGATACAATTAATTTAAATTCAAATTTACATAATTATAATCAATGCCATCAAAACGATCAAAACTGTTGACAGGTACGATTCTTACTACATGGAATTAAGTAAAAATATTATAGGTGAGCACTTTTTCCCCAACTAAACTTGAACGTTCTTTCCGAATCGATTCGCGTGACTCACTCAGTAAAAAGAATCAGAACGGTTGGGCTTCCGAACAGAAGCCGACTCAATTGACTCAATTGCTCTTTTAAGATTTAAGTCTCTCTCTCTTGTTTCGTTACTCAGAGAAGATGGAGTATGCTGAAGTAATAGAAAATAATCATTTCTGTACTACTTTTGTAATAAGTTCATATATTTAGAATAACCAGGAGGTGTAGGCTCTTTTAATTAAAATATGTCTAATATAAAGACCTAGTAATTTATACCTGCTTAAAGGTCCATCTACCACAGTAGACAAGTATCTATTTGGCTTGCATCAGCGCTGGTTGTGTATACGTTTCTATGTCAGAAGTGAATGTTGTGCGTTCATACCTAGCTAAATAACCTTCAACAGGTATATAACGGCTTTTTTACACCAGGTTCTCATCAACACTCTGGCAACCAGCCTAGCCCATAAGAGCCTTGAGACCAGGATACCAGGATGCGACATAGGCTACTATTTTAATAATCAGAACTTGAAGTAACATAATGTGTGAAATAAGTTAATGACAAAGAACGGTCAGAAACGGATAAGGTTTGTTACTGACAAAGAACGGCTGACTTACTATGTTATGATTAAGTTAATAGCCCAATAACCAACGGCAGCTAGGCCCAGATTTGAAACATCACAAAATTTTGTCTGTATCTTGCTCAATAAGATCGATCTGGCAGTCTTTTACAAAGCAAACATGATTATCTACTTATTTAGATTACTAAGAATTTTAGTGAAAATTAAGTTTTAAAAGGTTAACTTAGGCCCTATAGATACACTTTCAGTTGTAACCTAATTTGTATTTGTGAAATAATTTGTATCATTCTAATTTTACATTTGAATAAACAATACAGATGATGACTTGTTATATGTCATACACTAGTTATCAATAAATAATTAATTAAAGACAAGTTTGTTAAAGGTTATAATATTAATCAGCATGATTTAACTTAATTATTGAACTATAATAGTACGCAATTCCGGACTGACTTTGGAAATCAACTTCCTACAATAATATAATAAATAAATATTAAATGTACTAGTTTATACTTAGTATTAATCTTGAGCAACGAGTTCTGAGAAGCTGAAGTGTTAAGTCACAGTCTAGACTGTGGTTATGTGGTTAAAGTGTTCACGCCAAGCGATTCAAAAATTTCGGATTCGATTCAAATTAAAGAACGACATGAGTCGGTCCGTATTCCGAACTGAGTGAGTCACGCGAATCGATTCGCAAAGAACGTTCAAGTGTTCAAGTTTAGGTGGGGAAAAAGTGCTCACCAATTTTATAAGGTTGGTTCTTCTTCTGTTCTCCGCAATCGTGGTTTTGAGAATTTCTGCTGTCGTGACTGTTTTGGGATAGAAACGTTTTTAACTTTGCAAATAATTAAAATAATTTCTTGATTGTGTATAACCGTCATATAAAATGCTAGCAGTTTTCATAGATTTATCACTCGAGGACCAGGTACTACTTTTGTTTCTTAAACTAACCTCTAAGCTGTGACACCTAACCTCTTTGTCAGTGTGGTGACAAGTCCAGTAGGCCTAGGCCAACTTTCAACTTGACTTTAACTGCCATTATCTTGAGGTATTATTTAAGTTAGGCTTGACTTGATTCGTAACTATGCCTGAAGCATAATTCATTGGGCGCGTTCAGCCGCATTCCACCGATGGGTAATATACTAACCTATATTAAGTGAACGGTAGCGGTGGACGTACCACCTACCGACCATTGTTGTGCATCCACCGATGTTGTGTTTACGGTGGATTCGGTAAGTAACCGGACATTGTTGATTGTCAAGATGCGGTGGATTTGCCTATTAGTGACTGGTAACCGGTTAGACACCGGTGACTGCGGCTGAACGCACCCATTGGTGTGAGTTTAGTATTTGCATGGTGGCAGTCATGGTCAATACGCTACAATGAAGTAAGGCTAAATATTGTTTTATCGTATCTTATCAGTACTGTGTTCGATACGTGCATCTTATTGCTCAAAATATCGTAGGTACAATCAATTAGGGGGAGAAATGCTGCCTTGAACCATCCTGAACCAACAAATCACAGTGAAAATATGAAGTCTTAGTCATGACTTGTGTTTGGTGACCAGAAAAAATGGTGAAATAACCGTGATGAGTTAATGATGTAAATTTATGTGATGTGGACTTGCTTTTTTAAGCTTTGTAAGTCGAGTCGTCTAGTTTCTGAGTTTATGTAGTTGGTTCTTCATTCTCCGTTTAAGTTTGTGTCTTACTCGCTTCGTTCCGGCTAACTTTTTATTTGAGTTTCGAATGAGTTGATTACAGACTGTTCTTGATTCAGATTAACTGACTCGTCACATCACTACTGCACTCCTAGTATTATCTTAGCAAAACTCTAAGCTTAGGCATATAGGTAGCCAATAAAACTGAAATATTTTATCTATTTGTTTCGTATTTGCTTAGGCCTAGGCTATACTTATTTTTCTGTTTTATTATTTGGTACTCTAAGTAAAGTCAGACATCAACAATTTCCTGTTGATAATCTGTTCAATAATAAATATGGAGGTACCATCACATCCTATGACATTTCACCTAATTGGTAATTTTAATAACATCTGTTGGAAATTTTACAGTAGGCCTACCGGTACACTGTGAAGTCTAATGGAAATATTTAACGTTTGGCTTTTTAAAAATCTGCTATTAGGCCTAATTTCCAAGGTAATAAAATTATTTAATTTTATTTCAGTTTTCAGGAATGGTAGGAAGGAAGTCTGGTGTCCCCTTATTAAGCACAACGTTTATTTCAAGTTTTAGATAAGGCTTACTTTATCTGATATGCTCTGGTAATGGTAACCTTATCAATCTTACCGTTACCGTGTTATTTTGATTGCGTGAGTGGCTGTAGATAAGTTAATATACAGACCTTCATCTTAAGGTCCAAAATTAAAATTTGTGAAGGCTGGTTTCTTAGACATCGTCAAACAAATTGTGTCTGACAGGGAGTGTAATTAATTCATCAGAATTGACTCTAGAGTCATAGGCAACAAACTCAAAACAAGCAACGAGAAAGGTTTTCAAACAGCGTGGGTTCGGACCTATCTGTCAGACAACACTACCTTGTCCGGCAGTGTTCGTTTCATGATATCTAGGAAGACCAGCCTTGAGTTTCAGACAGTGTAAGTTATTCAACCACAAGATTTTCAACGTTGTAGGCCTAAATATCTTTGAATCTTTGAATATCTTTGAAGGCTAAAATCTTTGAATGTTTAATGAAACAAAAAATAATGGAATATTTTCAAAGCAACACTTTATTTTCCCGAAATCAATATGGATTTTTACCAGGCAAGGGAACTGACCTTGCAATTCATAGGCATGTTGATGAGATAACTGGCAGTGTTGACAAGCGGAAATCATATACTTTGTCCCTTTATTTAGATTTTCAAAAGGCCTTTGATGTATTGGACCAACATTTTATATAATAAGTTTAGAAAGTATGGGATTGGAGGTAGAGCATTACAATGGTTGAGATCTTTTTGTTCAGATCGAAAGCAGACGGTGAAAATAAATAATTGCTTGGGTGATGTTCTGAATGTTTATTATGGGACACCACAGGGGGGGGTGTTAGGGCCAGTTATTTTCATAATTTATATTAATGACCTGCTTGATTTAAATTTACATTCACGTATTTTTGCTTATGCCGACGATACTGCACTTGTCTGCTCCTCATCCACCAAGGAATCACTAAAATATAAAATTAATGAAGATTTAGAACAGATTTCTAACTGGTTGATAAGTAATAAGATTTTAATAAATTCCTCAAAGTCTAAATGCATGTTGTTTTTTGATTACAATGCTGCAAGAGAAATTCTTAGAGAAAGTTTCAATATTGTATGTCATAAGCATCACTGTATATATGATTGTGCATGTTCAAATATCGAAATAGTAAGCAATGTAAAATATTTGGGTTTATTTATAGATGATCATCTAAAATGGGAAATACATATAAGTTATCTCTGTAGTAAATTAAGAAGAATTAATTATGCATTATACTTTTTAAGGAGCCATATCAAAAGTGTGCATCTAAAGAATATTTATATTTCTTGGTTCGAAAGTGTCTTAAAGTATGGTATCATACACTACGGTGGCACGTACCCTACCCTTTTAGCACCAATTATTATGTGTCAACGTCACGCCATTCGCACTATGTTTTATGTAGGTCGCACAGATAGCATGTCTCATTTGTTTTTAGAACATAAAATATTAACATTCAAGCAGTTGCATGTATATAGTATTTTAATGTATGTAAAAAAACACAGCTATTTATTTACTTTAAGACCTGTTGCCAGATTAACTCGCTCAGCTCAATATATTTTATTTAAAGAATATTTTTATGTGAAGGATATAAGCTTGCATCAGTTTTGTGCCCTGGGCCCTAAGTATTTTAATATATTTGTCCAGTGCTTTGGAAATCAAGTGCATTTTGATTCGCGTCCAATCTTTAAAAGGAAAGCATTACAATATGTCTTTGAATTCATGGTGTAAGGAAAAAAGAAAGGTGTGTGCACGGTCAGCTGATGTGACGTAGTTGGGCTCACGCAACTAACGCTTACGACGACTACAGTACAAACCAGTTAATACAACTCAATTGAAATACTTTGTGTACGGTTTTAGTTCTGCAGTCAAACCGCTAGGTCCACTAGTTTCTCGAGCCCAACTACGTCATACCAGGTGATCATGCACACACCTTTCTTTTTTCTTTACACCATGTTTGAATTTAATATTGAATGAATCTTGTTGCATGTGGACTATAGTATCTAATTATTTATTAAATTGCATCTTATTTATTTATTTAATTATTTATTTATTTATTTAACTTCATATGTTATTTTAAATTAATTTATGACACTAATGGTTGCCAGAAATGAAAAAGAAATAAAAAAGAAGGAAAAAAATATATATATATAATAATGTATTAAAGTAAATGTAAAACTTTTTCCCGCGCGTGCCTTGCAGGCACATGGGATTTTGTAATATGCATGTATTTCAAAAAATAAAATGTTTTGAATTTGAATTTTGAATTTGAATTTAAATGTTCACTTTACGGTACTCCTCCCGAAACTGAAATTTTTTTTTCAAATTGTAGGAAATTTTGCGCTGATTTCAGAAATGATTGTCGTTTTCCGTGGTAAATGCCGGAAAATCGGAAAAAACCGGAATTTTTTTTATGGAAATAGGTCATATGGGTACTCAAATTAACCGAGACAGTGAGCTGAACAAGAATATACAAGAATTTTCAAGATCCAGCCGGATATTAACGGAGATACAGCCGGAAAAGCGTCGGAAAAGCCGAAGAAAAACTTCGCCAAAAATATGTCATGTGGATACTCAAATTAACGGAAATTGGGAGCTGAACAATATTAAGAGAGAATTTTCATAATCCAACGTGTGGTAACAGAAAAAAATCAAAACATATCAAATAAGTTGATAGATAGATTATTTTTTGTTAGGTTGTTAGGCCTATAGGTTATATATATATATTTTCGTTTTGTAGGAATTAGGTAGATCAAGTATGGTTAGGCCTATATTAGTTTGGATTGGATGAGGTCAGGTTTAGTTAGATATGGTTAGGTTAGGTTACATTATGTTAGGTTAGGTTACATTATGTGAAGTTATATTAGTATTGGTTTAAAATTCTATTGTAAAGTAAAGGTTGGGAAAGTGAAAACATGACAAAACATATATCACTCTAACAATAACAAATACAAACTCTGCCATTAAAACATATCTTATTTAATCCTAAGCTATCCTATCCTAACCAAACCTAACCTAAACCAATCCTAACCTAAGCTAACCCTTATTTATCTAAACTAACATAATATAGCACAACCTAAGCTTAGCTACCACAAATTGAGCAAAATCATAACAAATTAACAAGAAATAACTCATTTTGTGAAAAACTACAGCTTTTCCGACACTTTTCTTGCTGTAATTCCTTTAATATGCTTCGGATCTCAAACATTCTTGCATATTCTTGTTCAGCTCGTTCTCCCGGTTAATTTGAGTACCCCCATGACCCATTTCTGGGGATAAAAAGTTTTTTCCGATTTTCCAACGTTTTCCGCGGGAAAAAGTATAATTTTCAGAATCAGCGCGTTATTTCTTACATTTTGAAAAAAAAATTTCAATTTCGGGAGGAGTACCGTAAAGTGAACATTTACCTTCAGCTTACTCCCTCACTCAAATAATCATTACACTGACTCAATTGAGAAAAAGTATGGGAGTGCAATTAGCGATCTTAGTAAATCTCAGCTAGGTCCTAATTTAAATCTATCAATTGAAATTGTGCAGGAACTAAGCTTTAAAAGGACTGGATTATTATTTTATCAAAGGTTGTAACGTCCATGCCCAAATTCCATAAAATTGTATTATGTTGCATTGAGCCTATTACACAGTACCCTTAAGGTAGGGGTTTGCAAAGATGGATCTTTATTTAACTGCATTTAAAAGAACACATAGGTTAATATTAAACACAGCTTATTTTATTTTTCAGGCAGTAGAACTAAGATCATTCTTCAAGAGTCTTGGAGCAGAAATTTCTGAAGAAAAATCCCCTAAAGGCATTGAGGATGATTTGCATAAAATAATTGGAGTTTGTGATGCCTGTTTTAAGGAAGGAAATGAAACTGATATAGAGGGAGTCCTCAATGCCATCGTGTCAATGCTTGTTTTGGTGAGTCAAATTTTTCATCATGGTTTATAATCCAATAGTTTTGTTTTTTAATGTCTGTGTATCAGTAAAAAATTTGATCTTGAATTCTTTCCATTTACTACAGACTTCTGTTCTTGATATCCCTTCACAAGTTTTGAGGTAGATTAAGGCCTCAAACATTAGTTGTGTGGATTTAAATATATTTCTAAAAGTGAGGTAAGGAAAAGCAAAATAAAAAAGAGAAAGATAACCTCCAACTATACTCATATAAAAATAGCCACTAATAATGGTGTAAATACCTTGTACTGTCAAAGTGATCCTTTGTAGTCTTATAGACTACTGCAGTTTCGATCTCATTGAGACCTCGCAGTGAAGACCTCATTGAGATCTTCTTCAGGCAATAATGGACATCAAATTCATTCCAGTGGAAGTCGTCAGGATTGATAAAAAACCATCATTCCACATATACACGAAACACGAACGGACAGACACACATAACAAACAAACAAACATTGACTTTTTATTAAATTCCGGTACCGAGAAACACGCGACACGCACAGAGGGCTAGTCTAGACTGATGCGTGATGCGTTATCTCGCAGTGTCTTCACTCCCCCTCCCCCTCCTTCCTTATCACGGGATGACCATTGTTTTGGTTGCATCTCACCTATTCTAATTGCCGATTCGTATATTAAGTTGGATTTAAAGCCTCTCTGTTCATTGAGGACATTGAGAGGCTCTTTTTTCACAGCCATGTAAATTTGTTATTCCTCCATTGTATCCATGAAAGGGCCACTTTTACATTAGTGTAATATTTGGAGACTGTCATCAATTTTTAGTAACTATGTTTATTGTTAATTAAATGATTGGCGTAAGAAGATGTATGTTTTGTGGGGGGCTTTCCTGGCAAATGTTCTTTAAACCTGACATTAAATGATCTGGCTGACAACATGAAGTAAAAATAGACGAAAATATTAAAGATATCTAAACATTTTTCGTTTAATATTTTCAGATCCCTGTTGAAAGAGCAGAAAATTTAATTCTGGCTTTCAGCGAGAAGTTGACCAAAGCTCCTGGATACAAACTTGGATTGGTTACTCTAAGAGTGTAAGTATTTTGTGTCATAAACTTACTTTTTTATTCTGGGGTAGGTCTGCTACACAAGGGGCAAAGTTTCTGTATGTAAGAATGCATATAAAAGTTGGTAATAATCTTGAATAAATATTAACATTTTACTGTCAATCATTGCTATTGAGTTGGCCGGAATGCAATCAGAAAAGGTAAAATAGAAAAATTTGCCAATGCAAAAGAACAAAAGTATTGGTAAAACGAATGGAAAATTACAAGAAATCAAACAGCTGTTTATAATGTAATTTGAAAAGAACCAAATTTGAAGTGAACCATAAATAATAATTACAAACTTTGCATTGGTCACGTGACTTGAAAATTGGAGCCCATCTTTTTCTGGTAAAAATTTATTTTCTTAAGTAATGAATACATTGTGTAATCCTGAAAAAGTTCTAATTTAGGATCCAATGTCATTAAAAATTTATGCTTTCATTAATAATCCTGAATCAATGAGTTACACTCAGTGTAAAACAAATCTGAGCTTTGAAATCACTAAAATAGCAGTTTTCCCTGTTAGGCCAGTAAAATTAGATAAAAAATTTGTCATGCCTTGACAAAATTCCCGGAAAGCTGGAAATCGTCTTAATCTTTCCGTTTTACATCCAAGTATATGAATTTGAAGTTTGTCCCATTTTTCCTAGTGTGCTTTCGACCTGGGACCACAAAAATATCAGAGTTTTGGGCCATTTTTTATTCTTTTGCAAATAAGTAAAAAACCGTTTATTCTACATAAAAGGTTTAAATACAAGAATTGTAGAGGTCAAAATCCTTCATTTACTGAGTACCTTCTGATAAAGATACTTTGAATAGTAATTGATTTATGGTAAGTTAAATAAAGGGTTTTGGCGAATTTCTCTTTTGAGGAAAGAGCTATTACTGTAGGTCTCATGGTAATCTCTAAGCCCAAGACCATGATAACTTTTAGTTTTGAGGCCCTCAGAAGCCAAAAAACCCATACTTTCAAATCTATATAAATATACATGTATCAATATATATATGTATATAAATATATATAACCTACTTATGTATTTATTTCCTCGATAACCCTCGCAAAAATGGTCCGATCTTAATAAAATTTGCATGGACGTGTAAAGTAGTAATTATTCACTTATGATTGAAAACCAGCCCGATCGGACCATTGGGCATTCCCAAAAAATGGGGTTTATTGAATTTTTCATGTAGAAAAATTAAAATATTCTAGTTTTGGTTTATACAGTTGAATTCAGCTAAAAAAAAAACAAATAATTTAATATTTTGAATCATTGTTCTATGTCCATTGGTTACCGAGATACTGAGAGTGGTAAACACAGTATGTTGTCCCAGCAATGTTAACCTTAGGGGAAATAAATAAAATTGTATATCTCACTTATTTCTGAACATATCTTAATAAAATTTGGTATGTGGCTTCATCTCATTGAGATCTACTTGTTTATGGCACAAAATTCAAAAATGTATATATTCTAGAGTCAGCAAACCTGCGTACTCACCTTCCCAATGTTAACCTTATGGAAAATAAATAAAATTGTACAGCTAGCTTATACAAATGGGACAAACTTCAAATTCATATACTTGGATGTAAAACGGAAAGATTAAGACGATTCCCAGCTTTCCGGGAATTTTGTCCAGGCTCAATCTTTTTTGTACTGGCCTATGTAGCCTATAATAGTTGGTAGAAACTGGGGACCAGCTGTTTAATTAATTTAAAGGCTCGCAATTGCCCGGCGTCGAGTGCAGTACAATATACTAGCTATCTAATTTTAAAGTAATATTCAATCTATATTTATCTTCGAAGTCACCCTACCAGAGTTTTGTTAATATGTGATTTTTTTATATACTCATCAGCACAGAAGTCTGTTTGAAGATTTTATACCAATCTCTATAATATTGAGGCTGTGAGTTAGTCCTAGATGGCTTTCTAACTGATCCATACCAGTACAGACTTCGTCAAAGGGTACAGTAATTAGAAGCTCTGTTTTGTATTGGTGAGTCTCAACTTTCCAGATTGACCAGCTATAACACTCAGGCCTGAGTCATGGATGGTGTTGTGGATTGTCCTGGCTTGTCCATAAGGGAAAACATGAGGGACCCTTACCCAACAAACTTCTAAGCATTTATTAGTCTGGAGGACGAACTAATCTAGATGATACTCTTCACAACAAGGAGAGCTCCCAGGTGGAGGTCCTTGTCAGGGAATCCTTGAGAGGTCTCGGATTAGACGGTGAGTCGCTGCACAATATTCTTCAGGAGACGTGCCTAGCTGGCAGTTCTCGGGCTTTCATTCCTTCAAAGTCTAACAGTCTAATGCTGTGAGTTTGCCCGCCAGGCTGTGGCTGCTGTTCCAGTCGCTCGACAAGCGGTCGCCGATGCGCTATCACGTCTACTACCACCTGGTGCAGGTGGCCAGCAAGGTGGACCAAGTGCGCGCCGTGTTCAAGGACGTGGACTCGTTGAAGCAGCAGTTCGCGCTGTGTCCGCCGCCCAACGAGCAGATGCAGAAGCTGCTGCGACTGCTGCACGAGGTCCTGCTCGCCAGCAAGCAGAGGTAGGCCTGACCACTGTTGATACTGTTAGAAGTGTTTATTTATTTACTCTAGAGTAAGATTTCAGCTGTTCCTCAGCCCTCCCTTTGGTCTGTAGATTATTATGTTGAAATGGAAATGTAAAATTTGTGTCAGTATAAAGAGTTACAAAATCAAGTGGCCTAGGTCTTCCATCTCTCAATATTGTTCATCAGACCCAAGTGTTTGTAAAAAATTGCCACAGCGAGCTGGCCACCAAGGTGTTGTTATGTGATAGTGTTGCCGCTGTGAGCTGGCCACCAAGGTGATGTTATTTGGTTGTGTTGCCACTGTGAGCTGGCCAGCAAGGTTATGTTATGTGGTTGTGTTGACACAGTGAGCTGGCCATTGTTGTGTGTGTGGCCACAGTGAGCTGGCCGCCAAGGTGATGTGTGTGTGTTGCCACAGTGAGCTGGCCGCCAAGGTGATGTGTGTGTATTGCCACAGTGAGCTGGCTGCCAAGGTGAAGTGTGTGTATGTTGCCACAGTGAGCTGGCTGCCAAGGTGATTTATGTGTATGTTGCCGCAGTGAGCTGGCCGCCAAGGTGATGGTGGAGCTGCTGGGCACGTACACGTCGGAGAATGCCAGCCAGGCGCGTGAGGATGCACAGCGCTGCATCATCACGGCGTTGGCCGACCCCGGGACCTTCCTGCTCGACCCCCTACTGGCACTCAAGCCCGTCCGCTTCCTCGAGGGCGAGCTCGTCCACGACCTCCTCACCGTCTTTGTCTCCGAGAAGCTCACCAACTACATTGAATTCCACCAGAAGCACAAGGAGTTTGTGAATAACCTAGGTAATTATATGCCTAAAATATATCTGAGAAGGGTGTTAATGGTTTTGGCACATATTTTTCTAATAATATTGCTGGCTGATTCATTGATATAAGTCTTAAAATCAAATATCGATGGATAAGTTCTAACCCCACTTATCTCAGAATTCGGCTGTTTTTAGATAAGTTAACCATTCAATAATGAAAACGATCTGAAAGAAAACTGTAACACCCTGTAGCTGAAAAATTATTTGACAGGATGGTAAAAATAGGGAAATTTCGCCCTATGTTTCTTGCATGTGGTAAAACTGTCTTCCAAACTTCTAATACCTCGTATTTCAAAATGTTTCTATGAATTAATGGAGTACAAAGGGAAATGTAGTACCATGTATCTTGCATTTGACAAAACTTCTTCTAATCTTTTAACAACATTTCAAAAATCTTGTTACAAAAAACAAATATTAGATAAACTTTATTGGAACTAAGAGAAATCGGTGAATTCAATCATTGTTAGGATTTTGAGTTTTTTCACTCTTGTGAAAAGTAGCTCAATTTTAGATACGTGGGGTTAGAACTTAGCCATAAATATTTGTTATTAATTGTTTGCTGAAGAAATTAAATGAGAGCTATTTGTGTAGAGTAATCAACAAAGGTCCATTAAAAAATTTTCCTCTAAACCAAATCGATATTGGTTCTAATTAGTTCAGAATAGCAGGACCGAACAGTGTTGTTTTCTAGGTCTGAACCATGAGCAGAACATGAAGAAAATGCGGCTGCTGACGTTCATGCAGCTGGCGGAGGGCAGCACGGAGATGTCCTTCGACACCATCCAGCGCGAGCTGCAGCTGGAGCCCGGCCAGGTCGAGCCCTTCATCATCGACGGTGAGAATGGCTCGTTGTGTCATTTATTTTGATAGTCAGATAATTTCCTGGAAAATGAGGAAAAACAGTTGTCATCCGCATACTTATTTTACAACTTTGTTATTTATTCTTATGCCCTGGATTTGTGGGAAACAATTGTAGATGTTCAACATGAGAAAAGTTATAGTAGATTTGCTTTAACAAATTAGATTCAAATCAGCTCTAAGCATAATTTATCAGTGTGTATTGTTAATTAAGAAGAATATTTTAAATCAGAATATTTATTTAAAAAGCCAATCTGATCCAGTTTCAATTTTTTTTCGCAGCAAATAGTCAAAATCTGTATTTACAAAAATATAATCCCTAATGATCATTATAAACAGTTGGTGAATGTTATGAAAAATAGTTTTTTTAATGAAGTAGTATAGTAAAGGAACATTGTTCTCACCCCAAGTTATTTAAAGAACTCAAAAAATCTTTAAAAATGCCATGTCCCGTGTCTATTGTAATTGGCTTGATACCTGAGTTAAATTAGATTTTATCTCATAATTTTAGAGTCATGTGGTTAGGGTCCAGTTTCCTTTAGTCAATTGGGCTATGAATACCATTGCTACCTAACCAAAGGACACCATTTCATAACAACAAGATGGAATTGGAACTATTCTCAATAAAAACATCATAACTGTCTCTGGCAAAAAAACAAATGATATAATATTTATGTATTAACCCTCGAGCGGATGCATGTGGAGTTCTCCCCTGCATATGTTTTTTTGTTAAAATAAACGGGCACAGTGGGTGTTGGTTGTTGTGTCTGGTTCCGTTTCTCATGTGCCTCATTCCAAGAATCCCCTAAAGCTATTTATACCGCTCCCCCCCTTTGTACCTTGTTATTTGCAATTTAGTGATGCTGTGCCAGTTAGTGGGGTGCTCTCCCCCATAACATAGACAATGATACCTTCTTTATACTAGAAAATGACTTACTGTTCAGTTGAAATATTACACCTATTAAATTGAACAATTAATTGTATAAATGATGAAATGTGATTCCTAATGAAGTTTGACAACTTTCAAATGCAATATTTTGATATAAAACTTGTTTTATATCAAAATATTGCAAATGGGTTCAATTTGTGCGATTTAGTGTTGCGGAGTTTTACTCCGCATGCGCCCTCTGCTGTTTTACTGGTAAAGCGCCTGCTCAAGGGTTAATAGCTGAACGTGGGTCTATTTTACTTTAGCTACATACTTATTGTGTGATGTGTAGCAGTGCTGTAATTTTAGCAAAAGCAAGAAAGACAAGCAAAATATATAAGCACCTGATTGTGGTCGGTCGCAGTGCTGAAGACTCGGCTAATGCAGGCCAACAGGAAGGCCAACATCACCAGCACGATGCACCGCACGTTCGGCCGCTCCCAGCTGCTGACGTCCTCTCCTGTCACTGATCAGTCTGTCGGTCGCAGTGGCAGCAGCTGCCGACGTCCTCTCATGTCACTGATCAGTCTGTCGGTCGCAGTGGCAGCAGCTGCCGAAGTCCTCTCCTGTCACTGATCAGTCTGTCGGTCGCAGCGGTAGCAGCTGCTGACGTCCTCTCCTGTCACTGATCAGTCTGTCGGTCGCAGCGGCAGCAGCTGCTGACGTCCTCTCCTGTCACTGATCAGTCAGTCGGTCGCAGCGGCAGCAGCTGCCGACGTCCTCTCCTGTCACTGATCAGTCTGTCGGTCGCAGCGGCAGCAGCTGCCGACGTCCTCTCCTGTCACTGATCAGTCTGTCGGTCGCAGCGGCAGCAGCTGCCGACGTCCTCTCCTGTCACTGATCAGTCTGTCGGTCGCAGTGGCAGCAGCTGCCGACGTCCTCTCCTGTCACTGATCAGTCTGTCGGTCGCAGTGGCAGCAGCTGCCGAAGTCCTCTCCTGTCACTGATCAGTCTGTCGGTCGCAGTGGCAGCAGCTGCTGACGTCCTCTCCTGTCACTGATTAGTCTGTCGGTTGCGCAGTGCTGAAGACTCGGCTGGTGCGGGCGAGGCTAGACCAGGCCAACAGGAAGGTGCACATCAGCAGCACAATGCACCGCACGTTCGGCCGCCCCCAGTGGCAGCAGCTTCGAGATGTGCTCTTCTCGTGGAAGCAGAACCTTGCCGGCGTCCAGGAGGGGATGAAGTCTGTTGTCGCCGTGCAGAAGGAGCTCGCCGCCGTCAAATGAACTGTTCGGTTTATGCTTTGTATTAAAATTATGTAAAACAGTTGGTTTTTCTGTGTTATCCTCCTCTACCGTTGTATTTTAACTCTCTTGTACACTTAAAAAGAAGTTTTAGATCTATATATTTTTAACAAATTGATGGTTTGTTGATTTTCTTTGTTTATATTTCGGGTTTTGTTGATTCTCTCGTGAATGAATAAGTCAGGAGTTAAATTTTGTTGTGTTTGCCTGAATAAAGCTCTGAAACCACACAAATATCTTCAGTAGCCTAGCCAATTTTTTTAATATTTTACAAATTTTCATACCGTGAAGGTCTTTTTTTTCTTTTTAGATTAAAGTTTATTTGTCAGTCAATAACTGAACGTTGAAATTGTTTAAATTGAAATTATTTGAAACATTTAATTATAATTTAACTTAGAACCAATTATTTTAGTTATTACTTAGGTGTAACTAGAGGGTATTATTTTAACTCTTCGTCTGCAAATTAATTGTGGTTTTTTTTCTATAATGCTTAAGGAAAGCGATAATATATTAACAAATACAGAGATTTTACAAAATAGTTTGTTCAATTAAGTCATTAAGCAATAAACAGATGTTGAATTTAAGTTTTATCGGAGACAAAACAAAGGTAATGCTTTTAATAAATTTATTTTTAAAGTCAAGTGTTGAAAGTGTTGGTTGAGGCTGATCTAACGAGCTTCCTAAAAGTATAATTAATACATGGGTGTACATGGTTCCATCGCTGTGGGTGCTGGGCCTGAAAAAAACCCTCACCCAAAGCAAAATATGGAGGTGATTGGTCGTGAAAGAGTGTCTTCCAGATGGGTTCCTGTTTCCAAACAGGAGCAGTGCTCAAAGCATATTGCTGAAGGCTACAAGACATATGAATGGCATATGCTCAGATGCTCACAGTCAGATGCTTTATTACCAAATGTAAATTCCAGCTCAATCAGATGCTGTAGTTTGAACACTTGAAAATTAGAGACAAATTGGGAAATAACTGTTAGTACAAAAGCAAGATAATTTGATTATGTTTTATCTCATCATCTTCAGAAAAATATATTTAAATTACTAACAAATATTAACTTTCTTAAAAAATATTCTGT
Organism: Flexamia atlantica; assembly: GCA_035578135.1. NCBI lineage: Eukaryota > Metazoa > Arthropoda > Insecta > Hemiptera > Cicadellidae > Flexamia > Flexamia atlantica. The sequence goes on along the minus strand of JAQJVK010000006.1, from coordinate 53,601,169 downwards.
TTCTTATTATTAATGCAGGGAAGGTTTGTGAAAGAAATGGGTGTACAGTTAGTGTTAATCCTGGGGCTAAAGTGAGTAGTATTAAGGGTAAGTTGATGACATTTTTGAAGCTTCAGCCAAAGGTTATTCATTTCAACGTTGGTACTAATAACCTCCCATTGTATTACAATGGAGGCCCCGGGTATAATGGAGGGTTCGGTAAGCGCAAGGCGCTCCACAGCATGGCAGACCTGCTTTCAACTGCTAGAGCCAATTTCCCGCAAAGCACTATTATTTTGAATAGTGTTTTACCAAGATCTGACATTAGCTATAGAGCGCTGGCCCTTTTCAATGAGCAGCTTGAGCTAATGTGCGGGAACTTTGGCGTTACTTATGTGAACACAAGTCTTTGTGTAAGTAAACATCATCTAGCACGGGATGGAAGACACCTCAACCGAAGAGGGGTGGTTCGGTTTGGAGACAAACTCCTGACTGTATCTCGTAAGTATTTAAAAGATACTACAGAGGCTTCATCGCCCGTGGCCGAACCGATGGTCACAGCAGATAGTACAGCACCTGTAGATGATGGGACGGCACCACCTGGCTCTTCTGTTGGTGTTGGTGGGTGTGCGTCAAAAAACGAGATTTCGTGGCCAACCATTACCTTAGAATAGGCCATATTAACATGAATTCTATGTCAACTGGTCTTGAGGAATTGTTCTCTGTGGTTCAGGATTTGGATCTAGACCTTTTGGGGGTGACAGAAACATGGCTGACAGACCAAACAACTTCAGAAGAAGTGGAAATGCCTGGTTACTCTCTGCTGAGGAAGGACAGAAGTGGCCGCAACGGTATAAACAGAGGAGGAGGAGTGGCTGTCTATATAAAGAATCACGTCCAGTTGGTTTTGCATGACATAAATGATGCTAATTGCACGTTTCCTGAGAATATTTGTGGTGTGGTTAGAATAAATGGCGAAACGTTGTGCATATGTATTTTGTACAGGCATGAGAGTATCTCGTATACTTGCTTAGAACCCTTTCTTGCATTTCTTTATTATGATATGACAGAGTTTGCTGATAGAATGGTTGTAATGGGAGATCTGAATATAAATCTCCTTGATCCCTCTCTTCCAGAAACAAGGTTCTTGAACAAGCAATTTAAAGCCCTTGATTTAGTACAGCTAGTTGACAAACCCACACGTGTCACAAAAACATCAGCCACACTTATTGACCATATCATTGTCAATATCAAAATTGCTGGCTGTGATGTGGTAGACATGTCTTCAATATTTGACCATAGAGGTGTGAGAATATCTGACCATATGTTGACTTACTGAGATATTAACATAGAAAAACCAAAGAGACCTGCTGGATTTGTACAATATAGGGATTTTTCTTGCTTCTGTGTTGAGAACATGTTGATTAGTGTAGCCAAAATAAAATGGGATGATGTTTTAAAAATTACAGATGTTGAAACAGTTTTGGAAAAGTTAAATACCACCATTCTAAAAGTTTTTGATGAAAACGCTCCTGTGGTGAAGAAAAAAGTCACTAGAAATAAAGCTCCTTGGAGAACAAGATATACTGTCAACCTTACAAAAGATAAAAATTATTGGAAAAAGATAATGAGTCAGACTGGGTCTGATGATGACAGAAAGGCATACTGCAAAGCCAGAAACAAACTGAATATCCATATTAGAGCTTCCAAGCAGAAATATTTTCAAACGGAACTGGCAGGGTGTAAGAAATCTGCTGAATTTTGGGCTAAAATCAAAGCCTGTGGAATCAATAAATCACAAACTTATGACATTCCATGTTTCTTAAAGGATCCTGAGGGAATTAATAAATATTTTGTAGATATGACAAAAGGGAATTCTGTGAGTAAACACTGCTTGGAGTTTTATATAAATAATACAGCTGCGAATGTTAGAGATCAATTTAGGTTTAGATCTGTTTCTTGTAGAGAAGTTAAGGAGGCAATTAACTGCATAAAAAGTGGAGCTGTTGGAAATGATGGAATAACTATTGCCATGATAAAGATGGTTGGCCCATATGTTATTGATGGCATAACCCACCTCATGAACAGGTCATTAGCTACTGGTGTTTTTCCTGAGGCATGGAAGGAGGCTATTGTCATCCCATTGCCGAAGGTTAAAGCTCCAGCTACGGTCGCTGAGGTGCGTCCTATATCTGTGTGTTGCCCGCCATGTCAAAGGTTCTTGAGAAGTTAGTGGCTGGACAGTTTGTGGAGTTTCTTGAGCGGGAAAACATCATTCCTCCTTTCCAATCTGGTTTTCGTAAAGGATTTAGCACAACAACCGCTCTCTTACACGTTTGCGATGATCTGATCAACGCAAAAGTAGAGAGGAAATCCACAGCTTTGGCGATGTTGGATTTTTCTCGTGCTTTTGACTCCATAGACCATGATCTGTTGTTGGCCATCGTGAGGTATTACAGAGTACAGCGTGAATCAGTTGCCTGGTTTACATCCTACTTAAGCGGGAGGAGGCAGAGGACCAAAATTGGCATTGAAGTTTCCTCTTCCATCAGTAGGTCACTGGGTGTCCCGCAGGGTACCTGCCTTGGACCTATTCTATTCACGCTGTTTGCTGCCACTATGGGTGACTCTGTACAGCACTGCAAACTCTATTCCTATGCCGACGATGCTCAGTTGAGTCTCTCCTACAGATCAGACCTTGCTGACCAAGCTATTCAGCTCATGAACTCGGACTTGGACTCGGTCCACAAGTGGTCAATGGATCATGGGGTAAAACTCAACACTGATAAGTGTGTCTTGCTCAATTTCCCATGTAGCAAATCTTTATCTCCACCATCGGCCACAAAAGTATCCATTGGAGGGACATCGTTGAAAGAGTGCGAGTCCGCTAAACTTCTTGGCATCGTGTTCGATACTGGTCTCACCTTTTCAAGTCATGTGAGTACCGTATGCCAGAAAGCCGTTTCTCGTTTGAGAGTGCTGTACAGAAACAAACACCTCCTCCCACATGATACAAGGCTTCGTCTTGTCCAGGCCTTAGTGCTCTCTGCACTGGATTACGGCCTTCCCGTTTACGGCAATGTTGTGATTGCAAGGGACATGCAGAGGTTGCAGAGGGTGCAGAATATGTGTATCAGATTTGTTTGTGGTTTAAGAAAATATGACCACATCACGAGCGCACGAACAGACCTGGGTTTATTGCCTATGTCTGATGTCTGTACCCTTCGCACGGCCATGGTAATCCAAAGGATCTTGGAATCCAACAGACCTGCATATTTGCGAGAGAAGCTGAGGACTCGGTCAGAGGTGCGATCCCGCATAACAAGGCAGGATGCCGTGCTTGAGCTGCCTCGCGTTCGTAGGGAGCTAGAGCGGAAACGCTTTAGCTATTTTGCTCCTTTCATTTTTAATACCTTCATTTCAGCCGGAAGGGATGGTCCAGAAAGAGCCAAAAACATTAAAAGAAAAGTTTTCGATCTTTTGTTTTCTAAGTAGAATAAGTTATCATTGTTATGTTTTACAATTAAATAGTAATCTAGATTGTTTAATTTATTATTGTGGTTGACTGTAAATTTACTGTATGTATGACTTGAGTTGTTTTGAAAATCAACCCTGTTGAAAACCGCTTCAAAATAAAGGCCATTTTATTTATTTATTTATTTATTTATTAGCCTGCCAAATTCAGTGCATTTCCCCTCAAACAAATTATTGACCTTAAAATAATGTGTCATGATTGATAACCTCTAACCTTTCAAATCAAACTTGAAAATTTTGTTTCTTTGATTATCAGTGTTCTGATTTCATTACATGTCCCTCGTCATGATTGCTTATCTATATATTAATGTTTCTTTTCACAATCATGCCTCAAAATTGGATGGTCTGATTTTAACGTTTTAGGTATAAATTTTCTATGTACATTTGTCAATATATCTCAGAACTTTAACAAAAGGGCTGCATTTTAAGAACAGTGGCGCTATCCATCCATGGGCGGATTTTTGGGGGTGCCCAGCCCCTGTTTTTCGCTAGATTTTTGTAGGTATTGGAATAATTTTTTCCTGCAAAAATTTTAAATTAAAAAGGTTTTTAAAAAATTTTTCATTCAATTTTATTGGATTTAGTTTTGCTTATTTATTTTTTGTCTCAGTTTTTTACTTCAACTTTTAACTTCACATAAAAAGTAGGGGTCGGCATAGTGATTCGGTGGCAAATTTGGTAGCGCACTCGTCCTCGAAAATGTGGCTGTAGATGTAGTAGGTTCGAGTATCGACATTTCCGCATACACTTTTCCTAGCAGTACAATTCACTCTTGTACTGAACTGGCTCACTCCTTGCTTTGCTCGTTACCTTCCACTCACTGGCCTAAGGCCCATTTTGGGGGGAAGCAAGGTAAAACCCTCTTAAAAAATTGTTTTAAAATAACCCAAGCTACCTAGTAAAATTTGTTATATCCATATGAAATTCCTGATACATTTTCTATCATAATGGCATATACTTTCAACTAAGCTAGTAACCAATCTATTTAACTTTGAATGAAAAACTGAAAAAAACAATAATGTGACCAATGTAAAACTATATTATATATTTTCAAAATATTTTAATACCGAAGATCAACAAAACTTTTTTAAGTCGTTCTTGTCAAATTACAAATGCATTAATGCTTTTTACTGGGTGGTTTTCAGAATTTGAATGAGCTACAACAAAAAATGTAATGACATGAAATTCTTGGAAAACGTCTCAAAACAGGCCATTGAAATAGGAGCTCGAATTCTGAACTTTAGCATACAGCACCTCCAAACGTTAGGCTAGCTGGCACCTCTAAAGATTATGATTTAAACCCGTCCATGTATCCATAGTCATTTGACCAAGCTCAGTATACTTAGTTCACAACTGAACATATGGTTATGTTTTGAACCACATTGCAGTGTTTGCAAGCGAAGGTGCAACCAAGTAATCTAGTTGTGTTTAAACCATGAACAGTATCTGCTCTTAAGTCCTGTTATTAGGACATTTAACAATTTTTTTATTTCACTAGTAAGCCGAGTGCCTGATTCAATAATCACTACCGCCATTGGCGGATACTATTGCAGCTTTGAAAATTATTGTTTAAAAGTAAATACCAAGAAACCGCTAACTTTTACAATATTTGTATCGAAAATCCCTCGCATTTTTAAAAAGAGAAAGAAGTAGGAAACCCTATTGTCCTTAAATTCATTATATAATTTCCAGGAAGTCTAGCAATCACAATGGAAAACTGCTTGTTTGGCATTTAAATAGACACTAAAGATTAAAATAATCAGTGCTCGAAATAGTTTTAATATTTAGTGTCCAATTAGAACAACTCTGTAGCCTAACTATTTACAATCATTGCATTATTTGGTGGCTGTTTTGGTTATCCCCTCCTCTGCCACCAGATTCATCAAGAAGCATCATTGAAGCTTAACAAGCTTTATTAAGAGATGATAGTTAATTGTCTGATTGAATGGTAATAAACCACGCTTCTAGTTAACAAAATTATTTTCATTTATTACTTCTATTAGACAATAAAAACCTCTTATCACTGTGATAGCACACATTTTAAAATAAACGTTTTTACTCTTTGTTTATATTTATTTTATTCATAAGTCTTAAACAACTTGTATACTTTCCTGAAGACTCGCAAAAAAATGTGTAAATATTTTATCATTGTTTGAACGGTTGATCCAAGCATGAAGTTGAGGATATAAAAGTTAACAGCCTGGATCCCCTTGTCTTATCTGAGCCACTGTTTAGTGTGGCTGTAGTTTATTTCAGTGTAATTATGCAGTGTCACACTGTGAGGTTGCCAAACATTCGTTTTCCTTATTTGCCTTTACAATGGAAATCTTATCTTCATTCCTTCTCAAGATTCCTTGTATTTTTGTCATCACAGCTCAGTATGTTTTGTAAGTATCACTTTTCTTTGTGACTGACTAGTGTAGAACATGTACATTTGCTACTAATTTCATTTCTATTTTCACAAAGAGAAATATTTCTTTCTTTCCTCAAGGCATACGGATTAAAGATGAAGTCAAGTGAAGACCATGAACTTAATAAAAAAATAATTGTAATGAAATAAAATCAAACAAAAGTAATAAACAAAATTTAAATGTTTCAGGTTTTTTAGCTTATCTCAATACAAAGTGTACTTAACTTACCTTAACTAAAAGTTAACTAAGTTATTTTAGTTACCAATAAAGTCGCTCAAGGTCCATCCCGATTCCAACTTCCAATCTGACAACCGAATGTGCAAAGACCTGGATGTGTCATCAAAAGCTAGGTCAAGGCGTTGAATTGGTTGCTTTTCTAAAAAGCAATAATAACAGGATTCAGGCTCCTGTTTATTGTGAGAATGCGTAAATTAACCTTCACATAAACAATTGCTAATCAGACCAGATCCTGGTAGAAGCAGATACTGAATTATTTGCTCTTCTTACCTGTCGCAGCCTCTTGCTGTAATTGCAACCTGGGCTATTTATAAACTACCCAGCTCAGTTGGATACATAATGAGACAACGCGTTTTCATTAAATATTACAGTATATGACCCACTGCTTTACGAAGTACACACTGCTCATTGGACACTTGCTGTAACTACTTCTTTTACAACAATTTTAAATCAAATGTACATCACTATATAAACTATAAATGAACTAAATTCTCACATATCTGAATATGCCCACCTATGTATCTACTATTGAACAAAAAACCCGATTTAGGAATCACCCAAATCGGTTTTTGGTGCAATAGTTTGGATTGTTAGTGGTCAAATGACTGGAGTTTTTCTGTTTTACAGAAGACAACAATACAATACAAACAACAAATGAACCAAAACTCTCACATAGCCTTGTATTTTTTTGTAGGGGGGATTAGGTAATCTGGGTTTCCCCACCCCACAGGAAAATCCTGTGAGGGTACTTCAGCTATTATTTTGTCTTTTTGTACGGCTACCGGAAAGGAAAGGAAGCTTTCCTTCGATTTAACCCTTAGGCTCACAGCCTTTAGTAGATTAATGCAAGGGAAGGAAAAGGAAAAAGGAATAGGTTCGGCCAAGCTTAGACTGAGTGGGCAAAGGTATACCCCCTAACGTACACTCCAATCCAATGTATGCTCGAACATGGCCTCAAGGGATCAGGTGGCCCTCGTGTTGGTCGTCAGTACACCCCCGCACACCATGCCGTCAAGCCCAGCCTCTCCTAGTGGGGAACTGAAGTTGTTCACTGAAAGACAGCTACTACACTGCTTCCAATCATGACAACTTCGGATATTGTATCCTGTACCTAAACTAGCAAAAGCCAGTTAGGATCCCACTGGGGTTAAACGATATAAACTATGAATGAACCAAACACTCACATATCCGAGTATGCCTGCCCATGTATCTACCACTGCACCAAAAACCGATTTGGGAATCACCCAAATCTTGTTTTTGGTGCAATAGTATACATGGGCGGGCATACTCATATGGGCAGGTAATCACCAAGTATGAATTACTGGCCGGAGTTTTCCAGTTGTACAGAATTCAACAATACAATCAAACACTTATATATTCAATGATACAATACAAACAATAAATGAACCAAAACGCTCACAAATCCTTGGATGACCACCTATGTATCAACAAACTGATTTGGGAATTACCAAGCATGAATTATCGGCAATTTGGATTGTTAGTGAACAAATGACTGGAGTTTCCTAAAGATGTGATTGGACTTGATTATATCTAATGTCAGGGGGTGTCCGCCGCTGGAGGTGACTGCCTCCCTGTCGCCGTCCGAGCTGGTGTCGCAGCTGACCCACGAGTGCCGCTACGACGCCATGGTCCGACCCTCGGCTCCCAGCGGCGGCCGCTGGTCTACTACCTGCACATGTTCCAGGGGGTGTCCACCGCTGGAGGTGACTGCCTCCCTGTCGCCGTCCGAGCTGGTGTCGCAGCTGACCCACGAGTGCCGCTACGACGCCTTGGTCCGACCCTCGGCTCCCAGCGGCGGCCGCTGGTCTACTACCTGCACATGTTCCAGGGGGTGTCCACCGCTGGAGGTGACCTCCTCCCCGTCGCCGTCCGAGCTGGTGTCGCAGCTGACCCATGAGTGTCGCTACAATGCCATGGTCCGACCCTCGGCTCCCAGCGGCGGCCGCTGGTCTACTACCTGCACATGTTCCAGGGGATGTCCACCGCTGGAGGTGACCTCCTCCCCGTCGCCGTCCGAGCTGGTGTCGCAGCTGACCCACGAGTGCCGCTACGACGCCATGGTCCGACCCTCGGCTCCCAGCGGCGGCCGCTGGTCTACTACCTGCACATGTTCCAGGAGGTGTCCGCCGCTGGAGGTGACTGCCTCCCTGCCGCTGTCCGAGCTGGTGTCGCAGCTGACCCATGAGTGCCGCTACGACGCCATGGTCCAACCCTCAGCTCCCAGCGGCGGCCGCTGGTCTACTCTCTGCACATGTTCCAGGGGATGTCCGCCGCTGGAGGTGACTGCCTCCCTGTCGCTGTTTGAGCTGGTGTCGCAGCTGACCCACGAGTGCCGCTATGACGCCATGGTCCGACCCTCGGCTCCCAGCGGCGGCCGCTGGTCTACTACCTGCACATGTTCCAGGGGATGTCCGCCGCTGGAGGTGACTGCCTCCCTGTCGCTGTCCGAGCTGGTGTCGCAGCTGACCCACGAGTGCCGCTATGACGCCATGGTCCGACCCTCGGCTCCCAGCGGCGGCCGCTGGTCTACTCTGCACATGTTCCAGGGGATGTCCGCCGCTGGAGGTGACTGCCTCCCTGTCGCTGTTTGAGCTGGTGTCGCAGCTGACCCACGAGTGCCGCTACGACGCCATGGTCCGACCCTCGGCTCCCAGCGGCGGCCGCTGGTCTACTACCTGCACATGTTCCAGGGGATGTCCGCCGCTGGAGGTGACTGCCTCCCTGTCGCTGTCCGAGCTGGTGTCGCAGCTGACCCACGAGTGCCGCTATGACGCCATGGTCCGACCCTCGGCTCCCAGCGGCGGCCGCTGGTCTACTCTGCACATGTTCCAGGGGATGTCCGCCGCTGGAGGTGACTGCCTCCCTGTCGCTGTTTGAGCTGGTGTCGCAGCTGACCCACGAGTGCCGCTACGACGCCATGGTCCGACCCTCGGCTCCCAGCGGCGGCCGCTGGTCTACTCTGCACATGTTCCAGGGGATGTCCGCCGCTGGAGGTGACTGCCTCCCTGTCGCTGTTTGAGCTGGTGTCGCAGCTGACCCACGAGTGCCGCTACGACGCCATGGTCCGACCCTCGGCTCCCAGCGGCGGCCGCTGGTCTACTCTGCACATGTTCCAGGGGATGTCCGCCGCTGGAGGTGACTGCCTCCCTGTCGCTGTTTGAGCTGGTGTCGCAGCTGACCCACGAGTGCCGCTACGACGCCATGGTCCGACCCTCGGCTCCCAGCGGCGGCCGCTGGTCTACTACCTGCACATGTTCCAGGGGATGTCCGCCGCTGGAGGTGACTGCCTCCCTGTCGCTGTCCGAGCTGGTGTCGAAGCTGACCCATGAGTGCCGCTACGACGTTATGGTCCGACCCTCGGCTCCCAGCGGCGGCTGCTGGTCTACTACCTGCACATGTTCCAGGGGAGGTCCGCCGCTGGAGGTGACTGCCTCCCTGTCGCCATCCGAGCTGGTGTCGCAGCTGACCCACGAGTGCCGCTACGACGCTATGGTCCGACCCTCGGCTCCCAGCAGCGGCCGCTGGTCTACTACCTGCACATGTTCCAGGGGATGTCCGCCGCTGGAGGTGACTGCCTCCCTGTCGCCGTCCCAGCTGGTGTCGCAGCTGACCCACGAGTGCCGCTACGACGCTATGGTCCGACCCTCGGCTCCCAGCGGCGGCCGCTGGTCTACTACCTGCACATGTTCCAGGGGATGTCCGCCGCTGGAGGTGACTGCCTCCCTGTCGCCGTCCGAGCTGGTGGCGCAGCTGACCCACGAGTGCCGCTACGACACCATGGTCCGACCCTCGGCTCCCAGCGGCGGCTGCTGGTCTACTACCTGCACATGTTCCAGGGGATGTCCGCCGCTGGAGGTGACTGCCTCCCTGTCGCCGTCCCAGCTGGTGGCGCAGCTGACCCACGAGTGCCGCTACGACGCTATGGTCCGACCCTCGGCTCCCAGCGGCGGCTGCTGGTCTACTACCTGCACATGTTCCAGGGGATGTCCGCCGCTGGAGGTGACTGCCTCCCTGTCGCCGTCCGAGCTGGTGGCGCAGCTGACCCACGAGTGCCGCTACGACACCATGGTCCGACCCTCGGCTCCCAGCGGCGGCTGCTGGTCTACTACCTGCACATGTTCCAGGGGATGTCCGCCGCTGGAGGTGACTGCCTCCCTGTCGCCGTCCGAGCTGGTGTCGCAGCTGACCCACGAGTGCCGCTACGACGCCATGGTCCGACCCTCGGCTCCCGGAGGCGGCCCGCTGGTCGTCAGCTCCAAGATGTACATCTACTACCTGCAGATGCACCAGACCAATAAAGTTGTAAGTTTTCTTATTTAATCTGTAGCGAATAGAATATTCTTAATTATTCAATTCTATACAAAGCCGAATCTCACTAACTCGAAAAGTAATTTGAGTCATCGAGAATTTTGACTTATTGAAGTTCGAGTTTTTGAGAGTCGACTTTATTTCTCTCTTGATACACGTCTGTATCAAATTTCATTAAGATCGGACCATTTTTATGGCCGCTATTGTGCTAACAGACACACACATATATATATATATATATATATATATATATATCTATATATATATATATATATATATATACTAGATGACCCGACAGACGTTGTCCTGTCTTCTTTATGAATAATTTGTTTTAGTTTGAATAAATATCAAAATAGTCACACCAACAACATAGCTTTTATTCTAATGCTTTTTTAATATGCAACATTGTTAGTTTTGTTTTCTGGCGCAAAAATTATTTTTTCAGTGTTCCGACACGGGAACAGTCGACATACAATCGGCCATGGGAAAATCATGAATTTTCAAGGTTGTTTCCACAAACATTCAATGACTGCCCATTTCATTCGGACTTTGCAAATGCAAGCTGCTGGAAATTGTTGCCGCTTAAGATCAAAGGGCGTATCGTTTTCAATTATTTGGATACGTGAAATAAAAACGTCTTCACCTTTGTAGTTTTTTTTTTTGCGAAATTGTTGCCTCATTTATGTTGTTAATTAATTTTTTCAGCTGAGTGCCATTTCAAAACCGTAGTGAGTTAATGCTTCGCAAATCAATAATTAGTGAACCGACTTTTAGCTGAATGGATATTCTTCATTATAATAAAAGCTGATATCACATAATCAATTTAATTCGGTTTTATCCTCTCAACCAACCAAATAAGGATGTGTGCGTGTTGCAACCCGCGTTTTTGCCATTCTACTGAATACATCTCACAATGCGTCTCACCGAACATGCAATGCTTAGCAATAAAATCCATGAGTAACTTCATTTTCTTTTAAAACCTCTTGTGTTAATATGGCGATCAATGGGAGATTGGCCAGGAAATAATTCTTATAGAATTTCTGACCAATTTGAATTGCACGTGAATGTAATAAACAAATCTGGTGTACCATAATGACGTACATCCAACTTAGCATCATTAGCGCACTCATGCTCATATGTCGCAGACTTTTGACGTATGTTGCTGGGAGAATAATCACTCTGCCGTCTTTAAATGCATTTCAATCAGAATTGGTAGAATCCCCAAGATATACGTCTTCCACGGAACGGAGTTTTGCCTGGTTCAACCTTATATGCCAATCGTGTCAATTGTAGTTGGCCACTGGTGCAGCACATTACAGGGGCTTCATTTTTAAACCTATAATCATTGCTACTGTTGACACACAATGTTTATTGAGCCAATAGCAACAATTGGCAATAAACTGTAATCGATCGTCGCGTTATAATTGAACGAAGCTCAATGGGGATTGAATGGAAGATCTCCTTGTTGATGGTTTAGATTAAATAAAGCACATTCGTCTTCATTTCGTGACTCGTTTTGCTTGTCATTTTGACTTGCTCGAAAGTGTCCTACACTCGTAGCACTGCGTTCTCTATGGCCCAGGTTGTTGCATCGAGGGTAATGTGGCATTTTCAAGAATCAGAATAATACTGAATCAATGTTATATTAAACTTACAATATAGTAATGATTTTGGTGAACTATGAACTCAACACTTCTCAACCTCTCTGGTCAAATAAAAAACTGCAGTTTTTCACACACTCATATAATTATCTTGCAATATTAATTTTTCTAAAACCAAACAAAACTATGAGGATTTATCTTCATTTCTGTACATCCTAAAAGGTTAGTTAGATAAAAAGGTAGATTCACGTGTCATGTAATCAGAATTCTCCAGTTACAAAAATTAAATTTAGATTAGACTTTTTAGTTTCATGAACTCCTTGAACTACGAAAGTAAATTATCCAAGTGTAAATAAACAAACACATATTTCAGATTTACATTTGTTTACATGTCAACATATGGTTATGATTTGAAATAGTTCTCAAGTTACTCCACCAGAATGCATACATGGTCAAGTAACCTTATAGGCCTGTAGGACAGAGCCCTAAGGTCGAGTTAAAAAATTTATTTCACACATACCTTGTCCTAAAAAATACGAAGAAAACAAAAAAGAATTATCCAGTTTGGTGCACAAATAAAAAAGTTGTAGAGGTACAAAGAAATAGGATTGTTTTTATTTATTTAGGTAAGATTAACATTGGAACAACGTACTGTGTTTACCACTCATTGAATTGATTTTTATTCATATATATATATATATATATATATATATATATATATATATATTATTTTAGTTAACATTATTAAGTTAAGAAACAAAGTACCCTTTCAAAAAAAAAATGTTTCAAAAAAGGGTACTTTGTTTCTTAACTTAATAATGTTAACTAAAATAATAATAACAGTAGCCCTATTAACCAACCTTTATATATATATATATATATATATCTAAAAATTCAAACGAATGGTGTTTTTTGCTTCTTGGGGCCCCAAAATGAAAATTTATCATGGTCTCTGGCTTAGGTCTTACCATGAGACCTACAGTAATAGCTTCTTCCCTATAGGGGAAATTCGCTAATTATCTAATGAATTAGTTTACAGCCATTACAAAACATTTTTAAGTGGACGCTACGTATTTCAATGGGTATGAAAATGCTATGCATTTTAGTGGACTTGAATCTGATTCCAGTTAGGTGTACTCTCTATACATTATAACATTTAGTGTTAAAACAAGCTGAATCAATAAATGACAAACAAGTAAACAAGGCTTTTTATTTCAGAGGTTCAAACTGCAACTACTGGTGCAATTTCGATGGCATGATGATCGTCTTAAGTACACAAATTTAAGCAGGTATTTTTTGGTTGATTGAATAAAGCTGAACAGTACACTGTCAATTATCCGAGGTCTTCCGAGCCAAGGCTAGCTTGTATACCGACATTGACTTTGAATCTCTTGAAGAGATTCAAAGTCAATGATACCGAGTATGACACGGAGGTCACCTGTATTTTGAGGTTGTAACAAGACCACTATTTAATTTAATATCTAGAATACATTGCAGGAGCTAGTGATACATATCTTTTAACAAAACAGAGTGTATAAGACTCTTTAAGTAATTTTAAGTGACAAATAATTGATTTCAGGTGGCCATACAAGATCTCTACTTCAGATGTTGTTATCTAATCTAGCAGTTTTGAAGTTGACAAAATATTTCAAAGCATAGAGCTACCTTCGATAACCTGGAGGTAACTGGGACTTGGGTAATCGGGAGTGTACTGTATCTAGAAATATAGTCTGATAAGATTATTCGAGTAGCCTTCTAAAAAATAATCCCCTAAAAAGATTCATCCAAAGGATTGCCAAGTGAATTTTTATCAGAGTAGCAGTAGGACGGAGGTAAAAGTAAACTTCTTTTTTAGAGATGATTTTCTCCACTCCTCTTCCAGTAATCCCTATCTCAGGCCTCATCAGGAGCGGATCCTATGAGGGGAGGGGGGTTTTAGGAGCTGCAGCCCCCAAAATAATCTATATTTTGTTTTGATTCCACAATATTTTAGTCGTAAAAGAATAAAAAAATGAGAAACTTCCAAAAACTTCCAGAAATTTTACAAAAATTAAAATATTCTTAGGGTGGAATTTATTTTGACTTAAAAAAATTAATTGGGTGAGATCACTTAACCAATCACAAGCAAGGGGTGCATGTATTTTTGCAAAAATGCGAATGGGAGTGAGATGATCACATATTGTAAGTGACGTTATTTGGGGATAACGTATTTGCAAAAGATCATGTTCAACTTAATTATGTTGGAAAAATGAATATAGATATAGATATATATTTAAAAATTTGAACGACTGGTGTTTTGTGTTTCTGGGAGCCCCAAAACAAAAAGTTATCATGGTCTTGGGCTTAGGTCTTACCATGAAACCTACGGCAACAGCTTCTTCCCTATAGGTGAAATTCACTAAAGTGAATATAAAAAAATAAAACTAAATTCCTTAATTTGAATTTCTCCAAATTTGACCACCCTTATTTGGTCTGGATTTATTTTGCCTCTAGATTGCCTAAAATTGAGAGTTAATAGTTCTAATTTTCTAAAATTTCCATCCAAATCAGGCTACTGGAGGCGTGAACCCTTCCCCTCCCTCCTCTTTTGGCAAGCAGTCTTCCCTTAACAATTGGCTGGATCAGCCATGGGCGGATTTATGGGGGTGCCAGGGGGTGCCCGGCACCCCCTGGTTTTTGCTGGTTTGTTTGAAAGAAAAGGGGGAAACAATTTTCAACATAACTTTGAATAAGCTGTTACATAAAATGCAACAGGGTTCTTGTCAAGTAAATTAAACAGATATTTTTGGAGTGTGCCTGCAAACGGACTATTTGAATGGGAGTTTGATGTTTGAATTTGAGCATACATTACTTCATAAGTGATGTGACCTGGCACCCCCAAAAATTAAGACCTAAATCCGCCCATGGGATCAGCCCCTGGTTCTTACAATGACTTTTCAAGCTGTCCACTGTTCGGTAATACTTACAGAAGACTCCTTCTTAATCGGATCCTACGGGACTGAAACCTGTCTGAATAACAGTTTCCCGGTTAAATTGAAGTTCCCTGAAACACGTTAAATACTCTCAATCTAGGCTTGTGATTACTGGTCTCAAATATTCTCAACAAGAATTGTTGATACAAAACCATCCATTTCCTGCCGATCACATCTGGTTAAACGGATGTCCAGTTTTAACCCTTTGTGCAGATTGGACATTTGCCACTTTTTCTTAGTCATTGCGCGGCCAGCTCTACTGGCATGCGGAAGTCGGATTTTTTCCATGGCAGTTGTCATATGCAATCGGACAGCCAGCAGTGCTGGCCAACATGAAATCCAATGAACATATGGGTGTCCAGCAGGACTGGCCAATAAGTGCCAAAAAACAAATGGTTTTGTTTGTTTAAAAAAATTTTGCATGATGGCTGTAGAGTGCTGCAACGTAAAGAGTGCTTTATTCAACTAATTGATCAGCAGGCTTGCAACATTGGATCGTAAACCGTGAGACCGTGACCATCCTCCCGCCCGGCGATGTCCTCTACACAAAGCGGTACTACCAACCACACTCTGACTCACACCCGGAATGTTGGCAGCCTGTCGGAGATCGTGGACAGGAGGAGATAGTGAGCTGCATCTGGTTCCCACACATCTTCATGTCCACGGAGCAGCAGAGCCGCTTGCTGGGTCAGACCGTGACCATCCTCCCGCCCGGCGATGTCCTCTACACCAAGCGGTACTACCAACCACACTCTGACTCACACCCGGAATGTTGGCAGCCTGTCGGAGATCGTGGGGCAGGAGGAGATACTTAGCCGCAGCTGGTTCCCGCACATCTTCATGTCCACGGAGCAGCAGAGCCACTTGCTGGGCCAGGCCGTGACCATCCTCCCGCCCGGCGATATCCTCTACACCAAGCGGTACTACCAACCACACTCTGACTCACACCCGGAATGTTGGCAGCCTGTCGGAGATCGTGGGACAGGAGGAGATACTGAGCCGCATCTGGTTCCCGCACATCTTCATGTCCACGGAGCAGCAGAGCCGCTTGCTGGGCCAGACCGTGACCATCCTCCCGCCCGGCGATGTCCTCTACACCAAACGGTACAGTAGAACCCCTGATATCCGGCCTTTACAAACTGAGCCCAGGCCGGATAATGATTTGGCCGGATAATCCAACCTATTATGAAAACCATAAATTATTCCTAAATAATAATACGTAGCTAATAAATTAAGCCCAAACTAGAGCTTTAATTTTTTTTGTTATTTCAAAATATATATGTTATTAAAACCAGCACACATCACTTGACCACTAATTGATCTCGTTTCACCATTGGGTTTTTGGAGTCATGCCAAACATACCAGTACAGCCAGTACACGCTCTCATTCATTAGTATATCATCCTGTTTTTTTATAGTAAACTGGAGCTATAAACATATAGAGATAGTACAGTGTAAACAAACAGTAAGATATCCAAGAGAGAACCAGAGGGAAATGTGTCTATAAGAGTAAGAAATATGAATTGACATAGGCTTCTGGGAACCGACTGGATAAACCGGGGACCGGTAAAACCGAGGCAGGATATGAGGGGCTCTACTGTACTGTAAAACTCTGCTGCCTCTTGAAAATTTCCCATAGTGAAAGTGTTGATTGAAAGTTAATAAATGTTCTCAAATCATACTACTACTAACTACTACTTTGTACTACTTTAACTTAAAAGTCTTCAGAACTTAATATGTCAGTTGAAATACAAAATATGTAGGGCCAGTCACTGCCGGATTTACTACTAGGCCCACAAAGCGCGACGATAGGGGGTCGCACACAGTAAACATAATGTATTTTGGGTTTAATTTGAGCGAATTTTAGGGGATAATTGGGCTCCAAAAAGTAATAGAGCTAAAAAAGGGCAGAGGTCACCACTTTTGACAAGGCTGTTGGGGGCCTTAGGGGGCCTCACAGAAATCTGGGCTTAGGGCCGCGGTGTCTGTCAATCCGGAACTGGTGCAAATAAGGTTTGAAAACTTACTGACAGCGTTAACAAATGATATTTCTTTGATAATCTTACTTTACTTTCATTTTCCAGTCAAATTTGTAAGATAATGAAATGTTAACATTGGTACTGTCTCTGTAAGAATGCTAAGGAGTCAAAGAAGTATTAGGAATCTACTGACTAGACTAAGCTTTCTGGGTGCAATACTGACGATTCTAAGGATGAAATGAAGGTTTTAAAAACAAGACATAGTTTTTTAATCTTGTCATTATTTCTCTAAAAAGATATTTATAGGTACCCATCAGAGGTGGTACCATGAAATATTTTGAGAATCAACCTTCAATCGACTGTACAAAATGTTCACATGACGATTTATATCAAAGGAAAAATATTTTACTTAGAAAGGGTTTCAAATTAGGTACCTAGTTTATAAACAAACAGGATGATAAAATCACAAAATAGTTGGTGTTTTTTGCTTTTAATGTAAAAATGATCTTAAGTTTATGCTTGGTTCCATCGCGCCTTAACCAGAAATGGGAAGTAGTTTGTTCAAAACTTACTGAAAAAGTCATCATAATGTAAGTGGTAAATAATACTTATTAATATTTGAAGGGGTCCCTCCAGTAACGTTGTAAACGACTTTTTCAAAATTTAGATTTCTATGCAGTAAGGTTGTAAACGACATCCTCTATCAGTGCAGGGTATTTTTTCGTTGATATATCTTGTGTTGGCAGCACTACCACAGGTTGAAAACCAAGCGCTGTTGGTCCCACTGATACAGCAACGTTGTAACCGCCAAAAATGGCAACATCACCGTGCACCGCACAGTGTGGCAAAATCCCGAAAATCTGGCAAAAATTAGTAGCTCATGTTTTTACCATCAAATCATGTTAAAGTTAGTTTAAAGGCCTTTAAACACTAATAAATAAGTAAATTGTGACCATAATTAACCCTCTATATTTTTATAATTACCTTAAATCATATTAATTTTACCCCGTACATTTATTTACAGTACACAAGTACACAGTTTTTGATCTTCACACGTAATTTCACAATTGACTAACAAACTGTCTAAAGAGAACAATTCTGCTTTTTTTATTGATCAAACAAGCAATTAAACTGAATTTGTGCTGTATAATAACGTATTTTTGCACTCAACAGTCAAAATAGATGGTAGTAAAACTGTTAATCAAAAGGTCCCCTCATTTGGGTACTTGTAACATAAAATACACTTTATTTAGTTAGTTTGAAAATCAGAAATATATTTTTGTTTACAACATTTAATATTTTGGGGAAATTAAGGGTAAATTTAAGAATTTATACACTACAAACTATCGATTTTATTGAAATTAATGTAAGCTATTTTATGAGTGCACAAAACATGAAATTCCTATCAACCCTTTTTTGGATATTTACAGTTGTTATGCTCAAGGACCTATTGCCAATCACAAATTCTGCATCTTGCCAACCACTAAATTTTCTGTTCTGATTTCAAATGCTTCATCATTGTAATCTTAGCTTTAATAAAAAAAAGTTATAGGATATTTGTACCAAATTTCATTACGATCGGATCATTTTTGTGGCCGCTATTGTGTTAACCAACACCCACATGTGTATTATATATATAAATAAGAACTTTTTTTTGTTTGCTTCTGGGGTCCCGAAATGTAACGTTATCATAGTGTCGGGCTTAGGTCTTACTAACTTGATGTATTGAATAAAATGATATATTTGAAGGTTAATATTTTTATTTTGAGCAAGTATGAGCAAGATTCTAGAATGATTACAAAAACTACAAACTTAAAGCTACAAAATGGTATAAAAACTTCCATGGGGAGCCGTGGGGAAGGTGGTTAAAATTTTACATACTTTTACGAAAAATTAAAAAACGATGACCTAAAATTAGGTTTTTTGTTTTTACTGATACATCTAATATTTTTACTAAGCTCCACGTTAAATGTACTTAACAACTTACCTGAAGACTCTGAAGCCATTTTTGTATCTGTATTGGACACAAGACTGAAATTGCCAAATTTCCAAAACTTAGATGCAATATGCTTGCAATGCGCACCTCTGTAAATGACCAGTTTTATAAGACGACTGAGGGCAAAGAGAAAGCGTCCAGCGATCGGCGGTTATCATATCTAATCTAATGGTATGTCTAGATAATAAGAATCTTTTTTTGGTAACTCTGGGTGTATTTTTATTTTTTGGATTTTTGCCATATTTTCGGGATTTTGCCACACTGTGCACCGTTCTGTCGCCGTCCGTAGTAAAAAACGCCCTGTTAAGTTCGAAAGTTGGACCAGAAATGTACGTAAGCAGAGAATAAGAAATGCTGGGGAACCATACATAAATGATAAGAAGAAACCAAACGAAACATTGCAAACGTTGTTGCAAGCCCCAAAGCCAGGAACAACGTTGCAAACGACTGTCATTCACAACGTTATTGCAATTTTAGAATCACTTTTTTTGTAATAACTTTTTTATTACGTGTGATAATATTGTAATACTTTATAGTTTGGTTAGTTTTATGATAAAATAATTATATATAACAAATAAAACATGTTTACATCATTACATTCCCAATTATTTGTTTTTTCCATTTCCTGAAAAATGTACTTTATGTCGCTTACAACGTTACTGGCGGGACCCCTTCATTTCATGGCAGTTTTATTTTTTATTTTGTTTGTTTTGTATTTTTTGCAGTCTCCAAACATTAGTAAGTTGCGAAACAGAAGAGGGGAAATTTCCCTTTGATCAACAGACATGTGATGTTGTCATGGACAACTGTAAGTAATACATTTTTGTTATCCCGGTTAAAAAACTTGTGTTAAAATCGTTTGAAATAACTATGTTCTGATGATACTGTTACAAAGAGGTCTATAGTTATTGTCTTAAAAATAGAGATTTTTTCTAGATGAGGGCCAGGCTTAGAAGTTTTCATGGACACGCACTGCAACTTATTTTTCCTACCACTGCATGGAAATAATCACATTGCCACACCTGAAATCAGTACGCAAAACGGTTCATTTCCGCTTTCATTTCATTCTCGCTCGCTTTTGTGAGCGAGAATAACATTCCCGCTCGCTAAATCAGGGTTACTTATTAGGTTAAGTTAAGGTGGCACACAAGATATATAACTATGACGTCAAACACCAAAGACCAGTTTCTATTGGTTCAGAATCCCATGACACTCACCGCATTCTAAATTCTAGTCGTCTTGCTCTAAATCAGCTGATTTCTCAGTCGGCGTTTCTATCTCAACTTCCGGTTCGTTCCAATAGAATAAGCAAACATAACCTCAATAAACTTTTGTGTACAGGTTGGTTAATAAGTTAAACTGTTTAAATAATGGTGGTAGAAAAAATATTGTGTGTATTACGAGCACAAATAGTCATTGCCGCTCTCGAAATGTTTGGCCGCACTCAGCTAAAGCTTCGTGCGGCCATTTACAATTCTCGAGCGGCATTGACTTACTTTGCGCTCTCAATACACAAATAGCTATTTAGCTTAGCACCCTCAAGGTTACGGCATTATCACATAGCAAATTGCCATTGGTAATTGGCGGAATTTGAACACGGGACCTTGGGAGCTGAAGTCCGGTGTTCTACCACTACACCAGGCCACTCCCACAAACCTTTTTCTTAATTAGGGACAGCGTGAACGCAGTCCCTAATTACTCACCACATAATGAATGAAGAATGATTGTCTATTGTCTAATCCAACCACTGCAATAGGTGTCAATAGAGACGGCAGGTTACAAATGGCTAAGCTAAGCTGTCTGCTTCCAGTTTAAACTAGACACTCCATTTCTACTGAAACCGATTGCAGCATGCTGATAACTCCTTTACATCCAGCCAACGTTGTCCAGGGAGGTACAACCTGAGCTTCATCGTGCTGGCGTGGGAGGGGGCGCAGCCGGTGCTCGTGCTGCCCTCGGTAGCAACGGCACTCGCCGAATTTGACCTCAACAGCTTCCGAGCCTCCACCTCCAATAACCGAACCACCAGCGACACCTTCATAACTGTGGGTAAATGCTGATCAGTTTTTTAACTCAAAATAAATTTCTTTTCCAAAGAATACTAGGTTTTAGAATTAATTCCAGCCACTCAAAAATGTTTTTCTTGATTTAAATAATTTCTGAAATTGATTTCCTTTGAATTGAATACTTTTAGAAAAATTGTTTGCGGACAGAAAACAGAAATCAACATTTGCAGTAGATACTCCCTCAGCCACAAACCTGCACTCTTATCCCCCACCCGTTTATCTTCTATAGTTTTTCTGCTGCACTGTTTTTTTTCCTTGCTATAGGAACAGTAGGAATTGGAATAACACCCACCACTGTTTAGATATTCTATATCATGCTTTTGACTTATTGTATTGAATTTTTTGAGTCTTTCATTTTTTAAATTTAAATGAAATCTAAAATTAGATATTCACAAAGAATCATGGAACATCTGTTCTCCTTATAAAATGAGTATTCCTTAGATGCGGATTTAAAAAAACTGTATCGTAAAATTGTACAGTAACTTTTTTATTAGGTTTTTGCAGAAACTTTTATATACCTCTTTTTGGTGGTTTCCTTTATTGAAAATTCCCAGATTGACTTGTTTCTCAAATTTTGTTAAACATTGTATTACTTTCTTGAACCGAGAAAGTCATCAAAGTTTTCGATCTAATATGTATTTTCAGTACTAATGACAGCAACTACTTGTTTCATCCACTTTTTCATAGTTTCAATTCTGTATTGTTGACTTTCATTGAACTTTATGTATAAACTAGTAGATATACCCGCAGCTTCGCCTGCTGAACTACTTTTAACCCGGGGGGCTGGTAATTCCACCCTAGATTGAAATGAGAAGGTGTAATGTTTCCTTTAAAAATGTTTCCCTCATGATTAGCGAATGTTATGAATTAGTTTCCTCCCATTTGTCAATATAGAGAATACAAAAAAACGCTAAGGGCAGCTCTTTAACTTACTGTACCCTCAATCTGAATTTAGCGCATTTTTAAAAATAGACAATAAACTATAAGAAAAAGTATGTAGACGGTAAATGCCTTGGCCAAAAAACTATTTCCCAGGTGTTTCTCAATCACATTGAAGATCACGTTACTCAGCTATCAACAAGGCAAAATATTGTAGTGATAGTTTGTGTTTTGGAAAAGAAATCCCCATCACCTAAGCAAACCGTCCTAAAATTATAATTTTGGAATCTCTGTTTCTAGTTCATATACATATTCTTAGGCAGCGCCGTAGCTTAGTTGGTAGCGTTCAGGGCTCATACCCAGCCGGTCCGGGTTCAACTCCCGGCCGCGGCTCTAAGCAGTTTTCACATACAGAAGTGCTCCCGTGGTTCGGAAGTCACATTAAGCCGTTGGTCCACCTGCGTAGAAAACAAAAATGCGTAGGTATTAGGCTAAGAGAACTGTCACTTAATTGGTGATCTCCCTCTACGAAAAGCCATACAATACTTTACTTTTTTTATACATATGCTTAAAAAGAATTGTCCATTCTGAGTCTTAAAGATTATATTTTGAGTACTTATTTATTTATTTATTTTTAAGACGGACAACAAATTTTACCAAAGTGGGAATGCAAAATAGGACTTCGGGTGGTTCGTACAACGCGAGTAGCTCAAGTTGTATTTGACAAATATACAGGGTGTCCAACTTAACTGTGCCACCATTGGTATTTCAGAAACTATTGGATTTAAAGAAAACTTTAAACGGGGGACTTCACCTACTTTTTTTAAGACTTTTAAAAATATGAATTCCATTTTCTTTCAATTGGCCGCCATTTTCCAATATGGCGGACAACTTTGATTTTTGTTATGGAATACCCTGTATTTTACGACATATTTGGATTCTACGCTTAATTTTAAGAAATTTTTACTCTTGGACATTTTTTCCTAAACCCAACAGTTAAGGAGATATAATCAGTTAAATCTTGACGGTATGATGTTTTCGTGATGGTTTCAGTATTATTTGATTTTTCTTAAAAACTATTTGTTTTTTAGTATATTTAGTGATGATTAGCGAAAAATCGAATAATAAGCAGTTAAAGTTTTATTTTTCTCCATTTGAAATGCATTGTGACCATTTTAACTGTGCCATCCCATGCAATCCTTATGGAGTACAAAACTATTCAAAATTATTTATTTCCATGAGAGAATCTCGACTTAAAACTATTTCTATGATTGAATCTAAACTAAAATAAAATTTTAAAGCACTTTTGCTCTCTAGTATGCTTTAATTAACCCAACCGTCATCGATATACCGAGTACCGACAATAACGCAATGCATTTCTTATGGGGAAAAATCAAATTTTAACGGCTTATATTTACTTAACCATTGGGTTTAGGAAAAAATGTCCAAGAGTAAAAAGTTCTTCAAATTAAGCGTAAAATCCAAATATGTCATAAAATACAGGGTGTTCCATAAGAAAATCAAAGTTGCCCGCCATTTTGGAAAATGGCGGCCATTTAGAAGAAAATGGAATTCATATTTTTAAATGTCTTAAAAAAGTAGGTGAAATCCCCCAGTTCAAAGTTTTCTCTAAATCCAATAGTTTCTTAAATACTAATGGTGGCTCAGTTAAGTTGGACACCCTGTATAGTGAGTGGCCGTAATAAATTTGTAAACTTTATTCTTTTAGTAGATTGGATCTCGTACCTTTCCTACCCCTTGAAAATATTCTATAGGCCTCCCATCCGTAGTTTCAAAAACTGAAATGGTCGCCATTTTGAATTTTATAATACACATTGTTTTAGCCGTATGAGAGAAAATATTTAAACAACCTTTCTCTGCTTGCATGTAGAGCATAAAAGGAATATTCGTGCCAAGTTCCATGGCCCAAAGTCTTGTAGTTTTTGGGAAAGTAAGCATTGAAAGCCATTTTGAATTTCATAATATACCATATTCAAGCCTTACGAAAGAAGGTATTGCAAAACCCTTTCTTAGTACGCATCTAGAGCTTGTAGAGAATATTTGTGCCAAGTTTCATGGCTCTACGCCTTATAGTTTTTGAGAAACTGCGATCAGTCAGTCAATGGGTTTTGGCTTTTATATAAATAGATGTTCAAACTTTAAAAAAAAACTTACAACATTTTATTTATTTTGTATTTTGAATAATTGATCACTGAATATATATTTTTAATTAACAGATCACTGTGATAGATGGAATGGTAACAAATCTGATGAGGATACTGAAGAGGAAAACCTCCACTGTGGTAAGATGATACCTGGCAACTTCTTATTGTAACTTCAAATCAGGCACTGTGTGACAACAGTCTAGCCTCTATGTCTGATGTATTCAGGCTGAAGGGCTGAGGGATATAACTGATTTAATTATTTTAACACATTCGCTGCGGCGCCTATAAGGGTGGCCATTCCGAGTTTAAGAAATGTGCAGCAAAATAATTTGTTACAGCCTTGTGTAAAAAATTGACATTGTACAGCTTTGCACTGTTTCGGAACGAAGTTCGACATAGTTCCACTAGTCACCACTAAAAGGGTGGCAGCCCTACTTTTGCGATTCAGGAAATCAGTTTTACCAAATGGGGCCAAAACAGGTCCAGTGGGCGTTCAGGCTGCCTCTTTTGGTAAGAAAATCTAAGGACATTTTATTACCAACTTAAACAGGGTACAAGTTCAACAGGTATACAAAACAGGGACAAAATATTTCTCAAATACTCAGGTGTGTTACCTCAAAGCAAATAAATGGAATTGGTACGGACACAGTGCGATTTGGTGTTCTTCCGAGTCCGGTGTCCCATAGCGCTGCCCGCAACGAATGTGTTAATCTGAATCTGAAGCTATTTATGCCTATGATCCAGGAGTATAAGAACGGTATAAGGCTGGATATCTATAGATGGTGGTGGTCAAATGAGATTACTCTTTTTAGGAGCTAAGTAGGTACATCCTTTGGTAATGGAGCTGGAATAGATATGCCAAGCTTATGGACAAAAAAGTTGGGGCTCTTGTTAATGATCGGGTTTCACATCAGGGGTTGCTAGCTTAAGTTTTTCCCCAGCTCAAGCATTATTATTATCTTTTACTTAATTAGAGCTCAATGTTTTGACAAGAATAGCTAGAGTGTTTAACAAAATTTATAAAAATACCTTAAAACTGAAGCAGCAGCAGTTACGTAACTATAACTTGGCTTTGGGGGGGATGGATAAGAATCTGGGGGGGGGGGTTGTTTCAATTCTGTGAATATTGATAATTTATATAATAATGGCCACTAATTTTGAAAATGGACATATTGCAATATTTTCCTGGTTAATATATTTTTTTACAATCGTAATACTTCACAAATAGTCAAAAATAAGAAATTTAAATAACTTAATAAATTAATTCAGTTTTAATATCGATAACATCGTAGTTTTGCATATTCCATGTTTCTTATAAATGTTTTTTATTTATTCCTCTGGCAGTTTTTCTTATCACTGTGTATGTTTTATGTCTGGATACCACGTGACTAAGGCATTCAAAACAAAAGAGCTGACAATTTTATTATTCGTTTTTATTATTATTAATGTAAACAGAAAAATAAACGATTTTCTTGAATGAAAATTAAAATAATCCTTTCTTTTCAAATTAATAAGGAGTAGCAAAATCATGTACCGTATCCGTAGTAAAGGCATAGGCTGATGGACAGCGACTGTGTCGGTCGACGGACGGACAGGAGACACATTTATTTGGCAAACAATGTGTCACTCCGCTCTTCGCCGAACCAAGGACGAACCCCACACCCCCGCCGCGGCAGGGGAGGCTTCATTCCTATCCAAATTTTAATTCTAGGCCTCTTATAGTTTTTAACATCATACAACTTGAGTATTTGTATTCAAACAAGTAAGATTGCTGTGATACTAATATTTTTTTATTATTAGGATTCTGGGGGGGGGTTCTATCCCCCCCCCCCATAGTTACGCCACTGAGCAGCAGAAACTTTTCTTGTAAATTTTGTTCCCTGTTCTAGGAATCCGCAAGAGTTCGCTGATTGTCACCTTTAATTTTGACAGAAAATTCAGTTTTTACTTTTGGGATTACTACGGACCAAGCGTTTTGTTGGTAATTACATCTTGGGGAAGTTTCTGGGTTCATCCTGATGTCGTGCCTTGTCGCATTTGGTTAGGTAAGAGCTGCAGCTGAGTGATGGGAAATATTTTAACATTAACAATGCTAACAACTTAACTTTCATACTAAATACTCTAAATAAACTATTTTAATCTAAATTAAAATTTTACTTACTATTTGTTACCCAGAAGAATTGCATGTATTTTTTATTGTTTACTTTGATTTGTGGTTTTAATTTTCTAATTCAAATTGTTAGGTATAAATTTGTATACACTTTTTACCAAGCCCACGACAGGAGATTCCCTCTTATCCAGGCGCAGTGAGACCAAGACTTGACTGAAAACTGATTTAGCTGGATGAAGTGACATGTCTTATGTCCTATACATAATGAATAAGCCAATAATGGTTACTTTTCATACAGATCTGGCATTTTTTATGATTATTTGTCTCTTAATGTTTCCCAACAGGAATCATTGATGTTATCCACTTCCTGCTAATCTTTGCCGGTTCAACCAATGCTTTGGTACAAATCAGATGGTTAAAATGCGAATGGAATCAGATGGAAATGAGGCTAGATAAGAGGAAGCCTAATCTTTCAGTGAATTAACTTGTCAAATGTCAGTATGCAGTATGCTGTATCAATAAATACAATGAATTTTTAATTTTTGTTTCCCTACAATCCTCTAAAAACTGAACAACCATATCGCCTGTAATAGATAAGAATTGGATGTTAGATGAAAGAGAAGGACTAATATTCATTTCCAATTTACCTAAATTTTATTTGTTTCAGCATTGTGTACAATGCTGGGATTCTTTGGACTCGGTGCAATGAATGATGCAATGCCAAAATTATCACATTTGAAGATGAATGACATCTGGTTTATCGGGTGCAATCTATTTATATTTTTATCTCTGGCAGAATTCGCATTTGTTAACATTGTGCATAGGCAAAGGTGAGTATTTGAAAATTAATCCTTTAACAATACAACTAGGTAGTTTTCTCCATCATACAGTTCCGAGCTTTGAAAAATTACTCAAGCAACTGTGTCTTTATAAATAAACTGGTCAGCTGAAAAGTAATATCTAAACTCACAACTGTAAGACGTCGAGTAGGCTATAGTAGTTTATTTGCTGAGTAGGGCATTGCAATTTATTTGCTTCATAGTCTGAAACCATAGGATTATAAATTAAATTCTGAGAAAATTATATGTAGGTAATGTAAATGGTAATAGTCTTAAGCCATTAGGTACTTTAACCATCAGATTTGGAGCATTCCTTTAAAAATATTTCAGAAAGCCTCTGGCGATTATACAGAAAAAATAAGATTAAAATAAACATAAAAAGTAAAATTTAAAAGCTGTGTGATCTAGAGAAAACTTTTAACCACTTTTGTTGTCATCAATCGTATTAAGTTTGTTTTAATTAATTAAGTGTTGCATCTAAACAACTACAGGAGAATTAATCCAACCATGAAGCAAAATGGAAAGGAAACTTATATACTTAACATGTGCCAGCGACAGACCATCCCAATGAAGGTAGATGAAAATACAAGAGGAACCCCAAAATCTCTGAAAATTCCGAAGACAAAGTTTTACTATCTACTGGACAATCAACTAAGTTTTAGAACAACTGAAAAAAATAACAAATAGAATTATTTATCCAACAGGGATCGAGATCGTCAGGGATCGAAATCGTGCCAAGAAAAAGTGCTCTAGCCTATGGTATACTTGAAGGGATCTTGCAAAGTAAGATTGTTGGTTTCCGTTTGTTTTTGTAAGGGGCATGCCTGACACTGGTGAACAATGGGTGTAATTTCCCCCCTCTCCTGCTTCATAGTAGTATTAATTCTACTAGAAGCTGTTTTGTTTTAATCATTCCTCAAAACTAATTTTCCATTGGATCCTCTGCCCCCCGATTTCATTGGGAGGGCTGTTATTCAATTTTAAGCACATCATTCAAGGATGAGAGGGTTAAGCACATACTATGTAATTATAATTTTATACTGCTATAATCTAATGATATATTAATATATTATATAATTATGTAAGGGAAATTTTTGCGCAGAAATTGTGGGCGTCTGGCACGTCGTATGATGATGGGAGAGGAATCGAATGATTGGAGGTCTTGATGCCAGGGATTTGGGGAAAAGAGTGAAATTTCTGAAAAAATTTACCAGAAAACAAAGAATAACTTAAAATATCTGCCATTAAAAGCATTGGACTGAAAAATGAATGCCAGGTTTTCATTACATCACACGGTGCTGATACTTGATTTAAAGCCGCATGCTAAATGTTCACATATGGTTTATTCAAAAGCCAGTTAACTATGAAGGTGTATTATACAATAATAAAGAAGGATTGCTCTATTGCTCTATAGAACTATAATTTTAGAACGGCTTAAAAAGTAGTTATTTTGCACATCTTCTTTGCTTCTGCAGCACAAAAAATAACTATAAATAAAAAATACATGTTTACGCATATTTCACAACTGATATCCAGGACGTCGCACGTGCCGCTGAAGCGAGCGTCCAGCAAGTACATCCTGAAGTCGTCGCTGAGGTCGGAGCGCGTCGCGTGGCGGCGGAAGGCCTCGTCGTGTCCGTCCTCGCCCGAGCTGCGGCAGCACTTCCGAGCCGCGATGAGAGACCGACGCATGCAGCAGGTACGACGGCTTGTGTCTCGGTGGTTGCTGCAAAGCGACCTTGAGTCTTTGGAGCATCTGACTGGTGTAATTGTTTGCAGTCTGTGCTCAGCTCTGATTGAGTGTGAACATGTCCCTGTTCTGATTGGTGATTTTGTGATTTCAGTGTTTTATTTTTGTTTTGTTTTTTTAGAATTTAGTGTTTTTGGCTACTAAATTGAAGCCAAAGTTGGTCCACACACAACCAGAACCTGGATCCTTGAACCTAGGACCTAGAATCTTGATCTAAGTCCTTCTACCTGAAGATGGGATCAAATTCCAGGTCCCGAAACGTCATGAAACTTGTTTTACCAATCAGTGATAGCAAATGGCCGCAAAAATCACAATCAAAACATAACTGGTATAATTTTATTAAATTTACAAATTAATGTAGTGGTTATTTGCAGAACACCAGACTCCAGTTGTGTATGTTTTTACTTGCTCTAGAATATTCCTGGCCTATTTATAGAGCAAGTACATTAAAAGGTTACTTTTAATGGGTAATCTGACAGAATCATTTTTTAAATTCATTAACATCATTCAATCTTTACTGCTTGTACAAGAAAAAAATTAGGGAAGAATCGTGCTTAGACTACAGATGCTTAGATTACAGATCAAAATAGAGATCATTTTGATTGTGAGGTCACTTACTCTCATTTACCAGATCTTGCATTGGTTTTTACAACTTTTTATTAATGGAGCCTTCGAAGTTGATTGATAATAAGGATCCAATAAAAATAATAAACATATTGTCCACTCCAGCCATTTAGAATTTTAAACATAGACTGTTTGATTTTTATTGGCAATTATTGTGACTATTTTTACTCCATAGCTATGTTACCTGGCTTTACGATGAATATTGCTATTTCAAAAAGGTTAAGTTAAAATCAAAGATAAAATCAGGCCAAGAGATAAGTGGTTTCAGGGGCGTCGCTCTGGAAGGAATGAGGGGGGGAGCCTTCATTTTTTTAAATTTGAAAATCATAAAATTGGGAATTTCCAGCCAGCTAGTTGAAAAAATTGAACTGAAATTGAATATAAATTGCACGCTTAATTCACTTTAAACCAAAACTTAATTAGTATATTTGGCGATAATTTTTGAACCAAATTTAAATTACTGTAATACTCTAATCCTTACTTCAACAATAATCAAATTTCTCTACTCTTTCTACTCTTAGCTCTTGAATTCGCAAGGATCTTTTTGGTAAATCAACCTACAGTACAACTGATCAAAGTAAATAAAATTTTAGCGTAAATAGATGACATTCAAGTGCAGTAACATTGTGTCCTACCATTTAATTTTTGGTTATGCTTCAATTCCAAAGTATGAAGATCACGCACAGACACATGGCACAAGACACTTTGAGCATCCATTAATCAAGCACAGTAATTTTAAAATATAAAATTTCCCAACTCTTAAGGTCTTTAAGGGGGTGTGATCTAAAATAATATTTACGATTAATTTGTGAGTTTAAATTGACTGATTTCACTCGATAAATTCAGATTCAAGAATTGGGAAATTCAAGGTCAACATTTGGGAGAATCAGGTGACCTCCCCCTCAAGAATTTTTGGTGTGACGCCACTGAGTGGCTTACTCCTAAATCAAAAACAATAAGAGAAAAAGTTTAAATTCTGTACAATAGATAGTTAAATAAAGGTATGATTCATGAAAATAAAAGGAAATACCCCTGTTGCAGCAGACCTGCAACTTAGCGAATTTCAAATGCAAAAAAACATATTTTAATCCAACATAGCGAGATCTGACATGTTTTGGTAAGCTCCATAAGAATAACGAGGGGAATGAGTATGCAGGTTTACTGCTACAGGTATATTAAAACTGGGTGGTTTTAATTGAATATTTAGTAGCTCTGAACTAGAAGAAGCTATTTACCAAGTTTTATCAAGGTATGTTGTGAAATAACCGAGATATAGAATTTTACTTATTTCTCATAAGGTTAACATTGGGACAATGTACTGTGTTTATCACTTTCAATATCTCGGTAACCAACATAGAGCAACATAGAGCTCGGTGGACATAGAGCAGTAATTCAAAATACTAAATTGTTTGTTTTTTGAGCTGAATTCAATGGTGCCAACAAAAATTCGATAAAATGTATTTATCTATGTAAAAAACTCAAAAAACCCATTTTTAGGGGGTTTATCCCCCTTTACCCTCCCTTCCGGTGGTCCAATCGGGCTGGTTAACGAACTCGTCTGAGTGATTACCACTTTACACGTCTGTACCAATTTTCATTAAGATTGGACCATTTTTTCGGCCGCTATCGTGCTAACAGACATATATATAGATACTAGCAGTTCCTGTGGCTTCGCTCACGATAAAAATCATAGTCTAACCTTGATTTGACGAATGTGAAGGGGCTGAAAGAAAAAAGGTTATATCAAGGAATATTTAATGTAGAGGTCTGTTTACAAGCTATGGCGTTGTGTAAGTTAAAAAGCGGTTATACTCGTAATACAGTAGATAGTGTAGGTTTTGTTTTTTTTAGCTATGACTCAAAAACGGTAAGACCTATTTTAATGTGAAATGTGTCAATTTTAAGATATTTCTATGCATATTTGCCAACACGGCTTAGTATTGTCATAATTAGTACAACGAAGAGCTGAATGTTCGGAACAGGGGCGCTATCCGTTGACAGTGTTACAAACTTGAGTCACTTGGTTTACAATTTAACTTTTCAATATATTTTGAAAGGTCAACTACTGACTGAAGCACTTATTTTTTCCGTGCCAAGCCAGGTCACCCTCGGATTAGGGAACATGATTTCACACTCGGATTTAACATTTTATGATCAAACAGATAAGTTACAGAAATTGATGATGGATTAAACATTAGCTAAATTTAACTTTTATACAGTGTGTATGGCATAAATAAAATGACAAAACAACCATAAAACCATTATGGAAAGAATCAAATTATAGATAAGCTGAAACAACGTATACTTTTGTGAAGCTAATTACCCTCTACTTGACTGAATTAAATTGGAAATCTAAACAAAAGATCATCCATTACATTTATACGGGCACATTTCAATCCTTTGACTCCACCAAAAAAAACCTTAAAACCCTATATCAAAGATTTTTAAAATTTAAGGATTTCTATGTAAATAGATCAGAGAATTAGATTAGGTTATTATGGCACAGTCTCTCGGCGACTAAAAAAATACCGTATCCCCCTCCAATGTCAGTAGTATACATCACCCCCTCTTTCAGCATTGCGGGGAATCAGTTCAAGACTCAACCACAAAAGCATCACGCACTTCAGGCTTTAAACTATAGAGGTAAAATTCGATTAAACGCAAAATCATCATAACAGGCATAATTACAACTCTTGCTGCCGAAATAAATATGGTGCCATAAACTGAATTTATGACTAAACAGATTAGGTACTAAAACTAAATTATCTAACTTTTATATAGTACATAATTATGTCTATAAAATAAATCAACTAAAGAACAATAAAACCGTGATGAAAGAAATTGATTTATAATCAGCTGCAACAGTGTATATACATTTGAGAAACTAACTCAGCTGACTGATTGAATGATCGTTGAAAATGTAAACAAAAGATTGTCCATAACACTTTTATATAGGAAAATTTGAAATATTTGACCTCGCCAAAAACCCCTTGAAACTTCGAATTTTGTAAAATCCTTTCTTAGCGGATGCCTATGCCCTAAGAGGAACGTCCACGCAAAATTTCAAGGTTCTAGGTTTTATAGTTTGGGCTGTGCGATGATAGGTTAGTGGTATTTGACAAATATATAGTAGATATATATATAGATATATATATCTATATATAAAAATTCGAACAAATGGTGTTTTTTGCTTCTGGTGGCCCCAAAATGAAAAGTTATCATGGTCTCGGGCTTAGGTCTTACCATGAGACCTACGGTTATAGCTTCTTCCCTATGGGGGAAATTCGCTAAAATAAACAGTATATTGTTGGGCAATGAATTTTGTATAGAGAAAATACCCTTGTTGCAGCAGACCTGCATTCTCAGTGAATTTAAAATGCAAAACATCATATTTCAATCCAACACAGCGAGATTTGACATGTTTTTGAAACTCCATAAGAATAACACGGGGAATGAGTATGCAGGATTGCTGCTACAGGTATATTAAAACTGGGTGGTTTTAATTCAATATTCAATAGATCTGAACTAGAAGAAGCTATTTACCAAGTTTTATCAAGATATGTTCTGAAATAAGCGATATATAGAATCTTACTTATTTCCCATAAGGTTATCATTGGCACAACGTACTGTGTTTAGCACTTTCAATAACTCGGTAAGTAGTGGACATAGAGTAGTGATTCAAATTACTAAATTGTTCTTTTTTTAAGCTTAATTCAATGGTGCTAACAAAAATTGGATTATTTTTATTTTTCTATGTGAAAAACTAAAAAAAAAATTTTGGGGGGGTTACCCCCCTTTACCCCCCCTTCCGGTGGTCTGATCAGACTGGTTTACGAACTCGTCTGAGTGATTACCACTTTGCACGTCTGTACCAAATTTCATTAAGATTGGACCATATTTACGGCCGCTATCGTGTTAACAGACATATAGGGGAAAGTCGGCCGATATCGGACAGCGGCTGGTATCGGACAGAACCAGTTTCCAGAAAATTACGCTAGGGGCAGCAGCTGTCAGGGCGTCAGTACAACCACCTAAATGAGCAAGTCGGGCCATCGCCATATTGGACAGCTACTGTACACGGTTTTTGTTGTGGTTAGAGTTTTTTGTTTTTTTGAGTTGGGACACGTGCACGGATATAGTTTTCCCAAGCTGCTGCATCGATTGAAGTGAATGATATTGGTCATAGTTGAGTTTAAAATACTTAGTATACTTTATACTAAGTAAAAACTACGTCCAGTTGTATTGTGAACTGCGGCTTGACAGCCATTATAAACTGTGTTGTCGGGCGGCTGGTATCGGACAAGCTGCAATCAGGTGGTATCGGACAATGTAATGACCGCTTAAATTTGCGGATTTTTTTAGGTTCTTTGGTTTTTTAGGGAACATGGGAAAATAAGAGGGAATTAGGATGCAGCGTCCATTAAATTGGCAATAGACAAGGTTTTGTCAAAGGAAATAACAAAACGGACTGCAAGTGAGAGGTTTGGTTTGCCGAGGAGCAATCATTTAGGAAATAAAGAAATCATTAGAGAAAAATCATTTAGGAAATAAATACATTATAAATTTATTCAATTGTATGATTTAATATCCACCAAACCTAAATTTAGTACTATTTTTAGGTCTGTCCGATACCACCCTCCATAAATTGGAAGTCACATTTTGTAAACAGGTAAACTTTTTTAAAAAATAGTATGTTGTTATTGTTATTATTATAAATAATTTAAACCAATTGCACATGAAATACAGAAGTATTATTTGACGCATAACGTAGTTACTTATCATAATCCTTAAACCGAGTAGTGTCCAGTTTAAAAAAAAATAGCTTAAAAAAAGCTAAGGTGTCCGATACCTGCCGACCTTCCCCTATATAAATTCAAACGAATAGTGTTTTTTGCTTCTGGGGGCCCCAAAACAAAAAGTTATCATGGCCTCGGGCTTAGGTCTTACCATGAGACCTACGGTAATAGCTTCTTCTCTACAGGGGAAATTCGCTAAAGAGGGCAAATGAAAGGTTGGCAAACATATGTTTGACTTACATTTCTTGTGTAAATGCCACTGATGATACTAATGGTAAGACTGCCAGGAGTCCAGTTAAGAATGAAGATAAAAATACAAGTACTTTTTCTAATGGATACAAGTTCTGATAATTTCTTCATTAATTCTACTTGTAATGTAAGAAATCATACTTAAGATGTGCAAATTACTTGGCCTGGGATATGAGTTAAAGATTTTACCATTTTTAGTGAAAGTATCAAATTTTCTTGACATTTTTATTGAAATTGTATTTTATAATGTTTTCAGAAAAATGTAGCATTTGATCTCGGTCAGAGTGTCACTAACGATGTTACGGTTGATAAAAAAGTGAATCGAAGGTTGACGCAAAGGCGCTTAGCTTTCGCTGGAGTACACATGACCAATCACGAGATGGCGCACTGGATAGATCGACGGAGCCGCTTCATCTTTCCCATCAGTTTTCTTGTTTTCAATTTGTTATTTTGGTTTCTTATGTTTATTGAATAAATTAATGTTTACTTTAACATCAAACTGTGTTCTTCTATATTCTTTCTATTATTATTTCTATCTAAGATATTGTGGATCCAGTATGACAATTTTCCTGTCATAAACTCCAGCTATTGATTGAAAGTTGTCATAACCAACAGAAAAAGCACAGTCATTCAAAAACCTTTTTCATCTCAATGCAGGGACGAGCTAGGCTGATAAACAATCTCCAAGGGCCCTGTGAGGACACCTTGGACAAGGGGCCCCTGGCAGGGTTTATTATTAAGTAATCAATGGGACAATCAACATAAAACATGTTTCTGACAATATTCAAAGGAATTCATTTTTATAATTAAAAGCAAACAATTTAATTATAAAATATTACAATTAAGTTTTGGGTTTGTTTTTCAACCACTGATTATTTTAAGGAAAATCAATTTTACAACCATGAAAATCAATTGAACACAAAAGTAATTATGCAAGCTCTTTAGGACTACCAAGAATACGGTCCACTTTTCATCTGAGGCAATTGGCTCTTATAGTCGAATAATTACCAAAATTGTTAAACTGGCAACATTATAACTTAGAATGGCCATAGTAATCTGTCTTGAATCATCACTTGGCTTTTAATTATATTACAAACATTCTATTCCCAGGAATTCCCTTGAGGTACGATCTTCCATCAATAAACAAAATTATATCTGATTTCAACACTAAACTCAGTAGTACCTTTTTTGTACTGGGCAATAGAAATCCTGGAACGGTCATTATGGAGAAGACCACGTTCAATAAAAGGTCTACAAAATAAGGCCTATATAGTAGGGGTTTTCTCAGGTTGGGAGTTTTTTAGTGTCGTCTTGGTTGGGATGAAATTCCTTTCTTCGTCATAAAAAGAGTTTTTGAATTTATGAATAAATGAATAAATGAATAAATGATTTTATTTCCACAATAAACATAAGAAAACATGGTACAAGAATGGTTGGAAATAAAACTGACCACTTAAACCAGTTGTGTGGTCAGGAAAAGAAAAACAATTTATTAGCCTA
Organism: Flexamia atlantica; assembly: GCA_035578135.1. NCBI lineage: Eukaryota > Metazoa > Arthropoda > Insecta > Hemiptera > Cicadellidae > Flexamia > Flexamia atlantica. Next base: position 53,565,154 of record JAQJVK010000006.1, on the reverse strand, counting down.
ATTAATTATTTCGGTCTAGCTCAATATGTGAAGTCGCTCTCTATGGTGCCTGCCCTGTATTACTTAGTGAGTAATTAAAACAATATTACTTACAATCAAAAAGGTAAATCACATAACAATCTAGGTTACTACCTGTGCAACTTACTGAACATATTGCAAAACAAAATATATTTACCTTAGGATAGAAGAAAAAAATATAATCAAAAGATACCAGGACAAAATCAAACAAAGACTTGAAATTAAATTTTTAGTTAAGTATTTTCAACATTTTTAAGGTTGAAGAAAATTTATAGAGTGAGTAATAGAGTAATAGAGAGGCCAACTGATAATATATCATCATACACACACACATCCACGCACACACGTACACCGGAAGGACCCTCGACCCCAGATAGTCTGCTAAAAGGCAAGTACCACTGGAGTCAACGCCACCCCGCAACCGTGACCATCAGGCGGCTGTTAGCCCCTAATATTCATATGGGCCGTCAAAGCTCTGTCCCTGTATGGCCAAGCAGCGAGAAGTCCTACCAAACAGGAATCCTAATGGATTCATCCTAACATTCATACAGCATTCAAACCATTATGCTAATACCAAAAGCAAATAACTTACGTCATTTTGTTCCAAAAGCCATCTAAATAGTTTTTTGCAGAAGAGTTTACTATTCTTAATTACTCTAATATTTTCTGGGATTTGATTATATAATTTTGGGCCAAGATATACTAAGGAACGCCTGAAGATTGCTTTTTTTACCTTGGGAAGTCTAAATAAGCCGTGTAAAACATTTCTTGTTGTGTAATACCTGTTATCGTTACCCTTGTTTCCACTTCGGATGTAAAAAATTCTTAATACTTTATATATGAATAGGTGTTGTATTGGTAAAATTTGTAATTCTTTATACAACGGATATGAGCTTTCCCTAACATTTTTATTTAAAATAATTCGTAAAAAAGTTTTGTGTTACTCTAAGTCTGTCAATCAAGGTTTTGTACGCCCCACCCCAACAAAGTTATTCCGTATTCTAATCTAGAATTTACTAAAGCAAAATATAATGTGCGAAGAAGTGAAGTTTTACAGAAATTTTTAAAAAATAAAAAGTTCGGACCAAGGATCTTATTTTTCTATGCAATTCTGTAATATGACCATTGACTTTAAATCAGGAGATTTAAAGTCAATGATATGACTTTCCCAGTTTAATTTTTCATCCAAGGTAACACCCAGATATTTAAAACTGGCTACTTTTTCAATAATTTGACAGTTACAGTTAATAGTGTCACAATTCAAAGTGTGATACTTAATATGACAAGGAAAAGTAAACCCTATAAAGTCAAAATTTATATATTTTGTTTTACTTACATTTATTTCCATACAATTTTGTACGCACCAGTTCCTTAATAGGACTAAGTCGTATGCAATACTATCTTTTATTACATTCTCACGTTCGTGGGAATAAAATAAAGCAATATCGTCGGCAAAAGCATTGATTTTTCCTCTGAATGGTAGTTTTAATAAATCGTTAATAAATATAAGAAACAAGGTAGCAGATGTTACTGATCCTTGTGGAACTCCAGAGTTAACAATTAGAGGATCACTAAGATGATTCCCTATCTTGACTCTTTGCCTTCTCTGATTAAAAAAACTTCTAAACCATTCCAAGGCAACTCCTCTAATGCCAGCTGCTTCTAACTTGTTTAAAAGAATGTTGTGATTCACGAAGTCAGACGCTTTCTTAATGTCAATAAAGAGACCCGTAGTTTTAAGGCTTAAATTAAAATTATTGTAAATCTGATTTGTGACTGTAATAAGAGCATCTTCTGTTGATTTTCCTTTGATAAAACTGTATTGCCTATCACTAAAAAACTTAAAGCTATTTAAATAGTTCAATAAGCGAATTTTAATTATTTTCTCTATAATTTTTGAAAAAATAGATAACAGGCTTATTGGTCTAAGATTATCAAGTTTTAAATTATTATTCTTCTTCCAAATTGGCACCACAATACTCAACTTTAATTTATCAGGAAAAACACCTTCGACAAAACTGAAATTTATTATATAGACTAAAGTCGGAGCAATTTCATCAACAATATGTTTTATAAGATCGACAGTAAAACTATCAAAGCCCGTTGATCGCTTGTTCTTTAAACTAGCAATAACTTTTTTTACTTCATCTACTGTTGTTGGTATACTAAAGAAAGAATGAGGATGATTGTAAAGCGACGGAAGTGCACCATCAGCAACTGTACCTGTGTTGGTCACCTGACCAGACTGTACAGCGATAAGATGCTCATTGATACTTTGAGCGACAATAACTGGATCTGTAACTATTCTACCGTCACTTACCTCCACTTTGTCTACGTTATTATTGCTTACTCTACCGGTCAACCCATTAATTATTCTCCATTGCTGTGACGTATCCCCTTTACACCCGTCTATTTTATTTTCATAATATTGGTTTTTTGTACCGTCTATTTCATTACTCAGTTTAGTGCAATAACTTCTATAATAATTATTAAAATTGATATCATATGGCCTCTTTTTAAGGATTTTATATAATTTTTTTCTCTTTTCAATTTTACTTAAAATGTTTTATGTTATCCAAGGTGAAACACTCTTGGCCCTACTTAACTTACTGCTATATTTAATATTTTTCTTAGAACTTTCTAATGCATGTGTTAATAAATTGTGGAATTTGTTATAACAGATATTAACATCTCTTATTGAAGTACCACTATGCAAAATAGTTAACCAGTCCCTTGAGGAGGGAGCTTTCCCTGAGAAGCTTAAGCTAGCAGATATTAAACCTCTTTTTAAAAAGGGAGATGTAAATAACCCCTCAGATTATCGCATTATTGCTCTTTTGCCGTGTTTCTCTAAAATCTTTGAAAAAATCGTAAAAATGCAACTGATGGAGTATTTAGAAAACAATAATTTAATAAACTCATCACAATTTGGTTTCCACCCAAAACTCAGCACTGAAAAATCTATTACAGAAATGATTAACTGCATAACGGAGGCCTTGTACGGATCACAGCATACGGTTTGTGGGCTCTGTGATCTGTCTAAGGCTTTTGACTGCGTGGATCATCAAATACTTTGAGAAAAATTAAGTATTCATGGAATTAAAAGTAATTAATTAAAATGGTTCAGGTCCTATCTAAAAAATCAAAAACAAAGAATTATCATGCAGAAATCCCATACAAAATTTAAATCAGATTGGAATGTTACTTCTTATGGGGTACCTCAAGGCTCCATACTTGGTCCTTGTTTATTCATAATTTATGTGTAAATGATCTTTGTAAAGCTACTAATCGTACTTTTCAGTATGCGGATGATACAGCATTAATCTGTAAAGGCAAAAAAGATCACATGGAAGCTATAATTACTGATGGATTTAGACTCCTCGGGGGCTGGTTTACGGTATATGACCTCCCCATGAATGTGTCAAAGACACAACTCATTCATTTCTCAACAAAAAATCTTAGCATCGAAATTACCTTAAATTCAAACTCAAATGAAATTCATTCTCAAAAGTCAATTAATTACCTGGGAATTGAAATTGATTACCAACTAAATTGGCAAATGCACATTGAAAACCTTTCAAAAAGACTCAGTTCAGCAACTTTTGTTCTCAGTGTAATTCAGGACACCACAAATTTGGAAACTCAAATAGCAGTGTACCATGCTTATTTTTCATCTCTCTCATGAATTATGGGCTAATTGTATGGGGCTCATCTAGCCATGCCCAAAAAATCTTCATCCTCCAAAAAAGAGCCATTAGAATTATAGCTAAAATTCATCAAATCACTCATTGTAAAGATCCTTTCATCTGGTACAAAATTTGAACTTTATATGGCTCTTACATATACAAAGTGGCACTAGTGGTTAAAAGTGTGGTTTTGGCACATTCATGGAGAATCAACACTGCCACTCTCACAACACAAGATTCAGAAATACTATAAAACCGGTTCAACAAAGACTTAAAATTATTCATCTATCTCCTCAGTATATGGGTCCAAAAGTATTCAATAAGTTACCACCTTCAATAAAAAATATTGACCCCTTTTCTAAATTCAAAGAATCTTTAAAGGCTTTTTTACTGGAGAAGGCATATTAATCACTTAATCACTTTAATAAGACAGGTACCTAATGGAGGACGTTACCCTGAATATGAGTGAAGGATGAGTGTGATGATCGTGATTATAGTGGCGCGATCTTGTAGCCTTGTTATTGACTAAGGTTGGCATGTTCCTTAGACAGGATTGTTAATTAATACAGGATTGCATGAATACCTAGAAGATTCTTAAGTAGTATTTGTTTATATTATTTTTATGTTTATTACTATGTATATATGTTTGTGTATAATAGAATTAGACCACTGGAAAAATCACCTGTCAAGCAAATTGATGTAATGTGTAAATAAGTAAATAAATTACAGTACACCCTCTCTTATCCGGAGCCCTCTGAAGATGCCTGTCCGGGTAACGGGTTTTCCAGTTAAATTCACGTTCCCCAAAATTAATTATTAAATCCAAACATTAAAAATTAAATATTCATGATAGTTTGTATATTATATACTTTCCGTGGAAATTGTCTGTTCTTCAATCCCTCAAAAACTAACTTATTATATTAAAGAGAGCATTGTAGGTATTTAGACACGTCATTATTGGTCTCAAATATTTTCCCACAAGAATCGTCAATAGAGTACCGGGCATTTCCTGTCGATTGCGTTTGGTTAAACCGATATTTTTATAAAAACCGTCCAGGTAAAAAGGTGTCACTTTCACCAGAGTAGTCCGGTTAAACTGATGTCCGGTTGAAAGGTGACTGTATAAGAGGGAGTCTGCTGTAGCCTTTTTGATGGTGAAAGCTCAAAAACTAAAAATTACGATTCAAGGCAGATTTACAGTATTCAGCTCAGGATGAAACATTGATTCAAAATGATTTAGCACAATACCTTTTTTATATTTGAAATAACTTCAAAATGTTATTTAAACTCATTTCAAAATGATGGATCAAAGATGGTACCAGGCTTATTTTACAATGCATCATGTCAAAATTAGAAAAGGAAAGTCAAAAAGACGAGGTCTAATATTTTTAGACCTAATAATATCTGGAGATGTGCTTTAAGTGCTTTTCTGTAGTACCTTGAGTTGACATTTATATTTGTTTCAAATTTATATAAATACCAATGCCAATTAATTGTAATAAAAATAAAATAAAATAAGAACAAGTAAATATTTTTCAATAGATTCTGGTTTTGTAATCAGTGTAAAAATCTAGTTTTAAATTATTGACCACAACACCACTTCACATTAAAAAAATATATTTTGTGTCCATTATAGAGCAGATCCAAGACGGACTAAAATGGTAACCCACTCAAAATTAATTAAGATTGATCTTACTCCCAACAGTGATAGGGGCGGTCTTAAATCGATATTTTACAAATGTGAAAAAAGATAGTGAGTGAAATTAATTCACACTTAATAAAAAAAATCACTTCTTTCCGCAGAAAATTCACAATTACCAAAAGTAGCATTTTTTTCATTTCTCCATATAAAAAACTATATTCTAAAGGAACTACTTGAGCTACACCTTTGAATTTTTTACGATTATTTAGATTAATAAATTAGATTACCTAAATATGACTTTATTTTCAACAAAACTGAAGAATATAAAATATTTTTGTTTGGACAAAAACAATGTTAATAGGTAACCATTTTAGCATTTATTAGGGCTCCCTTTATATTAAAATTTGTTGCTATAAACGGTACCTATTTAAATAAGTTGTTTTTTAATATAAAACTCATTAAAACTATAATAATCATGGTAGGAATATACAAAAAATTATAATTAGGTAAATAAAGTATTTGGTTTAAATTATTGTACATTATTCATATTATGTAATTGTTATATTAAACATCTTGTGCCTTCAATACTCTGTGTCGTTGATTAGTCTCCAAGTCTTGTCTAACGTCTAACCACTTGCAAATGGCGTCTGCCAAGTGTGTGAGTTGTCGGAACCTTTAGTGTGAAATACCGAATTGATCAAACAACGTATTTTGTGTGATTTTGCCTGTTTAATTCAACTGATCGATACTTGTAAGTAACAAAACTTCAGACTTATTACAGCTTAAAGTTTCCCTCCGTAGTTTTAAAGATAGATATTCTTCCAATGAGAGGGATGGGCTTCCTCTAACGAAAGAATTTCTCATGAGCGAGTTCATAATTTTATTTTCCTCTTAATTGCTAACTTCTCTGGCGTTTTTGTTAAAACGTTTTTAAAATACGTTTCGAGAAATAATAAAAAAACCATGAAGGGTTAACTTAAACAAGAACACCTTTCTTTAAAAACCACTGATAAGGGACCCAATGCTCGTTTGACATTAAGGAAAGACGTTGGCATTAATATTGTCCCTAACTTTTGTTTGTAGACTACGAATTGAACAGGTCCTGTTTCTTTTGAATGTTTTACGAGGTCTGCTCTTGCTATTAAAATTTTTGACTCAGTGCTGGCCTAAATATGCTAAGTAATGTAGCACAATGAGCTTCCTAGGACTTTTTTAACATTCATTAACCCTTATGATTATTGTGGTAAGGTTTGCTTTGGTTACTGTTGCTCTTAATGTGCTTTAAAGCTGGAAAAATTGGATCAGTCAAAGATGCTTTCGTTCGTTCGGTTATCACGGTACGGTTTTGGTTAGGTTATCTCAGTTTGTACACTGATCAAATAAATTACTCTAGGCTATTCATGTTTTCCAAATAGTGATGGATTTTTCAATGCCAACTTGAATCAAAGATTACAAACAAGGAAAGGTGAGAACACCAAGACACCTGAAATGAGCAACCAGTCGGTAAACCAGGTTCTACCAAATTCTGAACTCATAGACCAAGTTATGATAGGCCTAATGTTGCTCTTAATAGCTAAAGTTTGTTAATTTTCAAATAAAAAATATTTATCACTTTTAATCTTTGATAAAGTTATTTAATATTTAATCTTACCTTACGATCCAATATTTGTATAAAAGGGGAAACCTAGGTTTCAGCACCGCAATGCCATCATCAGTCCCATTTTTGTTATGTATATTTTGGCAAGCTACAACTTTTCATCTTCTCGGTGTGAGATTTCGTCATTTTTATTAAAATATATTTCTTCACTTGAACATTTATAACATAAAAGACATATACAACACAAATTTTTCATGATCATGAATTGTTCTCCACTTCCAAACAAACATAACCTCTTCTTGGTCCTGATAGCAGAGGGACAGGTTGACATGTACTGATTGGTTATCCACATATACATAGAGTTATTTTTAAAGTGCAGATTCATCTTGGTATTATATTTTAGTTTTATTCTTAGTTATTTCCAATAGAGAGTCAAACATGATGTTAGCTGCAAAATTCTTTTGATCATTCAGTATGAGAGATGGGCTATTTTTTGTTGCACTGTATATATGAAATTGTTCTATTGTATTGAGTCTGTTACTTTTTGGGGCTTTATGGATGATTTCTAAATTTTGGTCTATTGTTGAATATGAATGATTTTCTGATGTGAGGTGTTCTGAGAATGCTGTAAGGTTTCTTAAATTTTTCTTAGGTAGGTGTTCTTTATATCGTTGGCGAAAGCTCCTTCCTGTTTGACCTATATAAAATTTGGGGCAGGATCCGCAGGTTATTTTGTAAACACCTGTGCTGTCAAAAATATCAGGTTCTTTAGGTTTAGGTTTCTGTAACAGTCCACCAATATTATTATTTGACCTGTAAGCTACCTTATGTCCTTGTTGTTTTAAGATTTTATGGATTGGGTTGTTGATTTCTCCATGGTATGTCATAGTTACAAAGTTCTGTTTTTCTAGTTTTTCTTGGTTGGTTTTCCTTTTGGTTTTGTGGTTTCTTATTAATTTACTGATGAGTGTAGGTTGATATCCATTATTGGTTGCAATTTGTTTGATTACGTTCAGTTCTTTATTATAATTTTAATGGCTGAGAGGGACATTTAATAATCTGAAAACCATACTGTGGAAAGCAGCAAATTTGTGTTGAGCGGGTTGGTTTGAATCAGCATGTATTACATGGTTGGTTGTGTTAGGTTTCTGGTAAATGTCAAAGCAGAACTTGTTATTTTCTCTGGTAACTTTAAGGTCAAGATAATTAAGGGATTTGTTGTCTTCTATTTCTGAAGTGAATTTTAGTTGTGGGTGAATTTTGTTGAGGTAGTTGGAAAGAACTTCGACTTGTCTTCTGTTGCCACTAAATAAGCATAAGATGTCATCTGCATACCTGTGATACTCAATTATTTTGGAGGCTTGTTTGTTTTTTGAGGTATCCAAGATGTACTTATTTTCTATGTGGTTTAGAAAAATCTCAGACATTATAGCAGAGAGAGGGGAACCCATTGCTAATCCCTTTGCTTGTGAATAAAATTTGTTGTTATGCTCAAAATAATTTTGCTGGAGAACAACTTTGGTTAAGGCTATCAACTCATTAATGTAGGATTTGTTCCTTATCCCTTGATTAACTAGATTTTCTTTTAACATGTCTAAGGTTTCATCTATAGGTTTTATCTTTTAACCTTAGACATGTTAAAAGAAAATCTAGTTAATCAAGGGATAAGGAACAAATCCTACATTAATGAGTTGATAGCCTTAACCAAAGTTGTTCTCCAGCAAAATTATTTTGAGCATAACAACAAATTTTATTCACAAGCAAAGGGATTAGCAATGGGTTCCCCTCTCTCTGCTATAATGTCTGAGATTTTTCTAAACCACATAGAAAATAAGTACATCTTGGATACCTCAAAAAACAAACAAGCCTCCAAAATAATTGAGTATCACAGGTATGCAGATGACATCTTATGCTTATTTAGTGGCAACAGAAGACAAGTCGAAGTTCTTTCCAACTACCTCAACAAAATTCACCCACAACTAAAATTCACTTCAGAAATAGAAGACAACAAATCCCTTAATTATCTTGACCTTAAAGTTACCAGAGAAAATAACAAGTTCTGCTTTGACATTTACCGGAAACCTAACACAACCGACCATGTAATACATGCTGATTCAAACCATCCCGCTCAACACAAATTTGCTGCTTTCCACAGTATGGTTTTCAGATTATTAAATGTCCCTCTCAGCCATTAAAATTATAATAAAGAACTGAACGTAATCAAACAAATTGCAACCAATAATGGATATCAACCTACACTCATCAGTAAATTAATAAGAAACCACAAAACCAAAAGGAAAACCAACCAAGAAAAACTAGAAAAACAGAACTTTGTAACTATGACATACCATGGAGAAATCAACAACCCAATCCATAAAATCTTAAAACAACAAGGACATAAGGTAGCTTACAGGTCAAATAATAATATTGGTGGACTGTTACAGAAACCTAAACCTAAAGAACCTGATATTTTTGACAGCACAGGTGTTTACAAAATAACCTGCGGATCCTGCCCCAAATTTTATATAGGTCAAACAGGAAGGAGCTTTCGCCAACGATATAAAGAACACCTACCTAAGAAAAATTTAAGAAACCTTACAGCATTCTCAGAACACCTCACATCAGAAAATCATTCATATTCAACAATAGACCAAAATTTAGAAATCATCCATAAAGCCCCAAAAAGTAACAGACTCAATACAATAGAACAATTTCATATATACAGTGCAACAAAAAATAGCCCATCTCTCATACTGAATGATCAAAAGAATTTTGCAGCTAACATCATGTTTGACTCTCTATTGGAAATAACTAAGAATAAAACTAAAATATAATACCGAGATGAATCTGCACTTTAAAAATAACTCTATGTATATGTGGATAACCAATCAGTACATGTCAACCTGTCCCTCTGCTATCAGGACCAAGAAGAGGTTATGTTTGTTTGGAAGTGGAGAACAATTCATGATCATGAAAAATTTGTGTTGTATGTGTCTTTTATGTTATAAATGTTCAAGTGAAGAAATATATTTTAATAAAAATGACGAAATCTCACACCGAGAAGATGAAAAGTTGTAGCTTGCCAAAATATACATAACAAAAATGGGACTGATGATGGCATTGCGGTGCTGAAACCTAGGTTTCCCCTTTTATACAAATATTGGATCGTAAGGTAAGATTAAATATTAAATAATGTTGTTTAACGATCCAGAGGCTTCTAGTAATAATTTGATAAAGTCTGTGACCAAACCAAAATGGCTCAGGATCCTTTTTTAGTAAGGATCCTGAGCCATATCATTAAAAAGTTATGAATACGGTAAGTTATTATAGGACGAGATTCATATCTGACTTCCGCTGTTCGCTCCTACAAGTTAGCAGACGATTGAATTGTATTTCAACATCTGATCTTTAAGAAAATCAAACTATCTATCGATAGTCAAACTTAGATACATAATTTTTTAGCCAGTACTCAATATGCGACTCTTTTTCATGGTGTCTCTCTATTATTTTATTACTGCATGAAAGTGGTTACTGGTTATCGATAGTACAGTATCTCAGTTCAAGATGATGGATGATAATAAGGTAAGGCCTAGTTGTTTGGTTATTTTATGTTAGTATTCTATTATTGTTTAGTTTTTGGTTAGGTGTGTTATGTTTAGTTTTATTACTGCAGTGTATTTTGCTGCTCACGAAAGAGTCAAATTATAAACTTGACCTTGATTTTGGATATTACTGACGATTGTTGGTAATGAGTTGACCAAACAGTACATCAAATCTGGGTATCGTAGCAAATGAGTCGCCACACTTATAAGTAAGTAAATGTGAACTTTGCCCCATGTAAAACTAAATTGAGGGTTCAGGTTACTAAACCTTGACAAACAGGAAACATAACCTGGTAAGGCAGAAGATCAGATGTGAATCTAGTACCGTTACTATTTTAAATGCCTTTAACTTATTTCAATCACCATAGTCTAAAACATCAGCTCATGATTCTTCTTCCCCACAGTTCATATTCGCACGTCAACATTGTGAATGTTATTGTATACATTCAACTACTTATCATAAACAGTATAAAAAAGTAATGATAATTTAGTTTTATAATTTTTTCTATTGTATTTTCAGAATTTTTTAGAATACCTAAATAGTAGTTTATGCAACGATTGTATAATGAATGTCTTTAAGCCACGAGTGAGATGTAAGTTAGAACACGAGCGAAGCGAGTGTTCTAAATATCTCACGAGTGGCTTAAAGGCATAATACAATCGTTGCATACACTATTTTATCTACGACCAACAATATACGAAAAATTTCCCCCGAAGTTAAACAAAACTCATGACTTTTTCTAATAATGGAATAGGTCAACTAAAATTTGAGGTTAGGCAAATAAGCAGACTGAACCATGAATCGTTGTGGAACAATCAGCTGATGGGATAAGTAAACTCAAACATGAATCGTAATGCAACAATCAGCTGATGTGTGAATTGCGTAATTGTTATTATGACATTACTTCCGTCAAATGCCGAGCTCTCATTGGTCTAGAACCAGTACTCTAAAGTGACTCCAGTACTCTAAAGTCGTCATTAGAGTACTGCTTGGTTTTTGGTGTTTTAATGTATATCATTATAATGTTTATTGTAATACCATAATTGGTGCTTATTGCAATGGTCGTAGATAAAAATGTTATTACAACCATTGTCAATTAGATAGGTGCTCTGGTCTGCGGACAGGCTCCCTTCCCATGCAGGCCATTTTCTTTGGCAATGTCTGGCAAATGTGCAACAATGTGCAAACAAAATATTTTAAAATGTATATTTTTATTGTGGCATATTGTTTTAGGTAATTTTATTTTGTTCTATATCCATTGTAAGCAATTGCTAACTTGTAACTGTTATTGGGGAAAAAGCGATTTTCATTTTGTATCATTTCAAACAGCATCCACTGTACGTCAATACCTAATTTGGACTAAATTACATCAAATTCCCGTGAAATGAGAAAGATTAAACAAATTTTATCCTACTTAGCATTTTTAACATTTTTTATTGCAACTGAAAACCCACAACCCAAAATCGACCATTACTAGGATTTCTATCCTAGGATTACTAGGTTTATCACTGGGATTTCTATTAGCGAATTTCCCCCTATAGGGAAGTAGCTATTACCGTAGGTGGCATGATAAGACTTAAGCACGGGACCACCGTAACTTTTCATTTTGATGCCCCCAGACCCCAAAAACATCGTTCGTTCATTTTCATGTATATATAAGGATATATATATAGGCCCTACACCCGTCCGCATGCATGATAACTTTCGTAAAAAAGGTCCAATCGCGATGAAATTTGGTACATACATCTGGAGTGACATTTATTACTTTGAGTTCGAAAACCAGCGCGATAAGTTAACTCTAAAGACGGTTTTTTGACAATATAAAATTTATTTTTAGGGTTTAATATCTTTATATTAATTTTTTGGAAATTTAATTGTCAAAAATGAATTCAGCTTCAAAAACAAACAATTTAGCATTTTGAATTATTATTCTACGTCAATCCGTTGCTTAGATATTGGATAATATTGGATTTGCTAAATACAGTACGTTGTCCAATATTATTTTTAATTTTTCCCTCCAAAAAGTATAGTCACCCTGATTAAAGATATTAAAAAAATACAATTCTGAACATATGATTAAATTTTTAGGTGATGTATATTTTATTTGTGTTTATTTTGAATAGTTAAGAGTTCATTCAGGGACGTAGCCAAGGGGGGGGTCCGTGGGGTCCGGACCCCCCCCTTCACGCTAATTATTTTATTAATTATGATATATTCAATCCAGTTACGAATTACACTTCCTATTTTTTAAGTGCATGTTGCAAAAATAATATAAGCAATACAAAGGCAAAAGTGTTGAGAATTAGGGTGACAGATAACTCATCAAGAATATTAGTCCATAGAAACGAAACTCAACGGTCCGATTTTCATGCCAAAAATAGAAACTCCTCAATTCCTACAAAAATGTCTTATCGCAATTGAAGCTGAAGCCTGCTATCTTTCCAGCTGCGTTCCCAGGCCAGTTCTTAGAAGCAGACGATTAAAATGATTCTTATCTTACTTTCGTATTTCTTGCCTTTTTACATTATATGAGATTATTTACAACCTCTGATGAAGTCCACTTTGGGGGAGTCATTTTATAATCGACTCTTCACCAGAGTAACAACGTGCGTTTTATTGTGTGGCATGTAACGTGTAATGTTTAGAAAGAAAAATGGATGCTTTTATGATATAGAAGAAAATAAGTAGGCTACATCCAGTAATGTGAAAGAGGTAAGAAGTAAAAAAAATTACAAATAATTTAAATTATAATTATTACAAGATTACATTCTTGCAAAGTAGGACCCCGACTAACCCGACTATCTGGCGGATCTATGAAGGTCTTAAACCTTAACTGACTATTAATGACTGAATACGCTGTATGAGAAATATAAACTTTAAAAATTGCAGTCAAACGAATGAATAGTGTTGAATGCCATTTGCACGCTATATAATAATGATTTAATAAAAATAAATTTAAAACCTGCGTTTCTAGAGCAGAAAAGAGTTTTATAATCAAGAGTTACCGTAATGAAGGCAAAATAAATAATATTGACCGAGAGCTCGACGAGATACGCAAGAGCCAATCCTATCTTTATTCACACGTCCATGGCTGTCGCTTCGCGTACTCACAACGCAGTATCCTACTGGTCCGGTGCCATAACATAACACACTACAAACCTCATGATTAGGGGTCGGTCACAATTGAAAACTAGCCTAACCCATCACTGTGCGCGCTAAACAATAACAAGTTTTGAGAGAAAGGGAAGAATTATTGATATCTCTGATAATACAAATAACACCAAAACGCATTATTGACGACAGTTTTTAAGTCACCGAACCTGATTATGAGGTATTTCATCTACACAACTTTTAAATTGATCACTTCTACAAATAAAAATTCCAATTACAGATAATTACCCGCCTGTGATTGACTTATAACTATCCCCGGCCCGAACTTACTCATTACTTCGTAAAATCTATTCTTTGAAATTGAAATGCAATATAATCGGTGCTTTTTAAGTTTCACAAGGAGATCAAATATAAACAAAAATAAATAATTTCAGATTTTTTATGTAAACATTTTAAATTATTAGTTAATATAAAAATATAATAACACATTTTTGAAAATGAATTTATTATATTTAAGGTGCTAAAGTAGCTAATTGTGGTATTTGATAACTAGGCCTATGTAAGTCTCGGTGCTGTTACACGGGACGAATTTCACTATTACAGTATTGTATACTACCACTTGAGTTGTAATATTATCCTGTTGTTTACTGATCAATTCTTTCATATTTTAATATCAGAGTTTAATGTTATTTGTTTATTCTTAAATTGTATGGGTTTAAGTGTCAAGTTAAGTTAATGGTGCCTAATAAAGTCTACCAAGCAGTATCTACTTTCTGCTACGCATAATCTCGTGCCCTCAAACTTACGACCCTCTCGTCAAAAAATTGGGGGGGGGGTCACGTCGTCTGGACCCCACCCTTCCCAAAGTCCTGGCTACGTCCCTGGTTCATTGATCATGATTTTGCATAAAATATATACTATATATTAAAAATACAAATTATTTTTAAGTTTCATGAAGAAACTATGTGCATTGGGGGTGAAGGGTGTCTTGGTCTAGACTTCCTGAATATGTTGCTTAATATATGGTATGTTTACAAGTCTAAGGAATGATATTATGTTTTTTTAATTGGCTGGAGATGCAGGTCTGCTGCAACTAATAGGGATGTTTTATTAATAAAATTAACCATATGATTGAATTTAATTCATTCATGAGATTATATTTTTTTCTAGTATTTTGAATTCATGGATTATATGTTTGCTGACATTTATATACTATAACAAAACTACATTTATTGAAAATTAAAAGACTAAAAACTTATAAAATACAAAAAGTGTATTAGCCTATTACTAATAAAAAAACAATGTGATCCCCTTGTAAATTTTTCTCATGTTTCAAGCTTATAAATGATTAAGTATAAGTTTTAAATATATTATTTACAAAACATTCAAACGATATTTTCCTTTACTTAAGTTGAATGCTCATGTATACAAAATAAATCCTATGGAAATTCGCTGAGTACGCGGGTCTGCTGCGACGGGGGTATTTTGTATATAAATGTTATTACAATTCCTAACTGTCTGACTAATGACCCATGACACTTATTATTAAACACCAAGAACAATTTAATGTCAACTGTACATTTCAGACTACAATCCTAAGACTTATATAAAATAGGAGTACACCTCTTTATCTCATAATTGAAGAATAATTAATTATCATGCAATTTACCTTTTTCAGAAAATTATTTGCCAAATATTATTTTGATCGCTATTTCACTTTGTAGGTTTTGAAATTTTCTTCATTTGCTTCCCATAGTTTAATAAAAAACATTTTTTGTTAATGACAATTGTTTTTTATTCAATTGCTTAAACGGTTCAGGAGATTTGCTGCAAAATTTAATGGCATACTTTCGGAAAGCCATTAAACATTTATGCAAAATTTGAAAATGATCCGTGCAACCGTTATTGAGATATCACGTTCAACATACACACAAACACCGCACATGTTGAGCACACACACACACTCACGAACAATGAATCTTTGACTCCACTAATATATAGATTCACTTCACCTCGTTTGTTCATTCTATACCGTACAGTACCTCAAAGAGCACTATTATTTTAGACCAAACCAAAAGTCTTGCCTTTTTGCTGCATTAACTTATTAGGCAATCAGTCTTAATAGGTCAGTTGCACTTCCACAACAAAGCTAACTGAAAACCATACAGATATGTTATCTATTAATCAGCAATGTTTTTGTTGCTTTATAGCAGTGATCTGTTGGCTATGCTTTGTAGTCGTCGATTGATTTGTATTTAATTTTTAAATTAATAGACCAAAATGAATTTAATCCCTGGTTAGCCTAGTGCATTAAGTCACAGCCAGCCTGACTTAATGTGAGCACACACCGTGAACGTGGAAAAAACATTGTTAACTGTTCAATTCCGTATTAGTTATGTTAATTTGTCCGTGTGTAATTTTATGTCTCATTGTGTCTCAATTTTAAATCCGTGACGAATAAGGATAAGGACCCAATGATAAAGCCGTCACTTCGAAACTAGTAGTCATCATAAAAAAGGATATTGATAAGGTAACAGTTTAATTAAGTAATTTATTTGATGTCCAGCAGTAGGAAAATGAATCTAGTTACTTGAAATGGTGACCTACCCAGTTAGGTATTTTGAGACAAGTAAATGAGAGATGAGCATAGGATGATTGTGGTGCGATCTAGTAATGTAGTCTTGTTACTACGTCTGATAACGTTCCTTATGCAGAACTGTTAATTAATTAATAGTCATAGTCATAGTCATAGTCATAGTCAAAAATCTTTATTCATTTCATGCACATGGTACAATGAATAGTGTCACATTTATGTGTATATAGAGCACAATACAAAATTGTCCTTAACATAAATAACAAAAAAGTTACAACCTTTTTTTTATAAGCAAACTTATACAAAAGTAACATCTAAAGAGGGGTGGAAAGTTCTTGAATAGAATAAAGAGCTCTATTTATTAAATAATCTTTAAGCCTAATTTTAAACCTAGAATCTGTTTCATCTTTAATATTCTTTGGGATGTATTTTAAAAACATATTTCCAATGAATGTAGGTTTCTTTTCAAAGAACTTCAATCTGTGGCATTGGACCAACTCATCTCTTCCTCTGGTGTTGTAGGGATGAGTTTGTAATCTGATATTTGGGTTCGGTTTTTGGGATTTTGCAATTATAATTCTTTCAAAAACATACTGACTGAAAACTGTAAAAATGTTTAGGTTTTTGAAGTGATCCTTTACTGAATCATCAATTTTCATTTTTAACATTATCCGAATAGCTTTCTTTTGTTGTTTTAAAATTCTTTCTAAATTAATTTTTTTTGTAGATCCGTATAGTGCAGTGCAAAATGATATGTGAGAATGAACATGAGCAAAATAAATATTCTTCAAAGTTTTAAGATCACAAATATAACTCATTCTTCTTAATGCAAAAACACCAGAATTTATTTTACTTAAGAGTTTACTTATATGATCATCCCAATCAAGATGTTGATCTATAGTCAAGCCCAGAAAATTTACTGTACTTTTTGTTTCAATCTGATTAGATTCATAAACTACCGCCAACTCATTCAGTCGTCTATTTTGTGCAGTTTTAAAATTAATCATATTTGTTTTGTTTGTATTTAATACTAAGTTATGTATTTTAAGAAAAGATCCAATGTTTTCCAACTCTCTACTAGCACAAATTTCAGTTTCCTCTGGGGACTTTGATGATAAAACCAGATTTGCATCATCAGCATACAAACAGAGATCACTTTTTGTAATAGCCTAACTGCCAATAGAAACTAGGGGATCCATAGTTTAACGTGGGATCCGAATCAAAATTTCACCAACTTCAATGAAGAACTGGTCTAATTACGAGGACGGTCTTGCAATGTTTCAGTACTATGCCTAGTTTATTTATGTATTTATTTTCTTTATTGACACAGAACATTACATCATTTGCTATATGTAGTAACAGGTGTCTCGTCAATATAAAGGTAAAATGAATCTTAAGGCTAAAAAAAATTATAGAGAATGCATTAAAATTGATAAAAAAATTTCATCCTCCTAGACATGTGTCATTTAGAAATTCAGACACTGAATAATAGGTCTTCAGGAGAAGGAGGTCTTTTGTCGCTCTCTTAAAAGAATTCATGTTTATTTGTTTGAAATAGTCTAGGTAATTTAGATTTAATAGTACATTATGATATTTTGAGCTATAGATTATTTATCATAAGGCCTAAGTTAAGATTTTATTTCATTTAGTAGAAATAATCAGTTATATATTCATTTTAATTTGTTGAAAGTGTGAAATAATTAAAGAAATATAATGTCGTTCACTTACCTTACAGGTTAGGCTATTCAATATCGTCGTTTTAAATAGAATAACAGAGTGTACTTTCATTATTTATCTGTAAATACTTTGTCTATACTGTAAAATAATTAATATTTATTAGTTTTAAGTTATAATAATCTATATTTATTAATTTATAGCAGTAATTGTAAAAGTAGGTGTAAGGAATGTTTACATTTCCATTTATGATGTGAAATAGTGGCAATCCTGTTGTAGTAGACTGTAGCATCGGCTGACGGGTGGTCATGTGATCATCCCCAGCTGATAAGTGTTATAAAAAGTGGGCAACTGCTGCCGGCCAAACAGATTCGTCTCAACGGCTGACTGATGTTGTGAGCACTCTGTGATCGCCGTTGCATCTCCAGCAGTAACGGGTAGATAGTAGGTCCCCGATTTTGTTGTTTGGAAAGGTAGAGGCAGAGTCCCCCGTGTCCCCAATATTTATGATTTTGTCAGTAATAAGGCACTTAGCCACCAAGTAATAATTTTAATTTATTTATTGATTGTAAATCCATTTATTTGTTATATCTATGAAAGAGTAAAAGTCAGTGTTATAAAAATATCCCATTTCTTCTCATTTAATAATTTAATATTTTAAGTTTCAAAAGGTTAATCGAGTTGGTGATTATAAGGCTATTGTTACTACACGAACATACGAAGATTGTTTAGCCCTGACTGCGTCCGTTGGCGCGGCAATCTTAACACTACACTTCGGCATCGCTGTTGCATCTTAATTGGTGCTGCAACCGAAAACATACTATTAGTGGCACTTTAAATTTTACACACTCAATTTAAATGAGGGCTTACACTAATGCCTCTTAATTGATGCTGTGACCGAATTAAACACATACTTACACTCACAGATAAAGGCTAACACAGTTGCATCTTAATTGATGCTGCATCCTTTATACACATAACACTCATAAATTAAGGCTTACGCTGTTGCATCTTAATTGATGCTGCGTCCTTTTTAAACACTACGCTTTTGGGGTCGCTGTTGCATCTTAAATGATGCTGTGACCGAATTAAGCCCACAAATTACATACTTACATTCAGAACTCACAAGTCAGGGCATCACTGATAGCCTAAAAGTGGATTGTGCTATGGCATAGAACTCGCCCTGATATATATGCCTAATAGTTGAAATTGATTTAAATCAAATAAAATACACGATAATCCTCTCTTCCCCTCACGTTGCACATAGTAGTCTTATGGATAAACATAGTATAAATAAATAAGAAATAAAATAAAAATTTTAAATAAATTAATATGATCAATTTGAAGTAAACGACTTCAATGAATGAAATTGTTAAGTATAATGAAGTAAGATCATTTGATTGGACATTTGTTTCAGATTCTCGGCAACATGCCTGCAGTGCGAGGAGATGGCATGCGGGGTTTAGCCGTCTTCATATCTGATATCAGAAATTGTAAGTTCAGCAAAAGTTCTTTAACTTTATTCACAGACTGCAGGTGCTGAGAAATGTTTTATTTAGATGTTCTCCCACTTTAATTAGATGTGTTCCAACTTAACATTATTGGAACTGAAATATGATATGCTAAAATATTTTTATATTAATATTAAAAATTCATTCAACCAACTTAAGCTCAAACTGAAAATATAATTTAAATTCTTTAGAGTGGTAACATTCCCTTTATAGCATCATTTTAGTTATTGCATGCAAGCCGGAGCAGTAGTGCTCTACCTGCACTTCAACAAGGTCAATCATAATTAGTTTAGCAAATAATAAAATAGCAATGTGTTCAATAGTTGGTCTATTCTTGACGAGTTTCAAAACAATTATGCAGTATAAAAAGTAGCCTAGGGTATATAATCTTCACTTTAAAAAGATTAATTTGACTAAATGGTTTCATAAAAAAATAGTTCATTCATAATTTTATGTCCACAAAACTGTTAGTTGTTAATTAAAACCAGGTTATATACCTTCTCCGTCGAACAGTGTGCCTTGTGTCAGTATAACATGACTACATGTTTCACAATCACAATAAATATTGCATCTCTTCAGGTCTGGGTACTTTATATCATTTATGGAATCTTGTCAAAATATTAAAATCCAAAAACAGGTAAATTTACAATAATAATACACTCAATTAACATTTACTGACATTAACACATTAGTGAGCCTAATAGCTGGCCAGCTTATTGCTTAATAATTATATTTTTATGTGAGTCTAATAGCTGGCCAGCACAGTGCTTAATTTTTGTATTTTTGTGTTGATATTAGTAAATTTAAATTGTGTTAAGTGTAAATTTATTTTTTTTAATTTTAATATGTTGATGACACTTCTTTTTAATGACATCAAGTACCCAGATCTGAAGATGCAATATTTATTACAAAACATGTAGGCCCTGTCATGTTAGTTATATTGACACAAGACAAAGAGTTTGACGGATAAGGTATGAAACCTGGCTATAATACAAAATTAGGCCTAGTCCAATTTTTTTTTAATTTTAATGTAAAGTCCTAAATTTTATTCATGACCTGTAAATATTTTTTCATTATTTTATATCTGTCATAACAACAACAGGTTTCAAGTTGAATTGTTGACTGATGTCCAAGCATTGCATCGATTGACCTTTTTAAATTAGATGCCAGCAACACAAATTTACTTCTATCAACTGCCAATCTGAAGCTAGTCATCGAAAGGACAGTCCTAAAACTGTTATTTTTATATCAACTTAGGCCTATTACCATTTTTATCAAAACCTAACAAAACTTGATTTCCCAGTCACAGATTTTATTAACAATCCAATCAAGTTATATAGATATTTATAAAAACTAATAAAAAATTATGTTCTCTGAATTTTTTGCCCAAAATACTTGAAGCAGTTTTGTATGAATGCCAAAAATTATGTGGCAGAATATATCTTCCATTATTATCATGGATAAGGTCTAAAAAAGATAAATAAATAAAGAAGTTATACAAGCCTTGTACCTTTGAGGCATTAAAATATTGTTATGGTAAATTTTTAACACTGAGCTTGTAAATTAATACTTTTTTTAGCAAAATGTGAAGAATTTTTTCTGGGGTTTTATACAAGATGAGTTTTTTGCTTTAGTTTTTGATAAAGTATATGACATCTCAACTGCCCTCTTTGGGAGGGAATCAGTGATCGTCGAGCTACAAGATCGGTTAAAACAAAAGACATTATGATTTGATCGCAATTTTTGTTACTCTAAAACTTCATGAAAAATTTCCCCTAAATTGCAATAGTTTTTTACCCTCACCTCTAAGATATTCCTGTCATTGTTTTTTACTTGAAGCAGGAGGAGATAATTTTTTTTGTAATCTGACATTTAAATTACAGTTTTAGAACTTGAAAACATTGAAGCATTAACGGATGAAAATCCAAATAAATGGTATCAGCAAACTGACACATACTTTCTCCCTTAAAGTAAGAAAATCTTCAATAAAATAAAATAAATTTACAACCATCCTGCAAATACATACTAAATTTTAATGAAATCGGTTAGCAATTAACGGAGATGTCGGTTTATGAATGTTTGCCATAAGAATAACATTAGACAACGTACTGTGTTAACCGCCAAACAAAAATATCAATTATCTCCGCAACCAGTTGACGTAGACTAATAATTTAAAACACTGAATTATAAATTTTTTCAAGCCAAATTTAATATGTGCAGGTTATATTTCCTTTAGAAGGTACAGATTCTGTGAAGTTTGAAAAATATGAAATTTTTAACACTTAAACCCCCATAACTTCTGAATCTGAATTTTTATAGACATGCTGGTTTTGTCACTTTGTTTGTCATCTTACGCACTAATAAAAACCATAAAATTTGTATCAATAATCATTGTAGAGCCGTTTTTGAGAAATTTGGATTTTTGTTGTTTTTTATGGGGTTTTATGAAATAAATAACCTCAAAAATTCAAAAAAATAACAAAAACGCCTGGAGATATCACGATTTTATACCTACATGCCAAATTTCATGAAAATTGGACCACTGGTTGTCTTCTCTACCTTTGTTTACATCCAAACATCCACACTCAAGGACAGACAGACACCACTCTGAAAACCACTTTTTTGGATTCTGGGAGTACTAAAAGAAATATATCCACTAACAACTTAAATTTGAAAATGTTGAAGAAAACAATTTCTTTCTCCATATACTATGTAAGTTATAGGGGGGAGAAAGTAAAAATAATAAGGGGTCGGTCGATCTAAAAAGCGATTGAAGTAAGGGTGGTTAAGAGTGCTCCACTACCCAACTTTGCATTTTTTATTGATCAGATTTATTTGTTTTATTTTTGGATAATATTTCTCGCAATAAATAAAACTAGGGGAGTCTAACATGACTTTGTTTGTGTTGAGGTTTTCATTTAAAAAAATCGTGTAATTCACATAATGAGTAAAAAAAATTTAAATTTATTATTAACACAAAATTGCTAAATTTTACAATTTTATTTGTTTTATGCTACACTTGGATACCTGTTTATGTAAAGCCTCTTAATACTATCTATTCTGACTTATTTTTCAAGTTTTATGGTTGATGAGCAAAGGTCAGCCTCAATGTGTTATCGTGTGCGGCGACGCCCACCAACCATCTGTTATCTTCTGTTGATTAACTCTTTCACTCCACTGGCCTACCCTGTGCTGCTACATTTCATCTTATTATAATCAGAATCTTTCATATCTAGGAACCTTTTGACCTAAGTAAAGCAAAACACAAAATATTTCACGAGTTAATTTTACTTCATCGGGTTTTAAAACTATTTAAAAAAAACTGAAAAGTTTTATACACCTAGGATATTTTTTTTTGTGACCAGTTTTTGTCAAACTAATATAAAATATAATATTTGTACTAAAATCATGCAATATATATACATATATTTTTTAATTTCAAAAATGTAAACAGTTTTTTGAGAATAATTGCAAAATGTAAAACGCTTTTCAGAAAATTCTATGTACATAAAAATCCAATGTTTTAAGGTCTTGTTAAAACCATTAAGATAGAAATTGCAATAGAATACATTTTATATTTTATTTCATATATTTCATTTTTATGTTATATACTAGCTGATCAACACGGTTTCACCCGTGGAAAAACAGAAAAACTTCCTTGGATTCATGATTTAATGGTTAGGTTGCCATGACAACTTCATAAGCTTCCCTATAGGATCGAAATAAAATAAAATTCACTTTTTAGAGCTTGCTGTTTAATTTAAAAAAGACTTAGGCTAGTTTTAATTCGTCTTAAACCTTCTCATATAGGCTATGTGCATAAAATACAGAAAATAAGTTTCAGGAATTACAGTACTCTAGTTTTTGCGTGAAAAGTGGTCTAATGTGTGATGTTAAGCATTACCAACAGAGCGACATAAATTTGGATAAGGCTTGATTCGGATTCTCTGACCTTCAAAACGCAAAAATAACCAATAATTTCATAATTCTAAGTAATGTACAGACAAAACTCTAATTTTGTTTATATAGATTTCTTTTTAACTTTTTTGAGATGTACTACTTTAGATTGCCAATAAAACCGCATCCACTTTTCTTTGGAAATTCTGAAAAAATGTTGTTAGTACATTAAAAGTTGTGAAAATTAGCATAATTTGTAAACAAAAATAACTACCATGGATGAATTTGAAATAAATTTAAAAACATGACACTTTGTAAATTTAACATCAAAACAAGTTTTTTTAGATGAGCAAATAATTATACTAGTTCAACAATATTCTCATCAATTTCATTGAATTTTTCAGTTTTTTTGCAATTACATTAAATCTATAAAATGTAGTAAAACCACTGGATCATTTTCAAGCAGTCCTAATTGGTATCTCACGTCAGCTCTCGGCAGACAGACTGGACCAACGGCAATGGAGAGCCAGCAGGATGTGTCCGGAGCTCTCTAATGTGCCTTAACAACTCTAATTGTATAAATCCCAGCTGTACTCCGCTCTGATTCCTACCACTTACAGATCTTATTGTGATGTAACAGCAGTAATTTCTGTATTCGTCACTGCTGCATTAAAAAGTTTTTTGGTTTTTGTGAGAAATAATTGATGGATCAACGCTAAAATACCAGTTGAAGAATGAGAGGGTTGTGATAAAAATATTTGCATTTTAGAAAATTCGCAGTCTGAACCAACTGTTATTGGTAGCACGAAATAAGGCGGCAGCAAATACTGTTTACTCATCAAACCATCTGATCAACCTCAGCTGAAGTGACAAAATTAAATGTTTTTGTTGAACTGGCAAAATGGTGTTTTTTAGGGCCTTTTACATGTCAATTTATGTTTTATTTAGTTGATTAGCTACCAAGAAAACCCTAGTTTCGCCAGCAGCACACTTACTCACCTGCCTTATTTGGTGTTCCCCAGTTTAAAGGATTTCTTTGTCGTAACAAACATTGTTTTGAAGTATTAAACTCGAGGAATTGTTTATTGGTGTCTATATAAGTACTTTAATGTTGTTTTAGAAATTATTATGTGAAATTATTATGTGAGAAATTATTGCTTAGGTAAAAGCAAAGAAGCGGAAATAAAAAGAATCAACAAGGAGTTGGCCAACATCCGCAGCAAATTCAAGGGCGACAAAACCCTCGATGGCTACCAAAAGAAGAAATACGTCTGCAAACTGCTGTTCATCTTCCTCCTCGGCCACGACATTGACTTCGGCCACATGGAAGCCGTCAACTTGCTCTCCTCCAACAAGTACTCGGAGAAACAGATTGTGAGTGGCTTCAAAGTGTACGCTACTCATGTTGTTAGTTGTTAAAAAAAACGTTGTTTGAATTTTTGTACACTCATATGTTTATAAACTAAAATTTAGATTTAAAATATGAAAATTTAATTTTTTTCTGGAAGAAACATTAAATTTTGCAACTGATTCTAAAATATTTATATAATTTTTTTATTTTACATGTTATGTGGATATTAGAAATATTGTCTCATTGAAAGTTATATTTTGAAACTAATGTACATCTAGGAATTTAAATTGTGTAGATATTTTGTAATTTTCAATGTGTGGTGTAAAATTTTATTATTATCGTATGTTTGAATTTGACCTGTTTGGTAATCTTTTATTGAGTTATTTAAAGCTTTTTGTTAATTTGAAAATGTGCAGGCCTACTTAAGTTAAATTACTTACAAGTTTTCCAATCTTGATTTTGTAGGCACTCTGCTATTAGAAAAATAGTTTCATAACAAGTTTTCTCAAAAAAACAGGTGTTCTAGTTATAGAAAGAAAATCAGTTATTAGTTAGTGAAGGAAGAACTATCACGGGTCTATTAGTATTAATATTTCACTAAAAATATTAAGATAAAAAATATATTAAACTGAAAGTTGTTTGTAAACTGTATGTTGTGAAAGTTGTTGTTAAACTGTAAGTTACCTTATGTTAATTAGTATATGAAAAGCAATTTGGTAGGCTGTGAAGAAATAAATTATGTGGAATATTTTGTTAGTATTTTTAATCATTTGAACTTAAAGCGTGTTTGGTTTGGCTTGTTCCAGGGGTACTTGTTTATTTCTGTATTGGTCAACACCAACAGTGATCTCATCAAACTCATCATCCAGAGCATCAAAAACGATCTCACATCCAGGTATGTTATACTGCATCCACAGATAATGATGATGTGGAGGTATCATGATGCAACACATCAAGATATACATGGTATCAAAAGATTGTCCTTTGTATTCAGCATTTCAGACCATGGCGTTCCCTTATGTCTCAACACCTAAGTTTAAAAACTATGAGTACTGAATATTGGCATAGAAAGCAAAGCAAAAGCACCCATAAAATATTTAGAGGCACGACTAAATCATAATCATGGACAACTACCTCTTACAATCCTAAAATTAAAAAAAATTGATGTCCCCTTTTAATTTTAATTTAGTCTGAATCACTCAGTCTTTTTGAAACCATAAAGATTTATTTTAAAAACTGGATTCATAAACAGTTATTTTGGCTGGCATCAGAAAGATTAAGCATAAAATGGTAAAATTACAAAAAACTTCTTAATATATAGTTTTGCATAATTGATGAATGACTCTGTTGCCTCTCAGAACACATTTTTTGTGGGCGTTTGAACGTGGTGATAACTAAAATGAGCTTAGGCAGTAAATGACCGGTCATTGTTATCATAAATGAGTCTAGTCAGCTTAATAACTGTTGTCAGGTTTAAACATAGAGAAAGCACCTTCGATGTTTAGTTGTTTTTTTTAATAAACCTGCACTCAAATTTATAACAAAACATTAGAAGTAAAAAAGATAGTTTTTTCATTAATAGTGTGTCATATAAAGCTAAAATGAATTTATTTCAAACTTTTTATCGTTTTTATTTAATAAACTATTTTCAGAGTTTTCATTCATCATCATGACATTTTGATTGATTTGTAGGAATCCAATCCATGTCAACTTGGCAATGCAGTGCATAGCAAACATTGGAAGCAAAGAGATGGCAGAAGCCTTTGGATATGAAATTCCAAAACTCTTGGTGTCAGGGTGAGTTAAAAATAAGGACTGCACTATTTTAATAATTTTCTCTGCATATTTAAATGGTGTAAAATTTTAGCACTAGTTCTTTAAAGGTCCATTCCAAGATTTTGTCGTCATTTAATTTTTGAACATGCAGAAAAAGGTATTTTATCACGTTTAAATTTTTTAATTTAACACTGACTACAAAAAAAATATTAAGCTACTGTCAAATGGGGCTACTTTGAACAAAAACTGGAAAATGTTTTCTGCAAATATTTTGAGTATTAAAAATTTGTTTAATAACATTAACATATGAAGAGTGCAGGGAAAGAACGTGTTAGGTCCATTTTTTTTCAATTTTCAGTTACAGAAGGTTTTTTTACAGCTTATAGTCTGCAGATGAAATTGTGAAGGGAGAAAAGCAAATAAAGTGCTTAGTCCAAGAGATATTCCACTTTTAATTTTAGCTATGCAGGGAAAAATCGTGATAAGTCCCAATACATGGTAAGAACGTGGTTAGTCCAAGAGACATTCCACTTTTGATAAGGGAAAACCGTGTTAAGTCCCAAGACAAGGAAAGAACTTGGTTAGTCCAAATCACCTGTTTACTCTCAGCTGTTTTTATTTTTTTATTTTAAAAACACTTAAACAATGTGTTAGAACTTTAGTAGGTACCGGTAACATGAATTTATTTATTATGTGACCATTTTATATAAAACGGTTAATATTGTGATAATTATCACTAAGGCTTTATACAAGACTTGGGCTTTTCACGTTTTTCCTGGTAAGTGTGACTTAACACGTTATTTTCCATTCAAGTTAGACATTTCTTCAGTTTTTAGTTTCTTTAAAGCTAATTACTGAAAATTTTCACTCTTGAACATGTTTACCACTTAGAGTAATACTTTCACAAATTTATTAAAAAACATTGCAATAAATTTGTAATTTAAACTAAGTTTTTTAAAGTCTTATAACTTAAAATTTCCTCTCCTGTGAAATTTAAAAAAAGTGACAACACGTTCCCTGCACTCTTCATATGGCATTATCGTTCAGAATGTGTTCTTTCAGAAAAACATATATATGTAGATACAAAAAAATATTTAGCACTTTAAAAAACTAAAATCCGATAATCAAAATTTTGTTGATTTTTTCAGTCTCAAAATTGTGTTTATAGATCCAAGGGTATGACTCCAATTTGCTAAAATATATATTACAGCTAAAGCTACATCAATTGCCTACTTAAATACAAATTTTTATGAAATTTATTTCATTTCTATATATTCTTTTTATTTTTTGAAAAATGTGTTTCATTTTTTATGGAAAATGGGGTTACTATGAACAGCTGATTTTAGTGGCCTGAGAAGGAAGATTGTGATTTCATTGACTCAAATAACATTATCAAGGTCCTACCAGGACCAACAATCAACAACAGATGTATTATTAGGTTTGGTGGCCTCTCCTTTGATGGATTAAACATACGTGAAATTTAACATAAACAATAATAGTACATTTTTAAGCTTAAAGAAAAAATTGTTTATTTGTTTAAAAAATTTTAGTTTTTGTTTGATTAAATAAATTAGGTTTTTTTCCTAATACAAATATATAGAACATTGGAAAAAGTGTAATTTTTATAGTGCATACATTGTATAGAAACCTTCCTGTCAAAATAAGGTACGCTCTTTAAAAAAACTTTTTTATTACTACTAATTAATTTAAATAACTAAAATTAAATTATATTAAAATGTTCATTGAAACCCCCTCTTTTCAACAGTGTATCAAACAATCCCCTGCAATTAATGGTTTGCATTCAACAATGGTTTTATTTTTTGTTCTAGTGGGGCTACTTTGAACAGGCACATATATTTTTTTTCAAAGTGTTGGCATTATCTTAAAAATTTGGCAACCATACTAAGTTATAGTACACTTATGTCCCATGGTTTTAAAATTCTAAAAATCGGCCTACTTATCTTTGTTAAGAAAATATTTACTATAATACGTTTTTTCTGTATCAAAGTAGCCCATTTGACAGTAATGACTTTACCCTACTTACAAAATATTTCTAGTGAAAACATTTTCATTTGACTGTTTTAAAGTGGCTAATAATTTTTTCCTTGAAAACCTCTTTAGGGAAAATGAAATGTTCAAGCCTAGCATATTTTTATTTCCACATAACTTCAAGAAATCTTGAGAGATATTAGATCTTGAGTAAATCAGATTGTGACTAAATTATTGTTTTTTTTTTATTATTTAGTTACAAAATTTTACGCAAACAACACCATACCGAGATATGTCATGGGTTCTCCAGAATTCTGTAGGGTCCTCAAAAGGTCCTTCAGTGTCATTTTACTGTCTTTGATGTGGTAGACACCGTGACCAGTGACACCACTTCCCACGGACACTCTAGGCCTGCTGTCGCTGACACAATATCACTGATATTTCTCATGTCACTAGCACAAAGCTAGTGACATGAAATAGACAGGTGTGGAAGCAAGGAAGAGGCACAGTGTACATTTCTAACTCAATGAAATTAAATATTGTGTGTTTGAATTTTTTTATCATGACTTTTTGGAATTCAACAAAATGTAGGTTTATCAGTTGTATGGGGATGTCCATAAATAATGTAATCAATTTTTGGACAAAAACGACAAAACCTATAAAAAATCCTAATTGATATTTGTGAAACTGAAGTCAAAACGAGAATCAAAATTCAAGCAGAACTTGTGAACAACAAAAGCACAGAATCTGTTGCACCCCCCCACTCACCACACACACTGGGCCCCCTGACCTCCGTCTGTTGTGCCAGGGACACGATGGACGTGGTGAAGCAGTCGGCGGCGCTGTGTCTGGTGCACCCCTCCCCTCCCCTCCCCCCACTCCCCACACACTCTGGACCCCCTGACCTCCCATCTGTTGCGCCAGGGACACGATGGACGTGGTGAAGCAGTCAGCAGCGCTGAGTCTGCTGCACCCCTCCCCTCCCCTCCCCCCACTCCCCACACACTCTGGACCCCCTGACCTCCGTCTGTTGTGCTAGGGACACGATGGACGTGGTGAAGCAGTCAGCGGCGCTGTGTCTGCTGCGGCTGTTCCGCACGTCACAGGAGATCATCCCCGGGGGCGAGTGGACGTCGCGGATCGTCCACCTGCTCAACGACCAGCACCTCGGCGTGGTCACGGCCGCCGCCTCGCTCATCGACGCGCTGGTCAAGCGCAACCCCGAGGAGTACAAGGGCTGCATCAGCCTGGCCGTGTCCCGCCTCTCCCGCGTGAGTGCCACTCAGTTCAGTCATTCGTTTTAAGTTCTGAAAAAATAGTAAATGTATTCAAAGGGGTAAACTAAATTAAGTAAAAAATGTATTTATTCATCATCTGTCAGTACTTTCAAAAATTCATTGTCAATGTAGAATGAATTCTTTCTTGGAGCCGCAGCTTCAGGTGATGACCGCTGTATTTTTTTTTACCTACAATAACACAATCCTATAGTTCTTTAGATCTGTATAAATGTAGGCTCCGTTTCTTTAGATGTGTAAGGTTGTGGAAAAGGAGACGTGATGGTGCGCACCAGTAAAGTTGTGATATGCTTACAGAAATTTTGAAGTCTGCAAGATTTCGTTAATAATATAATCTCAATTAATTACTGTATTGTCATAAAAACATTTGTATCTAGCATATCTAGAAATTGAAGACAACTTGGTCAAAAATTTATATTTACATTTAAAACCTAATAAATTTGTATATAATTTTGATGCAGTATGGGTTGTAGGCCTGAATTGTAAAAAAATCAGGGTGGTGGGATAATTAATTGTAAGAATTGCTCAGATAAAAAAATGGCCGTTAAAAATTAATCAGTCATTATGCTACTAAAAGTTAAACGATTTTTAGCACTGTATTGATAAAAGTTCAAAATGAAGTGTTGTCACAGACCTTGGATGGCGTGAAGTAGTAGTCTGGGGTACCTTACCTGAGCAGATCATAGATCCCGAAGCGATTTAGATGTCTGTCCATTTTGTTGAATCTTGCAGTACACTTTAAACATTGTTCATGAGCGCAACTGAAAATAGTTCAAATAAACTTCTCCTCATACAAAATTGAACTTAAACACTTCTGATTAATATTTACAATGACCGATTCATAAAATTTAACAAACGGCTTTTTATTTGCGGTTATTTGCGGGTAGCTTAATGCGGAGCGGTAAGAAGCGGGATGATTTGCCGGTGACATTCGGCAGTGGACTGTGTCGTTTGCATGGACATCAGCTGTGAGTACAAAGGTCACATACCTTCCTTATCGCAAGGAGCAACTGTATAGAAGAAATACGACTTGGGCTATGGATTATTATTTGAAATTGTGTTTGGAAAAATATAATATTGGAAAAGTAATCATAAAATAAGAAGCATATCCAACAAGGTAGAATACGGGAATCAACAGGCTTACCAGGTAGTTAAAACTGCTGAAGAGCACACAAAAAAGCATAAAACACCAAAACAAAATGAATTTTCAAAGCCACCAGCTCCTTCTTCAGATTATAGGGAGGTCAATGTATACTAGGCACTAATTATTGTATACTAGGCCTTGGCAAATTTATACTAGGCCTCGGCCCTCGGCAAATTATTGTTTACTAGTATACAATGAACTCCCTACTATCTTTTGAAAATTAATTTTGTTTTTGTGTTTTATGTTTTTTTGTGTGCTCTTCAGCAATTTCAACCACCAGGGAAGCTTGCTGATTCCCCTATCTTATCCTAATAAATTTTTAGGTCTTTACAATTTATCAAAAAAGGTAGATTTTTATATAAAAAATTAAAAGCATGGTACTTAAAAAAGTGAACAATTTAACTTATATATTATATTTCCTAAATGTTTTCTGCAAAAGAAACTCAGAGCTTTGTTTTTTAAAGTTGATTCCAGAATTGTTTTTACAATGTAATTGAGGAGCTTATTTAATAGATTTCAGCCTGTTTAGTAGGGGTGTGCGAGTATTCGACCGGTCGAGCTTTTAGGTCGAGCTTTTCAGTATTCGGCTCGGCTCGACTATTTCAAAAAAGCTCGACACTCGAGCCGAGCTTTTGATAAGAGAGTTCTTATCGGAAAGATAATTATTGCGATCTATTTTTGGACACGGCAAACGGAAGAGCGTTTCCCTCCCACAAAAAATACAAACAGAAAATATTCTCTAGTGATAAGGAAAAGACATTGACAGGTAACAAGAAATATCATCTCCATTAAGACGGAAATCGGAGCTATATTTAGTTGACCTTGGAGAGCAAAATACAGCAAGAAAGTCTATAGTTTTAGCATGGCTTATCTCTTTAACGGTATATCATACAAGCTTCATTTTGGTTTCATTTTATTTATAAAAATTAGACAAAAAATATAAGCCGTAATTTATTATTGTATGACATGTAGTTTGTATTTTCGGATTTTGTAGCAAGGATTCCTTATCTCTTAATTAACTCACACAGCTCGCACTGAGTCAGACAATGACAAAAAACCGGGACAGAGTTGTTGTAAACAACCTCCACCCCCCCTCCCTGGCCACTGATAAGCAGAGTGAGAGAGGTAGCTGTTTCTTTCTTTCTCTCTATTCCGTCCTAATTTCTGATTCTTTCTTCTTCCTGATTATCTTAACCCAGTTATTTTCTCCACAAAAGCTTAGGAGTGCAATCAATTTTAGGATGACAATAAATTATTTTTATATTATTTCATTCATATTCTGAAATAATTTAACCATCAATATTATGCTACAATTGGGACTGCTATTTGTAATCATCTTTATTTTGTGAACATTAAGAAAATCAATCTTGTGTTTGAGTTTGACTAAATGTAAATATGTTATTTTTTAAGATACAACCATTTTAAAACCTTTCCAATAAACTCCTTTCTACTCTTGAAAGAAATGTTGTAGTATGTAACTAGAATGATTACGTAAGTTTAACTATTTATTTTAAAGTGAAACTATTGTGGAATAATTGGGGAGTTAAATTTTAAATTTAGATTTTAAATTGGTAATTTTTCTACATAAATTATTTTTTGAGCCAGTTTGATCAATTTTATGTAACATAATACAAAATATTTATGAACCTATCAGATCATTAACTTGTTTTGGAGATAAGCTTTCTAGTTTTGAGCTGAGTTAACTTAAGGGATGCAAACATTAGTCTATTGTATCTTTTAAAATTAAAATCAAGCTTCATAATTTTGTGGTTGTTAAAAAGCTCGGCTCGAAAAAGCTCGAGCTCGAAAACTTTTGAAAAAGCTCGGCTCGGCTCGGCTCGAGTTCAAAAATCACTATTCGCCCCACTGTTTAGTAATTTTTTTTCAAACAGCCCTAGATGATTTCTTGCATGCTAAATATTAACCCTTGTAAATTTTCTTTCTGTACATTGGATATGTTTTTAATTATTATTTCTTGATGTTTACACAGATTGTGACAGCCAGCTACACAGATCTCCAAGACTACACTTATTACTTCGTCCCCGCCCCCTGGTTATCTGTCAAACTGCTTCGGCTCTTACAGAATTATACTCCTCCAGGTATTACATTTGTCATTATACTAGAGGTTCATGTTGGGGTTTCTAA
The DNA here is from genome assembly GCA_035578135.1 of Flexamia atlantica. NCBI lineage: Eukaryota > Metazoa > Arthropoda > Insecta > Hemiptera > Cicadellidae > Flexamia > Flexamia atlantica. The sequence goes on along the minus strand of JAQJVK010000006.1, from coordinate 53,532,122 downwards.
ACAGGACACATAAATTATTTTGTTTACTTATTTAGGTAATGCAGTTTGCAGTAAGATGTAATGCTTGAAAGTTTATCTTACTCTGTTTGTTAATACTGTTTTTAGATGTGATAATTTTTCTCACTTTAGGCCTTGTCAATTCAAGCCATAAAATAATTATATTTAAATTTAAATAACAGGAACTATACACTGGTGAAGTCTTTTTACAAGCAAAGTAATTAGCAAGGCATTTAAGTAATTAACAAGGTGTTAGCTCAGTGGTAAAGGGCTGGCCCAATATGCCAAATGTGAATGTTTAGATCCAAGCCACAGGCGACTATTATTAGGTGATCATGAGTGGTTCCCTCTGGATAGCTTATGTGACTATTACTCCTACAGGCCTATTGGCGCACAGCGACAAGTTACTGTGAGAGGAATGAGAAAATATGCAGTTGCTTAAAAAATTTATTGAACTGATTTTCATTTAACCTAACTATATAGTTCAGTAAATTTAAACTGTTGTGTTGGTTTCATAAGTAAATTTTCTTTCTAGATGATCCTGGAGTGAGAGGGCGACTTAATGAATGTTTAGAAACAATATTAAACAAGGCCCAAGAGCCACCCAAGTCGAAGAAAGTGCAACATTCCAATGCCAAAAACGCAGTCCTGTTTGAAGCCATCAGTCTTATTATCCACAATGATAGGTAAGATTATAAGAAAGGATTATTTGGTAACCTCTTTACCACTTAATGTTTTATGTCACCAAAGACACATCTGGATTGCATTAAAATTAAAAACTCAAAACAGTTACTCATTATTTACCAGTTCTGAGTTGTTTACATAACTTTCTAAAGTAAATTATAAGTACAACATTTTAAGTTTTCTCCTTTTAAAGTTCAAAGAACTATTGGTTAAAATTAGGCTCAATAGGATAAGTGACACACTCTTTTGAGTGTGAATGATGGTTGCACTGAGCTGAACCTACTAGTGAGGGCGTGTAACCAGCTGGGTCAGTTCCTGTCCAACAGGGAGACCAACCTGCGCTACCTGGCGCCGAGCCCATGTGTCTGCTCCGAGGCAGGCGCTGTGTGAGTGTGGTTGATGACGGTGAGTGATGGTTGCAGTGAGCTGAACCTGCTAGGAGGGCGTGTAACCAGCTGGGGCAGTTCCTGTCCAATAGGGAGACCAACCTCTGCTACCTGGCGCCGAGCCCATGTGTCTGCTCCGAGGCAGGCGCTGTGTGAGTGTGGTTGATGACGGTGAGTGATGGTTGCAGTGAGCTGAACCTGCTAGGAGGGCGTGTAACCAGCTGGGGCAGTTCCTGTCCAATAGGGAGACCAACCTCCGCTACCTGGCGCCGAGCCCATGTGTCTGCTCCGAGGCAGGCGCTGTGTGAGTGTGGTTGATGACGGTGAGTGATGGTTGCAGTGAGCTGAACCTGCTAGGAGGGCGTGTAACCAGCTGGGGCAGTTCCTGTCCAATAGGGAGACCAACCTCTGCTACCTGGCGCCGAGCCCATGTGTCTGCTCCGAGGCAGGCGCTGTGTGAGTGTGGTGGCTGACAGTGAGTGATGGTTGCAGCGAGCCGAACCTACTAGTGAGGGCGTGTAACCAGCTGGGTCAGTTCCTGTCCAATAGGGAGACCAACCTCTGCTACCTGGCGCCGAGCCCATGTGTCTGCTCCGAGGCAGGCGCTGTGTGAGTGTGGTGGCTGACAGTGAGTGATGGTTGCACTGAGCTGAACCTACTAGTGAGGGCGTGTAACCAGCTGGGGCAGTTCCTGTCCAATAGGGAGACCAACCTCTGCTACCTGGCGCCGAGTCCATGTGTCTGCTCCGAGGCAGGCGCTGTGTGAGTGTGGTGGCTGACAGTGAGTGATGGTTGCAGCGAGCCGAACCTACTAGTGAGGGCGTGTAACCAGCTGGGGCAGTTCCTGTCCAATAGGGAGACCAACCTCTGCTACCTGGCGCCGAGCCCATGTGTCTGCTCCGAGGCAGGCGCTGTGTGAGTGTGGTGGCTGACAGTGAGTGATGGTTGCAGCGAGCCGAACCTGCTAGTGAGGGCGTGTAACCAGCTGGGTCAGTTCCTGTCCAACAGGGAGACCAACCTGCGCTACCTGGCGCTAGAGTCCATGTGTCTGCTCCGAGGCAGGCACTGTGTGAGTGTGGTGGCTGACAGTGAGTGATGGTTGCAGCGAGCCGAACCTGCTAGTGAGGGCGTGTAACCAGCTGGGTCAGTTCCTGTCCAATAGGGAGACCAACCTCCGCTACCAGGCGCTAGAGTCCGTGTGTCTGCTCCAAGGCAGGCGCTGTGTGAGTGTGGTTGATGACAGTGAATGATGGTTGCAGTGAGCTGAACCTACTAGTGAGGGCGTGTAACCAGCTGGGTCAGTTCCTGTCCAACAGGGAGACCAACCTGCGCTACCTGGCGCTAGAGTCCATGTGTCTGCTCCGAGGCAGGCACTGTGTGAGTGTGGTGGCTGACAGTGAGTGATGGTTGCAGCGAGCCGAACCTGCTAGTGAGGGCGTGTAACCAGCTGGGGCAGTTCCTGTCCAATAGGGAGACCAACCTCTGCTACCTGGCGCCGAGCCCATGTGTCTGCTCCGAGGCAGGCGCTGTGTGAGTGTGGTGGCTGACAGTGAGTGATGGTTGCAGCGAGCCGAACCTACTAGTGAGGGCGTGTAACCAGCTGGGTCAGTTCCTGTCCAACAGGGAGACCAACCTCCGCTACCTGGCGCTCGAGTCCATGTGTCTACTCGCCAACTCCGAGTTCTCCCACGATGCCGTCAAGAAGCACCAGGAGGTTGTCATCCTCTCCATGAAGGTGAGTGAATCAATAACTCTTTTCTTGTTAAGTAAAATTTATTGTTTTAGTGATAGATGGGAAAATAGATGACTTCAATCCCTGTCAATATAAAGATATTTATGGATTCTTAAATGGTAGATGAGGAGGAGATTAGCGTGTCAAATAGTTGACGGAAAGAAGTGATGCTGGAAATAGAGCTGGTTGGGGAGTAAGAGATGTTTCATGAAGAGGGTAGGGATGCTTTTGTACGAGTTGCAATGATTAGTGAACTGTTATCATAAAAATTTAAAAAAGTAAATGATAGTTGATTGTTAAAGCTTAAAATTTCCAAGTTCTTAAAGAGAGCAATTTAACCTGTTGAAATCACATTTGTAGACATAGATATTAAATTATGCAAATATATCAAGATGGCAAATTACCCTCTGATTTAATATATTTTGGAGTAATGTTGGTCCATCGATAATTTTGCTTAACATGATACAAGGTTGACAATAAATTGAAAATTTTTACTGGAAGACAATCAAAATATTATTAAATATTTCCCAGTGTTTGTTGTGATCAATTAAGTCCACTTACAAGTCATTAGCTTCATTTAATATTTCTCTATTTATATCTTATACTTCATTGCATCTGAAACCAAAATATTAACTTGTACTATTTCAAATATTAAAATCCTTATAGGTTCAATTTAATCCTAGGAATAGAAGGATAGACAGCTAGCTCACCTTTGAAAGAGGTCAGGCAGGCCAAAGAACACTTAAAAGTCACAATAAATCACAATATGTCGTCCCATTAGGGGCCTCTTCTAAGGTGAAGGAGAGAAAGTTCAGCCATTGTTGAACTTTCTCTCCTTCGCCTTAAGGAAGTCTCTAACAGACAAAATGTTGTAATTTATTGTGACGCGTGTGTTCCATGGCCTGCCTGAACTCTTTCAAAGGTAAGCTAAAAGAAGGTGCCTATCATTCTATTCCAAAAATGAAAATCCTGACCTAGAGTCTTTGCTGAAAAAACTAACACTATACAATGTAAGCAATTCATCCGTCAGTTAAGAGAGAGATGTGAGAGTGTGTCCTGGTTGCAGATGGAGAAGGACGTGTCGGTGCGGCAGCAGGCCGTGGACCTGCTCTACGCCATGTGCGACAAGAGCAACGCCGAGGAGATCGTACAGGAGATGCTCAACTACCTGGAGACTGCCGACTACTCCATCCGCGAGGAAATGGTGCGTGCCCCCTCAGATTTTTAACGATTATTTTGGGTTTAGTTGTTAAAATCCGGACCATCTCAGGACCAGACTCTTTTGGAAGATTGAAGTGCGGTATTATCTTATGAAAATGTTGTCAGTCAAACTGAGGTTATGTTTAACTTAGACACAGAAAAGCCACCTTGATTGTGATTGTTAATCAAAGGTGTGGACTAGACGTGTTCTTGTCAATTCTTGTTTTGTCTTCTGAGGGCAAATTTGTAAAGGTTTTCAAAGATTTTTTTTTAATTTCAATATACCGGTATGTTCTTAATAAATCATTAAAGTACATTGAAACCAACCGCTTGCATTTAAGTCTTTTTTGTAGGTGCAACATTTAAAATAAACAAATAAATAAATATAAAATAAATATAAAAAACTGAGTTAAAAATTTTTTTTAGTAACTACTATTCTAATGAAATTTAACATTGGATATGATTATCATGACGTAACTAACGTAGTTAACTGCTACAACTGTTAAACAAGAAGGTTTGCAGGTGCTGAAGGTGGCCATCCTGGCAGAGAAGTACGCCACGGACTACACGTGGTATGTGGACGTGATCCTGAACCTGATCAGAATAGCCGGCGACTACGTCTCGGAGGAGGTGTGGTACCGGGTCATACAGATCGTCATCAACAGGGACGACGTGCAGGGGTACGCGGCGAAAACTGTCTTCGAGGTATGTCACCTTTAAAATGCACCAAAACCTTAAGCCTTAAGAAGAAGATCAGTTGAAGGCAGGATTTACCCTAGAAAGAAATATATGATTCTCAGTGTGGATAATTGTTTCAATGTGGAGCAGTCATCATCATCATCATCATTATCATCATCATCATAATAACTTAAACCAGTCTCTCTGATTAAATGGTTTTGACAATATAAATGTAAATTAATGTTACCAAAATTTCATCACTGGTAAGTACTGAAAAGTGTAAAGCTTTATGGAAATAGGTACAAAATACTATCACATGTTTAGGGAACACAGTGTACTTAATTTTTAGTTATAAAAAGAAAAACCATTTCTTATTTCTGAAAAATATGATGAAAAAATTTGAGCAAGGAACTGTTGAAGGAAGAGTGTGTCCAGAACTTATACTTTAATAAAAAATTCTTGGAACTCATTCATGCATTTTATGAAGTAGTGATTACGTTACTGTTAGAGACCCTTATGAAGAGAAAGATTATACCAAAACGAAAAAACATCTTACGAGTCTTGTTTTGAAGAACTTTTGGTGACACCTTATTATCTATCAAAACTTAAAAAAATTATAATCTTTTTGTTTACTTCATGTTGTTATTTTGTACTTTTTGTTTACTCCAACTGTCCCTCACCAAGGGCCTATTAGCCAGTATGGTGATCTAAAGTTAGCAAAGAACCACTGCGGAGGTAGCTCATTATCATGCAATTCCTGTTATATCTAACAGGAATTGCACTCTGCTGGGATTGAACCAGATTTCTGGGTCAGCGCTTTACCACTGAGGTACTACAGTAGAGCGCCAGTCATCCAAACTAATTGGGGACAAGGGGTGTTCAGATAACTGAATATTCGGATAATCGAACATGAAAAGACAAAATTTAAAAATTATATATGTAATGTAATTTTTACTTGTAAAAAGGCTAAAAAATCATCAAACAAAAATTATTCATGTAATTTTATTATGAAATCAATCAGAATACATGGGTATAAATTTTTAAGGAACAATTTATCATACATAGATACAGTACACTGTATACTTTTTATTTAGAGAAAAGTCCAAAATTTGTTTTTGCTTCAGCCCTGCACGCGAATTTGGCGTGCAAATTTGAATTGCTTGAGAATCATGTTCAAAATATGAATTATTACGGCGTTCGGTTAACCGACGGCTCGGATGACTGACGTTAGGATAATCGGCGCTCTACTGTACAATGATCCATTTGGACTTTGGAGCTCGACTTTAAGGATTTTGATTTAATATAACAGAGTTTCATTTGCCTTGACGATTAGGTAATGATTGTATTGGATATTCACAGTGTATACAATTATTTAAAGGCTAAAGTATTCAGATATATTCACATTTTCAGGCATTACAAGCTCCAGCATGTCATGAAAACATGGTGAAAGTCGGGGGCTACATTCTTGGCGAGTTCGGCAACCTGATAGCCGGCGACCAGAGGAGTGCTCCCATTGTACAGTTCCAGCTCTTACATTCCAAGGTAATGATAATACCTATAGATATGTTTTATTGCATATTTTTCAAAATAAGACATTTATTTTTATTCAAATTAAATTCATTACTTAAACTCTCTTTTAATATTTGTTTAAGTGACACATGTAAGACCATCAGTCATTTTTTCTATAGCAATCACTAAATAAATTTGCTATCAAATTTTTTAACCTTTGAAAAGGTGTGGGTTCAGTAACCCACACCTTTAAGATTAAAGTTAATTAATATTTTCAAGATATTAACTAATTTAAATCAAGTTTACCATGTGTTGATGAATCAAGATTGAGTTTTACCGTACTCGCATAAAAATCCTTCACTTGCCTCCAGCTCGCTCGTTTGGTAAAACAGTACTTTTCCTACCACTGCATGGAAATAATCACATTTCCACACCTGCAAGTAGTATGCAAAATGGTTCATCCGGTCTTTCATTTCATTCCCGCTCGCTAAATCAAGGTTACTTATTAGGTTAAGGTGGCACACAAGAGAGATAACTATTAAATAAAAACACCTAAGATCAGTTTCTATTGGTCAGAAATCCCATGACACTCACCGTATTCTAAATTCTAGTTGCCTTGCTCCAAATCTGATGATTTCTCAGTCGGCGTTTCTATCTCAACTTCCGGTTCGTTCCAATAGAATAAGCAAACATAACCCCAATAAACTTTGATGTACAGGTTAGTTAATAAGTTAAACTGTTTAAATAATGGTGGTAGGAAAAATATTGTATGTATTACGAGCACAGAGTCATTGCCGCTCTCGAAGTGTTTGGCCGCACTCAGCTAACGCTTTGTGCGGCCATCTACAATTCTCGAGCGGCAATGATGTATTTTGCGCTCTTAATACACAAAATAGCTATTCCAGCCTAGTAACGTAATACTGTAGCAGTTGGTATATCGCGATGTGTGGTTGCCCGCAGTACCACCTGTGCTCGCCGATGACACGGGCGCTGCTGCTGTCGACGTACATCAAGTTCGTGAACCTGTTCCCCGAGGTGAAGTCCGTGGTGCAGGACGTGTTCCGGCAGCACAGCAACCTGCGCAGCGCCGACGCCGAGCTGCAGCAGCGAGCCAGCGAGTACCTCCAGCTCAGCATCATCGCCTCCACCGACGTCCTGGTGAGTTCGCCTCCACCGATGTCCCGTCGATGGTTGTAATTGTAAAAAATTTAAATTGATTTTGAAGCCCCTGAACTGCGGATTAATTGAAAATATAGGATGATTACCTTTTTCATCAGCAGTTCAATCAATTATATCACAGGTTATGTGGCCATGTTTCGGTTTTACAAAACCATTTTCACAACACAGTAGATCCAGGTTTTCTGGTCGTTGTCAAAAGTTAAAATTAAAGAGCACAAACACTTAACATACACATGTAGACACGATAAATACATTAATTACATAAAAACTAAAGTTTGATAGGCCTATCACTTTTACCAGTCTTGACACGCATGGTTCAGGATACAGATCCATGGTTGTAGTTGTCCAGACATCTTCATCTTTCGTATTTTCTTTGCTGTTTCCTAACTGCCCAGGTTATTTCTCAAAATTATGTGTGTTACCACATGATTTCCTTCAAACTTTATAATTATGTTTGTTTTTATTTATCATCTGCTTTAAATTAAATTAAATATTCTTTTGTTTACTTTTATAAAAATAATGTTATCAAATGAAATATAATTCTTTCTTTCCTGAATTTTCTTTTATTCCTAAAAAATAATAAACTTTGCTTAAATCTATTTATCAAAATGATCCTGTAATTATATATTATTATAAAATGTCTTCCACTGGTGTTGAAGTGGTGGGAGACACACAAGAACAGGAAAACTGTAATGATGATGAAGGAGGTAGCAGAGCTAACAACGTGGATTGCTCTCGGAAGCTACTTATAAGGGAGGTTATGAGGGGGTCATCGGGTACAGCGCTCAAAGGATAGGGTGGGATTGTTTTTCTTTTCCTTTTTCTATCCCAGCAAATTTCCTCCTGCAAGCTGCACGACTTGCCTAGCCGGCAACGATGTGCTTTCAATCCTTTAAAACCTAACATCCAACCAAAGAAAAGGTATAGGCCTAAAATTATAATGCTGAGTGATTCACTTTTTGTTTAAACAATTGATGGTTTCAGGCCTTAGGTATACTATAGTACGTATACTTGTCATGTTCATCTTCCACCAGTAACCACTTTTGTGATTAAGTTAAGTACTGACCAGTGTCCATGTAAATAAATATATGAAGTTTTCATGATTTTATGTCTCATCTCTTCGGTATATTCTACCTCAAAGAGGAATGTTTTTGCAGACATCACTTGAAAATGGGTTCTTGAATGGCCGAAACCACTGTTCGTCTAACCTAAGAGAACCACTCAATTAAGTGCAACCAGTTAATTTTAAATGTTTTTTCCTGATTACTCTCAGTGAGGCAATTCCATTACAAACTAACTTCAAAATATTAAAACATTCATTTTCATCATTGAAGTTCATGAACTGAAAGAAATCACTTTGACACATCGAAAATTACAGGCGACCGTGCTGGAAGAGATGCCTTCGTTCCCGGAGCGCGAATCGTCCATTCTGGCAGTGCTGAAGAAGAAGAAGCCGGGGCGAGTGCCAGAGAACGAGATCAGACCTGCGCACAACTCCCACAACCACCAGGCGGACTCCACCACCACCACTGCCGCTGCGCCCACCACGCACGTGAGTGCAGGGAACTTTGTTGCAGATTTTAAATAAATAATAATTAAAAGGCAATTAGCACTGTAAGGGTGGTTAGTGTGTCTTAATATTATACAATTTTGAATAGCAAGTGCTGAATCAATAGCCCGTTGAAGTTGGACCTCACATTTTCCCCAACCCCAGTATGCTGGAAACTGCAGCGCACATACCAGCGGTGCTGTGATCACCCGGCCTATCATCTGACATCACGCCTGCTGCTACCCTACCCATGCCTTGAGGCGCCCACCGCTGCCCTGGGTAGTACCGTGGCCGCTGCTCCTGACCCAGATCCTTTTATCGACAGGACCATAAGCCACTGCTTATGCTTATGCTTATGCAGGATCATGATCCACTGCTTTTTTCTAGTGGCACCCCAAAACAGAGGCACCCCGAATAGGCTGTTGCAAGCCACGGTTCAACTGCCGAGGCGCAGTTGATTCGCAGAGGTCTTGAGGTCTTGGTCAGGGAATTAGCTCTCTCTTGAGGAGAGCTAATTCCCTGAGGGGCTTACCTCACCTCTCGCCTCCTTGTGTTGCAGGCGGCCCACACCAACAGCAGCACGGCGGCGGACCTGCTGGGCCTGTCGACGCCGGCCCCCGCCAGCAACACGGGGGTCCTGGTGGACGTGCTCGGCGACGTCTACGGCTCCAGCCCCGCGCCCCCGCAGAACACCTACAACCCCAAGAAGTCAGTACCGAGACACTAAACCAAAATAGAATTGCCCAGACACTAACCAATCCAAAATAGAATTGCAAGTAAAATTGGTCCAATAAGCGATGTGAATAAGGGAATTCCAAGGCGCTTTTATCCAAGGGAATTCCTGGTTTAATGAATAAATGGACTATAACTTACTAGGCCAAGAAAGTACTAGGCATTTCTGGATGCCTAGGGAATTAGCTAGGAAACGCAAGGAAAGTGGAGTCATTGACTTTGAATCTGAAGACCTTCCATTGTATTATCAAATGTGTACCACGTTTTGAGGGACCCAGGATTGGCAGAGCTCCTAGTTATAGTGAATCACCAACAGAGAGTGGCTGATGTAACCTCTTAATTTAGGTATCAGGAGGCGGTAATATATCATTTAGTGACACAGAAAACAAACAATAGTCAATTAAATGATTGATTTATGAAGTGTGGAATACAAAATGTTAATGTAAATGGCTAAAAAAAGGGGTTGACCGAGGCACCCTATGCTGGTTATTAATCAAACTATGTCAACTTTAAACTCTGGGTCACCCAAAACCAGCTACCGCTGGGCCATAAGAATGGAGGTCTACAAAGGTGGAGTGAATTAACTTTTCCTCATAGATTTTCAAGTCTGAACCGGGGCATGCTAGACTTTCACCATTACTTATTACCTTTATATTTCAGTTCAAAGCATAAACGACAAACGTTTTGAGGAAGGGATATAATCTCAATGTGTGTCCATAAATTCAAATATATATATGGTTTGTAGGGAAATAAATAAAACTTTAAAGAACTAGAGGTTAATAGTCACAGTGTTGATAGTCCATAGTTCTTGGTGTGGAAAGCTTCCCATGCTACTTTCTTTTCATTCCTTATTACTGGTGTTTTAGACATGTTCAGTAACACGTCATGATGGTCCGCCAGATGTCGCACAAACTTTAAAATGATTAATCTTGTCAGGTTTTTGTCATTTCATGACGTCATCTACTTTCTCTGAATATAAAGTCATCGTCATGCGGATCATATCACTTTTTGACAATATAGTCTTCAACTAGAAGCAATTAGAAAAAAACAATTGTAAACAAAAAACTACAAAGTTTAAATCAGAATTAATATGCTGTAATTGATTCCTTTTGTTTTCAGATTCGTATGTAAAAATAATGGTGTGCTATTTGAAAACGACTTGATACAAATTGGTGTCAAATGTGAATTTCGACAGAATCTCGGGAGGCTTGGTCTTTTCTACGGCAACAAGACATCATTTCCCCTTCAGGTAATTTTTTATTGTTAATCAAAACAAATTTTCTGTTCTTTAGTCTATTTACTAAAAATACTTCAACAGGACCATAAGTCTAGATCCGCTGCCTTTGGCTAGTGAAGTAGAGACACCCTGAGTAGGCTTTTGTAATCCTAGGTTTGACTGCCGAGGTGCAGTCAATTTACAGAGGTCTTGAAGATGGCTCATGAGGAGAGCCATCTCCCTTGGCCTCCACAAGAGTGTCTTAAAAGACCTTAGAATTTATAAGATTTTATTCATTACATCTAACTGTCAGAATATTGTGTTTATATTTGTTACCACATTATTTCCTGTAGTCTGTATAATTATGTTTGTTTTTATTTATCATCTGCTTTAAATTAATTATATTAATTATTCTTTTGTTTACTTTTGTAAAAATAATGTTATTAAATGAAATATTATTCTTTCTTTCCTGAATTTTTATTTTATTCTTAAAAAATTAATAAACTTTGCTGAAATCCATTCATTGAAAAGATTGAAAGAAAAGATAGTAATTATATATTATTATAAAATCTTCTATCGGTCGGTGTCTTCTATCGGTTCTGAAGTGGTGGGAGACACACGAAAACAGGAAAACTGTAATGATGGAGGCAGCAAAGCTAACAATATTTAAAAGAATAAATGCTATAGAATTTCTTGCAAATAAAATTTGTCTTTAATAATAATAAAAATTCAATTTTATTGTAAGACCTGTTTAGTAGTCGTCTAAAAAAAAACAAAAAAGCTAATGTTACATATCTGAACAGTAGCGTTTAGTTGTGTAGGGTTGTGTAATAGATTAGTGATTCGGTGATGCTGTTGGTAGTGCACTGGGCGGCCTTGGAACTATGGCAGAGATGGTCTGAGTTGGTCTGACTCTTTAAGTTGTCGCTTTCTTTTAGCACTACTGTTCATTCTTGTATTGTACCGGCTCACTCCTTGCTTTGCTCAATAACGTCCAACGCACAGGTCTGAGGCCCATATGGGGGGGAGGGGCAAATGGAAGAAAAAAATAAGCTTTCACCCTCTTACAAAAAGTAAGTAAATCAAATTAATCATTTTTTTTTGTATTGAGTCAATAAACAGCATTTTAGTTAACTAACGACGGTGTCAGACGTTGTGGTTTCCACCAAAAACATACAATATTAGCTAATCTGCAACACTGACCCCAGCCCAACTTCGATATGCGAGGTTCAAGAGTAGGGGAGGGGCGGCCCCCCTGGAGGCCGGCGCCCAGATATAGCAGATGGTCAATGCCGAGTGTCCACTGTCCACTGTACTGGGCAATGTGTTGCAGACGTTCTCGGCGGCCCTGCAGAACCCCAGCGAGTGGGTGAACAAGCTGAACATCCAGGTGCGGCCCGTGGAGCCCGTGCTGGAGGCCGGCGCCCAGATACAGCAGATGGTCAACGCCGAGTGTCCACTGTCCACTGTACTGGGCAATGTGTTGCAGACGTTCTCGGCGGCGCTGCAGAACCCCAGCGAGTGGGTGAACAAGCTGAACATCCAGGTGCGGCCCGTGGAGCCCGTGCTGGAGGCCGGCGCCCAGATATAGCAGATGGTCAATGCCGAGTGTCCACTGTCCACTGTACTGGGCAATGTGTTGCAGACGTTCTCGGCGGCCCTGCAGAACCCCAGCGAGTGGGTGAACAAGCTGAACATCCAGGTGCCGCCCGTGGAGCCCGTGCTGGAGGCCGGCGCCCAGATACAGCAGATGGTCAACGCCGAGTGTCCACTGTCCACTGTACTGGGCAATGTGTTGCAGACGTTCTCGGCGGCCCTGCAGAACCCCAGCGAGTGGGTGAACAAGCTGAACATCCAGGTGCGGCCCGTGGAGCCCGTGCTGGAGGCCGGCGCCCAGATACAGCAGATGGTCAACGCCGAGTGTCCACTGTCCACTGTACTGGGCAATGTGTTGCAGACGTTCTCGGCGGCGCTGCAGAACCCCAGCGAGTGGGTGAACAAGCTGAACATCCAGGTGCGGCCCGTGGAGCCCGTGCTGGAGGCCGGCGCCCAGATATAGCAGATGGTCAATGCCGAGTGTCCACTGTCCACTGTACTGGGCAATGTGTTGCAGACGTTCTCGGCGGCCCTGCAGAACCCCAGCGAGTGGGTGAACAAGCTGAACATCCAGGTGCCGCCCGTGGAGCCCGTGCTGGAGTCCGGCGCCCAGATATAGCAGATAGTCAATGCCGAGTGTTCACTGTCCACTGTACTGGGCAATGTGTTGCAGACGTTCTCGGCGGCGCTGCAGAACCCCAGCGAGTGGGTGAACAAGCTGAACATCCAGGTGCGGCCCGTGGAGCCCGTGCTGGAGGCCGGCGCCCAGATACAGCAGATGGTTAACGCCGAGTGCATCGAGGACTACACGGGTACTGTCCACTGTCTACTGACTACTGATCTGGGCACGGGCTTTGGGTGACGACCATGACAGTGAACAGATGGAAGTAGTTGCCGAAGTTTCGTATGCGATGCAGCAGTCAATGGATCAAGGCGCATTCTTCCAGTCATTCACTGGGTGGCAGGCCCTCTGCCGCAGGTTATGTAGGCTCAGGGGGAGTGGTTATTTCTATCTCCCATTGTTTTATAAGAAGGTGCTGCTGATCTGGGCCTCTCTTGAACACATTCACATCTCAGTCTTTCTGCAACAGGAACCTAAGTACAACTTAGCTTCATCCTGTCCAAAGTAGGAATGGGAATGTGTTCAAGAAAGGTCCAGGTCCACTGTGCCTTCTGGTAAAACAATGGGAAGTGTAAAGAACTCTCCCCCATCCCTGAGCCTCTATAACCTGAGGCAGAGGGCCCACCAGCCAGTGAATAAGTATAGGAATGCGCCTCGATAATTGAATGCTGCATTGCGTCTGAAACGTCGGCAACTACTTCCATCTCTTCACCATCGTGGTTATTACCAGGATTCATCTCACATCTCACACAGAAGCCTGCCACAATGTATTAAAGACTGGTTAATATATGAACCAGGCCTTAAGCTGCCTCTGAATTCAGAATCAAAATGCTCTCTTCATTCCATTCCATCGTTGCAATATGTGCTGTATGGCATCAACAACTAAAGTTTTCAACCTGTTTCCACTTTTAAATTATTACAGTTGGATCAGGTAAGGTCAGTAGACTTACCTGGAGGTAAAGATTCCTGGACAGCATAAAAATTCACAAAACATGAGCTTCCAAAGTCAATGGCTTCTTCTTTACTCTTTGCAATCGTAAGGCCAGCAGGAGTGGCCACAACACAGTTGGCAGCCAATCGGAATTAATTTCCATATGGTCCAACGGTCAGACAGCCAGTTCTACTAGCTAAGCCCCACTCCACCTCAGCTTGGCATTCATAATGGCGGCTCACTCCTGTGAGCTCAAAATTGTTATCATGCCAGGCAACTCGGAATTGTTATCATAGGGGATTTTTGTGATTTAATGCTGCAAATCTGCTGATCATTTAGATAAATAACTCCTCACGAGATCCGGTCATTGCATCGAAAGTCATAAGATCGAAAGGCACTGGACCGACACAAAATAAAGTCATTAGATCGAAAGGCACTGCACCGACAGTCACTGGATCGAAAGGCACTGGACCGACAGGCATTAGATCGAAAGGCACTGCACCGACAGGCATAGCTCCGACACTGTCGGAACAGTGCATTTCGATCTAATGCCTGTCGGTCCAGTGCCTTTCGATCTTATGCCTGTCGATCCAGTGCCGTTCGATCTAGTGACTGTCGGTGCATTGTTTTGAATACGTACGTCAAAACAATGCCATTCGTGATATTATTTTTTTATTCGGAGTAAACTAATTCAGTGTGATCAAAATGTCACCAATATTTTAATACTTAAAAAAACCAGTCTAATAATACCCCCGTTATTTTTCCTCGCAGTAAACATGTTCATGTTACGTTTGCACTGGAATGTGAATATCCCAAAGGTAATAAACTATTATTTAACTCAATAGTTTTTCCCATTTTTTTATCAAGGGTATTTTGAATTTAACGATTCAATTTGATGTTTTCTCCGTTGCGAAACTTGTGGGGACAGTATTGACGGAACACTGAATTTAGAAGTACAGTACACCTCGGATTATCCGGATTAATGTGGCGGAACACCGAGCCGGATAACAAAAAATCAGGATAATCCGAGGTCATTACAATATAATAATAATAATAATAATAATAATTCTTTATTGTCATTTATCACAAGGAAATAGACAACGTCATGCACATATAAATAATTAAACATGCAGAAATTTCTCAATCCTAATAAATAATCATGCCATTAGCAATAACAAAATAAATACAATTTAACTACAAAGGCTTTACATGCTAGAAAATTTCATTCAAAGAATCTTTAAGACAACGTCATGCACATATAAATCATCAAACATACAGAAAGTTCTCAATCCTGATAAATAATCATGCCATTAGCAACAAAAAAATACAATTTAACTACAAAGGCTTTACATGCTAGAAAATTCCATTCAAAGAATCTTTCAATACAAGCGTAGCAATAATAATAGTAAAATAACATGTGTGACTTTTCTTGACTCATAATAATAACAACTGATGCAGTGCCGATTAAATAAGCATACAATATTAACAGTCAATCACGAAACTACAGCAGGCCATACCTCACCTCAAAGACCAGAGAAATCATCATGTATTAAAAAGTCCTGAACGGAATAAAAGGCCTTAGCGATAAGCCATTTTGATACGCGCCTCTTAAAAGTATTAGGATCTGAATTCCTAAAGCTTTCTGGCAGCTTATTATAAAATTTAATTTGTAAAAATTTGTGGCTATTAAGAAATTTGCTTAGCCTTGCAGGGGGAATGTTTAAGTTACTAGATCCCCGCGTTTGGTAGCTATGAATTAAATCACGAGTAAAATAACTATTTAGGTTTTGCTTAACAAAATTAACATTTTGAAATATAAAAATAGAGGGCAATGTCATAATTTTGTGTTCCATAAACAACGGTCTACAACTATTTTGGATCGGAATATCAAATAAAATTCTCAAAGCTTTCTTCTGCCACTTAAAAACCCGCTTTGCTCCACTACTGTTTCCCCATAAGAGATTTGCATACAGCAAATGTGTATGGAAAAAAGCGTGATAAGCTGAAATAAGCATATGGATGGACACACATTTTTTAAGTTTTCTAAGTAAAAAACAAACCCTAGCTAATTTAGAAATTACATTGTTAGTGTGCACTTCCCAAGTAAGCTTGGAATCCAGGGTAACCCCAAGTAATTTAACATGCTCATGCAATAAATCACTATCACTGTTCAACGGTCTTAATGAAAAACATATTCTTTCTGTTTTGTCTTCATTAATTGTTAAAAAATTACTAGAAAACCATAATTTCCCTAAATTAATCATTGAGGTTACAAAATGTTCCGTTTGCACACAATCATTGCCCGAACTCAGAAGAGAGGTATCGTCCGCATACAGTATAGTTTTACAAGGCATACAGTTTGGCAAGTCATTCACAAAAAGACTAAACAGCAACGGTCCAAGAACAGACCCCTGCGGAACCCCAGCAAGGACCTCCTGGAAAGAAGATGTATCTGAGCCCAATGAAACCCTCTGCATTCTACCAGTTAAATAAGATCGAAAAAACTCTAACTCTTTATTTTTTAATCCATAAAAATCCAATTTATTCAACAAAACACTATGGCAAACAGAATCAAAGGCCTTGCTGAGGTCCAAAAGGGCCATGCTCGTGTACTGCTTTGACTCAAAATTGTCAAGAATATCAGACACTACTGTTTCAACGGCTGCAATGGTTGAACGGCCACTCCTAAATCCAAACTGGCTGTCACTAAGAATACTATTTCTAGAAATGAATTCATTTAATTGCAATTTAGCACAGATTTCAATGACTTTAGAAAAAATTGGAACCACCGAAACTGGCCTATAATTAGAAATACTTGATTTGCTGCCTTTTTTGAAAATGGGCACTGTTTTGGACATCTTTAAACACTGAGGGAAAACAGCTTCTTGAAAAACTAAGTTTACTAGATATGCCAATGGTTGGATTATGAGAGGAGCAATTAACTTAACAATTTTGTTGGAGAACCCATAGACATCTTCACTGTGTGATGAATTTAAAGTTTTTATTACAGAGGTCAAATCATTTACACTTACATACTGCCAGTGAAAAATAATATTAGGAGAATTAACTGTATTTAGAAAAGAGGAATAACTGACACTGTTATTAATGAGTTTTGAGTTCTCTAAGACATTTCTCCCAATCCTAATATAGAAATCATTAAATTCTTCAGCTTTAACTGATGTATCATAGCTTTTATTCTTAAGAAATAGACCACTTTCCTCCCTGATTACATTCCATGCTGCTACACACTTGTTATGTGAGTTATTTATTAAGCCTTCATTATGCTTTATTTTTGCAGCCCTAATACTAGCCCTATAATCAGACTTACAACCTATGTAACTATTTTTTAATCGCTGGTCATCTTTATAAGCAGGAATTTTCAATAGATCGCTTAACAGGATTAACATATTCCTTTTCCTTTTTAGACTTTCATCAAACCATGTGTTTTTCCTCCCTCTGCTTTTACTATTAATGTTAATTTTCTTAGTTACCTTGGGACAGCTTGAATTGTACAAAAATAGTATTTTCTCCAAAAATATTTCAAAAGCAGAATCAACATCATCTATTTCATAAATAATCTCCCAATCAATATTCTCAAGATTCATTAAAAACGAAGCTAATCTATCATTGTTTTGAAGCCGAAAAGAGATTTCCTTTTGTAATACATCTGGCATGCAGGTTATTATAAATTTGAAATATAAAATTGGATGGTCTGAAATTTTGTCTCTCCATACTAAATGATTAACAACACAGCTATTACCCAAGTTAGTAGCAATATTATCTATACACTTTTTGCCCTTTGTTGGCTCATTAAAAACATGGTATAGATCAAAAGACCTCAACAAATTTACAAGCAGCACCGTATCTTTTTCAGGTGTTAAAAAATCAATATTAAAATCAGCTCCAAGCACAATTTTGGATGCTGGAAACTTTTCAGTTACAAAGAGCAAAAGCTCCTCAAAATAATTCAGAAAACATGCCGAATCAGAATTAGGAGTCCTATACAAAGAAATAAACACTGTATTAAAATCCTTAACATAAATACAAGCTGCCTCGAGAAGGCTGACGTGCACATGATGAGATATATCAACTTCCTCAAAAGTAAAATTCTCATTTATAAGGATAGAAGCACCTCCATGTGGATCACCCTCTCTGCAATAAGAAGAAGCGAGTTTGAAACCCAATGGAACATAAAGAAGTTCCTCATCCTTCAACAACCAATGTTCATTAATTAATACAACTTTGCAGTCAGCCTCCTCCAAAACAACTGCCAGTTGATCAAGCTTATTTCTAATAGACTGAATATTGACATGAATGAGATTTAATTTAACATCTGATAGAGAATTATTCTTAACCTTAGGCACTCGTTTCCTGCTTGAGACACTCAAGACATTCCTAAAAAAGCACTGTGATATTTAATATTGGATTTTACATTATCAGCACTTTTAGCACTTGAATCTTCCTGTAACACCTCCTGGAACTCTTGGAGATTTGGAGGATGGCCCTGCTGAGAAGGTCCAGAAGTAGAACCTGCCTCCCCGTGAAGAGTAGATCCCCCGATAGTAGGCTCATGAAGAGCTGCTTCGGCATCAGCTGATAAAGGTGAAGCCTCTGGCTCCCGATTTTCAAGGAGCTGATCCACGTTTTGTCCACAAGAACTTGGCTTCTTAGTTTTACTCCAAATCGGTGGGAAATTAGTCATAGACACAGGCAGAGGCACATTAGCAGAATCACTTGATTGTTCATATGCCATCAGGATATTGTTCTGTAAACATTTGACAAATTCATTCTGTGATAAGCCCAACTTGAGTGTTCTTGAAGACTTCTCTTCAAAAGTGACTACTTCAATAGTAACTTTAGTCACTCGCTGAAACAACACCAAATTTCTTATGAAATGGTCCACAGCTATCTCATCACGGACACATCCCATGGGGGAACAAATCAGCCGCTTATATCCTCTTCTCTTAAAGTCTTCTGTCAACTGAGAAAATGATTTATTATAATCTAGAAGTTCTGGTTTATCATAGTATTGAGGTTTCGTGATGAGGCTATATACTGACGCTCCCTTGTGATTATTTTGAAGAGCCAAGTGTGAGTCAACGAAATCAGCGTTTGAGGGTCTTCCAAACTTTTTCCTAAAACTAACTGCCACCCCAGCAGTCATGTTCCTGACACTCCTAATATCAGACGAAATGCAGTGAGCAAATGCCACAGATTTATTATCAATATATTTATCTATGACTTGATTCATGTCACATTCTATAACTGTTATAGGACATTGATCACTTGAAATTCCAAGCAACTCATTTTCAGCTTTATTCAGTTGAGGGTGTGAGTTCAGCATATCATTTTCGTTGACACGTGAGCTGGGATCATTCTTGTTTTTGTGGTAGTACCAGGTAATAGCATTGATTATCTTTTGGGCTAGTTTGGTTTTCCCACTGTCATTGAGATGAAGTCCATGATGTGTGAAATGAATCCTTGTGAGATGATTTAAATTTATTATGAAGACGTTATGAAGTCTTACGACCACCTCTTTAATGTAGTTATTTACTTCATTCAATGCTATATTCACTGGGTGATTCAACAACTTGTCATACCTCTTAGGTATTGTTGAAATGAAAACTGGCCGTTTTTCACCAAGAAGTTGAAGTTTTCCCTCAAGTTGCCTGTATATCTCCTCATAAGTGTTGTTTAGGCTGTTATTCGTGCCCCCCAGTAAAAACACTGGCCTAACATCATTCTCTGCTGATAGACATGAATCAATCACTTGTATTAATGAGGCATTGGGTTTTACAAGACAAAAAGCGTTAATATTATTTCCACTCAGTTCCTCGACTTTTTGGAAAGTGTTCCTCCCCTGGCTATCTGAACTTATAACTATGTCAACTCCAGGATATGAAGAACGGCTGGCTCGTTTCCCTTGTGTATGCATCTTACGTGGAGAAGTCTTATGGTAAGCTTTGATTTGTTTAACGTTGTTAACAGGTTTACTCCCTCTTCCAGATGTGTTCATTTTATCCAGCTGTACATTTAAATTCTCATCTGCTCTTAGAATTTCAAATCTGTTTCGTACAGGGATATCAAAGTTTGTTGCCAAAGCTCCCTTCCTCGTTCCTTTATTGGGTCTGCCGTTAGTTTTAGTTTTAACCTTTGACCAAGCATCTCGATTAGGTTCACTCTTCTGTTTGTGGATTGTAGATTCTTCCTGAGTGGAACTATTATTATTAATGCCATGTGATTCACACTTCTTGCTTAGTTTTATTTGAGAGAAGTCCTTAAATAGCAGCTTTTTTACTAGATTAAAATTCAATTTAGTATGCTGGTTATTGCATGTCAGAAAAGCTAAGTTTGCTCTTTTCTGTATCACATCCATTTCCGTGATATTAAAGTCACTCCAAGAATCACTAATCATTGATAGTAGAATATTGTTTGTGACTCCATGGACTAACCAGTCCATAAACAACAGAACGTAAATCCCACAATCAACAGAGTTATTTTGCTGAGGGCAGTCAAGGATTTTAAGAGGTGGTTTGTCTTGACTGTTAGAAACTACATATCCTGATACTTTAGAGTGTACATTCATTGCATGCTTTAAGTTAAAACCTTTTAAAGAGTCAAAATAATAAAAAGAATTACTGCTTCTGACATAAAACAACAAACTCCAACAAATATCGCCTAAATAGCGATCGCATACCTTAGCCCCTGTTAAATTGATGCTGCAAACTGCGTATCAAGCCTATGAAACGTAACTCAAAATTTATTACAGTAACTCTTCTTAAGAAATAACATAACACCTCAAAGCACAGCAATTAATTGCCAAAACTCGCAAAATAGCCATAGGCTACGCCTTTGTTGATTACTGCTAGAGCACCAAGTAGCAATCCAGAAAACTACGTTCACGAAAATGCTGTAATGTACTGTTTAGGCAATGCGGTTCCTTCAATTAATGTGATTCCAAATGCGTACAGTAATGTATTGCATTTGCAATTCATTTTAGCAGGTGCATTTCACCCGTAAACTCGCTAAAATCATGTTTTTGCTGTGATATTTATTTTTTCATTTCTCGGATGGACCGGTCCGGATCATCCGGGATCCGGATAATGTGGGGTCCGGATAATCCGAGGTGTACTGTATAACTGTCGGAGCAGTGCCTTTCGATCTAGTGACTGTCGATCCAGTGCCGTTCGATCTACTGCCTGTCGGAGCAGTGCCTTTCGATCTAGTGACTGTCGATGCAATGCCTTTCGATCTAGTGACTGTCGATGCAGTGCCTTTTGATCTACTGCCTGTCGGTGCAGTGCCGTTCGATCCAATGCCTGTCGGTCCAGTGCCGTTCGACGATAAAACTTTCAAAAGACGAAAATTTGCTTACAATAATTTTAAAATAATCACGACTTCCCAAACTTAATACAGATGTATCTTCGAAAGGCACTGCATCGACAGTCACTAGATCGAAAGGCACTGCTCCGACAGGCAGTAGATCGAACGGCACTGGACCGACAAAAGTGTCGATCCAGTGCCATTCGATCTTATGACTTTCGATCTAATGCCGGCGCCCGACTCCTCACTAGCAGCACACTATAGGCATCATGCAAAATTTTAGAAAAACAAAAACATATGTTATTGTTACTTATTGGCCAGTCCTACTGGACACCCGAGCGTTTGCTGGATGTCATTTTGGCCAGGACTGCTGGCCGTCTGATCGCATATGGACTGCTGTGGAAAAATTCCGACTTGCACGCGCTAATGGTGGCAGCCAGTAGAGCTGGCCGAGCGATCGCTATGGAATAGTGGCAGTTAGTGGAATAGTGACCCATTGTGGTCGAATCCGACCACAATGGGTTTGAGATAGGTATTAATTAATTTCAATGAATTACTTCTTATCTGAAATAAGGTCATGGGCCTTCGAAGTATCATGCTTGTTTTTGTTTTGAGTATTTGTGTGCTATTCAGCAACCACCAGGTATGCCTGCTGATTCTCTTATCAAACTAATACTTAACACCGTAATGGTTATGTGACCAGCTTATTTTCAAACAAATATTGAATTGTTTATTCTAAATATTAAGGAAATAAATCATTATTCAGTTCAGGCTTAGAGCTCATCCTTAAAAATATGTATATATATATCCTTCTTTCATTAAAAAATATTTCACTGTCAATTGGTACAATTATTTAGTTTCTAATTTTATTTTGCTAAATTCCATTTAAGAATTGGTTTTAGCTTTGTCAATGCATCTTTCATAGCCATCTTGTTAAGTATTTCCCTCTAATTCAAATTTACTCTGGGGTCACAAATGAATAGCCTTTTTTATTTGATGGTGCTGTGACAGGTGTAGTAGCAATTATAAAGAATTGAAATGTTGAATTTGCACTTTTCCAGATGCTCCCTCAATGGTTGTGACATTTTTGTATAACAACGTTCCACAGAAGGTTGTTATGAAACTGCCACTTACACTCAACAAATTCTTTGAACCGACTGAAATGAACGGAGAATCGTTCTTTGCAAGATGGAAAAATCTTGGAGGGTAAGTTCTTTCTTGATGATCAGTTTTATTTTGCTCCATTGTATTTTTCATTAGATTTAACTAGTTTTATTGTGTAAGAGAACAATTGGGATGAGCGAGTAGTGAAGTCGAGGAGTAAAATTTGTTACTGACCTGTGGTTTGTTTTTGGGTTTTAAGTTGAGGCATACTTCTCTAACTTATGAAAATTGCTGAAAATGTGTAAATGTTTCTCAAATTACCTTTACAATAAAAATAGTATCTGTTAATTTTTTTTTAACCAGGAAACAATCTTTATTTTAGACCAATTCTGACTTTTAAATCCAATTTGGTCAACTGTAATAGTAGCTTATTTTAAAAATCAGATTTCAAATTTCGCTGGGGACCGCTAGAAACTACAATGTTATATTGTGGTACCATTGGTAGGCCTACTATGCTAAAATTCAACACTTCGGCAATTCTTTTTGTTGTATCAACTGCCATAAACATATTAAACTTCATTAAATACCTTTAGGTATACATTTTACTATTTTACAAAGATTTATTTTTTGAGGCCTATTTCACAATAAATTATAAGCTAAAAATATAAGCAAATCACCCAATCAGAGTTAGTAGATCACTGATATACTAGCTTGTATCTTACTGTGCAATAGGTGCGGCGGGTAATTTATTCTATATTTGACGAAGATTAAAATTGACTAAAGAAACGCTTCATACGTTTCGGGAGATAAGGAAAATCCTTCTCTTTTAAAAAGTGATCCTACTTAAAATCATATTTCTTTTACTTATTACTAATTAAACCTGCATTTTTTCGGGTAATTGAGTTTTTAAACACAGAATTTACATTCATCCATATATTGAAAACCCATGAAAATCTCATTCATACAAAATTAGCCTTCTTCAAACATAATATGAAAAAAATTGCTAACACTAACACGTGATAAACACTATGTACAAATGAAATACATGAGAGTCAGTGTAATAAGTAGGATAAATATAATTTAAAGTATCAGTTGATAACGGGAGGAGTTTCCTTACCTTCTGAAGTATTTTAACATTAGAAGCGAATGGAAGAGTTCAAATAATTCAACATTATTTGACCTCTGTCTCCGTCTGGCCAGGAACCCGCAGAAGTCGCAGAAGATCTTCCGCGCGTCGGCGCCGATGGACCTGGTGGCCGCACGCGCCAAGGTGCTCGGCTTCGGCATGCAGCTGCTGGACGGCATCGACCCCAACCCCGACAACTTCGTCTGCGCCGGCATCATCCACACGCGCACCCAGCAGATCGGCTGTCTGCTGCGCCTCGAGCCCAACAAGCAGGCCCAGGTACGTACAGTAGACTGTCGATACATCGACCCCAACCCCGACATCATCCACACGCGCACCCAGCAGATCGGCTGTCTGCTGCGCCTCGAGCCCAACAAGCAGGCCCAGGTACGTACAGTAGACTGTCGATACATCGACCCCAACCCCGGCATCATCCACACGCGCACCCAGCAGATCGGCTGTCTGCTGCGCCTCGAGCCCAACAAGCAGGCCCAGGTACGTACAGTAGACTGTCGATACATCGACCCCAACCCCGGCATCATCCACACGCGCACCCAGCAGATCGGCTGTCTGCTGCGCCTCGAGCCCAACAAGCAGGCCCAGGTACGTACAGTAGACTGTCGATACATCGACCCCAACCCCGGCATCATCCACACGCGCACCCAGCAGATCGGCTATCTGCTGCGCCTCGAGCCCAACAAGCAGGCCCAGGTAGGTACAGTAGATTGTCGATACATCGACCCCAACCCCGGCATCATCCACACGCGCACCCAGCAAATCCGCTGTCTGCTGCGCCTCGAGCCCAACAAGCAGGCCCAGGTACGTACAGTAGACTGTCGATACATCGACCCCAACCCCGGCATCATCCACACGCGCACCCAGCAGATCGGCTGTCTGCTGCGCCTCGAGCCCAACAAGCAGGCCCAGGTACGTACAGTAGATTGTCGATACATCGACCACAACCTCGGCATCATCCACACGCGCACCCAGCAAATCGGCTGTCTGCTGCGCCTCGAGCCCAACAAGCAGGCCCAGGTACGTACAGTAGACTGTCGATACATCGACCCCAACCCCGGCATCATCCACACGCGCACCCAGCAGATCGGCTGTCTGCTGCGCCTCGAGCCCAACAAGCAGGCCCAGGTACGTACAGTAGACTGTCGATACATCGACCCCAACCCCGGCATCATCCACACGCGCACCCAGCAGATCGGCTGTCTGCTGCGCCTCGAGCCCAACAAGCAGGCCCAGGTACGTACAGTAGACTGTCGGTACATCGACCCCAACCCCGGCATCATCCACACGCGCACCCAGCAGATCGGCTGTCTGCTGCGCCTTGAGCCCAACAAGCAGGCCCAGGTACGTACAGTAGACTGTCGATACATCGACCCCAACCCCGACATCATCCACACGCGCACCCAGCAGATCGGCTGTCTGCTGCGCCTCGAGCCCAACAAGCAGGCCCAGGTACGTACAGTAGACTGTCGATACATCGACCCCAACCCCGACATCATCCACACACGCACCCAGCAGATCGGCTGTCTGCTGCGCCTCGAGCCCAACAAGCAGGCCCAGGTACGTACAGTAGACTGTCGATACATCGACCCCAATCCCGACATCATCCACACGCGCACCCAGCAGATCGGCTGTCTGCTGCGCCTCGAGCCAACAAGCAGGCCCAGGTATTTCTAAAATTCATGATAGCGAAGGATTTATTATCAAATCAAATCAAATTATCTTTATCCATAATACAGTATAAACAAGTATACATGAATATTGTCTTAAAATAATAGATAACATTAAAAAACCTTGATAACAAAAAATACAATGTCTTGTTTCTTAAATAATTTAGAATTTCAATTTTATTTATTTATTTTTAATAGTCTGAAAGATATGTGCTTGATATTATAGTTCATCGAAAGAGTACATAGCTTTGTTGATAAGGAATTTTTTTAGCTTGCCTTTAAATTTGTTACTCAAAACCTCTGCTTTAATATCATTTGGCAGTTTATTAAAAAATTTTGAACCTGCATATTATGGTTTCTTTTTTAAAAGCTCTAAAAAAGAAGGTGAGGACTGGTGGTGTGGACTGTGGAATTATTGGAACTTCCATTTGCTTATAGTGTCATTTTAGACACTAGAAGCAAATGGAAAAAGTTTTAACAATCCAATAGTTAGACCTAAATATTTTCTTGATTAGCATGATACATGTTGTTATATTTACTGGATATAAATAAAAAAACTTCTTACAATACTTAAAGTATATTTACATTTTTACTGTATTTTCATACACGAAGGTAAATATACACAAAAGGTGGAAAATGGCGATCGATTTCGATTGATCATACCAATCATCATCAGGCTCAATAGAGACCCAGTTCTAGACTTGGGATTTCACAAGTCTCTTTCATTGGGACTGTTGATGAGTAGTGTGACCAATCGAAATCAATCACCATTTTCCAACTTTTTATATATTTACCGTCTCGTATGTAAATACAGAACAGTAGACTCAATAGTTCAACACTTTATACTTCGACACTCTGTATGGTTCGACACGGGCTGACACCCAACAAACATTCAAAGACTTCACTTGGTCCCAGTGGGCTCCTCTTCTTGTTAATAATAAGTAACCTCTCCACTTTCTTATCATTGTACCGCCCTTCTCCTACCATTTTAATTTGAGAACTCTATCCTTAAATAAAAAGAATTGTTTTATTTGGGCTAAACAATACCACTTTGTTATCATTCGAATGAACACATCACCATTATCCTAGTCCTCTCTGTAGTCAGGAGTCAGTACGCTTGAGTCACAAGTTTCCTCGGTTTCCAGATGTACAGGTTAACCGTGAGGTCGAGCAAGGAGCCAGTGTCGATAGAGATCTGCGAACTGCTGGCCGATCAGTTCTAAACTGCGTGCCTTCGGCCACCTCCGACGTTTCCACTCCTCTAGGTTACTGTAACTATTTAATTTATTCTCTTTTCAAGAGTCATTTAGTCTCTGTATACATAGGCCTATTAGTTGTTAACCAGTGTTATTTTTTATTATTTTTGTTATTTAATTGATATTTACAATGATGTATATCATTAGGACATTGTTAACTTGTAATATGTATATATCGTAAGAAATCTTATGCGATAGCTGTCTGTATTATTCTTAATGTTTCCCTAAAACCATGAAAGATAATATTATTCTTCATTGTGGCATTCAGCGTAAAAAATTTAATCTTTAATTCTATCAAAATTTATTTATTACTGTCATAAAAAGGCTAGAAGCTTTTATGGGCAGCAAAACCGGTGGAAAGATCCTCGAGTAAGATTTATGATACCAGTAAGGGCTTTTCACATGAAGCAAATTCTACGGGGTTTCTGCCGAGCGGCAAGGATCGTCTGGTTTGGTTTAGCATGTGAATAATTGGGTGCTTTCACATGACGCTGCAGCTTGCCACATGGTTCTGTCTTGCGATCCACATGTGAACTGAGACTCATCAGCACGACAGCAATCACATAGAAACCGCTTCATGTGAAAAGAGCCTAAATCATGTTTACCTGTGAGGTAGTTGGTGCATCCGTAGGATATAATGATACAATCTTAAAAGTATTTTTAAGTTAAAAGACGTTTTGTCTTTTTAATCTTTTATCATAAATATGGGTGTCAAGTCTTAATTTGGACAGCATATGTTGTCTCTTCTTACTTAAATAAGAAGAAAAAACTTGTTAAAATAAAAACATAAACTTGTAATGTTTGTATAAACAATTCTCCAGTTTATTTCTTAAGGAATGGTGCCAATGTTTAAAGGTGATAAGGGAGATAAGGTAACATACTCCCACATGATTTTAAGAATCAATATACACACATTCCAAAACATCAAAAATCAAATTATTGTACATTATCAAGGAAAAACGATTAAAAACGTAAAAAAATAATGTATTAATACTCTTAATTTGTAAGAAGATTGGTTGGTAAAAAAAACATATGAAGACCTTCTGGTTGTGTATGGTTGATATTTTGAACTTTCGTATCAAAACCAGTAAAAATATAATTTTATTATCAATACAAAAATGACTTAAAACTGTTATCTTTCTGCACTTGCATCTTGGTTATATGTATGGGTGTTTGTTAACTTGAGTATGGATTTTTTTTAAGCTGAGTTTACAATAGTCAATAGTCATCACTTGACATCACTTGACTCTGCTCAAATTTTCCAAACGCTCAAAATTTTAAATCATGAGTAGTTACTCTTTCCATTAACCATGAACCCAACACTGAATGCAATCAAATTTCATCAATTAAATTTTTATCACTTAATTATTTCCTCGAACTTTTTTTTCGTTTTAACTATTTTTTTACCAATATAAAAATGTATTCAACTAGTTTTGCAAGTGTCATTGGGTGAGTAACAAATATAACGTAGATTGATGTTTTAATCAAACATTGATTTAGGCTATGAAAACATATTAAAGATGGTCTGAGTTGTAGTAACTCTATTTTCAAACAAAGATAAGCCTAATAAAGTAGCCCTGAAGGAGAGATGAAAAAATAAGGTACTAGGTATTTTGATACCAGGTGTCAAATTAAGATACCGTCGAGAAAGTGAGGAGTTTTCTTAATTTGGCAGAAACGTGATATATTTGCTCTTAATTAAGAAATGTTTTTGCCTCCAAGTTGAATAATAAAAAAAAGAATCACTTTGTTTTAATTAAGTTTTTATTTTTGACGTAATTATTTTGTAGGAAAGTGATTCTCGACTGAAAAAAAGCTTTAACTCGCAAGTTTTTTTTTTAACTCAGCTCCAAAAATCACTTCTTGAACAATCACAGTTGGATCCTACCTTAATTTATTATTTATTATTTACATTTTGTACTTAAATGTTATTTAAATTATAACAGTAGTCTTGCAAACCCGGAGCCAATATCACCTGGAGGGCGCCGGAGTATGAAACGCCAGGTTAACAGGAATAAGGACCAAAAGAGGGGAAAATATGTTTTATGTGTCGTATTAATGTATTTCAATCTGATATTAGGACACAACTATGTAGGAAAACACTTCAAAAAGTCATCATTGTGCTTCAGATTTCACAAAAGGTTCTCTCAAATTGCTATTTATTGAGATTTCGCCTGTCAGGGTAACCGAGTTATTGAGTGCCTGGATTATGGGTCTTAACTGTATTTCCCTACTAATTATTTAATTTATCTTCTTTTAGGCAGTATTTTTGTTGTTCAGTCTGCAAACTAAAAATAAATATTCAATAATAATAATAATTTTTCTCGTAACATTACATAGCGTAAATTGTTAACATTATTTCATTTGTTTTGGTTACTGTTCAACCAACCAGTCAAATGGTTACAAATACAACCATCACAGTGATTTGAAATAATATATTTTGTGTTAAGAAAAGGTTTTTTGTGTATTTAAAAAAAAATTAAGATATTAAAGAATTGCGATTCATTATTCTCGTAATATTTATCAACACATTAATATTATGATGAAATCGACTGATTTAGGAGATTTATGCTAGTGTGCAATTAAATGTACTTTAAGATTTATTGTGGGTGTGACAAACGTTCTGATCCCTGAAAAGCGTGTAAAATAGTTTATCATCGAGATGGTTCTCAGCTAAAAGGTATTCTCAATAGTCTCTATGTCAAATTTTAATTAATGTGCTATAGACAATACGTATATCATTAGTATTGGAGCGACTAAGTGAAGGTGGGGGTTCAGCAACAGCAGCAGCGCAAGAAAAGATATTTCCGTGTTGTGTCAAAACCCCGCTTGTGTGTCGTGAAACGAAATGTCCCGTTATGTAATATATCCACTTGTATAGAAATGATGAGTAATATATCAGTAATTATCGTAGGCAGAGTTTAGCACGTGTGTTGATTTCAAAGTCTTGAAGAGCTTGCTTTTTTTACACTTTAGGTGTATTTTCCAAGAAGGCTGTGGGCAGAGTTTATGTTTGGGGAGGTTCACATAGTTTCGAATGTGTAATATGAACCATCTTGCATAAAAATACTTAGGTTTTTATACAACTAGATGAAGAAATTGAAAGAATTATGAACATTCAGATCAAATCTTTTTTTAACTGTTAACATTTTAAATTTTACCCCAGCATCTTTATTTATTTTTTAACTATTTTATTTCCTTTCATTCATTGATTGCCTTCCAGATCATCTTGTTTGATCATGTTTCAAGTAAAGTGTAACACGAATAATTTATAAACTTCTAGGATTTGATATCTTTATGGTCTGTAAAATTTTATTTGTAAGCAATAATGCTGAAAATCGTGGTTTATTCAAATAAAACTTGAATGATATAATTTTTGTCTAAATTAAAAAAAAATGGTTTCTAGACTAAAAATCCCTGAGGAGAGACATAAAATTTTTGATCTGAAATCCTTTTTTAACGTGATATTTTCTCAAGTCAGTGATACCAACAGATTTTGTACCCATTCAACACTACCCCAATAATGCCTGTAAAGTGCTACTCATGGTCTTGTTTGTATGACACCTAGCAAGATACCCTAAATAACATGAACTTGCAACTCAAATGAATATTATACTGTTACAATATCTATTCTCAGCACTAACACGAATTTTTAATGGTTTTGCCAAACAAATTTAAAAACCAAAAAGACCAGAAAAACAAGCTAAAATTTTTTTTTATAGACCAAGTCCATAGCAAAAATTATGTAATTTTAAAAAATTCCATGGTAAAATATTAAGTGTATATTAAGTTTTTGTAGTTTGTTTTTGTGATATTTAAATCGCTTATTTTCTTGAAACAAAAGTAAAACAATCAATACAAGACAATTGTTGTTTTCGTTAATGAAGACATATAATTAAAAATATAATTTTAAATGTTTTACAGTTTTAAACTAACTTCTGTTATAAGAATTTTTTTATAGTTCAAATTTTTTCATTCATTTCTTGACGTATAAATCATCCAAGTTCAAATTTTTTTTTTTTTAATTACATACCAGAATTAATTAACACATAATTTTACCCTACTGGGACCATGCCACTAAGAATAAAATACTGTTCAGTTAACTTTTTAATTCAATATAAACATAATCGTTGAAAATCAAACTCATAAACAACTACATAGTTGGTATGCAAGGCTGAAATTAGAAGGATCCACTGACTCCAGTGAAGTGTGCTTTAGTCAATGTTGCTCCTAGTGTTACCAAGTATCAGTTAAATTATATACTTGTAAGCGTATGATTATTGCATGAATTCCAATTTACTACTTCAATCTCTTGAAAATCATAATGCAATGTAACCTCCCCTGAAGATTTGGGTATTTATTGTTGAGTCTCGAATTTTGTATGAAATTGTAAATGTTTAGCTTTAAATAAGCATGTAGACCAAAATTGTTAGGTTAGGTACTTCAGTAATATATCTTCATTGAATTAGTTAGCGTTAATTTTGTAGGGAAAAAGATCTGCCTGTTAAATTGTGCTGTATCAGTTTTTTTGTTGCCATATTTATAGCTTCAGGAAATCATGGGTGCATATAATTATATCGTGAATCATTTGTCATAGTTGAGTGTGACCCACAAACCACTTCTTGCTTTAGGGCCCTATTGCTCCAGGCAACTTGACGGCACCACCATGTTCCCTTGCTTTTTTATTGTATCGAATTAAGTGGGAGTGGCTGCTTAGCGGCATTGCCAAGCTGCAGCTGCAGAGGTATAAAAGTCCCATTTAAATCAATACCCAACAACACCCAGGTGATTCAGCAGGGCTGCTCAGCCGTCTAGCATTAGGGATCTTACTTTTTGTTACCAGCCAGCAACATTTAAGTAATTATTTATTGGCAAAATTCTGGTGTAATTGTTAGTATTAGTTTAATTTATCTATTGTATTGAATTTTGCTATTTCAAAATTATGCTGATGAAGTATGAGATCATGTATTAAAGGTAAGAGACGAAGAAAAAAAATATGGCACAAACTAGTTGTGACTAGTGCCCTGTATATTTTTCTTTTATTGCCCATAGTAGAATTTTGTTTTGTAAAGCAAATTTTAAGACTTATTTACTGAGATTGTGTATTTGTAAATATAAAATAAAGGTTAAGCTTTGTCTTTTGCCACTTCTCAAGATGAAATGAACTAGACAAAGCTTTTAATTTGTTGTAGTTCTTTATATTTTATATAGCACAATATTGTAAATTGTATACTATACTCTTTTGTTGTTAAAAATTAATGTCCAAATACAGCTGTAATATAAACTTGCTTTACTGTTTTTGATCTGTTTATTTCCCCAAAACTCTTCCTCCCTGTGTTACTTTATTTCAAAAGCAATACTAACTTCCAGTGGCAGTATTTAGCTTTGCTCGGCTAAAATAAAAACAATCTGCTAAATCAGCTGTTTCAGTTAAAATTGTTCATAACAGAACTATAACATGAGCACTTAACTATAACCCTGTTTGAGCATGGTATCAACGCCTTATTAGATCTGTGCCGTCAGCTTTTTCTGTCCCCGCAAAATGGACTTGATCCGGTCTCGTTCAACACCATCGCGACGTACTGTCGTAACAGGCGGCCACCGAAGTCAAGTGCCGTTGAAGTTATTCGTAACCTATATTATTTTCTGTCACTTCGTTGGTCCTGTGAGTGACGGTCGGAACGCTAGGTGGCTCTTCACGAATTTCAAGTTTTGATATGTTAAAGCGACGGTTGAAGCGGTTGGCACTATGTTGGTCGAAAAGTCTTAGTCTGATTGAGAGTGAAAGAGCACGGGATACGTTAATGGCTCGATGTGGTTGTCTGTATTGCTCATGGTGAACAGTTGTTTCCTCGTTCTTTCACGACAAGGTCGATATCCAAATAGCTCTGGTTGGCGTTGAGCATGATAGTAGCGGTTTGGGTCGAGGCCGGTGGTGCAAGAATCAAATTGAGCATCGGTGGCTTGAGAATTTTCTTCATCTATGACTTTGTGCATTATCATGAACGCTTGGGCGGATTGTCCCGCACGATCCCCTTGAGTAACTGTATCTATTCTAGGTTCATGTCAGCATTAGTAGAAATTCGTTCGTCGATGGCATCGATAGGGTCGAGAAAAATCATCTGCTTGTTGCGCGGTCTTTCGTACCCTCCCTGTGCATCTTGCGTCGACCGACTGACGATTTTCTGTCGATGATAGATCTGGCCCTGACGGTGGAACAGTATATGACTCTGGTGTTGCTAGTTCAGTCGACTTTATCATTAAACAACACAAACTCGAATATGACGCCGAGCTTTCGTATGCTAGCTGCAAAGTATTTGGAAAATCTATGTTGCGGGTGAACAGCAGCACAAGTTCGTTGGGAATCTTGTCGGCTTATTAACCTGTGTCCATTGTAGACAGAAATCATTTTTATTCTTGAAAATTATCCTTGAAAACATTCAACACTAATCCGTATAAAATTACACCAAAATAAACAGTATAAATATTCTTTAAAACGACTCATTCAAAATAACCTTTAAAACTTGTTGTTTACAAATCAAATAATTTTTCTAACCTCCGTAAAAATAAAAACAACCTGGAAAATATGCCCATGACGTACATTAGTGTTACATTAGTGCACTTGAATGGGCACTTTGAAGGGCTGTAGGACGCAAACCGGATTTTTCCCAGACTTCAGACCAGCTCCAATCGATTTCTGGTGGTCTAATACCCCAATTTAAACAAAAAATCAAAAATCCTAGGACGAAATAAAAATTTTGCCCGTACGAACACTTCTTGTTTTAGAGTATAGGATTTCAAGCAATACCAACTTCCAGTGGCAGCCAAACAGCTGGAAAATGTTGTACCACAATTTAAAATTTGTTTCATTCAAATTATGTATAGGTAGTGCTTGATTTCCAGCAGGACCTCTTTCTTCCGTAAAAAATTATCAAGCATAATCAGCGGGAGCAACTATGCCGAAAAAGTCCCGCATCATGCCTACCGTGGGAATTATGAGGAGTTTCTGCTTATAAGTCACATTCTTTCCATCAAGTTTTGTGCTAAGCAAAATGTTGAAAAAGCTCAAAACCCCAAAGACCAAAATAATTGCACAAGCCTAGTCATAAAAAGTCTTGAGAGAGATTTTTTTTTAAATAATGCTTTGTTAGTTTTATAAAAAAAATTGAGATCGATAAAATGTGTCTTTTTTAAACCTAACTACTATTAACTATTCACATTGACAAATAATGCTTTAACGAAGAGATGTTTGGGGGGGGAGTTACTTCTTGGTAAAATTTAGTTCTGGTACCTCAAATTCGACAAATCAAGCTCTGGGTACAGATATTCTTTTCTTGTTTGGTATGACCCAATCTGGGCAAGAAGAATAAATTTTATTACGTTCTTAATTTAAAAATGTTTGTTACGTGAAGATACAATATAAAATGGAAGGAAAAATAAAATTATTGTATTAAATACAAATATTTTATTTATATATATCAAGTTATATTATATACACTACTCAAGGGCTTTGTATATATACCAAACCATCAAGATTAAGTCTCAGAAACATAATCGGCATAATTATAAGACAACATTAATAGTATGTTGTGTACATAGCAAGAAGTGCAAAAAGTTGTACTTTATATTGTAAGGCAAAAAATTATAGTATTACTTTTGGTTTATTGTAAGTGCACTTTCTGTGCTCAAAGTTTACCCCAAAAGGTAAATTTTCAGATGACCACTTGTCAATTTGTGAACAATACTAAAATTGTGGCTACCATAAGTACGGTATTATTACTTTATATTTTTGTATCTCAGCTTCTAATTGGCTCAAAGCTGTGTTTAAGAAGAACTTTTTTTAATCATACATTGAAATGTGAACCCAAAGGTTCTCTAGAATTTAAACACATCCCAAAATTAACTTTTGTTTTTTGAAATTGCTATAGCCAAGGAAAGGCAAGAATAAATTCTTTGATTTTTATGTGCTGAACAACAAAGATTACCAAAGTTGGACGACCGCGCCTTATTTTCGTCAACTATTTGGCGAAGTGGCTCCCCATCTGGAGAGTTAACTTATTGGCATCAACTATGACCACAGAGAGTGTCATATTCTAGTCAAAAAGTAAAGGCTGTACTGACTTACCAGCTAACCTAAACTGAACTGAGATTTTCAATCTACCAAGGAGTCTAGAACTGAAAACATTGATCAGGTAAATACTTTTAAAGTGTATGTTTGCAAATCCAAAGTTTTGATTAGCACCTCATAGATCCCCTGACAAAACAGTGCTACAATTTAAGTATTTGACTACATTCCTCAAAAACCAATGCAGCATGTATTGGTTTGGAATTACCTTACACAATACAATGTAGTATTGTGAACAAGATATGGACTATTTTGATCTACTGTCAGGGAAAAACATGCCCTTGAGTTTGAAAGCCGATAAAACTTTTCGACCAGTCAGAAAAAAAGTTACAGGTTTAAATGCATAAAAATTACTGGTTTGCTTGAAGGTTCATACTAAAAGTGAAGTTATTTGATAGCTTTGAAAATGTCACATAAAATGTATTTAAAAAAGCTTAGTTTAGATTTTTTTTGCTCCATCGAATGATCCGTTCCTAAGATATTTATTGGCTTTCTAGCTCAGGGCATAACATACTTTTTTCTCAACAGTAAACAGTTGGTCCCTTGTTGAATAAAAGTTGGTTTCTTGTGCAACTGTCACAGTTTTCCAAATTAGATTTTCTGTTGCTTCTTCGCACTGTTGAGCATTGATTCCAGAGATGATATTTCAAATCTCTGCAACAAAGGTATTGATTGATACCAGAGCTATAATCAAATGCTCTGAAACCTTTGCTAGATTCATAGCACCATTGATTATCTTCTAACGAGATGTAAAACCTAATGGTGATTCCTGTGAGCAAAGACACTAGAGCTACCTGGCGAGTGCTGCTAGGAAACAGAGGTCGGTAAACAGTATCGTGCAGCCGGACGCCAGTGAGCGATAGTTGAATCAGGACAGAATAAATTATACCATTATCACAAAAAAATAATGTGCTTGACTCATCCCAATTATTTCTACTTATAAACAGAAGATGGATATGTGGTTTATTTTCCAAAACCGCTGTAGAAACTTAGATATGGTACAATTAAATTTTAGGTTCTCAGTAACTATTTAATGTTATATTTTAACTACACCCTGGCTGAACACATGTGTTTACTGGAGGTGATTTCTATTGATTGCCTTCTTCCTTTAGTGTATTGTGTTTGGCAGTGTATTTATTGAGGGATGTTGGAACTACATCAAAACTTTGCGTCTTTTCTTAGCCATTGGGCTAGTTGGGAATCACTGTTATAACACACAATTTGACAAATGAAAGTTCTCGTTTGCACATGACATCTATTACAATTATTACAATCGCAATACATATTCTAGGACATCGTCAATATTTTCAATTAAGGCTTGTAAATAAAAAATTAATTGTATTAATCGTATAATCAGTGTGCACCTTAACCCTTTTAGTGCTACTGCCTATATGCGCTGCCATAGTGAAAAATGCTAAGGGATTTGGCCAAAAAATGTAAGATCCTAGAAAAATGTTTATATCTCCTCCATTTTTCAAGATATTTTGACCAGTTAAGTTTCATTTTGCATATAACTTGATTGACTATGAACTAGTGGCACATTTTTTCTGAATATAGGTTTTGTAATTTTTTTACATAAAAAATAAAAATTTATTTTGAAAGAAAAAATAAATATTTACTTTGACATGAAAAGTAAGGTTCATGAATCTCTGTAAAGTAAATTTTATAGAGAACATTTTGGTAAAAAAAATATCATTTTATGAGTACAAATAAAAATGTTACAGAAAAATGAAAAAAAGCATACTTTGGCCGAAAAATGTAAGATCCTAAAAAAATGCTTATTTCTCACCCATGTTTCAAAATATTTTCACCAGGTGTGTTTCATTTTGCACATAAATTGATTTACAATGGTTGATTGACTAATGGTACAATTATGCCTAAATATGTACAGTGTGGCCGAAAAGTCCCTTTACACAATTTGTTATTACGTTTTACAATGTTATAAACGGAACAACGGCCAATACTGACAAGAGTGGGTTAAGGGCGCAATGGTGGGAGAAAGTGAAACCCCTCCCCCGCCTCCGCCCCACCACGCGGGCTCAGCCCAAGGTCGCTGACGCCCCCTCAGTCTCAGTCCAAATCTGAGTCAGACAACATGGCGGACACCAGTGTGTTTAGTGTCGAGGAGCGTTTGGTTGCTTCTGTGTGGGTGCATGAGCGTCCTCATAACAGAAAAACAATGGAGGAAATCATGAATGACTTTGCGGTTTGGGAAACCTTCACTGTCCCGGCAAACATCAATAGCGTGGGAAAAGAAGGTGTTTGCAACAGGATCCGTTCTCGACGCGCCAAGAAGTGGACGACCGATTACTCGAGTCGAAACCTGCGCTGCTGTGGAAGCTTCCGTTGCACGTTCGCCAATGAAATCCACCAGAAAACGGTCTTCAGAGCTGGGAATTCCATGAACAACAATGCAAGACCACATGAGAAAGGATTTGGATATGAAGTGCTTTTGGCCCCTGTCAGTCAACGAGTTAACAGACAACGACATGGACCTTCGTGTGCAAGCGTGCCAGGCTTCGACGCTTTCGGAGGCACAGAGACAGGAAAAACGTCATGTTTAGTGACGAATGTGCGATTTACCGCAGTTCTCGCAACCGGAATGTTTATTTCTGGTCGAAAGAAAATCCTCACTTTTATGAGGAAGTTGAAAATAACCCGCCTCATGTGATGCTTTGGGCTGGGATAACCTCCGACCACCTGCTTGGCCCCTATTTTTTCGAGGGCACTGTTAACCAAGACAGCT
Organism: Flexamia atlantica; assembly: GCA_035578135.1. Lineage (NCBI taxonomy): Eukaryota > Metazoa > Arthropoda > Insecta > Hemiptera > Cicadellidae > Flexamia > Flexamia atlantica. The sequence goes on along the minus strand of JAQJVK010000006.1, from coordinate 53,494,746 downwards.
ATCTTCGAATGATAAATGAATGGTTGGTTCCTCAACTAAGAGCACGGGGAATATTGGACACAGTTATTTTGCAGCAGGATGGTGCTCCGCCACACTTTGCGCTGAGTGTTCGCCGCCGCCTGAATGAACTCCTGCCAGACCGATGGATTGGACGAGGGTCTGCGAACTGTCCTTCCCCAATGCCCTGGCCTCCAAGGAGCCCCGACCTGACAACAGCTGACAACGCACTGTGGGGTTTTATCAAGGAAGAGGTGAGGAAACAGCGGTATGTCACAAATGACGAGCTAAGAGAAGGAGTAAGGGCGGCATTTGGACGAGTCACACCTGAGATGCTGCGACGAATGAGCAAAAGAACATGGCGTCGAATCAAGCTGTGTCGAGACCATGGAGGTGTGCACACCGACGTTTTGGACTAATTTTCTTGTTCACAATTAAGTAATTGTCAATAAATTTGTGATTAAAGAAAATTCGAATGGTTTTACTTAATACCTATAAAACTTATATTCAGTGTAAAGGGACTTTTCGGCCACCCTGTATTTTATATTTTTTAGGTAGAAAATAAAATTTATTTAGAAAAAAAGTACTTTGCCATAGCCTAAAAGGAAAGTTTCAGGAATATTTTTTCCAGCATTTCCATGGAACTACATAAAGTGCATATTGTGGATAAAATTTTGATGAAAATTCTTTTATTCTAAGTATAAAAATAAAAAAGTTTATAGAAAAAGAAATGATAGCGTATTTTAGGAAGAATCACAATTTATTACCACATTATAAACGATAAAAATTAGGTACCGTAAGTGCAAGTTCATTTTTTATAAAACCCATGCATAAGATGAAAGCCATGCAATACAGAGTAATAAAATGAAAATTAGTATATAGGACAAATAATATTTCTTTACCTTATTTCTTCCTCCTGTTTTCATGGTAGGTTTCAAATTTGAACATTTTTTTATACTCCATAGTTTTAGAGTCTCATTATTCCACAGTCCGTCCACAGTAATTTACATATCAAACATTATTCTACATAAATACACATGAATTATACCTATATTTACAATGTTTTTCAATAAGAACACTAGTACACTAACATTTATGGTTTGGTATACACTCAGGGTGAAGCCCTGTATCACATCGAACACAAACAAAAGCTGATCTATGCTTTGTGTTTTCTGTACTGCATTCTTTGCAAAGTCTCAATTTTCTGTCAGGCAATTTCTTGACGCCAAAATGGTTAGGAGGTCTTCAATTTGGATTTACTACTGGCTCTGCTGGTCGTTGGGTCTTGGCAACAAGCCACTCCTTACCAAGGTCTTGCACCAAGTGTTCCATGAATTTATATCTATCTATTCATGGGTTGGCCATTTCCATTTACTTTCACATTTTCTTTATAAAGAATTTAAGAATTTAGCACCATTCTTGAAAAAATACTAAAAACTACTTTTTTCCACAACTTGACAGTCCTGCGCTCATCCAGGTAGGCGTACACCATCATGTCTGAAATATCAATCCCCCCCATGTATTTATTATATTCCAAAATCACATCAGGTTTCATTACAACGTCTTCATCAGCCTGCCTCCGAACTCTTCGTCTTACTTCACTTCTGGTTGCCTGTGATGATGAGGATATCAATAAAACTTGTTTCTTTTGGGACTTTTTGTCCCTATATCCACACAGTAGCAAAAATCCCTTTTTGAAAAATTTGGTCACCCCAACATCGAATTTTTCTTTTATGGCTGCTGGAAGGCCCTTACGATTTGATCTGATGGTTGCAGTGTAATATGTTCCTAATTCATACAAGCGCAAAGCTAAGGGAATTGAAGCAAAAAAGTTATCAGTGAAGACATGGAAACCTTTGTTTAGATAATTACCAATAGATAGCAGTTTTTTTACGACTACATAGCCTTGTCCATACTCATTCTGCTCTTGTTTTTCATTCGCAGTAACTTTTTTCCCTTTGTAAACATAAAAGCCCAAGACATAGTTGACGACTGAGTCAGCATCCAAACTTTCATCCCCCAACAATGATGTTGTTTTTTAGGGAGGTATTGTTGCAATACGGTGTGGGATTTCGTTCCAATTAGAGATTCATCAACCGATAGCCGCTCATGAGGCGTGTAGTAGTGTCTAAAAAGAACATTAGCATGGTCTACAATCAGCTGAAATTTTGCACATGGATCGTAAGGTCTTTGAGTTATCACGTCACTATTTACAAGGTGAAAGAATCTCAGTAATGGTTGGGATCGATCTCTGTTAAACATTTGCCTAAACCATGGGGTAGCTGATATTGGGTTGGTCGACCAATAAGAGAAAATTGTGGGTTTCCTTATTACAGGGGTGGTACCTGGGGGTCGCGACCCCCAAGGGGGGGGGGGTCGCAGAAGCTCCGAAAATGAACATTTATTTTGCTCAAAATGTAGGTCCAAATTAGACCAAAATAGATTAGAATATCTCATTTTCATACTTTAAGATGGGAGTGGTAATCTCTTGAGCAATAATATGTTTAAGAGATATAAAATAGACACAACTAAATCTCATAGGTGGCATCGATTACACTTAAAAAAAATTCTTAACGGAGGCAAAGCAATAGACTCGTCGCGCCACGCCGGCGCAGTGCAGCGGGCTATCGCCATGCCGACCGCGACTATCGTGCCGACGCGACGCCGACGCAGATGCTCTTTTTGTTAAGTGGGCCTAAGTCAAAATCGTCATAGCAACAGGATCGTTACCAATACCAACTGATAAACATCTACCTATACTTTGGAAAGGGGAATGCATATGAAATCTCTGAAGCCGCTATATAAATTGTAGGCCTACTTTATTTGTGAACAGAAAACACATTAAGTATAAAGTAAACCATGTTACTGAACTCTTAAGCTTGAACGCAAAATATAATCTTGTTTTGTCAGTCCAATCTTAATTCAAATAGAAGTTAAAAATGCACCTGTGAAAAGTAACAGGATATTTCAAACCATAATAAATGAAATAAAAATTATACAAACTAACTTTGGTGAGATCATCAAAATATCTGGTTTTATTTTTGTAATTCACAATATGGTGTCATTTTCAAGAGACAAAAAGTTCCTTGATTTAGTTTTTAACGTTACCATTCTTGAATGCCCAGTTTTGATGTTATGTTTATGTTTTGTGCTGTGATCAGTGAGTTCCGAAATATGTTTTGGTGAAATATATATTAGTGGTGATAAGAACAGATCAGGTAGGCCTATAACCAATGTATTTTCTATGCTAGATAATCAACGTGAATTTCACTCTCACTATGGTACACACCTAACAATGAAAGTTTAGGGTAGGATGAAGGTATAAGGGGTCGCCAAAATTTTAATACCTAAAAAGGGGGTCGCAGGCTCGAAAAGGTTGAGAACCCTTGCCTTATTGGACCCATATTCAAAATGCAGGCTATGAAACCCTTAATTTCAGTGGTCTTTGAATTCAGAGCGCTGCAAACATTGGTCTGCATATCTGTTGGTTTCCCTTACAATGCTCAGAAACAACAGGGTTGTAAAAAATAATTTAAAATATGCAATCGGGGGTGAATCAACTGGTGGGATGTGTTTGGGCCCTGGAACTTCCCGGTAAGTAATTGGGCGAAGAGGAAAATCTACCTCAGGTCCAATTTCATCCCAACCATTGTTTGGGTCGTCAACTTCTTCACCAACATTCAAAATAGGCTCGTTCTGATTGAGTTGATCAGGCCTGGCTTCATTCGGTACAGGCCTACCTTCTGGGGGCACAATATCTTGGTCCTCAGTATGACCAATTTCATCCCGGCCTAGAGGTGGGTCATAGATAAATTCTTCGATAGGATCGGTTAAAGTTGCTACTAAGGGCTCAAACTGAGGGGGCTCGTTGAGTCTTATTGGACTTAGAGGAACGCTTTAATCTACATTAGCATTATAGCGAAGTTCAAACATAGGCCTACCTGTCACTAATTTTCTTTTTTTTTGGAGTTGAGGGCACAAATTCTAAAGTTTCGTCCACTTAATCCTCAGACAGCACATAGTCTTGGTCCTCATCAGGGTCATCCAGTTCACTAGGGATGTCAATGTCGCTATCATTCACTTCCTCGTCCGTTGTAGGCACATCATCATCTTCACTTTCATCATTTACTTGATAGTTACTAATATATGACTGATCTATTGCAAGAGTGTCACTTTCACTGCTTATGTCATTTATTAGAGCTCTGAGCCTCTCATCGTCACCAGCCAAGTTTTCACGATCCATTGTTTTAAGATTTGTAACAAATTTAAAAATAAAATTTAGGATCTAATAAACTATATAAAGTTCATGCAGACATGCATTTTATTTCACACTAAGACAGAGAAAACAAGAACAGAAACATGCACTAACCTAGGCCTAAAAAACCTACATAAGCCTAGGGACCTAACCTATGAAAAGGAAGTAGTTGAAAAGTTCAATAAACAAGAGAGAAAAGAGAAGTATGAAAATCCATAAACCTTTAGGTTACACTGAAAATGTAATACTTTTTATTTCAGTCCAACACAATAATCCTCAGAAATGAAATGAACCCTCTGATGAACTTAAGCGTTCAGAAATACGTACCGATGAAACATGGTATTCACAATACTACATTTCACTGTATTTGCCTTTTCCCTTTAACCTACTTTTAATTTTCATTTCACGCGATAGAAATTTACTCATTTTGCTTAGAAAACAATTTTTATAACTGGGATAGGCAATATAATAAAAGAAAACTGATAAAATAAACCCATAACAACAAAGTTTTGTTTTGAATCACTGTTTGAAACTAGCCGTAATAGCAGACCAAGACGCCAGACGCTTACGTCAAAAACCAAGAATTGAAGTACAGACAGCTGACATTTAACGACAGCAAAAGAACGAAATAGCATAGTAATCGATAGTTTGAAGCATTTGGGTGATTTTGGTATGATTTTCAGCCAGTAAATCAACAATATGTACGTCGTAATATATAAAATACGCAACGTCGCCAACAGCGACGCTCGCACTCAAGGCGCTAAATGCGGCGTCGCTAGGGTTAAACCACTTACTTACTTACATTAATGAGAAACAAAATAAACATATATTATTTCTTGCTACTACGAGTCACTTAAAATTCTTCCAGGTTGAAGTACCTGATTTTTCTGTTAAATTGTTCAAATATTGTGTTTGAAAGAATTTGTAATTTCACTGTATATTTTATACCCCATGTAGAAAGGACTCGTTTACATTTTAATCACATGAGATTTCAATTAAATTATTGTGTGTGTGAGAAAATGAATTAAAATTTAATGAATAATCTACTGATTTTTTTAAGATTGAGATTTTGAAGAATGATGAGTTTTCTATGGGTAAAACTAAAATACTCATTGTGAAAAATCACTATAATGTAGAATCCTACCAAATTAATAGGATTGGTGACCAGACAATATTTACACTATTAAAAAAAAGCAAAACATTAAAATTGTACTAACATAAAGTTGCTTTAAGTCGGAATTTTGGACCAAAAGAAGTTCTCAGACCTGCTCAGTGAAATTATTACTGTGAAATTATGGCATATTTTTCTAATTGTAAGACAGTCTGTATAGCATTCCCTAGTAAAAAGGCCTTGGCACTAGAAAATGGCAACTCCGCACCTAAGGATTTGAAATATGATCTGTGTTGAAATAAACCCTTGCAAAGCAACGTTGCCAGTTTGATGGCCGTCGCCTTTTCACTAGAGATGGCTATGCTATAATTATGCATGCATGATTACCCTTTTCTCCCCTTTCAGAATTGAAGAGTCAATTTGTTGATGTGTGGAAGAGGGTAGACCGTGAACCGTAGATTCTTGGCTGGTTTTTGTGACCTAGCAAAGAAAATCAATAATTATACGAAAAATAAAAATTGATAAAAGCTGTTAAAGTCCTATGGGGGAAAAACATAAATGATTGATGGATAACAAGAATGGAAGTAAATAAAAAAGAACCAAGAACATAACGATCTTACAAACTAGTTAGGAGCCACTTGACAATCACTACTAATTTTATTGAAGGGAAAATTACTGATAGAAATTGGCATGCACCTTTTTCAACCTTGAATAAACAACTTACTAATTTGATTAAAATTAAAATTTACTTACATTTGGAAGCACTTCAATGCCTTCTTGCTTTATCGTATTGTGTTTGGCAGTGTATCTATCCAGGACATTGCGAACTAAAGCAGAAAAAAACTTTAATTTACATAAATATTGAAAATATTCAAAATATTTAGTGATAAACTCAAAGTCCCACAAAAGTTGGTACTCAAAATTTGTTAAATCATATCTTCACTCTAAGCTTTCTTAAATTTGAGTGATATGTTTGTTTTAGTTTTGGCTCAGTTCTCATGGCGTGCATAATGTCTTGCTTGGTGATTTAAAAGTTTTATGCCAAGTCAGTTACATCAATCAATTTATTCATGTTTAAGCCTTCCGGAATTGGTTAATCAATAATAAACAGGTTTACATACCTTGACGTCACAATTCCATATAAGTACAACTTTATTTACTGTTGACTATAGTTTCGATTTCTTTGAAGTCATTATCAAAACTGAGAACGTTAAAATATCATTCTTCTGAATTTCGACTTGAGTTTAAAATCACATGAACACAACTGTACAAACACTTAAACATTAAAAACAGTTCGCCGGCCGGCACCCGTCACTGAACTGGTTAGTTCCTTAGCAGCTAGCCCACTCCACTCCTCTTATCAGCTGTTCCTCCAGGACTGCTGTTGCCAACATAACTGTTGCCTAGGCTATCTAATATTGTATTAAATAACTTGTTTGAGCCATAATTCAATTTTTCATTAAGCATGTTCTGAGGATTTGTTTTAGTGGCCTTATAAATCTCGAATTCTTCCAGTGTGTCTAGCATGAAGCCCTTTTTACAAATATGGAGTATTTCTGTGTTTTCATCAAAACTATTTATTTTATGATTTGAACTTATTAAATGCTCTGCTTCATTAAATAACAAGCGTTTTGTTTCCATAGAATACAACAAAAACTTACATTACAAATTTAAACATGAATTGGAACCACATGTCCTAATTTTAACATGCAAAACATCAAATAAACTGGGACAGAAATTAAATAAAATCAAACCTAACAAACAATCTAAAGATACAGCTACGGGTACTTATAAAATTACATGTTCTGATTGCCCAAGCTATTACATAGGCCAAACTGGCAGGTCATTCAAGAAGCGCTTCTCAGAACATTTACCCAAACCCAAACTCATCGAACAAAAGTCTAAATTTGCAGAGCATTTAATAAGTTCAAATCATAAAATAGTTTTGATGAAAACACAGAAATACTCCATATTTGTTAACCCTCAAGCGGGCGCACGCGGAGTTTTCCTCCGCACGTGTTTTTTATGTTAAAATAAACAGACATAATGGGTGTCGGCGGTCGTGTCCGGCTCTGTACTTTATGCCCCTCATTCCAGGAATTTTTTAAAGCTATTTATACCCCCCACCCCCCCCTTGGTACCTCGTTATATGCAATTCAGAGATGCCATCTCAGTTTGCGGAGCGCCCTCTCCCGTTACACAGACACTGATACCTATTTTTAAAATTCATAATAGCAATGGATTTGTAATTATTATTAATTTTTGGACTTTTCCTTTTGCTTTAAAAAAAAAGAAGCGAAAGGAAAAGTCCAAAAATGTAAATAATAATTAATACATATTTCATACTAGAAAATTACTTAATATTTTTAATTGAAATATTACACCTATTAAGTTGAACAGTTAATTGAATCGACTATGAAATGTGATTCCTAATGAAGTTCGTCAACATTTAAATGCAATATTTCGTTTTAAAACAAGTAAAATGGGTTAAATTTGTGCAATCTAGTGTTGCGGAGTAAAACTCCGCATGCGCCCGCTCGCGTTTTACCGGTGAAGCGCCCGCTCAAGGGTTAAAAGGGCTTCATGCTAGACACACTGGAAGAATTCGAGATTTATAAGGCCACTAAAACAAACCCTCAGAACATGCTTAAAGAAAAATTGAATTATGGCTCAAACAAGTTATTTAATACAATATTATAGCTCTGGACAGCCTTACTGGCGGGTGGCGAAAATTGTAATCTCCCAAAATGTCTGCTAAATAAACACATGTTTTGGTAGAACTGTCAAAACTTTGTTTACATTTCACCTCATTTACACTAGAAAAGAATGCCCTGTAATATTTCACCGAGAGATTTCTTACGCAATTAAAATTTCTGGAAAATATTTGAGGAATGCATCAGCTGGTCTTTTAGTTTGGCAACCTTTCATCTAAAATGATTTTTTTTACATTTAAGAATGTGTTTCCACACTTTTGTCGTCGTACTTCATGAATTGTGTTGAGCTTGCAAGCATTTAACATTTGTTCACTTGCGGTTGCAACAAAATATTTTCTTGTGCAAAGTACCTCAGCATAAACAAATGACCATGTGATTTATTACCAAAACACTGCAGATAATAAACACTAATTACGACAACAGTGCACTCACTCACCCGCCAGTAAGGCTGTCCAGAGCTATAGACAGCTTAGGCAGCAGTTATGTTGGCAACAGCAGTCCTGGAGGAACAGCTGATGAGAGGAGTGGAGTGGGCTAGCTGCTAAGGAACTAACCAGTTGCAGTGACGGGTGCCGGCCGGTGAACTGTTTTTAATGTTTAAGTGTTTGTACAGTTGTGTTCATGTGATTTTAAACTCAAGACGAAATTCAGAAGAATGATATTTTAACGTTCTTAGTTTTGATAATGACTTCAAAGAAGTCGAAACTATAGTCAACAGTAAATAAAGTTGTACTTATATGGAATTGTGACGTCAAGGTATGTAAACCTGTTTAATATTTACACCAATCAAATCATTATCCAGCATGGGACTCGGTCCCAGTGACAGGGTATTGAGACTCGAACCCAAGGTAGCCAGATAAGAGGGTGTCTATTGAAACTTGAACTTCAGGAAGCCAGGTAAGAGGGTGTCTATTGAAACTTAAACTTGAGGAAGCCAGGTAAGAGGGTGTCTATTGAAACTTGAACTTGAGAAAGCCAGGTAAGAGGGTGTCTATTGAAACTTGAACTTGAGGAAGCCAGGTAAGAGGGGGTGTCTATTGAAACTTGAACTTGAGGAAGCCAGGTAAGAGGGTGTCTATTGAAACTTGAACTTGAGGAAGCCAGATAAGAGGGTGTCTTCAGGACTTAAAACTCAAGGAAGCCGGTGAAGAGAGTGTCTATTAAGACTAAGACATGGAGTCAGGTAAGAGGGTGTCTATTAAGACTCGAAATCCGAGATGGCTATGTAAGAGAGCGTCTATGGGTCCAAGTGTATTTCTTGAATTAACTTCCAGTAAACCAAAGAATAATTTCCAGGTTGAAACCATGACCATCACTTAGTAATTAATAAAATAATTCTAGGTCAAACATTTTAGACTAGTCAGGAATATTACTTACTTTTTTACACCCACCTGCCATATGACTTGAAGAGTTTTTCTTGCGGACCAAAACGGCATCCACCCGCGCACAGAATTGCTGGTCGGACGATGCACCACAGAAGTCGAGCACATTGTTGAGGTTGGCTTGTTCCCGTTTATAGCGGACAAACTGCTCTATCCTCTCGTTGATCTGGACAATGTCAATGCAAAACACATCGACTTTACACCTACAACTACCTGATAAGTTCCACGTTCCAGATTTTTATCAATAAATAGGATTGGAGGTTGATATACAGGGTGTCTCAAACGGATTGCGGACAAACTGGTAGTCCTACAAGGATAAAACAAAATCATTCCCCACTAAATCGACCCCAAGGAACAACGTAAAAATATCACTTACTCTATGGGATGCGACAGAGAGCAGACGTCCGAACACTGGCTCCTAACATAACCTCAAAGTTTCTATATTCATATTGATATGCCTCCAAAACTGTTGTAAGAATTAAAAACCAGGTTACATACCTTATCCGTCAAACAGTTTTTGTTTTTTCAAATTGACTACTTAAGTTTCGGAATTAACATTCCATCATCGGGTCAGGTACTTGCTGTCTTCTTAAATTAATCTTCAAATTAATTTCGTCAAAATATTAAAATTCAACAAGTTACACATACATTTACACACTTTGCACATAACGATAATAAAAACTACAATTAACATGAACAATGCCGGCCGGCGATTAGACTCCGACTGAGACAGTTTAACCTATCCCCACCTGTTGACCTTGAACTCTGATTTGTCGTGTGCCTTTGGTATTGATTTTTTCGATGCAGTTAAATATTGCATTGGAGTTATATTTCAATTTCTCATTAAGAACATTGTTGGGCTCGGTTTTGAACGCTTTATAAATATGAAATTCTTCTATTGTAGTCATCATTCTTGATTTTTTGCATTTTGACAGAATATTTAAATTATGTTCTAAACTATTGACAGTATGATTTTCATTGACAAGATGTTCTGCGAATTTTGATTTTTGTTCTTTTAAAGACTGTTTTGGCAGGTGTTCGGAGAAGCGCTTTTTAAATGAACGACCTGTTTGTCCAATGTAGAACTTCGAGCAGTCAGAACAGCTTAATTTATAAACGCCTGTATTAGAATTGTTTGATTTTTGTTGTTTTGGAATGCTGAGTTGTCTTGACAGTTTATTCGATGTTTTACATGAAAGGGTGACATTTTGTTTGTTTAATGCTTTTTTCAGCGTGTGGTGTAAAGTTTGCCCATATTCTACTGATACAAATGTTTTTTCAACTGGTGCGGATGTTGGCAAATTGTTTGTCTTTTTACTTTTCTTTTTATTTATAATGTTATCAACGATTTTCGTCGAGTAACCATTGGCAATAGCAATATATTTAATAATTGAGAGTTCATTGTCGTAATCAACCTTTTCCATGGGTAGGGAAATGAGCCTATGCACCATACTATTATAGGCTGCCATCTTGTGAGCCATTGGGTGGTATGACGAGGAATGTATAGTATGATCAGATATAGTAGGCTTCCTGTAGACTGAAAACTTTAATTTCCCATCGTCTTTCTTTATTGTTAGGTCGAGATAATTAATTATGCCTTTGTTTTCAGTTTCTAAAGTAAATTTTAAGTTTGGAGTAATTTTATTCAGATGGTTGTTGAATATTTCAAGTTGTCTTATGTTACCTTTATAGAAAACTATTGTATCATCGACATATCGTTTATATAATAGTATGTTCTTTGTATGATTGTTATCAGGGGAAAGTATGTAAGAATTCTCAATGTGATTTAAGTAAACTTCTGATAAAATACTCGACAGTGGGGACCCCATAGTTAGGCCGTGTTGTTGGATGAAATACTTGTTATTGAAGTTGAAATAGTTCTGCTTCAAAACAATCTGTAGTAGGCTTGTTTTGAAGCAGAACTATTTCAACTTCAATAACAAGTATTTCATCCAACAACACGGCCTAACTATGGGGTCCCCACTGTCGAGTATTTTATCAGAAGTTTACTTAAATCACATTGAGAATTCTTACATACTTTCCCCTGATAACAATCATACAAAGAACATACTATTATATAAACGATATGTCGATGATACAATAGTTTTCTATAAAGGTAACATAAGACAACTTGAAATATTCAACAACCATCTGAATAAAATTACTCCAAACTTAAAATTTACTTTAGAAACTGAAAACAAAGGCATAATTAATTATCTCGACCTAACAATAAAGAAAGACGATGGGAAATTAAAGTTTTCAGTCTACAGGAAGCCTACTATATCTGATCATACTATACATTCCTCGTCATACCACCCAATGGCTCACAAGATGGCAGCCTATAATAGTATGGTGCATAGGCTCATTTCCCTACCCATGGAAAAGGTTGATTACGACAATGAACTCTCAATTATTAAATATATTGCTATTGCCAATGGTTACTCGACGAAAATCGTTGATAACATTATAAATAAAAAGAAAAGTAAAAAGACAAACAATTTGCCAACATCCGCACCAGTTGAAAAAACATTTGTATCAGTAGAATATGGGCAAACTTTACACCACACGCTGAAAAAAGCATTAAACAAACAAAATGTCACCCTTTCATGTAAAACATCGAATAAACTGTCAAGACAACTCAGCATTCCAAAACAACAAAAATCAAACAATTCTAATACAGGCGTTTATAAATTAAGCTGTTCTGACTGCTCGAAGTTCTACATTGGTCAAACAGGTCGTTCATTTAAAAAGCGCTTCTCCGAACACCTGCCAAAACAGTCTTTAAAAGAACAAAAATCAAAATTCGCAGAACATCTTGTCAATGAAAATCATACTGTCAATAGTTTAGAACATAATTTAAATATTCTGTCAAAATGCAAAAAATCAAGAATGATGACTACAATAGAAGAATTTCATATTTATAAAGCGTTCAAAACCGAGCCCAACAATGTTCTTCATGAGAAATTGAAATATAACTCCAACGCAATATTTAACTGCATCGAAAAAATCAATACCAAAGGCACACGACAAATCAGAGTTCAAGGTCAACAGGTGGGGATAGGTTAAACTGTCTCAGTCGGAGTCTAATCGCCGGCCGGCATTGTTCATGTTAATTGTAGTTTTTATTATCGTTATGTGCAAAGTATGTAAATGTATGTGTAACTTGTTGAATTTTAATATTTTGACGAAATTAATTTGAAGATTAATTTAAGAAGACAGCAAGTACCTGACCCGATGATGGAATGACAATTCCGAAACTTAAGTAGTCAATTTGAAAAAACAAAAACTGTTTGACGGATAAGGTATGTAACCTGGTTTTTAACTCAAAGTTTCTCTTCAAGTGTTAAATGTGCAAAATTTAATTCCATTTTCTTCTGACTTCCAACATTGCCTTCATCAGTGCTCTCAATTCATTTTAAAGATAATTTGTTTGGATTTATTTTGTGCCATACTGATTGAGCTAACTTGTTGTGCAATGGCTGTTTGTGGTAAGTGTTCAAAAGCCTTTAATACAAGATCGACTGTAGCTTCAAAAATAGTTTGTAATGACTGCCAAACACCTTTCCACGGCGCTTGTGTGAATATGACCCCTGATGACATAAACTGTTACTCAGAACAAAACATGATATGGAGATGTAGTCCTTGCTCGAAGTCTAGGAGGCAGACTATGTCAATAGAATCTGCTCCTGAAAACCCAATGACTTACAATGATGTCTTCGAGTTGGTCTCCGAGCTTAGAAATGGCCTTAAATCTATTGAAACTAACCTAGGAAAGTCAATAAACTCGTGTTTTGAGGAACTGCAGGAGACTAAGGATCTCATAACCAAGCAAAGTGCTGAAGTGACTGCTCTGGTGGGCCTAGTTGATAAACTCACTACTGAAAATGCTGAGCTAAGAACCCGTGTTACCCTACTTGAAAATAGAATGGATGAATGTGAACAGTATTCCCGTAGGGAGACCATAGAAATACATGGAGTACCTATGGAGCCGAGTGAACAGATACTAGAAGTAGTCAAGCGAGTGGGTAAGGCTTTGGACGTCACTATTGAGGACACAATGATAAGTGCTTGTAACAGACTCCGAACCAAGGATGCTAATGGCAAACCACCAGGTATAATTGTCAAAATGGTTCCCGGCACACACCACATAGGCCACACATCCACGCCTGCAGCACCCATATACATCAACGAAAGCTTAAGCCAAGGACGACGTCGCTTGTTAAATGCTGCCCGGGAGAAAAAGAAGGAGAAGATGTATACCTACCTATGGATCAGGGGAGGGAAAATATTAATGCGCAAAACTGATGGTGCTCCGGTGAAGACTGTAACATGTTTTGCTGACTTAGGTAAATTGTAAGTAGTTTTTTTACCTGTTCTATATTTATTTTTGTTATGTGTTTAGGCCTAACAATTTATTTTATTTATTTATTTATTTATTTATTTTTTGTGTACTCGTGTAGTTTAGTTACCTTTTATAGACCACTTTTGCACAGTGACAAAATTAAGTAGCTTTACAGTTTTAAATCAAAATATAAGAAGTCTAAGGAAAAATTTTGATTTGTTTGTTAGTTTTTTAGAGGCTGAAAGGTTAAACCCAGACATAATTATTTTAACAGAGATATGGGTCAGTAATAGTGAAATAAATTTCTATAATATTTCAGGTTATAATGCTATAAGTAAATGTAACGAGTCTTATAGGGCAGGTGGGGTTGTGGCCTATATTAAAGATTGTTACCAATTTTCCTGTGTTAAGCAGAGAGATGATGTTAAATCAGCTGATTGTTTGCAACTTAACTGTAAGATTAATGACTATGATGACTTCATCCTGCTTGCAATTTATCGATTGCATAGCGTCTCACCTGTACAATTTATTTCAGACATGGAAGTAGTTTTTGAGGAATTGTGTGGAACAAATATTCTTTTTGTTTCAGATAGTAATATCAACATAATAGCACAAAACAATGAGTCAGATATTTTTTTAGAGTTCATGTCTAGTAAAGGTATGTTAAGTTTAGTAAATGAGCCTACTCGTATAGTAGGAAACAGTAGGACTTGTATTGATCATATTTTTGTGAGATTCCATAATAAAATCAGTCAGCTTCGCAACTTTAATACAAATATTTATCATTATAACATCACTGATCATTCTATGGTTATCTCTGATATTTGCTTGTTTCCTAAGTATGAAAAGAACGTGGATGTTGAAATATCCTTTAAGAAAGTAAATATTGACAAATTGATAGATGACCTAAAACATACTGACTGGAAAACTGTCTTTCAGCAGCCTACTGTATCAGATGCTTTTGAAAAATTTATGCAAATCTTGAAATTAACTACCGTTAAAAATGAAATGACATGTAGTATTAAAAAAGGAACAGTTAAAATTAAGCCGTGGATGACTGACAGTTTAATTTTAAGAGTTCAGAAAAGGAAGGAAATTTACAAACAAGTCATGAAGAACCCCCAACTTACTAGGTTAAGAAATTATTACATAAGTTTTAGAAACAAATTAAATAAGGATATAACATCAGTTAAAGAATCTTATTACAAACAAAAATTTCAAGATAATTTTGGGAATTTGAGGGAGCAGTGGAGTATCGTAAATGAATTAATTGGCGAGAACTCAAAAAAATGCATTATTTCTGAAATTAACGGTCAAAATGGCATTGTGAAAGAAAAAATACATATTGCAGAAGAATTCAATTTTTATTTTTTGGATGCAGTAAATAAACTTAGATTTCAAGGAACTAAGCAAAGTTCTTGTTTTTATAATGGCATCTTTGGTCAAAAAATACACTACAAATCTTCTTTCTTTCTAAGTCCCACCTCAAACGAAGAAATCTTAGCAATAATAAATTCCTTGAAAAATGGGAAAGCTCCTGGTTATGATCTTATCAACTCTAGTATATTGAAAAAAATTTCTTTGTCTGTAATTGATGCTTTGACATATTTGTTTAATTTAAGTTTATCAGTCGGTGAATTTCCGCAATGTTTGAAAAAAGCTGTTGTGATTCCTTTATTCAAACGGGGTGATAGTAAGCAAAAAAAAAACTCTTACCGTCCCATTTCACTTTTATCTGTTTTTTCCAAAATATTAGAAAAAATTGTAAAGAAACGTCTCATTGATTTCCTGAACAGAAATTCATTTTTTAGTAATAATCAGTTTGGCTTTAGGGAAGGGTTTTCAACAGAGGATGCTTTATTAACTTTTATGGAAACGACTTATAACAATGTCAATGAGGGTAAATTGTGTTCAGCTTTATTCATTGACATAACCAAAGCATTTGATACGGTCGATCATGGTATACTCTTAGAAAAATTATGTAAGGCAGGGATAAGGGGTTTGCCATATCAGTGGTTTAGTAGCTACCTGTTTGGGAGGGAACAGTGTGTTAAAATTGGGCATTGTTTCAGTACTCCTGGTCTCATAAATTGTGGTGTACCTCAGGGATCTGTTCTGGGGCCAATTCTTTTTTTAATCTATATAAATGATTTGTGTAATGGAAATTTTGATGGTCAACTGATTGCCTTTGCAGATGATACTGCTTTTATTTATAAAACTGATGATATCAAATCGCTTTATAATTCAATGTCATCTGACTTATGTAAACTTAGACTTTGGTTTGATCAGAACTCCATGATCTTGAGTGAGAAAACAAAATTTATGATTTTTAGTTTGAGAGACAGCGTTTCATTTGACTTGCCTTTAAAATATCATGACTCAAAATGTGCTCAAGATAATTTAGGAATTTGTTCATGTTTATCGATAGAGAAAGTAAGCTGTATGAAGTATTTAGGTTTATTGATTGATGATAACTTATCTTGGAAAAGCCATATGATAAAATTAAGAAGAGAGCTGCTTGTTAGTCTAAGAAAGTTTTACATGTTGCGCCATCTCTGTCCACAGAAGTTATTGTGTTGCTTTTATCATGCTCTGGTAGGGTCTAGGTTAAGTTATGGATTAACATGCTGGGGTGGAGCTTATGCTTCCATTCTCTATCCATTAGTTACATTGCAAAAGCGTATCGTACGTATAGTAGGAAATAGAGATATATTAGATCATGCCTGGCCTATTTTTGTTAGTTTAAAAATTCTTCCTTTGCGTAACCTGTATGTTTTTAAAGTTTTAAAAATGTTTTATGTTAGAAGTTCATCTTATTCAGTGAAACGCACGAATGTTTATAATTTAAGAAACAGGTTTGAGGTACAAATCCCAAGATCCAACTTAACCTTGTATCAAAATTTTTATAGCTGTACCGCACCAAGATTGTTTAATATTTTTATAAAAAATATAAATAATTTTATATCTCTTAAAGACTTTTTACGAAAATTAAAAATGTGGTTATTTTTACAGGAAAATATTAATGAACTCTTCAAAATAGTAAAATAGATGTTCTTATAATGTTCGGTTATGCATATTTTTTTTAATTTATTTTCTTTCTTTTGTTGGTTTATAATTTATAGTTTAGCGACCTACACTGTTAAAATGTTGGATTTATGTATTTTGTATGTTCAATTTTTTATTTGGATTTTTAAATTTATTTCATATAGATATATTTGCACATTAAAAGTATGAAAAATGTATAATTTTAACTTTAATTGTATTCTGTATTCTGTCATATCCTGTCAATTCTGTGTAACAATCTAGTGATGGAGATCCCAACACGGGTAAACCTAGGGGATCCCTACTTATTTCGCCATAACGTATTTATGTATTTTTTTTTGTATAGTTTTTGTAAATAAATGTATGTAAATGTAAATGACTGTATATGTATATTTTGGTGAAATAAATGATATTTATTATTATTATTTTTTAAGCTTTTTAAAATACACGGTGTTCCAAAAACTGGGGGTCACGGGTTCGAATCTCGGAATTTTCAAATGTAAACATATGTCATGTTATGCATCATTTTAAAGCTCTAAACAAGACAAACAGTTTGGTGAAAATAGAATCGATTTATCTTTATTCTTTTAAAAATGGCAACCATTTTCATAAAAATTGTTGTTATTACGGTACACACTGTATCTCGAGAACCATAAAACAAATTTTTGTTCTGTTTAAAAATTATTAATCCTCGTAAACTCAGCTTTAATTTGATATGCAACATGCCAACATTTAAAAAATAAAAGTTTTTGACAGTAAATTATATTTTGTTTAAATGTTGGTAGCCCTGAAAATCAACAAAATTAAATGGCAGTATATGACCCCCGGATTTCGGAACACCCTATATTTTAAAAAGCTTAAAAATATTTTTACGTTGTTCCTTGGGGTCGATTTAGTGGAGAATTATTTTTTTCATCCTTGTATGACAACCAGTTTGTCCGCAATCTGTTTGAGACACCTTAGGTGAGACACCCTGTATAAAACAAACATTAAATTATTAGGTAAAACATTATAAGACCCCATTAACTTTTTTTAGAAAAGGTTCAAATTTTTAAATTTTATTTGGGTTTTATGGTATTGGCTACTGAAAGAATGGTTTTTTGAATGTTGTCAGTAATGATTTTAAATTTTCCAATAGCCTACATTAAAACATTATACCAAGTTTGAAGGAGAAACATTCCATCAACGCTAGATTGCTGGATCTCTTTAAAGGTTTCACAATTTTATCATTAATATTTTATTATTTTATGGTTTTGAAACTTTATTTCATCACACTGTATTCTTTTCTGGAAATCCTTCTCCTGCCTGCTGCTACTAAAACCATCTTTGTAAGGAATAAAACACTATCCTCTTTCGATTAATATTATTTACAAGCTTTCACAATGCGTATCTGTTCACTCCCCTCTATCTCCCGATCCTGCATTGTTAACATTTGATCAGCTGATGATCAAGTTACTTCTTAAATGCAAATTATAAAATCAGCGCGCATCAATAACATAATACCCCTGCGTACTCAGCGAATTTCCAATCAAAAACAATAATTAATCAATGATTACAAAAAACATAAAAAAGTGATATAAATGTATTTATATATTAAAATAAAATGCCGTCGTTTGTTTTGCATAGTCTCCATCAAAAATACAGATAGGCCTATATAAGCTTAATTAAAAATATATATTTCTTTTAAATGAATAGGCTGGAATGTTATTTTTATTTTTTGGTAAAAATACAAAATACTATTAAAAATACATTTGATAAACTCGTGAAATATCCGCAGCTTTTGTTGGGCAACATACTGCTGCCCTGATACTAAAGAAGATGGCAAAAAAAATGCGAAGTAGAACCAATGGACTTAGAGCAACGATTCATGATACCAAATTGTTTGTTTTTTAAAGCTGAGTCCAATGGTGAAAACAATAGTTTGATTACTTTATTTTTTTCAATTTGAAAAAGCCAAAAACCCATTTTTGGAGGGTAAAAGCAGCCTTTACTCCACTTTGGATATGATCTGGCCGGTTTACGAACTCGTCCATGAGAACCTAGTTTTACATGTGTTTACTAAATGTTGTTACGATCGGACGATTTTTACAAGAGTTATCGTGCTATCAGACACTTAAAAATGAAAATTCCAATCCCCAATACAAGCCCATGTTAAATTTTGAAACAAATCATGACTTTTGCTGGTAAAAATGCATTCCAGCGATAAAGTCACTTGATATTCAGAAAGTAGACATAAAAAGCGATAGCTGATATAAAAATTAATATGATTGCTGAGGTTACCCAGAACAGATATGTTTTGTCCATTCTGTTAAAACGACGGTAATAGCTTATTTCTAAGGAAATTCACTAATATCTTGGAGACCAATGAATTTAGAGCAATGATTCAAGCAACCAAATTCTTTGTTTCGTTGAACTGAATCGAATGGTGAAAACAAAAATTTGATAATTTTAATTTTTCAATTTGAAATACTGAAAAAAACAATATTTAGGGGCAAAAATGAGCCTTCCAGAGGTATTTTCGCTAGTAACTCATTTTCGCTAGTTACCCAGAACAGATATTTTTTGTCCATTCCGTTAAAACGACGGTAATAGCTTATTTCTAAGGAAATTCGCTAAAACAAAAAATCTGAGCTTGCTATGAATGATCTTATACCAATACAGTAGAGTCCCGCAAACCCGGACTTCGATAACCCGGAATTCTGGATAACTCGGAAAGCCTGCCAGAGCAATAAAGTGCACTGAGATTCAGTGCCAGAGCACGGTTTGACACATATAAAACAGTTTTGGTTTTTCTCTAAGTTTTTTTGTAACTGATAATGTAGTTTTTGTATTTTTTACTATGCAATAGATAAATGATTTCTTATAGAAATAATAGAAACTAGTCTTATTTTTCCTTATTTTTACTCATTTCCCGATAACTCGGAAATTTCACAAACCCGGACACCGTTCGGTCCACATTAGTCCGGGTTTGTGGGACTCTACTGTAAAAGCCAATCTCTCATGACAATAAATAAAACTAAAAAAAAACAAGATAATTACCTCTTTCATTGAAGCATTGACTTGAATCAAGTTTGAAGGTATATCTTCATCCATAAGGCTATAACCATCTTGGCCATCATCAGTTGCTCTTGATTTTTCTGGAAATAAAGTAAACTTTTCAGGTCAAGGTTAATATGTTTTCCAGCCGCTACCAGTACAGTAGAGCGCCGATTAACCGAACTAATGGGGACAAGGGGTGTTCGGATAACTAAATATTCGGATAATCAAACAAGAAAAGACAAAATTTTAAAATTATATATGTAACGTAATTCATAGTAATAAAAAGGCTAAAAAATTACCAAACAAAAATCATTCACGTAATTTTATTTTGAAATCAATCAGAATACATGGATACAAATTTTTAAAGAACAATTTATGATACATAGATACAGTACACTGTATACTTTTTATTTAGAGAAAAAGTCCAAAATTTGTTTTGGCTTTAGCCCTGACACTTTTTTTTGCTGCTAAATCGCCAAGTCACGTAGGCCGTAGGCGTCAGACGTATTCGAGTGCTGCCTACAGTGAACGGCGCAGGCGCGGCAGGAGTTTCGGTTGGCGCGCGAATTTGATATGCTTCAGATTCGTGCTCAAAATATGAATTATTTTAGCGTTCGGTTAACTGACGGTTCGGATGACCGACGTTCGGATAATCAGCGCTCTACTGTAATGAGTCAAGAGACCATAACTTGTTTCTTATTGGATGAATCATTTGGTTTGTTGTTTTTCTTATTTTAGAAGTTGAAGATCCCACAAAATATTACATCACTGGCTAGTGAATTTTTGTATTGTCACAATCTTGTTAATTACTGGATGAATTATTTGGTTTGTTGTTGTTTTTTCTTGTTTTAACAGTTGATTGATTGTCGTCTGTAGTGACACTTGGATTTAGAATTTCTTTTAATTTTGTGTGTTGCCATCTGCATTTGTGGGGTGGGCCTGTCACATGTGAATGATAGGTTTGTAAATTACCCTTTTTCTCTTGCTTCATACTTCTTAGTTTAATTAATTGTGCTCTAATTTTTCCACCCGTACCCTCACTCGCCCACTTAATTCGGTCTTCCCAATCATAGTGTAATATATATTACAGAAACCAAAGCTACATCATAAGAGGAAACAGGTTTTTGAGCTACTATTAACCTATTAATCTTGTATTCCCAATTATAGTGTTATATATTACAGAAACCAAAGCTACATCATAACATAAAACAGGTTTTGGAGCTATAATTAACCTAGTAATCTTGCATCTTAGCATACTCTTTCTTTGCGTTATATTTCAAATTATCAAATATTTACAACTCCTACGCTTAATATACCAATAAATATAAATATGGGAAAACCAAAAATGTAGAGTATTCTTGTAAAAATACACACCTGTAAGTTCTAACTACAAAAAACCAATTGGGACAGGTAATATCCTAATGATTTATAGCTATTTCACTTTGATCATCAGTCCATAAACATCTACAACCATGAAACAATCTACTCCCCGCAAATTGGACTACACGGACCTGGGGCCAGGTGGACCGAGCACACAGCCAGCGCCTCCACCACGAACCCCACGGTCTCCGCCGGCACACTCGGGTCCGGGCTGGTCACGCAGATCATCAGCTCGCCGTCATTGCTGCAACAGAACCTGTGTGATACACACTGGACTACACGGACCTGGGGCCAGGTGGACCGAGCACACAGCCAGCGCCTCCACCACGAACCCCACGGTCTCCGCCGGCACACTCGGGTCCGGGCTGGTCACGCAGATCATCAGCTCGCCGTCATTGCTGCAACAGAACGTGTGTGATACACATCGGACTACACGGACCTGGGGCCAGGTGGACCGAGCACACAGCCAGCGCCTCCACCACGAACCCCACGGTCTCCGCCGGCACACTCGGGTCCGGGCTGGTCACGCAGATCATCAGCTCGCCGTCATTGCTGCAACAGAACCTGTGTGATACACACGGGACTACACGGACCTGGGGCCAGGTGGACCGAGCACACAGCCAGCGCCTCCACCACGAACCCCACGGTCTCCGTCGGCACACTCGGGTCCGGGCTGGTCACGCAGATCATCAGCTCGCCATCATTGCTGCAACAGAACCTGTGTGATACACATCGGACTACACGGACCTGGGGCCAGGTGGACCGAGCACACAGCCAGCGCCTCCACCACGAACCCCACGGTCTCCGCCGGCACACTCGGGTCCGGGCTGGTCACGTAGATCATCAGCTCGCCGTCATTGCTGCAACAGAACCTGTGTGATACACATCGGACTACACGGACCTGGGGCCAGGTGGACCGAGCACACAGCCAGCGCCTCCACCACGAACCCCACGGTCTCCGCCGGCACACTCGGGTCCGGGCTGGTCACGCAGATCATCAGCTCGCCGTCATTGCTGCAACAGAACCTGTGTGATACACATCGGACTACACAGACCTGGGGCCAGGTGGACCGAGCACACAGCCAGCGCCTCCAGCACGAACCCCACGGTCTCCGCCGGCACACTCGGGTCCGGGCTGGTCACGCAGATCATCAGCTCGCCGTCATTGCTGCAACAGAACCTGTGTGATACACACTGGACTACACGGACCTGGGGCCAGGTGGACCGAGCACACAGCCAGCGCCTCCAGCACGAACCCCACGGTCTCCGCCGGCACACTCGGGTCCGGGCTGGTCACGCAGATCATCAGCTCGCCGTCATTGCTGCAACAGAACCTGTGTGATACACATCGGACTACACGGACCTGGGGCCAGGTGGACCGAGCACACAGCCAGCGCCTCCAGCACGAACCCCACGGTCTCCGCCGGCACACTCGGGTCCGGGCTGGTCACGCAGATCATCAGCTCGCCGTCATTGCTGCAACAGAACCTGTGTGATACACATCGGACTACACGGACCTGGGGCCAGGTGGACCGAGCACACAGCCAGCGCCTCCACCACGAACCCCACGGTCTCCGCCGGCACACTCGGGTCCGGGCTGGTCACGCAGATCATCAGCTCGCCGTCATTGCTGCAACAGAACGTGTGTGATACACATCGGACTACACGGACCTGGGGCCAGGTGGACCGAGCACACAGCCAGCGCCTCCACCACGAACCCCACGGTCTCCGCCGGCACACTCGGGTCCGGGCTGGTCACGCAGATCATCAGCTCGCCGTCATTGCTGCAACAGAACCTGTGTGATACACATCGGACTACACGGACCTGGGGCCAGGTGGACCGAGCACACAGCCAGCGCCTCCAGCACGAACCCCACGGTCTCCGCCGGCACACTCGGGTCCGGGCTGGTCACGCAGATCATCAGCTCGCCGTCATTGCTGCAACAGAACGTGTGTGATACACATCGGACTACACGGACTTGGGGCCAGGTGGACCGAGCACACAGCCAGCGCCTCCACCACGAACCCCACGGTCTCCGCCGGCACACTCGGGTCCGGGCTGGTCACACAGATCATCAGCTCGCCATCATTGCTGCAACAGAACGTGTGTGATACAGGCTGTTCGAAAAATGTGGGGCAATAATTTACGTAGTGATTTCTTGGACCAAAATAAGCAAAACAGTTTATACATATGTTTTATCTTGTTTAGTTTCGCGTCTGGCTGCCTGTATGTGTTTTTTACGAAATAATTCGTAACTCCTCAACAGTTTGTGTTACAGCGTTGAGATTGTGCAGAAATGTTTTTGTTATTAGTCTCTATCTTTGTACAAAATATTAGTAAAAAACTTCAACCATTTAAAAGAGTTCAAAGATCATCAATAAAAAAATGACATTGACATTGAAATGGTCAACAAAATGGTCAAATGGTATCTTCAATGATATTTAATCTCAACGATGTCATTCAAACTTTTATGGAGTTATGAACTATTTTGTAAAAAACACATACAGACAGACAGACCTAAACTAAACGAGGTACTTTGGTATTATACGGAGGCCCCTATTTTTAGAGAGATTTTTAAAACTGGATACCAAAAATAACTACATAATTGGAAAGCATATACTTTAGTTTACTTACTGTCCAAATTTGACTTAATTATATTGAGCGGTCGCCGCTATCGGCCACACCCGATTGCCACCCTCATTCAGTGCGCTGCGACGGTTATGTTAGGTTACGTTATCTTAAATATGTTAGTAAAACTTTCCTCGTTTCATTACAAATCAAACGCTACTGGATGAGTCATACTTTCGCCCGCCAAATGCTGTAGGCAAGTGATGCACACACTCCCGTCAACGAGCTGACCTCGGCCTTCTTGGAGGGGATTAGGCAGGCGAAAGTATAACTCATCTGGTACCGTTCGATTTGTAACAAAACGAGGAAAGTCACATTAACATATTTATGATAACCAAAGCTAACATGACCGCTGCAGCACGCTGTATAAGGGTAGCCTCCGAATAATACCAAAGTACTCTAAACGAGACAAGACCGTTTAGACAAAAAGTATACAAACTTTTTTTCTTATATTGACCCAAGGAATCACTGCGTGAATATCACTGCCCCACATTTATTTTTCGATCACCCTGTATACTACAGATCATCACCTCGCTGTCATTGCTGAAACAAAAGTGTGTGTTATTTACTTCAAATCATCCCTCATTGTCTTTGCTGCAAAAGAATGCATTTGTTGTTCACTACAAGTTTATATTGTGAAATTCCTCTAACTTCAATTATGTAGAGCTGAGAAAAAGTAAAATATAAACTAAAAACCTCATAAGGGAAATATCAGGGGTTAAGAAACAGTAAATAGCTTCTGTGTCTCAGCCAAGAGGCTTTTTTCCATCTGAGATCGAGAGAGAATAGTTTGAATTCTGTCTTATTTTTTGAAAAAAATTGAAAAAAATAAATTGCATTACTATGTAGGCCCTATATTATTCTTCATTTAAAGCCCAATGACAACTCAGGGTCTGCTGTCCAGGGTTTACTAAATTTATGTTACGATTTGCTGATTTCTTGATCTTACGATCTTTAGAAATTGATGTGAGACATCACTGATCCAAAAAATAAATTATTTCATCAACAAAAATAATTTAAACATATTGTATCAAAATAGAAAAATAGAATGAACTCTTAAATTAAAATATATTAATCATTGCTAAAAATTTCCTAACCAGTAAATGTTTCATAACCTATGATTATTTTTATAGCCACAAGTGCAACAATCAACTGAGTTAAATCATGAGATAAGATACTACACTACTCTCTGGTGGTGAGTTCATTTTTACAAATATTTTATTTGACCTTCTATTTCTAAAATATATTAATGTAACCTGTATTGATATTTTAACATAAAATTACAAATTGTTGTACTATAACTCAAATTACAACCATAAAATGCCCAATTAGACTGGTTCCTCTTTTCTGACATATCTTCTCAATAATCTTGCCATGCCAGTTTATAGATAATAAATATCCTTCATTGAAGATGTTTTTTAACAAGCAACTTTATTAAATTTATATGTAAAATAAATAGAATTACCTCATAGTTATAAATTAATTTAAATTTATCACTCCGTTCAGCTCAGGTTCTATACTACCATAATCTATCAACACATTCGCTGGGGAGGGGAAAAAGTTAAACTTTCAGCCATGCTGAAATTTTTTTTAAATCATTTACCTATGATGTTGTTTAGTCGCAAAACGGTGTAAAAAAAAATCCCCTCAGCCTATGACGTCATCTGTGACGTAATAAGTTTGAGGCCCGAGATCGGGACATCAGCACCCGAGAACAATGCGACGTGATTTTTGGCGCATTTTGTCACTATTGTCACTTTCACAACTCATTCTATTGTTGTGAAAGTGCCGTACTAGCGTGAAAACGCGTAACTAGCACCACGGTGTACTCCCCGGCTCTAGTTTCATCGCTGTTAGGGATTTTGTTAGGTGGACGGTAATCAAGGTCACTGACAATCGAATTCGATCATCTAGTAATTCCAGTACGTCATAATTTTATGTATTTTTCAATGAACCTGACATATTATAATAAAAACAATCACAGAAAAATACAATTCAATACTCCACATCAATAACAACACTGGAAATCCACCTCAAAATACGCCGAAAACACAAGAAAGAAATTGAAATCCCACTAAAACAAGGCGCACCCGGACAGCGAAACTGACGGTGCAACAGGTAGGCGGGGTTACTTTAGAGGGGGCACAGCCAACAGCATCGCTCCAAGTTGTTCACTAGCCGCCACGCAGCTGCTTTTGTGTCGGCCGACCTCGTGTTCGAGATCGAGACACACTTAGGCTGGCTGCCTAAAAGCCCAAGTTAATAGTTCTAATTTTGTTTTTAATTTCTGGATCCCCTTCGGTTGGGAGGTTATTCTATATCAAGTTACCACAATAATTGGGGCCCACTCTCCAGGGGAAGGGGGCCCAGGATGTTTGTAGGCTGATTTAGCTTTTCGGCCTTGCAAACATTGGTTTATCTAAATATGAAATAAAATAAACGTATGGTAACTTACACAGCAATAATTCCAACATTATGCACAGTCCATACTTCTCTGATTTTTTTACATATATGATGACAGACAGCTGTGATATTGGTATTACTTCCCGATGTTTCCTGAAACATATACAAAACTGTTAAAGACTAAATAATGAACTAAAATTTAAAAACCAATGATTGTATTTTTGGCACATTTTAGCTGTGAGAAACATTAACCTTGACCCTTTGAAGGCCAAAAAGCTCCACTGAGATACGACCCGGACCTCCGGACCTTATGACAAGTCGGGAGCTAGCACCGCCTCCACGCGATTCCCTCGCAGTCATCAGAAGAGGGAACTGAATTTTATTGATCTTTCACCATCCAGTCAATTTCAATAATATGTTGGCAGCGCTGTCGAGGTCCCTGTTGGTCCGCCCAGACAAGACTCACCGGGCAGCGAACACAATGCGGTTAGGGTTAGATTTTAACGGTAGAACCATCAAAACAAGGATAGCACATTTTCATAGTCATACTCGCTCAGATATGGTAAAAGTAAAATTTTTTACCATAATAGGGTCGAGAACAGCTTGTCAACAAGGCTAATATATTAACCCTCGGCCACAAAAGGGTTAAGCAGTTGGTGTGAAGTGAATGTCATGAGAGCACCAAAGATGATGCAAGGAGTCATACTAGCCTAACGAGCTAACATTAGCTTAACAGCTGTCAATTTAAATTCTGATTATTGGCTGTTAACGGGAACGTTTCAAAATGCTTGGGTGCAGACTGTCCACGGTATGTTAGGTTAGACTCAGTTAGTTTAGTCCACAGCCAAGGTTTAGACCATGTTTTTAAACGTATAAGTTATTTGAAAACAAAATAAATTGTTTGTTCAAATTTTAATTGGCAATGTTTAAATTAGAAAATTGACATTATTCTATGTATCATTCTATGAATTGTACATGAATAAAGATGATTTAATCTGAATTTATTTTTCAATCTACTTCAGTGGAGTAAGTACGGTAACCCAAAATTGAATACACACCAAGTGTTAACAATAAGTTACCTACCAAACTATATGAGGGTTACAAAACAGTGGATTCTTTTTGGATTTTGAGCGCAATTCCACATATTGTATCCGTATTTAAGGTTTTTTTTTATTAAAGGCATCACATGAGACGCTAAAAGAGATACTAATAAGGCAAGGCGTACGATGAGACGCAGTCGACTCAGCGTACACAAGCCACGTTTAGCAGCGCAAGACATGCAGCACACATTTTGTTTACCAGTGCATGTTGAGATATGGTTCACGGCACATGTAGCAAAATTTTACAAAAATGGCCACAATTTGGAATCGGAATGAGATAATTTAGTTCTGTTTCCACCGAAATTTTCCTTTCAATAAGACCTATAAGATACACAATTTGACACCTATTTACATAATAAAATTATGAGATTCAAACCTGTGACCTTCAAATGTTAGAACAACCAGAATATAGGCCTAGTCAAATTGCCATGAAAATTTGTTCTTCTTCATTCGCAAATTAGAGGGGAATAATTTTGTTCGGCATTTCTAGGTTAAACTGTTTTCCCGCTTAACGAAGTGGACGGTTGGTCTGCCTCACCCTGTAGGTAGTCTGACGACATCTTGGTATGTGGAAGTGTGGCGTCAAATCTGTGTCTAATGTGACATGCTGGCCCACATGTGCCAGTCACATACACTCTTACGCCTCATCTTTGTGGAGCCGTGAGGAAACATGGCAGCACAGTTTTCTGCTATGTGTTGCGTGCCCTGCATCGTTTGCGTCTCTAGCTTATGCCTTGCCTAAACACAGTTCAAAATATTCAAATCTATGAGGGTATAAAGAGAATTTTATCCATGACCTTTTGAACCAGTTCAGATAAAGATATTAACACTTATAACGAAACCCCCGGTCTTATATACCTCAGGGAAATTTCACTTGTTAATATTGGCAAAACTGCTGAAGCAGTGGTGCTACCCCTCTCAATACCTTCCTCCCTCCCCTTCCCCTTGACCTTCGCACAGTTTTTTTTCCAGTTTGAGTGGTTCTTTTATAGTCAACTTCCCGATTTTTTATTGCCGGTGCCGGTCTCAAGACCGCGGGTTTCAGTTCTCGTTAGTCTGTTTTCCATTGCGGGAGTCTCACAGACTGAGGGTTTCGGTTACTGACTATTTATTTGCCGTCCATTATTTCATATGGAAGTCTCAAAGACCGAGGGTTTTGGTTAACGTTTCACAGTGAGGGTTTCGGTATAGGTAATGTGACCAGACGTCCCGTTTTGAACGGGACAGTCCCGTTTTTTAGCGACATGTCCCGCTGTCCCGACGAACTCCCTCGGGACGCCCATTTGTCCTGTTTTGGCATTATTGGTTAGAAAAATACTTTAAAAAGACTTTTTAATATAACAAACTCTTAAATTAACTTTTTCGGTTCTTTTGTACTTTCCTAGGAACTGAAAATTAATGGTTAAGATGAATGGCTAGATGGTTAATGAATTAGAGACTAGCACATATTCTCAATCTGGAAGTGTCTAGAAATCCACCAAAATGCTCCTAATTTTTAAACAATTTTCCGGGGGAGGACCCCCGAACCCCCCTCTATAGGGGATACACTCCCCCCCCCCTGGAGGTCGGCGACCCGTTTTGGCTGCTCCAAAATCTGGTCACCTTAGGTATAGGTGGCAACTAAGATCATTGCTAGAGAAACACCTAATTTATGATATGGATATACAGTACACTCTCGATTATCCGAGCCCCGGTTATCCGAGACTCTGGGTTATCCGAGGCAGATCTAAGCTTAAATTTTATTTTTTTTCTTCCTAAACATCTTATTAATGCGTTTGTAAAACAAGTATCTTCAATGCAAAAAAGTTGCAATCAATAGCAACTCAAAAGGACTTTCATTGTCGTATTTATTGGTAAATAATATAAAACATTTTTAAGTGTTCTTATTAGAGCCCAAGTTAACTCCGTATTATCCCAGGTTTGTGTTATCCGAGGTAGCCTTGGTCCCGAAGACCTCGGATAATCGGGAGTGAACTATAAATATAAATTTGGTTACATGATATTCCCAGATTTCAGCAAGATGTTGAAATGTACGATGATTGTCAAAATAAAGTTCTAAAACTCTTACCCTGGCAAAATTAAAGTTGCCAAGTTTTCCACTGTAAAAAGAAAAAGAATTGTTGGTGTCCTGTAACAAGAATCTTACAAGTTCTAGCATTGTCATTGATGCTGACAAATTGACATAATCCATATTGTAAGAAATTGATTGGAACCATATAATATTATGTAAAAGATAAATTAATTATCACGATCTCTCCACTAATTCACCCACACCACAGTACACAATAAAATCATAGAAAGACAACTTAAGTTCAGTTTCAGGTTACATTGATTTTTAATAAGGTTATGAGGTTATGTTTATATTTTAGTTATTCAGTGTGACCAACATATTAAACCGGAAAATGACAAATTAGATACGTCATACAGATTATATGGCAATTTCAAAAGCTCATTTCATGGAGGGTTTAAGCTTAGGTAATAGACAAATTCATATTTAAATTTTATTTTTTAAGTATATCTATTTATATTTTCTATGCACGGTTTTTATCTCATACCTAACGTGATTAACTTATGTAAATTATGTACCGGTAGCCCACCTTCCCCCTGAAGTGTGAGGAAGGTTTTGGCAGCGTTTTGCACCGTGTAGGGTGGAGGGGCAATACGCAACGCTTTGTAACTATTTAAATCTCAACAAATAATTCCAAAAATATGTTTAATTTCCCTAAAATGCAAGGTTTTTATAAAAAGAATAATGTTAGTATATCATTTACCTCAATAAGTAAGCAAACGGGGAACGAAATCTGAACAATATCCCTACTACAAATTAATTAAAATAGGCACAAGGTAGTGATGACATAGCGTTACATCACTACCTAACGCCATGAACTATTGGGGAGCGGGTTAGTGTCACCATCAAAAGTCCGTTACAGCGGGAGAAGGAGGGCTGGAGAGGCCAATTTTAGCGTTACATAATTTAGGGACGGCCCCTTGTAACATTTAACTTTCGTTCAATTAATTGCTTTTCAGTCTGTTTAACCCAGCGAGGACAGAATAGAAATAGAGGGCTACACGTATTCAACCAACATTACGGACATTGTAGCCATGTTCCCCCACTCCTTATGCGGACAACTCGCGCTAAATGACTAAAACAGCGTTAGAAACCTTTTTCAAATACACGATGATTAGAAGCACTTAGAGTGGTCCTAAAATTACCAAACTTGGAACATATAATGTTCATTAGTGCTACTCACAAATAATAAGGTTCAAAATTTAGTATATATTATATTTTAATTTTATTAATCAAAAATACCTAAAGAAATGATTAAATTTATTGTGAAAACATGAAAAAGTTAGTCTGCGTGGAAAATTTTTATTTTTTGGTCAGGAAAGTTTCGTCTGCAGCAAAGTTTGAGAGGATGAGTTGAACCTTGACATATATGTTTTGGGAAATTCTACCATCATTGGTAATGGAGAAAATTTAGGTTGAAGAGGATATAAAATCTGTCCTGCACGCGGCTCGGGAGCTAGGCGCTGCCACTGCGTCCACGTTGCGTAGCTCACTGCTGGCACATGAGTGGATAAATGAAACTTAACGTTTTCACTATATGGTTTTTATTCTTACTTTTTTCTCCTCTGGTAACAATAATAATAGTAATGAATAATTTAGGGTACAAGAAAATAAGCAGGCTTTTGTTTTAAGTTTTAATTCTGACAAGTAAATAGCCTTAATTACACATCTAACACGTATTTATCTGCCTACTGACCTAAAAAGGTAACAACTTTAGTCAGGTGGTTCCTAACACGATTGGTGTGAAGCAGGGGTGCCCACAGGGGGGGGTCATGACGCAAACTGCGTCATTGAAATTTCTGGGGGGGATGAAAAATAGTACTTTTCCGCCAGCCTGGGGGGGCATCATAAAACAATTAAAAAACGTGAAATTGAGAAATTCAATTTCAGTATTAAATTAAAACCCATATTTCTAGAACTTTGGATGTATGCGTATAAACGTAGTGTGGGCTCTGGGTAGTGGGCAGTGACAATGTAAGTTTGGCAACGTTGAGCTTGTGGTTGCTATGGTAACGAGACTCGCGCGGTGGCGCGATGTACTCGTAGTTCGGAGAATTTCGGCGCATGCGTTCACTCCCACCCCTTCGATCTTGTGTCAGTTGCAGTTGTCACTGTCTGTCAGTGGTTACTGGTTAGTTTTTGCTATCCGATACACCTGACACCTGCGTATTTTGTGACTTTCGAGTATCTTATATGTTTTAAAATATTTAGTTTGTGGTTTAGGTCTACAGTATTTCATTGTAAGATGTAATCACGTGAAGTGCATCGGGCTTTATCACAACACATTTGTATTTTGCTTATAGTTTAAATATTTAAAATGCCTAAAAAACAAAAACTATTAATATGTAAGTGTTTGGAACCTATGTGTAACGCTAAAGTGCGCCACGATAAGTGGACAGAGCACTGCAGAAAGAAACATGTGTACAAAACTAAGAATGACTTAAATATAAATTTTTAAATAATCGAGGAAAAGGAAATGGGCGAGTCCGCTTGGAAACTCTTGATAGGAAAAACTGGTAAAGAATAATATATACATATACAGGGTGTCCCATAAGTAAAGTGCCAAACCATAGAGTAATAATGAACTTTGTAAAGAGATGGCACTCCCATGTTAACTCGGTGGTAAGGGAACAGCAGCGCTATCTGAATAAAGTGCTACGAACTAAAAAGATCGATGCGATACATCGATGGTCGTCGATGCGACATATCGATCGTCGTCGTCTGCTTTGTTTGTATTTTCGTTTTCTTGTTTTGTTTGCTAGACTTTCAATTTTAATGACTTTACCGGTTTGTTTAGATTAAGTGCGTTTGCCGCTAGTGCAAGTTGTTTCGCGAAATACTGTACTGAGTGATTCTTATTGTGCTTAAAGCGATTGATAGAAAATAAGTACGTAGATCTTTACATAAAAGCACTTAATAAAAATTAACTCAGTTAATTTTTATTAAGTGCTTTTATGTAAACATCTATGTATTTATTTTCCATCAATAGCTTTAAGCACAACATGAATCACTCAGTACAATATTTCGCGAAACAACTTACACTAGAACAACTTTCTGCAAACGTACTTTAGGTATTTTCCCACACTCAAATTAATTCCAACTCGTTATGGTTGTGTACACGTCGTGTCGTGACAGAAAATCAGGGGAAACGGAACGGGAAGTTAGCAGATCGTTATCGTCGTTCTGATTGGCTGAATCAGTGAAGAAGAAGAAAGTCATGTTTTTACAACGCCATCTGAATAAAGTGCATTGAACTAACCCGCTCCAATAAGCTTACCACTTGGCTCCATTTAAGTGTCAGACCGGTGGCCAAACTTCGGGAATATGTTATATGGGTCAAAATAAATATAATAAAAATAAAGAATACATTTTTTCCAAGAACCCTTTGTTTGTCAGATATCCGCCGTTTTGTACTTTTTACAAAATATTTTTATCTCCCAAGTTTTTGAATCGATTTTTTTGAAACTCGGTATGCACCTGTATCTGGTCAAGGTTAGTTAATGAAAAAATAATGAGCATGATTAAATAATAAATTTCAAAATGGCGGCCGTTTAAAATCTTTAAGTTGAAATAACGAAAGAACGGTACGTTTTACAAAAAAACATAGAGGGTAACGATTTTTAGAAAATTTTATTTCCCATCTAATGACACCAAATTTATGAAAATCGGTTAATGAACAACTGAGTTATGATCGTATTTAGCTAGTGAGGCAGCATTTTTTGAAGCAAAATAGTCAGTTGTTTGTTAATCAATTTTCATAAGTTTGGTATCGTTGGAATGGAAATAAAATTTTCTAAATATTATTGTTCTTTATATCGTTTTGTAAAATGTACCATTGTTTCGTTATTTCAATTTAAAGATTTTAAGCGGCCGCCATTTTGAAATTTACGATTCGATCATGCTGATTATTTTTTCATAAACTAACCTTGACTAGATACAGGTGCATACCGAGTTTCAAAAAAATCGATTCAAAAACTTGGGAGATAAAAAATATTTTGTTAAAAATACAAAATGGCGGATATCTGGTAAACAAGGTGTTTTTGGAAAAAAAAATTCATTCTTCATTTTATCTTTATTTAGACCCATATAACCTATTCCCGAAGTTTGGCACCTTACTTATGGGACACCCTGTATAATGAACATTGTTTGTTAAAAATAAACCATTGTTTATTTATACAATGGATTTATCTTCCGAATCCTAATATCTCGGATGTGGGGAGGGGGTTGGTCGCAGTTAAGGGGGGGGGGCAGTCATTGGCCCAGGGGGGGGTGAGTCATTGCCCCAGGGGGGGGTGGGCACCTCTGGTGTGAAGTTTATCATTATATTGTTTACTGTTATTTCATAAAGATTCTGAACTTTCTGGCGAATCGACGTAAAACATCTTAAATCTGACACCTCAACAGTAAAACATCCATCCAGCCGTTGTAGAATTACAGCTTAAAATAACCCACAACAAACTTATTATAATATACATGTTTACATTTAAATCTTAATAATAGGGGTGTGCGAGTACTCAAGAATCAAGCTTTTTTCGAGCCGAGTATACACTGCTGGTCTCGTCTCGACTTATTGCAAATACTCTAAAGTACCAGTCTAGTTACTCCCGCCGCTTACTCCAAATCGGTACGTGCGAAAGAATATTACGGTAATTTTTCATAATGTCAATCCATCTTTAACGAATATAACTGAAACCTCGTTTGTTATAATTGAAGTAAAAAGTTCTTTTTAGTTTTAAAAAGAGATATAAATTGTTATATCATTCTATCTTTTCTATAGTTTAAGATTATTTATTATTACACCTCTCAAAAAATTACTTTTGTTATATTTTAGAAACCATTCAAAATAAATAAAAACTTGTTTTTTTTGTTGACAGTTACATGAATAAAAATGTAACTGTGTGAATAACTCATTGGAAATGTTTTAATCATGATCTGAGTCAAGTAATTATTGGTCATTTCATTTCAAAACCCAGGTAAAGCCTTAAACACAAGTTAGGCTTGAAAAATATATCAAATCAAGAATTATGGTGAGTTTAAGTAAAAGGTTTTCTTTATTTTTTGGTATCATTTATTTGCATATCTGCTCTTAGTCCAGTAACTCTTTTGAGTTTAATTACCTCAAAATTGTAATTTGTATTTGAGTGTAATCATAATTTTTTACCATTATGTAGAAACATGATGACTATTATTATATTATGAACTTTAAAAAAACTCGACTCGACTCGACTTCAAAAATCACTACTCGCACACCCCTACTTAATAATATTATATACATTCAACCCATACTAATATTTTTCCTTGCCTGTGATAAGTTACTCCTTCAATTTTCCCACGGTTATTACAACCGTAAGCCACGTAATGTTGAGGCATGCTTTCATACGCTCCAGCTAAATGTAAACAACTGAACAGACAGCTGCTGATAGCAGAGATATCCGCGGCGGTGGCCCCTGGCAGCGCACAAGACGCTCGGGAATAGGGTGACTCACCGTTCCCCCCACTCCTCATGCGGACACGGGCGCTGCTAACTTGGCTACACCGCCGCGCTCGGATGGCCTCACTATTTCTATTCTGTGATCGCTGGTTTAACCCTTCTCGCTACTTTCTGTATGACGTCGAAAACACACCTCCTGTCCCATTATACATTATACACCCTAAACTTATTCAAACCAAATCTAAAAGAAAATTCAGGGAGGTAAAAATAAAAAAAAGACTTTCATAACAAAAAGATTCGGTATTTTATACAAAAATGTAGAATTTTGGTACGGACATATACAAAAAACTTAAAACATCACAATTAATTTGTCTATGACGACATAACAGTCTATAGGTCTGATATAAGTTTATTTATATAATGACCTTTTTACTCGTCCCATGTGGCCTCTAAAACATTTTCTTTGTCAATCAAAGGATTTATAATGAAAAATCTTGATATATTTTAGGAGATAAAAGTTTGAACTTGAGTGTCTCTAGTAAAGACAAGTAATTATGAAAAAACTGATGAAAATTAAGAGTGCAACTATAATTAGTGCTCAGCTGTAATTAAATATACCTTCATGAAGTTTTTTTATAATACATGTAGTTGTTTATTTTTGGGGTTCGAAGACTAAATAATACAAGGTTTTTTTGTATGTTGAGAGTTGATAGTTTTTAAGTAGCCCTAATTTAACAAATATGTTATTACCAAACTAACCCCGTCTTTGCCCGGGAGATTATTTTTTCTTGATGTACGCTTGTCTTTTCTTTGTGCTGTAACCATAGTAGCTAGAAATAGCTACACCATTAGAAATAATGGTAACCATAGCAACTTCAAAGCACTCCCAAAATCCTTGACATGGGTCTCTTTCGGACGATCGTGTGCCTAAGTCCTTAAAGATATCAAAACCAAACCACCATAGTGCACATTATGAGATTCCAAGCTTTAATTTGACACCATGATCAAATGTCTACGACTTGTAGTTTTGGCTGCAGCCCGAAATATACCAACACACAACTCTTCTTTTATATACTAGAAGAACCCGTGGCTTCGCTCACGATTAAAATTAAACATTCACTATCACCCATGAATTATATAGTTTTGCTTTCCCATTTATTTTTCTTGTTGTAAAATCTAATGTATCTACTTCTTTGAACATATCAAATGTACTTCCATAAAGCAAAAGTTTTTAGAAATTCGCTCTTAGTATGCAGGTCTGCTACGACGGGGGTATTCTATTCCTGCATAAAGTGCCTGTTCATAAAAAATGTGACCATATCCAACGCCCCACCGACAAAGCCCCAAATGGTGTTGCTGCCCTGGGTAGGCTCATGCCCAATATCGGCGGTTCTTCCTCTTGCAAGTGCGTTTTGCTTGTGTCGGCTGTCCAGTCGATCGTGCTATCAGGTGAAGAGGATTGCGCTCACACACTCAAGAGGCCAATTTACAGAGACGAACGCCGAGAAGCATTTATGGTCGTTTCCACGGTACCTGAGCTTGCCCTTATGATGATCATGGGGCACAATATAAGGAACGGCACCCTTGGCTTTTTCGACGGCACTTTGAATCTGCTCGCATATGTTACCCTTAATTAAAACTTTATTATGCACCCCCGTCGCAGCAGACGTGCGTATTAGAAATCCTATTTCTTTCCTTCACGAAGGCATTCGTGTTAGAGGATAGCTAAGAAGATAGCTTGAAATTTTATTCACTGTAAAAGATAATTTTCTTAAGGTTTTAGGGTCTACCTTGAACAAAAAATTACAATGCCACTCCAGCAATTATTAAAAAGTGCTGTCTTACGCTTTTAGACTCTATATAGAGCAAAACGTTTGAATGAGCCGTCCCGGCAATTTTTGTTTAAGTGATGTAGATAAAATTAATTCTTTACAGTAGCACACTCTTCCTCTTTAAATAGCAGTTAGTTGTCATAAAAAAGTCCTTCAAGTATAAGTGATCAGTGATCACTGGAGTCCTTTAGTAATCAGTTATTTATTTTATGTTATACTGTATTACATATCAGCATTTTATATAGTGTATTGCACTTTGAAAAAATGCAAAAGTCTAATTCATTGACCACCTGGCACCAAGTAACAAATCTTCATTTTAACATTTTAACAAATACAGTTAAATAGCAGAAAGAAATACCATTAATTTACATCACCTGTTTTAAATTTTACTTTCATATGTTTTGTTAGTAAACAAATCTAACTCAAATTCTTTCAAAAGCCCTGACATGGGTCCTTTAAGACGGTCCCAGGGCTAAGCCCTGAAAGTTATCACGAAATTGAAGGTGTATAAACCTACTCCATGAAATTCTACATGTATGTACCAAGTTTCGTGGCCATCGGTCCAGCGGTTTCTGAGTTTATCCGTGCCAACTATATAAATATATATATATATATATATATACACCAACATCCTCTTTTATACTTATCTATATAATTAATACGCCAACACGAAATTTGTCTTATGAACTCCTCCGTCATTTCTTAACCGATTTTGATCATTGACGGCTCATTGGAAAGAGCGTGTCGCGTAGATTTGCAAACTGGCCTTACATTTTTGAAAAAGTCCCTTGAGCTCTGCCCCATTGGCTTTTAAAGTTCCCATGTTATCCTTATGAAGAACATAATTGTTTACATTTTGATCAGCTGGATAATTTAATTGCTGTTATTTTTTAATTTGTGTAAACAAAACCCTCAAGACGGATCGTGTTAGCATGATTGTGTTTTAAAATTGTCGCCATTTGAATTATCGCTCTGCTAGAGTAGCGCACGATTCCGTGCGCTCGGATCCACTAGTAGATATATTGATTGATTGAGTTGATAGTTTCTAAGTAGCCCTAATTTAACCAATATGTTATTACCAAATTAATTAATCTATATATATATATGCCAAAACAGTTGACTGACTGACTCACTGATCACAGTTTCTCAAAAACTATAAGGCTTTGGGCAATGAAACTGGACACAATGAATCATTATAGGCTCTAGATGCGTACTAAGAACGGATCTTAAAATATGTTATTCTCTCAAAAGGCTAAAATAGGGTATACAGTATCATAAAATTCAAGATGGCGGCCATTTTTAGTTTTCAAACTTATTTTCCAAAACAATGTAGGGCTTCGGGCGATGAATCTTGGCTCAAATATTCTTTATAGGCTCCAGATCCATACTAATGAAGGATTTTAAAATCTTTCCCTGGAAAGGCTAAAATAAGGTGAATTAAAAAATTCAAAATGCCGGCCTTTTCAGTTTTTAAGATCTATAAATTCAAAATATCAATAGAATATTTTAAAGAGGCAAAAAATATAAATTCCATTTACTAAAAGAATAAATTGTACAAAATTATTACCGTTTTCTTATATTATGTACTTATCAGTTTCCACATACTACTCGCGAGTTACGGATCACCCGAAGTAATTTAACTAGAATCTTAAAACTCTGCTGGGACATATTATACAATTATTTTTATAGAATCGGGGATGTTATGAATTTCAATTTTTAGGAGGGTTTGCATGCTGGTCGAGAGCGATTTATAGGCAAAGTTCAAACAAATATACTATTTCTACCTAATGAAGCGCTTAGAAACGTATAGTTAGGATAAATCATTAAAATCATTAGTCTATTAGAAATTTGTAAAAAATGCACGTTACAAAAAACGGATAATTGAACCAAACATTTGTTATCCTTTCAGCGAGCGAAGCCGCGGGTATATCTACTAGTCCAGTATATTTCTAATGCTAAGCCTTTCGCCTTCTTCAAGTTACGCCATTTCGGCGTTGAGGTTGTAAATAAATTGCAGGTTGAGGTTGATGAAGCGGTATCCGTGCTGGCTTCTGACATTTTGAAAGCGTTTGATGTGTGCGCCCCTTTGGTAACAAAACGTGTGACGAAAAAGAAAGCCCCGTGGAGAAATTGTGAGATAAAACAACTTTCGCGAACCAAAAATAAACTCAAAAAAGAGGTAGTTTGGGGCAAAAATGACGTTGCAAAACACGCGTATTGCAGGGCGCGAAATAGACTCAATTATGCAATTCGGAAAGCCAAAAGGGATTATTTTGCGGTGAAATTGAACCGAAGGGAGCCTAAATCCTTTTGGGCAACTTTGCGCTCCAGCGGTGTAATGGGTAACGTCTCGAATGTGTCGGGAATTCTGAAAATGACGCCTGATGAGATAAATCGCTATTTTGCTAGCATGGGTAGCGGTACAAAAGTTGGTGGGGAAAGGCTTGCTTTTTACAAAAACAACGTCAGTCCTGGGGTAGGATCCGGATTTCAGTTTGGTAAAATAAGTGAAGGTGAGGTCAAAAGCATAATCAACACCATCTCAACAACAGCCGTTGGTTTGGATGGCATTTCAACTCACATGATCCGAGCCGTCAGTCCCTATTGTATCAGTGCGCTCACTCACATAATCAAATTATCCCTTCTCTCCGGTCGTTTTCCATCAGACTGGAAAAAAGGTCTTGTAATTCCCTTGTCAAAGACCAATAACCCTTCTTCTCTGACTGACTTGAGACCTATTTCTATTTTGCCAGTCATTTCCAAAATTTTGGAGAGAGCTGTTTGTAGTCAGTTAGTTTCTTTCTTAGAACGTCATGATCTGCTGCCCGATTGCCAGTCAGGCTTCAGGAAAGGTTTCAGTACAACATCTGCTTTGTTGAATGTAGCGGACAGTCTATTTTCATCTAAGGATAAGCATCTTTGTAGTACTTTGACAGCTTTAGATTTTAGCCAGGCATTTGATTCAGTTAATTTTGAAATGTTTCTTGCAAAGCTGAGCTATTATGGTTTTGAGAACACCTCGGTGAAGTGGTTCGAGTCATACTTGAGTGGGAGAACTCAGGTGACTAGGGCAGATGGTCAACTTTCGGATGTTGCATGCAAAGTTTCAGGAGTGCCTCAGGGAAGTTGCTTGGGGCCCATTATGTTCGTGTTGTACACTGCAGATCTTGAGAAGGAATTGTCTTATTGTTCATTGTTTTCTTATGAAGATGACTCTCAACTTTTATTGTCATACCACCCCTCCTGTGTGGCCCTTGCAACTCAACGAATGAATTCTGATTTGTGTAAGATCAAATTATGGTCAGATGGCCATGGTCTCAAGTTGAACCAAAACAAGTCTTCAGTTGCCCATTTTTGTCCAACTTCAGTGCTGACTGCCATGAAGCATAATTCATTGTGCATTTCTCTGGATGGAGAGCCCTTGACAGTATCAGAATCGGTCAAGATCCATGGGGTCACCTTCGATTCACATCTCACATTTTCGAGCCATATTAGGTCTGTCAATCGCAGTACGATGTGCAAATTAAGATCCTTGTTCAGGTTACGGGGGCTGCTAAAAGCTGAACCCAAACTAGAAATAGTAAAATCAGTCATTTTTCCTTCAATGTTATATGGTTTCCCAGTATTTGGTGGCAGATTATCTCTTGACACCACAGTGCAACTTCAGAGACTTCAAAACTCTGCCCTAAGGTTTGTATATGACTTGAGGAAATTTGACCATATAAGTCAGTCTCGGAAGGCAGCTAGGGTACTTCCTTTAAAGCTTTCCTTCAAGTTCGAGGTGGCATTTAGTGCATAAAATCTTGCAATCAGGCACCCCTCCGTACCTCAGAAGTTAATTGAAGGTTCGCTTGGAGATCAGGGACCGGCAGACACGACAGGACAACATGCTTGAGGTGCCATGAGTAAAGCTTGAGGTTGGCAGAAATGCGTTCTCCTATTTCGCTCCTCAGATCTACAACAGTGTCCCTCAACAAATGAAGTCCTTAGGCTACTCCTCTTTTAAAAATAGTTTTACGGCATTTTTAGAAGATAATTATTTTAAATTTTAAATAGTTTTATCAATTTTTGTTATTATTATAAGCTTTGTTTTGTGACTTGAGTTATTTTGAAAAACAACTGTATACGTTGAAAATCGCTCCAAAATAAAGAGGTTATTTATTTATTTTTTATTTATTTATTCGTCTAGTATCGTTTAATTTTTGTTCTTACATTTTTCTTAAAGAACATGTTTATAAATGTACCTTCTATAATAATCACATGCTCCTGGCAGACATGTCGGGAGTGCTCCGCGTGGTGACTCTGTGTGGTTGGTGCTCTGCTTGGCGGCTCGAGTCGTCCACTCCCCTGCCGAGCGCTAGGGGCCTCCTCCAGTCGAGGACTGACGCCTGCTCCCTCCCTCCGACTCCGACGTCCGACACGAGCGACAGCGACGACCCACCACAAAACTCTTCCCTTCGCTACGCTGCTGGCGTTGTCGAAACCGACCCGTCACAGTTGGCGAAGGTGGATGTCAAAATGAGACTAGTGTTTACTTGTAAAAAATGTGAATACAGAAATGACAAAATTATATCAAAACATGCTTATGAAAAAGGTATTGTCATCGTTAGGTGTGAGGGATGTAAAAAGCTGCATTTAATAGCTGATAATTTGGACTGGTTCAAAAACCCACAAGGCAAAAATATAGAGGAAATTTTAGCTGCTAAAGGTGAAAAGGTGCTGAGGTATATTAAGAGTTGAGAGGAACGTACAGGGTGATCAGGTTAGAAGTATCCTATTTTAGACTGTTTCACCTGATGTATGAAAAAAGGCTTTTCGACACTTTATATCTCAAATGAACAGTAATATTACCAAGATTTCGTGATAAAAATTTGAAGGCAATACGCCACGTCCATGTATATAAATTTCAACTAAATTAATAAAAATTTCCTATAGAAGTACTAAGAAGTAAATAAAAAATGTGATATAACTAAGACATTATTTCTGGAGCTATCCTCTCGACTGCAGGAACTTTGTACATCCCATGTCATTTTACATATAGCTTTTCCTTTTTTCTTTATGTAAATAAAGACTTTAAAAAATCCCACGAGAAGAATCAAGTTATAAGATCGGGGGATCTTGGTGGCGATGCAATGGTCTCTGCCAATTCCAACACACTCATTATGTAATTGACTTATTACTTGACTTGAGATTTTTAGACATAGACGTAGAATACCGCTTTCAAGATTATACTGAGAAATTTTGATAATATTACCTTTCATTTGATATATTAAGTGTTGGAAAGCCTTTTTCGATGCTTCAGCTGAAACAGTTTAAAATAGGGTACCTTTAGCCTGGACTCCCCGTATTTAAGTACATTTAATTTCTTTATGAGTAGAGTAGTTATAAAAGGCAAATAATAAACAGTTTCCTTAATAATTATTACTCGAATAAATAACCATTAGTTGTTTTATTCCTAAAAATCTAAGTTGATTTGTTTGATTATGTCTTATACAGTAATCAATATTTGGAATAGTCTGGCGGTTATTAGCTTGATTTGATTCTTACCTTACAACTTACGGTACTAAATTGATTAAAAGTAATTAATAATACTTAACTGACGTGTAATACATAGTTATGGTTACGTTTTCATTGTACAGTAATACAATTAATTACAGTAGACGACTATCTCAGCGACAACTGTGGACCTGAACGCCCACCTCTGCTTAAAACAAATTAGAGTTGGTTTTTGTCTGCCCCAAGTTTGGAGTTTACCAATGAGACATTTTCTTGCCTCTATGCTCGGTCATAGTCTTAAAAAAGAAAGTCTGTACAGATTCCACTTTATAAAAAAGTATGTTTACTAAAACCTGCTTCGCCTGCATCATTGGTGCTGTCAACATAAAGACATTCAAGAAAGGGTGAATTACTTGATTTATCTACACTATATTTTTTTTAAATATATATGTAAAGGACAAGGACAGTTAAAAAAAATCTGAAGTTAATTTTGTCAAAAATATTTAATATTTAGATCAATTTGTTTCATCTACCCTCTTTCAATACCCAAATCCCTTATTCCAGTAGGATTGGTTAATGAAGTGATGACTAAAAAACATTGAAATGAGAAAAAATTAATAACATAAAGTCCAAACTAAGTACAAATATAGTTTTAATGTCATAAAATATGTTTTGTACATATACTCCTTGGGAAGATTGAATTTATTACAAAATAAGGCAAGATTCAAATACAGTTGGAATATTGACTTTAGTGTCTGAAAAATATATTAGTGAATAAGTTTATAAAACTAAGTGTTATATAAATCCCTTTTAACTGATATTTGGATTGATGGTTAATATCAGTTATAAAAAATAACAAAATTAAGATACAACACAATTATACAACCAAAAAATCATATCAAGTTACTCAAAAAAAAAATTCCTAAAGGCTTGATAAGTTTTTTTTATATTTAAAATTGTCTAACAAAACTTGGAACATGCTCGTAGACATGTATATGTCGAAGCCACTTGCTGTAATTATTCCTTTTACACCATGTGTCCAGCTGAGATGCTGGGCACTTGATGTAAAAACGTAAAACTGCTGTTTACGTTTCTGTTCATAGTGTCCGATGTATAATTTTTAATTATACAAAATAGGATAATTTCAACGAATATTGTAGGTACAATTATTTTAAGATTTTCAACCACTAACTCAGTCAATTCTTTCCTGTATATTTTTTATGATGGTTTCTTCAATGTTTTCTGAGTTATTTTGGCTACACATCATCATTAATATTATTATTACAGCAATAAACGGTTTAAAAATTGTTTATTGTTTAAATAATTATATTAATAATTATCTGTAGCCAAAATAACTCAGAAAACATAAACCAATACGGGTTTTCAGCCAATGCTAATGTTATGCTTTAATAATTTAAAAAATTAGACATTTTTACCAAACACATTTATATGTAACATAAAACATCAACATTTAACATTTACATTTTTTCATGTTTAATTGATCGCCTACTTTTATAGTTACAGTAGAGTCCCACAAACCCGGACTAATGTTGACCGAACGGTGTCCGGGTTTGTGAAAATTCCGAGTTATTGGGAAATGAGTAAAAATAAGAAAAAATAAGAATAGTTTCTATTATTTCTATAAGAAATCATTTATTTATTGTATAGTAACAAATATAAAAACTATATTAGTTACAAAAAAAACTTAAAGAAAAACAAAACTGTTTTAAATGTGTCACACCGTGCTCTGGCCTTGAATCTCAATGCACTTTATTGCTCTGGCAGGCTTTCCGAGTTATCCAGAATTCCGGGTTAGCGGGACTCTACTGTACCCTCAATAAAACTTATGACAAATCCAAATATAGCATGGTATAACAAATTTACAGGGTGCCATTAAAGTCTTACAAATATTAATAAAATCAATTCCTCAGTTTCTTCTTTGGTATTAATATTAAAAACATTT
The DNA here is from genome assembly GCA_035578135.1 of Flexamia atlantica. Lineage (NCBI taxonomy): Eukaryota > Metazoa > Arthropoda > Insecta > Hemiptera > Cicadellidae > Flexamia > Flexamia atlantica. The sequence goes on along the minus strand of JAQJVK010000006.1, from coordinate 53,450,562 downwards.
AATTTGCATTTAATTTTATTCATTTTTGTTTATTTTACATTTTTATCAGCATTAATGTAAATTTAAGTTTTTCTTTTATGTTAAAAAAAAAAACAATTAACATGAAATCATTACATCAAATATTTTCTTTGTAATAAAATTTTTATTATTTGTTTATAGAATAATAAAAATCCATATGTGGTGTCCTGTTTATATAACGGCTTTTCAGTAATGTACTTTAAATCGTTTCTTATATTCCTTCTGACATCAGTAGCTCAAAAGTCTAGGTTTTTATTATTTGTCAAAGACATATATTTTTAAATGCATATGAATAATTTGTCTAAAGGGATAACCTATGAAATTTAAAAGTTACTCAAAGGTAAGGAGTTGCTATGAAATGTTCAGTTTTTAATATCATTAACTTTTTAATAGCGTTAAATTTGCTAGCGTTTAATCTATAATTTTATACTGTTGTTTAACTGTATGACTACTTGAAAACGGCAATATTGTTTTTTGGAACTTTTAAACCAATCACAATTATTTATTATGTTTTATTCTAGAATATGTGGTGGTTACTATTTAAATAACTAAGTTATTATTGACTGTTTATTTTAGACAGAACTTAACTCATAAAACACAATATTTTTTATCAAAATACTACGTACACTAATTATATTTTTAAAACTCGTAGGTAATTAAAACCAATATTAATATTTTTAATTAAAAAATATTGAAAATGTTTAATAGTAAAAATTGACTACTTTAACTAACTAACATCGTGATTTAACGTAAGCGTAAGCATTTGAATTTACTTAAACAAAAAGATTTTAAAGCTTCTGCTCAACACGCCTCGATAGCTACAGCATGTGTCCAATGAGCGTTGGGCAGTTCATGAAGTGCCAAGTTTTGTTGGGCACATGCTGTTTTTTTTATTGAAATAATTGGGTTACACTATGTGCCCAGGCGCGCTGGACACTTCATGAAGTGCCCAATTACAGCAAGTGGCTACGACATATACAAATTAGAATTTAGGCTTAGAATCCCAGAATTGTTCGGTAATTTATTTGGGTGGAATTCGATAACTCTTTCAGGTTTTGTAAATCACATCAGCCTAAATTTCTGTATTTAAATACAGGGATTCCGAGTATGAATGCCGGGATTTTGAACAAATGCTGCATAAAAACCATTTAAGATATCCAAACGATCCAAATATCAAATTGAAGGTAAAGTAACCAAGTTTTGTTTTCCTTGTAGCATGGGAAGAAACGTTGACTTTGGCAAGCGCAGAATAGCTGCGTGGTGGCAGGCCTTCATTTTGACTCACATGCCTGAGGCCTGCCGCGAACAGGGCCAACGATGTTTCATGGCGTGACAGAAGGCACATGGTGTTCACGGTTGTAAACCGTTTTAAATTCCACTTATCACAGAACACACTGTGTCTTCTATTGTGCTGTGTAGGCTCCACTCGCAACAGGCATCGAAGCGTCAGGCGTGTGAGCCACGATGGTGGCTGCCACCACATAGCCCTTCTGTGCATACCAAAGTCAACGTTTCCTCCCACGCTACACTGGAAACAAAACTTGGTTATTTTACCTTAAATTTGACGTCTGAACCATTTGGGTATCTTAAATGGTTTTTTGTAACGGCCATTCAAAATCCCGGCATTCTTTTTTGGGAACTCTAAACTTCTAAATTACTGTAAATTTGTCTATCTGTCTTTCTGTTAATAACGCTCACCACTCACCACATATGTTTTTGCTAAAAATTCTGGTGAAAATTAGTTCGATCACTATCAAGAAAAATATGAAATAGTTATTTCATACCAGAGCCAAGAGTGATATTTTGAAGGCTCAGAGATTATGTTTAAAATTCAACAAACTATCGAGAGCCTGCAAAATACTTTCAACCGAGGTGCGAATGCTACTTTTTGCCCTACAGCAAACAATATTGAAGTAAAAATGTAAAAATACTGAAGTTTAATTCCAGTTTACCTTAATTATTTTATACAATTCAATTTTAAAATTCTTTGCATGCAGTTGTTTCTGTGTGATCGGACATTGATTGTCAAATTGATTAATTCGTCCTATTTGTCTGAGTAATATATTAAATAACTACCATATAATGCAACAACTCATAACACTTTTTTAATCAAATTAATTCAATCAAACTGAATTCTAAGAATAATAAATAAGCTGCTTTCAAACTTCAACAGGTGTGCCTGTTTAAACTCAGTATTAAATGAGAAAGAATTGTGAAGGAACTAAATTTACAAAAAGAATGTGACACAACAGTACGAAAACACAAAATTTATTAAAACCACTTATTTACCTAGCCATACACTTTGAAAGTTAACAATAAAAACAACAATATACATATAAAGACTTTACAGTACTTTTTCCTATTTAAGAAGTATAAATAACAAACAAATCAATATAAAAAATACTATCAATGCAAAAGAAAATATTAAAAACAGTGATGTTCAGTGAGTTAGCACCTCAGATAATTTAAATCAATTTTAGACACAAAAACAATCAATAGGGAGAATAAGTTTTGTTCCTTTGCATTTGGTTATACAATAAATTTGATCTTGATAAAAAACAACTTGTAAAATAGTGCATTAGTTAAGAAAGCACTCAAATCACATAACAACTGCTTCTTTCATAACACCTATGTTACATTAACTCCAAGTTGCCCAGCCTCAAACTAATTATTTGTATAATTAATTGCTTATTTTAAGGAGCGAAAAAATACCAATTTCGGTGAGCAGTTAATTCAATTTTAAAATAATAAAACATCATTTTTAAACTTTTAATGATTTAAGCACTTGAAATGTACACACTATCGCTGAACAGTTTACAGTACAACCCCTCACATCCGGCCCCCATGGGACTCTCGGCCGGCGATTTGGCTGAATAAACCAACCAACAGTGACAACTGCATAGCCATGCCAGCTAAGAAATCAGGTCTTAAGTAGTAAAAAATTATCTTTTTTGAGATATTACAAATGTTTAAGGTAAAATCATTACAACACAGCATTAACGACTTCATGAAACAAAACAATTAATATCCGCACTGGAGGAGGTTGCTAGTTGAACTGATGAGTGCACACAGTACAGTGTGTAAGCAAAGAGAGATTCACGATAGTATCAGAGAGACAACGTGTCTGAAAGCCGTGGGAAAAACGTTTCAGTAATGGCTTCTGAAAAGCGGCCTGAAAATCTGAGGGCCGATAAAACTGAGGCCAGATATGGGGGCTCAACTGTATTTTTTTCCAACTCAGACATAAATTCTAGATTTAATATGCCAATTAACACAGGACAGAATGCATCAATACTGATGTAATGGGAGAAACATTTTGAGGTGCAAGATCACAGCCTACTTAATTGATTGTGGAATATTAATGTATACAGTTCAACTTATTATACAATCACATTTTTGATCATTTAGATCACATCGGTTGTATTAAAGTTTGATGAAAAACAGTCCTGTCACTTACAGCAAGTATGCAATGTTTCCGCTGTGTTACCACAGTTAATGGATTAACTGGGTGGTCCACAGGGTGATTTCGACACCCAAACTTGCAAGCTCGATTGCAGTAGATTATAACAGCTATTAATATCGCTGATTAATGATCGCAGATTATTAATATCACTAGCTAGTTGTAAAGGGGGAAAAAAGAACTTCTCTTGAAAACCCTGTAATTGAATTTAGGAAAGGATATTTTTAAAGTTATGAGAAAAGTATGTCAGAGTATGTTACGAAAAGCAAAGAAGCGTATAACGCTCCTAATAATTTTTTCAAACAATCAATGGGGATATTCCAGAATTTCACTTGCTATAAGTGACAAGTAACCAGCAAAATCATCGAAAGTTTGAAACAATAAATATGATTACCATTGTAACAATTAAAATACTAGCACTCTAAATATTGTAAAAATAAAAACCCTGTATGAGGATAATTCTTTTTTTTCCATTTGATTATTAGGGAATGAAAATAAACATAAAATGGCACTGGCCTAAACCTTAATTACTAAAAAAAAAACTATGTACCACAACACATTTTTGTTATATAGTCTAAATTTAAAATCATTAGAGCAAAAATTACACTTCCAATAGCACCTTCTAAAAAATTATTTTTACAAGAGACATTAAATATTAAGTATATAACACTCAACATTCATCGTCTCTGAAGTTGTTACTTCGTAACATAACAAAATTGTTTTTGTACATTTATTTTTACAAGGTCAAACGGAATGCATCACCTTTTACCAGCCTTTTATCGTACCATATAAGGGCTTCAATGAAATGTGACAACATTCAATATTAACGAAACATTAACCTAATTCTTCCTTTTTTAACTTGCACACAACTAAATAATTGAACATTAACTAACAAAGTAAAATCTTAGCTTTTTATATAACAACAGCTTAAGGTTGTAATTTAAATACACTATATGTAAATTAAAGCACTGAATTGCATCAAAAATAAATTTTTAAAATCATTGTTTAATGGCTAGTAAAACAATGGGATATTTAGTTAAACAACCTTTTGGTCAATAAATTCAAAAGATTTATAGATTGTTATAACCTGGGCATATTGATGTAAATAAAATTTTTGCAGTCTACGAAGTTACCAGCATTTTTTAAGAATGTCATGTAGTGCCTTGGACATACCAAAAAACTGAACGTCTCAAGAGCTATTATAGACACAGAATTTTAATTACAGCGTTTTTAATTTAAAGTGCTGAATGTTTAAGCTTAAAAGCATAAAAAAACGCTTCACACTGGTGAACTTTATCTTCAAATAAGCAAATTAAACTGGTTTAACCAAGTTTGTATGGTTTTTCAAAAATATAATTTCAAAATCAAACACACTTTTTGGAAGCACGACAAATGCGCAGCATTTGTCTAATACAGTAAAAGATAATTGAGTTATTTATGAAAATCTCTTGTAATTTTTTCAATGAGTTGTGAACAATGTTAACAAATATCAGCCATCACCAAGGAGTTTAGCTCCAACATAGATATGCCTTTGCTCTTCCGTGAACCTACAATAACAAGGCCCAAACCACTTCAAATGTACAAGGTACAAACAAGGTTTGATTCACTTGACAAAAATATATATAAATGTAGGTTAGTTAGCACATTAACTGTCACATATTTCTTGCAGAAATCAATCACTGACTTCCGATGTTGAAATTTCAATTACTGCAGGTTTTATATTACCTTGATAGTCAGTTATAATTTCTTCTAACAAAAATTATAGCCTATAATTAGGAGCAGGAAATTCCATTAATAAACAGGGATGGCATTTCTTTATTTTAATTTTTTTCAAATTGTTCCATTACTGACCCAAAAGCAGATCCAATCTGTACACAAAATTTATTTTGCTAGTAGACACACACTCCTCACAGCTTTAAGTTTTCGCTTAGGCTGCTGATAAAACAGTGTTTATTATAATCAACTGTTCCTTGAAATTTCTATTCCATGGGTAAATACAAACATTTCAGGGCTCTAGAGCTCTTCCCTTTAGTCCAACCTTCATGAGTTTTATTTTCTGCAAAACTTCAAGCCGAGATCTTTCCAACGACATCTAAACATTAAAATCGGTTCCGTACTACAAGAGGAGTCTTGATCACAAAAAACCCTATAGCATATGAAATAAGTATAGATTGCTTTATATTATTTTAATATGTAGGAAAAACACTTTTGAGAATCTGAATAATATTTTTTATCACCCTAGCCTCAGCGTTGCATATCCAATCAAAGGGGCGAATTTGATGTTTTTTAGGACCAGCCGAAACAGTTTTCAAAACCTCAAGCGAGGGAATCTATAGTTTTAAAACACTGTGGTTGATTTTGTTGTTACTAGATATTTTCAAGAGATATCCAACACGAAATCGGATGGTGTTGGCAAGGTTTTTCGGCGTAAGTGATCAATGTAGCAGTTAATGTGTTAAACAGTAAGTTAAAAACCTTTTCCATCAATTTACCACACTTACTTTTGTTGGCTTCTGATTCTGTTCATTCACAACAAAACTTGTACAGTAGAATACCGATTATCCGAACGGCGGTCATCCGAACCGTCGGTTAACCGAACGCCGTAATAATTCATATTTTGAACATGATTTTCAAGCAATTCAAATTCGCACTCCAAAAAAAGTGCCAGGGCTAAAGCAAAAACAAATTTTTGACTTTTTCTCTAAATAAAAAGTATAGAGTATGATAAATGTATGTCTATGTATGATAAATTGTTCTTTAAAAATTTATACCCACGTATTCTGATCGATTTTATAATAAAATTAGGTAAATAATTTTGTTTGATAATTTTTTAACCTTTTTACTAGTAACAATTACGTTACATATATAATTTTTAAATTTTGTCTTTTCATGTTCGATTATCCAAATATTCAGTTATCCGAACACCCCTTTTTCCCAATTAGTTCGGATAATCGGCGCTCTAGTACACATTCTTTAAGTTATTGTCCAATACTGATTGGCTGAATATGAGGGGTAACGTACAAAAATGAAAATGGCAATGTGATAAAGAATGAATAGGCCTATAGGATGTTGGTGCTGTCCATAAATTCCGTCATCTGAAAACAGGGGGGAGAGTTCCAGATTGAAAATGACGCTAAGATGATGTGCATGGGGGGGCATAGTCATTGAGATAACATCATTTTTCAAATTGGGTTTTTTAACTAATTTTGATAGTAAAATTTAAAACAGTTTATGTAGGCCTAAATTCTTTTAATGAAGGTCCATCAGCTTAGAAACTTCATATCAAAGTATATACTGCACTGGTTTTTTACATTTGTTTAAATGGTCATTTTAAACAGCTTCAGTTTAAAAATAAAAGCTACGATTAATCATCAATGTTTTTAGATTTGCAGGCAGCGTCCATTACTATATTTAATGTAGTAGCTACTACAAAGTTTGAAAAATTAAAGTTTACCTTGTGTTTTAATCAAAAATTCTAGTTTGAACAGTTGACTGATAACATAATTATACAAAAGTGGGTTAAAAACTTAACCCCTCAAGGGTTTTTAATGGCCCTTAGAACAAACCTTTAAATAGGATTTTCCTATAAATCGACATTATTGGACTTGATTAGAAATTTGTATTATATGATGTCATTTTCAGATGGTGGTGGAGGGTCAGGCAGATTATGACAGTAGGATAATTTTAGGGAGGGGGGTCCATAACTGGCCAAAGAGCGATGACGTAATTTATGGACAGCCTTTTTTTTTAAATTTCATTACAAAGCGAAATCCATATCCCACATGAAATTTACTAAAAGGAGGCAAGAAAGCAGTTTTTCTTATTGTGATCAATAAACAGAAAGCCTAAAAAGCGGTGGTGGTTTGTTAGTTGGTGACGCTGGGCGCGGGGGGGTGGGGGGTCTTGACGTGGGAGCGCTTGTGTCGCGGCCGGTAGCGGTAGTCCGGGTGCTGCTCCATGTGGACTCTCATCAGCCGCTTCTGTTCCTCGTAGAAAGGCTGCTTCTCGTGGTCCGACATCTCCTTCCACCTGGCACCTGACCGTCGGCAGACGTCAATCAGTAGGAACAAAACATTTAGAGCGAGGAGCTTGTAGGTCGCATAAATGCGACCGACAAGTCTGGCAGGATGCAGGGCAACAGTTAAAAAGGAGGACATGCCTTCCTAAAAACGGATGTCTGGTCACCCCGGCCCAGGGGGCCCGCACCACTGGTGAGCCTAGGGGCCCAATACCCCTAAATTCGGCCCTGCTCACAGGTTTATTTGTTCTATGGCCATTTTCTGAGGCCTATTTCAAAACGGGTTTTACAAGTGCTAGCTACTAATTACCAAAGGACCAAAGGAACACAAAGGAAATTACTGGTGATTTTCAGTTTTAAAAACTACTTAAGTCATTAATAACACTGTTTTGAAACAAGCCCCTGATAATGAAAAGGATTAAACCAAACAAGAATAATGGAAATCAATTAGGTCATCAAACTCACCAAGAATTTTGGATATGACGGAATTATGCATGTTCGGATTGGCCTTGAGAATCTTCTGCCGCTCACCCTTGGCCCACACTATGAAGGCGTTCATCGGCCGCTTTATGTGGGGCTTTTTCTCCTCTGCGGCGGGCACAGCCTTCTTCACCAGCGCGAGAGCTGCTAAAACAGGCATTTTCCGCTGATTAAAAAGCCTTCACACAATCGCTGGATCATGTTTTGGTTTAAACCGAACACAGGCAATGTTTGCACAGTGGTAGAAGAGTATTTGTCTAAATATACATCAAAATCACAAAAATGAAAGTTAATAAAATAAGCAGTCAGCGTCAGCGGTATGATTTACAAGGGGGAAATAGGGGTTAGAAATGGGGGGATAAATCACTGCCTGAAATTGAATTCTACTCTTCCTAGGTTAGTCCCTGAAACCAATAGATCTTTTGGAATCAGTAAATCTCCAATTAACCTAATATACTGAGAGAGGGATCAATTCATATACGGTGAAAAAAAATTGGATTGGGAAAGCAAATTTAGTCCCTATTTGGATAACAGGGAAACAACCAAAATTGAGTATTATACATTGAAAGTATTTATTATAAGGGTACATTTAAACTATTATAAGGCTGCAACAGTACTTAGAACAAAACTAATAACTGAAAATAAAAGTAATATAATTACAAATTTATCAAAACCATATAGATCCTTATTTTCTCGTCTGTTAATTACTAATGCTCTGGATACCGATTTTGATGGTTGGAGTTCTACTATATTACAAATGGTAACACTACATACTGGAGTCATCAAATAGGGATTTGATGACAAAACTCATACCAGCAAAAAAAAAAGAAAAAGGAATAAAGTAAACATTTTAACTAAAGAAATGAAAACAGGAAGGTATAACATTAACCCAGCATGAAAACAATAGGCTACATTTTGAGTTCTTGACCACCATAATGTAATTCATGAACCAACATATTAAAAGAACAATAGAACGCAGAAATAAATTTGGGGCGGAATAAGTTTACTTAATGGAAATCAGGTTGACAGTGGGTGAACCAAAGTATACTATTTTTGTAATAGCATACAGTGGACTGAAGTGTGTATAAGATATCCTAACAATAGGACCTATTGTTGGATATCTTGGTTTTGAGTTTTTAACTTTAAATGGGGAACAATTTGACACATAAATTATAAATTATAGTTCTATGGTTTATTTGTTTGAATTCCTGGCATTTGAATTTAATAAAAATATAAATATTTATTTTGAGAAACCAAGCACAAAAATGTTTATCTATCACAGAATTTACTATTATTAACACTTAAAGAAAAAAATGTTGTATCAAAATAAAGCTGAAACTAGGTCTTTAACACTATATTAAAAATTTGTGGTATACCTTTACTTTCATAGTTAAAATTAAACATTGTTGGTGAGGAATTGAGAAGTTGGAAAGGAACCTGTAGCCAGAAGGCAGAATTGAGCAATGGAGAGAAATACGCTGGCAAGACAGCGAATTTAGGAATTAGGAATATTCTTTTACTACGATACACTTGTATTAGTTCATTCATCAACCGACAGATGCCACTGACTACTGTGTTAGTAAAGGCTTGCGCATTTGGAAAATGGGACCTGAAGTTGCCGGCCTTGGCATTCTTCAATGCTGCACAAGAAGTTAATGTTCGTATGCTTGATAACGTTGCTAAATCATTCCCCAATAAGCGACATGCAGTTCCTGTTTGTATGCTTGACATATGTAATATGTACCTAAATCAATCCCCAATAAGCCACAAGAGGTTCCCGTTTGTATGCTTGATATATGTGGCTAAATCATTCCCCAATAAGCCACAAGAGGTTCCCGTTTGTATGCTTGACATATGTACCTAAATCATTCCCAATAAGCCACAAGAGGTTCCCATTCGTGTACACAAGAGGTTCCTGCTCATATGCTTGACATACGTTGCTAAATCATTCCCCAATAAGCCACAAGAGGTTCCCGTTCGTGTACACAAGAGGATCCTGCTCATATGCTTGACAAACGTTGCTAAATCATTCCCCAATAAGCCACAAGAGGTTCCCATTCGTGTACACAAGAGGTTCCTGCTCATATGCTTGACATACGTTGCTAAATCATTCCCCAATAAGCCACAAGAGGTTCCCGTTCGTGTACACAAGAGGATCCTGCTCATATGCTTGACAAACGTTGCTAAATCATTCCCCAATAAGCCACAAGAGGTTCCCGTTTGTATGCTTGACATATGTACCTAAATCATTCCCAATAAGCCACAAGAGGTTCCCGTTCGTGTACACAAGAGGTTCCTGCTCATATGCTTGACATACGTTGCTAAATCATTCCCCAATAAGCCACAAGAGGTTCCCGTTCGTGTACACAAGAGGTTCCCGTTCATATGCTTGACATACATTGCTAAATCATTCCCCAATAAGCCACAAGAGGTTCCCGTTCTTATGCTTCAAATATGTTGCTAAATCATTCTCCAATAAGCCACAAGAAGTTCCCGTTTGTATGCTTGACATATGAAGGTAAATCATTCTCCAAAAAGCCACTGGAAGTTCCTGTTTGTATGCTTGACATGTGTAGCTAAATCATTCCCCAATAAGCCACAAGAGGTTCCGGTTGTATGCTTGACATACGTTGCTAAATCACTCTCCAATAAGCCACAAGAAGTTCCCGTTCGTATGCTTGACGTACGTTGCTAAATCATTCCCCAATAAGCCACAAGAGGTTCCTGTTCGCACTCTTGACATACGTTGCTAAATCATTCCCCAATAAGCTAAAAGAGGTCCTCGCTCATATGCTTGACATACGTTGCTAAATCAATCATTTATCAATATCTGTTGGATTATGAGTACCGTAACCGAATACATATATATAGGAAAGTTTTCAAGAATCATATTACGGATACCTGCAACTCGATATTCTTTACCTGATTACTGAAATTCCAGTACATTGTGAAAATTTACATCCTATAAAGGAGTCCCTTTTTTGCTTTCTTCTGCATCATATATTCAGATGTATGCTCACAAATAAACTTGAAACAGGCCAGGGCAAACCGCTTGCTATTACTGAAATACGGCAACCTCAGAAGGACCATGTGTTAAAACAAATATTAAGCTTATCTATCTTACTTAAATAACTAAATTACTTGAGAGAAACTTACCGTCTTGCTGGGGCTCACTCAATCCCTCTAACCAATGAGGACTGACCGAGGCCTTGTCTGCAAAACAAAGGAATCATTGAAAAATAGTGGAAACTTCAGGTAAACAAGGTTCAATAGCAAGACAAGACAAGACAAAATTCTCTTTATTTACATATACATAGAGTACAGTAATGGCGTAATTTAGCCTGTCATTTAAAGAGGCAGCCTGTCAATTAACCTGACATTTAAAGAGCATTTATTTTAATAGCCTGTAATTTAAAACACAGTCAACTCTTGCTAACTCAAAATTCCATGGGTATAAGATTTTATTTAGAGTTTGGTATTATTTGGCTTCGGCTTAGTTTGAATTGGATTTGTTTAGTTTGAGACCTACCTTACCCTAATCTTACCCTATCCTAGTGGCAATGGTAAGAGTTGTCACTTTGACCTCTCCACCGCTCATGGAGAGCCTATTTATTGATGGCACAACTATGTACAAGTAAGAAAGTACAAGTTACAGGAAAATTGTTAGTTAAATTTGACTTAAAGCCCATTCACACGGCCCTTTATTCAGCTAATATGAGCTAAATACAAGAAGAGGTAAGCAAATGAAAATTCGAGTTAGAAAATAAGGAATAGTTGGACCAGATATGACCCACTGTACACCTTGACCTCTACACAGGAGCTGAGGCTTACAAAGCAACTGAGAAAATTTAACATAAAGAGGTAGACTTCGACTTAAGGGGTTAAATCATAAATAGAATTAAATTTTTCTCATCTCCTGAACTAAGATTTATAAGATCATTTTTGTGTATCTACAAATAAAGAGGTAAAAAAAATATAACTGATTGAAAATGATTTGAGATATTGATAATTTTAATTCATCAATGTTCGAGTTAGCAAGGGTTGGCTGCCTGCTGAATTAAATGCAAAATACCCTCTCTTTTTAACCTATCTTTAATGTTGGGAGGATTTCACGCCTCTGTCAAGCATTAAAAACTCATTGTATCCATCCAAATTTGGATGCAGGATATACCTGGAAAACGAGGCATTGCTTGTTATCGGTAATAAACCTGGATAGCATTGGCATTCCTGATCTTAATCAGTTGAATGTTATTTGTTCTATTCAAATAAGAATTAATTTTTCATTTAATAACTAAATAAGGTTACTGGCTATAAATTTAATTGCTACAGATTTGAACTACCTTTAGCTGAAAATTTCAATATTTGCTGTGCTGCCCAATTTGGAGGTTGAAACTCAGTCCCTGCAATAGAGAAAATGCAGCAATTAAATTGAGATTTGATACAAATTATATCAACTAATAAAATAAATAAAGTACAAATTATTTTAGTCATAAGCAGAAACACATTAACCTTAAATGTATTTTCTATGAAGAAAATTTGACCCGTAACCATAGGTTATTATTAGTCAGAGATAGTTGCATGTAATAATAATTAAGATTTAGAGATCTTACCTTTTTCAGTCAACATTTAAATAATCTGAACACTTCTTTAACACGAAACTGAAATAGATTTTGGGAATTTAAAACAAACAGCAGACTTTTCAAATAGTTTAATACAAAATGTTATAAACACATCCTAAAACACAATTTACCAACAACATGAAACTTAAAATTTATGAAAGTTAAATCAAAAGTATTCTAACTTATACATTTTACATACCACATAACTACTGGTGAAAACCAGTAGTTATTTTGGATAATTTGTTTTTTAGTATTAATAAGGCTTTGAATATATTATTAATATTATTTATAAACAAAATATCAAAATCTTCAGCTAAGTATGTTCTTGGAAAGTAAACTTATTCTAGGAAAGTGAAAAAGAATTGGGATTACATCCTACAAATAAAAATAAATTGTCGGGAGGATATATGTTTGTATTATTGTGAGTATGTAGATTTGTAAACGAGAGAAAAATGTCCAAACATTTTTGTGTACTTTAGCAAACTGAATAGTATGAGTATCATGAGGCCTACTTGAGTATTTAGACGATTTATTACAATGCAATTCTTACTGTACGGTACGGCTAAAAATCCTCTTAAAATTACAGTAATATAGAAAAGCATATATTCCTGATTCCAATGTTATAATTCTGTAGGCACACATTGGTATTATATAGCTTACTCTTTAAATTAGATTTTAAGTGATTAAATACGCTCACTGGATTAGGATTAGGATTTGGTTTGGGTTTATTCCTATTGTAGTCTATCATAAAGTACAATGAAGCAGAAGTCAGACAGACCTAGGTCTGATTAATAAAAGAGTACACCTCGGATTATCAAGACTGTGGCAGTGATCTGATCTAAGTATCAAAAATCCCAGATAATCTCGTCACTTCAACATCGCATGGAAAGCTATCCGATAACAGGGCCGGCGACAGGGGGGGCAAATGCATAGGGGCCAGGGCTTGCAGGGGGCCCAGAAACAACAAAAACGGGCCTGAAACGGGAGAAAGGCCAGGTTTCAGGGCCCTGGGTTGTAGATTGCACAGGGGCCCGAAAATCCTGTCGCCAGGCCTGTCTGATAACAAGTGCCTAAACTTACTTCGGCTACTGATGCTGCGTCAATAGTTTGCCAAGACTAAACAACAGGTAGGTTGTTTGTAGGTACATACTTTGCAGGGGTTTACTGTGTACCAGTACATTCATAGCTGAGTTGCAGTTGCTTCTAACATTTGCTGTTAAGATTCACTATTCACTTGTAAAACCGGCTGAAAAACTGTTTTATAACGTCATTCAAAATTTCTTGTTACAGATACAGCTTGTCTTACTAGTCCAAGATCCAAATTACTCTGGTCTGGATAATTCGAAGTGTACCATATTTTACATTAATATGGAATTCTAACTTTAAATGGTATTTAACTACAAGTTAGCCTTTTTATTTCCACTGAGAAGACTGAGTACCATACAGATGAGATGATTGAGCACAGTGCCTAATTCACAATTCTTCTTACAACCAGAACACCATAACAATCTGAAATGAAAGAGTCATGACACCAGGAATCTGGAAAGTAAACAAGATGGGAAAATACGAGTGATACACATGTTATTTTAGATTAAAACACTAAGAATGGTCCTACAGACTTTAAGAGAATCACTAGTCATTCGGGTTTGTGAAATACTATAAACTCAGGAGTGAGAGCCAAAAGTAAGAGCTAAATATAACTTAAGAGTGGGCTTAAGGCAATTCAGTGTCGCCCTTACAGGAGAGAAGCGCACTAACATTGGTCCGCGATGATAATGGAAAAAAGTAATGTGACTTGGCCAAGAACAAGTTTTTATAAACTTAAGTTATGAGCTTAACTAGCATATAAAGTACTCTTTTCCATTTTTAATGGGCCAAAATATAACTTCAGAGGCTGATAGGCTGATATAACGTCGTAGCTCATTTGTCAGATAAGTGTCCAAACAGTGATGAATGTAGTAAATTCCTCCGCGGGGTCGGCAATCAGTGTAAGTTCAACGTTCACGTGAATTACAGCAAAATATTTTAATTTAGAGAATATAATTTTGTTGCATCTTAAAGAAAGATATAGCCTAAGTTATTCAACATCGGGTTCGTAAGGTACATTTACATTTCCTTCTTACATTCCGAGTTATTTAGCTCAAAATATCAACTAACTTAACAAAAACCCACTATTTAAACTCAGAGGCCAATAACTCTATTATTTCTTATGATACTGGAAAAATAAAAATTGAACACTATATTGTGAAAAATTCATTTAAGGGATTTTCTATCTATTTATATTTAGATAGGTGGCTTATTATCATATGTTGTAAAATAACGTCAGGAAATGATAACAATACCCTAGTGTGCGGGAACACACTACCGACTGATTTTCAATCGAAAATCAAAACGTATTTCAAATTAAAGAGCAGAAAAAATCCTAACATAAGTTTTTAAAAATAAATTTTAAAATATTGGTATTTGTTGGTTAAATTTGAAATTGTTGTGCTAGCTTAGATTGGATTAGCTCAGGTTTATTTTGGTTAGGCCCTACATTAGGATTGGTTTTAAAATTACAAGTTGAAATAGGTAAGTAGGTAAAGTGAACAAGTACCATTACAAAATCAAAGATCAAAATCCTGTTAAGTTACAAGAGGTCCTACAAGCTAATTTAATTTAATATTTATATCAGAAGTAGGCCCTAACCTAAATTGATAATCAAAGATAAACTTAATTAATGATTTAGAAGGGCAACAGGTTAAGCAGTCAGTAGGCCTATGGTTACTAGTAAGGCCTGATGGCACTAACTTTCTACGGTAATAGTTCTTAAGATTTCTAATTCAGATTCTAAAACAAGTAATTCTAAAACAGAGCCTACTACAATAATTATGTTCTTGAAACGACTCAATTTAAAGAGAATAATCCACAGCAACGTTTTTTAACCTAAATTAACTAATGACTACATAAAAAATAGGGTCGTCAGCCTAAACTAAAGATAACTTTAAATCGGAAGCACTTGTAAATTTAATGAAAATCATGCCACTGAAATTTTGAAAAAATAATTTAATGTAAGCTCCCGTCATTGTGATACTGACTTTTGACTACAAAAACACTACAACAAAGAACAAAAGTAGAACAGAAAGCACTGAACAAGAACAAGTGAACAATAAACAAACAACAAGACAACAAGGGGGGTGTTTCTAAACGTGTTTCACAATTACTAGCTACTAATCACTAATCACTAGTTACGATTCATCTTCTTTGTATCCTTACGGTTTTGAAACGGAATCTTAGTATTACAAACTACGAAGTCAATTTTATTAATTCACCAACATCGTTTAGAAACAGCCCCCAGGCTGTTGAACAGACAGACACAGACGGCAGGCCTCAGTTTCAAAACAAAAATTACAACTTACTAAAATTAGTATTTCATACTATTTTTATATTGATGGAAAATACCATAGATAAAATGTACCCTGCTGGGTTTTATCTATGCTAATATCTACTATAACGGTTTGCAAGTTTCGATTTGAAACGGGGGGTCATGAAGCCAAGTGGTAAGAGTCAAAACTCTTGTTGTTGGCCATACATACTATAATGAGATTTATACAGTGTCGCATTGAGAATTTTCAACATCCACCCCCTGCAGGTTCCAACTCACCTCATATTCAGGGTAACTTCCTCCATGAGGTACCTGTCTTATTAAGATTGATTGATTGATATAATTAATTCCCACCACTCAATCAACAAACACGCCGAACACTAACTTACTCCTTAAACATATAGTACGTGTGGTTAGCATAAATTTTCACCAAAACCTTGCACTCTTTGGTACAGCTTAGCCACTTGGTATGTGTATAGAAGATACCTCTAGAAGTATTTTTATCCGAAGATCCAACCTTGAACATAGAGTAATAATGAACTTCGTAAAGAGATGGCACTTCCATGTTAACTCGGTGGTAAGGGAACAGCAGCGCTATCTGAATAGAGTGCTACGAACTAAAAAGATCGATGCGATATATCGATGGTCGTCGATGCGACATATCGATCGTCGTCGATGCGACATATCGATCGTCGTCGATGCGACATATCGATCGTCGTCGATGCGACATATCGATCGTCGTCGTCTACTTTGTTTATATTTTCGTTTTCTTGTTTTGTTTGCTAGACTTTCAATTTTAATGACTTTACCGGTTTGTTTAGATTAACAGTGACGGATCCAGGGGGGGGGCAGCGGGGGCGCCTGCCCCGGGCGCCGGCCTGTAGGGGGCGCCAGCGGCGCCCCAACTGGCTGACTCCGGTTAAGTAAAAATCAAAAAATTCATTTAAAGTCAAATTTTTCGTTTCGCGGCCGACAAATCTCTCAGTGTCATCACTGCCGGAAAATCTCTATAGCATTGCGGCCGTCAAGCCTGTCTCTGTTTTCGTGACCGTCACATTCCTCGTTGTTTGATGGCAAGAAAACCGCTCGCTCATTTAGTGGTCGGAAAATCGCCTGCTTGTTTAGTGGCCGCGAGATGTCTTGGTCTCATTATGGACGACAAGTCTTTCGCTCTTTTCGTGGCTGTCACATCTATTGGCCATATCTTGATCAGATGATAAAAGTCGTTGCTGGCAGGCATATTTCTTTGTTGTTTCACTGCCGACAAGTACTTCGCTAATTTCGAGGTCTTCATTTATTGCATGACCACATTGCGGCCGAAAAATCTATCGTTTAGACAACAGCTGACAAAAATCTGTCGCATTGCAACTACCGCTTGAACTTTTCAGGGCCGGCCGATTACACCTTTCGTGGTCGCATCGCGGGTGTCAAATCGCGGTCGTATATCGTAAAAACCACGACCGGCAAATCTTGTGGTCTTATTGCGGGCGGAAAAAATCGCTCAGTGTTTCTGTGACCAGCAAATCTCTAGGTCTCATTGCGGCTGAAGGTGACCAGACGACCCGTTTTGAACGGGACAGTCCCGTTTTTTTAGCGACGAGTCCCGTTGTCCCGATGAACTCTCTCGGGACGTCCATTTGTCCCGTTTTGACGTTGTTGGTAAAAAAAAATACTTAAAAACGTTTTACGGTAAAAAAACTCTTAAATTTTTCCGGTTCCTTAGTCTTTTCCCAGATAGCACATTAAGCTTTGATTTTCCTTAGCCCAAAGCTTGCCCATGCAAAGCTCTAAGCTTTTAATTAGGCTTGCAATGGCAAAGGTAAAAGGTTAAACTAAGACTAATACAACCTATTGGTAAGCTTACGAGTTTACGCATGCAAACCATTTTTTAAGCTTACAGGCAAAGGGAAAATTAAGCTTAATACAAAGCTTTAACATAGGTTTCGCATTGCTAAGCTTAGCATATGCTAAGCATTGTGCAAAGATTGTGCTAAGCATTGGGCAAAGATTGTGCTAAGCATTGGGCAAAGATTGTGCTAAGCATTAGGCTAAGATTTGTGCTAAGTATTCTGCTAAGCATTGTGCTAAGATTATGCTAAGCATTGTGCTAAGATTATGCTAAGCATTGTGCTAAGATTATGTTAAGCATTGTGCTAAGGTTATGCTAAGCATTGTGCTAAGATTATGCTAAGCATTGTGCTAAGATTATGTTAAGCATTGTGCTAAGGTTATGCTAAGCATTGTGCTAAGATTATGCTAAGCATTGTGCTAAGAATGTGCTAAGCACTGTGCAAAGATTATGCTAAGCATTGTGCTAAGATTATGCCAAGCATTGTGCTAAGCTTCGTTAAACTTAGTAGTTTGCAGTTTGCTTGAAAGTTTTACAAATATATCACAAAAAATACATAATACAACAAAACTAAAAACTGCATGATACAAAAATGCAGAGTTAGTAGCAACTAACCCTTTTATCTGTTCATGAAAAATTATTAATGTTTAAATAATAAAATTAACATGTGTCTAATGGGTTGCCATTTTGGCATGAATAAGAAATTTCTAGAAAATAATAATAATAATAAATAAGTGTGTTTAATTAGTTTATTTTTAAAGGAAATCTAAAAATGTGAAACAACCGATAATGTCAGTTATAACAATTCACACTTTTGTACCTTTTCAGATCAAAGAAAATAACACTATAAAAGCATAAATTTGATTGGAATTTTGGGCCTAAATTAAGATTTTTTATAAATAAATCACTCTTTACAAAATATAAAACTTAGTCAAATGTACGAAATTTCACTATCTTATTCCTTACTACTGGAAAAAGTGTATCCTTACTTCGGAAAAAATTCAGGTTAAAAAAATACAATTAATATATTTTCACAAATCCAAATTTTTATTTTAACTATCGATACAATGCCGTTTTTTTGTGTAGGGTTCTTCAATTAATTCAAACGTTATCGTTTCCATCCAACTCCAATGTTCTCTTCTCCTCTTTCTTCTCCCTGTAAAATAAACATTTAGTCAAATAGCAAAAATTCATTTAAAAATTAATACAAAGAATGGAGGTTGCCGTTGGCAAATTTCTTATGGAATAGTGGGGTTTTGAGGGCCCAAAATTTGTCATGTTAGTCCTAATGTTATTAAATGATTTTAAAAATATATATAAATATTTAAGCCCTCTGTTAGTTTTCAGGACAAAATATAATGGATTTATCAATAAAAATGTGATTTTACTGAACGCAGTACATTGTCTTGAGGTCATTTTGTACTATGGCAGCCGCAGCAATCACCAAATTTACTTTCAGTACATGGCAGAGCTATTATTATCTATAATCTGATTGATACAACTGTCTAGGGAATGAACGGAACATCCCCACAATCGCCATTTTTGGATACTGCCCAAAATTTTGGGTTTCAAACTAAAATACCCTTTAAACTAAAAATATGCTCCCTCACAACTGTGCGTACTGATTGTAATTCCCTAGGATTAAAAAAATTTGTTATTTCTTTAAAAAATACAGCTTGATATTTCAAACAGATGTAATTAATTCTAAATAATGCACTCTTAAATCTGATCATTTCAACCGTTATAACTTTTTATGAGCCTATTTATGAGTTTTTTATGTTCCGACAATGTATACAGGTCAGTGCTCTTCTATCTCAGGGTGTGTGTAATGACATCTGATTTTAAAATTCCAGTATTTCCAGTACAACTTTTTCCTAAATTCCAGTATCGCTCACTATTTACCTAACTTAGGGGTATCGCTTAATATTTACCTAACCAATGCAAAAATCTAGCTTGAAATAATGGGTCACAACACAACTTTAACATTTGAAAAAATATTTTGGATCCAATATGGCGGCCAAAATTGGGTATCCACTCAAAATGAAGTATTAACTACCCAACAATGTTCCGATGGGATGTCGGATCGATATTCGAAAAAAAATTGAGGAGAAAGGTAGGGGGAGGACTATTATGGGACACCCGGGGTGTGTGTGTGTGTGTGTGTGTGTGTGTGCGTGCGTGTGTGTATTAAAGAAAATGACGAATGGTGTTTTTGGCATCTGGGGACCTCAAAACAAAAAGTTATGATGATCTCGAGCTTAAGTCTTACCATGAGAACTACGGTAACAGCTTCTTCCCTATAGCGGAAATTCGCCAAAACTGATAATTTTCAAACACACTCAGCTTTACTTCTTCTCCTGACTTACATAATAGAAGAAGTAGAATTTAAAACCAATACATAATCAAAGTTAGAAATGTTGAGAACATGTTCAATCTTAATAAAAATGACAACATATAAAATTTTAAACCTGATTAAGGATGTTTAGTAATTGAACTGAATTACAAGTGGTTTAATTGAGGTTTTGAATGTATGGAACCAAATTATTTTAAATGGATGTTATCACTTGTTTTCAACTAAATTCCACTACCAAATACGAAATTCCAGTATATTTCCAGTACCAAAATAAAATTCCAGTATAATTCCAGTATTTCCAGCACCAGTAGACACCCTGTATCTATATGTTAGGGATAAATAGTTTGTTTGATGCAATGTTATTATGATTACAGTTGTTACTTTGAGCATAACAGTGTGTTTGGTTTATAAAGGTTTACCTATTTTCGGCACAACTTAGGAAAGTGACCGAAAATCTGTACTAAAAATATTGACAATAAACAGAAAACCAACTTAGCGACAAGATGTCTGTTACTTTCAGTTAAAACAAAAAGCAGCATAAATTCTTTGAAAAAAAAACACATTGCAAATGTAATACAGTACACTCTCAATTATCCGAGCCCCTGTTATCTGAGACTCCGGGTTATCCGAGGCAGCTAAGCTTAATTATACGTTTTTATTTTCTTACTAAGCGTTATAATAATGTGTGAAACAAGTGTCTTTCTTTAAAATTCTAATACTTGCAACTCGAAAGGACTTTCATTGTCGTATTTATCGGTAAATCCTATACTGTATCTAATAAAATATTTTGAAGCGGTCCTATTGCAGCCCAACCTCAAAATACACGTGAACTCCGTATTTTTCGAGGTTCCTGTTATCCGAGGTAGCCTTGGTCCCGAAGACCTCGGATAATCGGGAGTGTACTGTAATAAGAAGTTTTATAGTTACTTTTGATTCCCAATGCACACTAAAAACTTCCTCTAAGAGATTAACTTTGCTAAGAATTAGTAAGTTTGCGTTCATTTCAGAATGGAAAATATGTTATTTTTTTAACAAAAGTAATGAATAAAAATAATCAGGAGAGAGTAAGGATCGATTATATTTTATGAAATTTTTACTGGCTGGGCTAGGTAGGGCTTCGGGCTGAGAGAGGGCCGCAAAAAGTACAAAGCAAGTTGTTTTTTGTACATTTTAAAGATAGTTCAAATTGAAATCACCATTTTCAATCCAATATTTTAAATTTTATTGATAATCAAATAAATTCTATAATTACAGAGTTTCTTCAAACACAAAATGGGGGGCTGCACATATTAATTAACTGCACATTGGCACTTGCACTGCACTTTAATTGGCTAAGAGCCTCAACAAGTGTGGATTGTGACAAGTGTAAAAATTTGCAAATATAAATCCGGCACTGTGTACAATTGTCTCGCTTGAATTAAAATGTATTTCAACATCGTATGTTCAACATAAGATTATGTTTTAGAATTCATAGCAAAAATGCAATAATTTTTAAGTTCAATGCTAACCTTCTTAACTTCCTAAACTTGGCCTGCATAAGCCATTCGCTGATTCCTTCTCGGAGTTTGCCTTGCTCCCCATCTTTGAACCTCTTGAAACAGATTTCTGCAAAAAAGTAAGGAAATATTATTTAGGTGATGTAAACAAGCCATGATTGTAAACAGCACACTATGGATTTTCCACATTAATGTTCCAGAGCCCTGATGTGTATAACAAAAAACCCAGTGAGTCTGAAGAACCAAGGCAACAATGCATGTTAAAATGTAAAAAAAGTGATCTTGGAACAAACCATCTTTGTCGTTATCAGATCATGGCAGTCGACGATCGTAATAATTAGGCATATGAAAGTTTCGCATAAATGTTTATCTTGATACAAGAAAACAAATCCACAAGTGGTCTATTGAGAGTTAGGAAACACCTGGTACATTTTTATTTGCAAACTGAAGTTATAAACTTGTTTCAAAATGACTACTTATATTGAAAATACATTAGAAATATACTTTTGCACCTCTATACACAGCTGATCGTTAAATTAGTATGACATGAGATTACCATGTTGGAGGTACGGGTTGAAATCCTGCCCACTTAGGTAATATTTTTTAAGATTAAATTAAATCCTCCGTAGAAGTTGATTCCTTTTAATTGGCAACTTAAACTAGTGTAGATGTGATTTTGTAAACTTTTTCTTTTATTTTCATCAATTTTATAAAAATATGTTGCATTTATTTTATAATGGTTAAATAAATACTATATCAGCTGACAAGAAAGTAGTTCCACTCTCTGTGAAGTTAAGTCAGGTTAGTCTAGTTTAATCGATTTTTTTACATAGTAAATTATGTAACTATTAGCTTTTAAGTATGGAAAAACAAGAATTTCCGGACCCTCTGCTAGTAGGCCTATGGGGAGTATTCCGTACTCCCCAGACCTCATGGTGGTTGGTTAGGCCCCCTCAAATATTCGGTTCACTTGACGCCTCTGAAGATACTTCAAATTGAAATCCCCCTTTTCAATCCAATATTTTAAATTTATTAATCAAATAAATTCTAAAATTACAGAGTTTAGAATTTAAAATTCTCCAAACACAAAATGTGGGGCTACACAGATAGTTTCGCTAAGAGCTTCAACAAGTGTGGATTGTCACGAGTGCAATTATAAATCTGACATTGAGTATAACTTTCCCACTTGAATTAAAAAATATTTCAACATAGTATGTTCAACATTACATTCTGTTTTACAATCCATAAAAAATACTAACCTTACTATCCATAATTTTTAGTACTAACCTTCTTAACTTCCTAAATTTGGTCTGCATCAGCCAACCACTTATTCCTTCGCGAAGTTTGCTCTCTTCTCCATCCTTAAATCTCCAGAAATAGACTTCTGCAAAAAAGTGGGGAGATATTATTTAAGTGCTGTAAACAAGCCATTATTGTATACAGCTACGGATTATCCACATCAATGCGCCGGAGTGCTGATGTGTACAACCAAAAATCCAATTAGTCTGAAGAACCATGACAACAATGCACGTTACGATCTAAAATAGCGATCGTGGAGCAAACCATCTTTTTGTCGATGTCAGATCATGGCAGTCATCGTAATAAGTTGCATGTGAAAATTTCATACCGACCTGATCGGTCACCAATTTTTTTACATATAGGCTAATTTTATTTATTTCGTTAAAAGTCATCATATAAGTTATAACTAACCTCAAAGAGTACAAAAAAATCACATAGGTACCATAACTGAAATTTCAACTAAAAAAGTGTGGGGATACTTATAAGGTACCAATCAGAACAAAAATAATTTATGCTTGGCAGCTAACGTGTTAAACAAATTATGCATTTTGCAATTCATATTTAAAGTCAAATTAACGAAATAGTTACCATTTATTAATGGGAAGATGAAGGTCTGCAGCCTATTGAAAGGTTTTTTGCCAACACCTGTCGTAACTCTCCCCGTCAAAGTATATTCCTCTGCAACACCTTCGTTTATATCAGCTTCCTAATTAGGCTTGAGGTAAGATGAGGAGTTTCCCTTTATATTGATCAGAAGTCTGGCCTGCAATGAAACAATAAAAGTAGGCCTAATTAAAATATTGGAATGTTTTGCAAAAATGAAAAAAATGACACGATTGAAAATCCTGGGAATATCAATATACAGAAGTGATGTATTAATAAATATTAATTATTAATATTAATTATGATGTAATAATAAATTACACCAATCACTCAGAAAAATTATTCCGATTTAAATGTATATTTTTATTTGGTTGGGCTATATTGGAATATCAACACGAGTGGCCGCCGGGAGGGTATGGAAAACTCCCCAGCAGAAGGGGGGGTCCAGGGGCCCTCCCCCGGAATTTTTTTTTAATTGCGATTAAATTTGATGCCTTTTTAACGTTTATGACCACAGGGTAACAATTTGGACCACACGAAAGCGATAGCTAGGTTTGTCCTGCCGTGGATAGAGTGTACGTGATGCCATAGTGGTCGTGAAGGTTGTGATCTTTCACGACTCGGTGGGAATTTACTATTGTCGAACAAGGGCGCAACTGATTTGTCCAAACATTTGGCGAACTATTTGCGCAAGAGGACTTATAAGATCGATGTAGAAATGAGTACGGTAATGCTGAACACACCCAGTACACGCTCGTATTGGCCTGGATTGGATTTGCCCTTGATTGAAGATAGTTGTAAACTTCCACCATCACTTGCTAAAGTCTATCTTGACTTTATCAAGTGATCAATATCCATAATGGCGGTTAAAAAACTGCCATCTATTACCTTGCGTGAAACGATGTAAAGAAAAATAGAGTTGTTAAATTGACTTAGAGCATTTCCAAATTAGAAAGAGTTGTACACTTTAATAAAATCACTTTTTAAAGAGTATTAATAAATTACGAGGCCGGCCTGAAAAAGGGTCCGGAGCCGTACCGGTGAGTTGAGAAACCGCGCTCCAGTGAGCTCCGGTTTCCTAAAAAGTACCGGAGCTGTGCTCTGGCTGAAATTAACCCCTGCACTTAATCCAACTTAGTAAAAAAATTAAGTTCCGGTTCTCAATTTAAGGTGGGACTATACAGGCATAGGTAATAGATATATATATGTGATTTTGGGTGATTCTCTGGAAAGTGAAACTGACATGATGTTTTTGAAAGTAATGTTACCTATAGAACATGTACTGAAATGGGTGTATTGTTATTAAAATATATTAATAATTATGATAAAAAATATTACTTTTCCTCCACATCATGAAAAAATAGCCTAGCTTGCAAAATTAACCAATCTTAAAGTAAACACCAATCACTCAGAAAAATTATTCCGATTTAAATGTATATTTTTATTTGGTTGGGCTATATTGGAATACTTTCACAAAAAGATATAATTACATTATTGCTTTGTCTCAGAGCAACACACTAATCAAATAAAATGGATGTTTCAAGTTGTTATAGTCACTTAAAACAAAAATTTTCCAAACACACCTCATTGTATCCCGTGCATCATAAAAAAACATCCAATTTTCTTTCTGCTGAGAGTGCTGGCTTACAAAATAGCATTAACATAATATAACATTTATTGTGCCAAGGTAGGCCTACCTACTTTAATAAGGTTTATCAAAAGAAAGTCTAACTGTATTTTTATTTTGAATACACGTTGTTTTATATAAGACTTAAAATCTGTCCCGTCCATCACATGATACACAGCACATACCAAGGTAAAAAGATTGATAACTGCAGATGCGCAACGTTAATATGGATCCTACCATATTTATCAATCTTTAGAATACTTGGAGTAAATTATGTTTATTGTAAATATAAAATACTGTACCGGTAAGTTATATAAATAAATAAATGAATAAATAAATATGTAAATATGGGAATATAAAGTTGCTTTAAGTAATTATGATTAAAACTATAAATTATAACCTAAAGCCTAAATCAAAATAATTCTTTATTGTCGTAGAATAAATATTTTACAGCAGGGCCTATGCCAAGTCAAAAACTGTGATGGCATCACTTATTGATGTACCACATCAATGAGCATCACCAAGTCACAAAACAATGAGTAGGCCTAGGCCTGCTAAAAAAATATGTAGGCCTAACTTAGTAAAATTGCAACATCAGCAATAACAAAAAACTAATTAATACAGATAAACCAAGTTTTAAAATACAGTGTGTTTTTTTAAACACAACCCATTTTTAAGATTGAATAATGCACATATAAAGTTTGAGGTGGGTATTGTTTTGGTTATCTTTGCATTTTATACAACCTATTATTTAAGTTTGATCACATTTAGCTTATAATATTATGTGTTCAAACAAATTGCTATTGACATTTATTCAGAGCTGTGTTCTCTCCATCAAATTCCTGAATATATTTTGCAGAGTAACTCTTTGAATTTCTTGTATTAAATTTGTTAGGCCTAGGCCTATGTTTGATTTGAGTTGCTAAATATCCTGTGAATTGTATTCTGGGCCAATCTTTTTATATATCCCCAAAGAAAGTAATATAATGGGGTCAAATCCGGGGATCTTGGGGGGACTAATCATTCACTGATAAAATAAAGTTTTGGGTTGCGTTTTAAAAGAACACCCTGTATAACTTAAGTTATCTGTTGTTTGTCTTCAAATTTTTTCACTAAGTTTAGCATGCATAAGCATAAGAACCCCCTGCAGTATAAGGGTATTTATGTGTATGTTGGGCTTTCCATTCACAACTACTAATGCCAGGCAACACAACCACTGTTAACGGCAACTTATAAATATTTATGTTATACAAGGAGTCAGTTAAAAAATACTCACCTAGTCAGAGTCAGATCACAGAAGCATAGTCCTCGAGTTGATTTATTTGGTTGCTGAAGTCTCAGATAAACCGATACAAAATTCCACTTACTTAAAAACTTTAAACTTCAAACCACAAACTAACCAAACTATCACATTATTTCTACACTGGAGATAACAACAGTTTAGTCTAATCACTGATATAAACAACACGCAACGACGCAACTCAGAGAAAGAGGATACAAACATTGCAATATGGCTGTCTGGCTCCCCATCCCCACTCCCAACCCCGCGCCCCGTCAGGACCGGTTTTCATTGTTTTATTTTCACAAACCTACTTCCGCCACTGCCGCGTCAAATACCTGAGAACGGCAAATACGCGCGATAAAATTAAACGGCTCTTTGCTTATTTTAAAGTTATTCCTGCAATTGGTAAATATGCATACTCAAATTTTACGGAATTGTTTGCAAATGTATGGCTACCTGCGATCGATACGTTACGTCTACCCACCCACGGCCCACGGACAATAATACAGTTGCTCGAGATATAATTGCTCATCTATCTCATTAAAGACACGTTAGCAATTAGATAGAATTCCTGCTTGGTGCCGGAGGGGGGTGAACGCCGATTTTGCTACAGGCGACAGAAAAGTGTATATCCGTCACTGCTCGAAGAAAACTAAAAATACAAGGCCATAAATTAAAACATTCTTTCAATTTCGTTTTCAAAGTTAGTGATATTGAAAGTTTTCCTATTGTACCTAGCTTTCCTATTTTTTAAGCTTTGGGTGGGAAAACCCTTTGAGATACCGAGATTCCGAGACTGATATGGGACGGTGGCGTATCCTGTAATCCACCTACTTGGAGGTCACGAATATTTTGGATAGTTATGAGCGATGGCTTGTGGACGCGGTGTTCCCTATAGTGAGGATTAACGTCCGCACTATTGAATGCTACGTTCATAAGACCGTCCTCATAAATAGACCAGTTCGTAAATTGTAAACTAGGCAAAATTGTGGTTCGGATCCCACGGCCTATTAATTAACAGTCCTGTCTAAGGAAATATCGGCCTTAGTCAGTAACAAAGATTACAAGATCGCGCCACAATCATCCTTCACTCATCTGTCATTCATACCTTCATACTTGGCATAAAATATAGACTATCTCCCTGGAGAGGTCGCCATATTCAAGCAATCTATATGTATGTATACCTATGCTGCAAAGACGAAACGACGACAAGTGCTCGCGTCCGCTATGCTATAACGGTTATATTGTCATATCATGAGTTTTTTTTAACCAGGATATATATAATTAGCTTTCTTTCAACCATATATTCACACGTATCAGGAATTTTTTTCTCTATTTTCCAAATAATTAGATTCAATTTTATGAGTTATAATTTTAAAGAAGAATGTAGGCTTCCACGGTCGTTTTCACACGATGTTAAATTCCTGACTTCTGGGTAGGACCGCGTAATACTGTCGAAGATTTCCGCCGACGTTTCGGAGACATTGCAGTACTCCATCTTCAGGGCGATAACGTAGTCGCGCACAACACAAACTACTTTATTACTGATGGAGCAGTCCTATATAACCTGAGGCCGCGGACTGCTCCATCAGTAATAAAGTAGTTTGTGTTGTGCGCGACTACGTTATCGCCCTGAAGATGGAGTACTGCAATGTCTCCGAAACGTCGGCGGAAATCTTCGACAGTATTACGCGGTCCTACCCAGAAGTCAGGAATTTAACATCGAGTTATAATTTTGTTCATAAACAATATAATTTTGTTTTAATTCCTCACTAAATATCCGACCAATAATATGGGAAAACAAACAATTCGTTAGATAAGGTCTTTAGACGATATTTAGATGCGGTAGGCCCTGCTTTTGATGTCCCTGTGACACACGCTCGCGATTCGTCACCATCAACCGCGATCGAAAAATAGGACCGACCTATGTCCATGCGTTAATTAAGTAAATTTGTTGCTCTTAGTTGTCTGTAATTTTACATTCTTTTATTTATTCACCTCCTAACGGACTCTGGGGAGATGAAAACCCGTTGTTGTCTACGATAGATGTTTAGTGGTGTGACTATACACCACATAACATCAATCGTAGATAAAAACAGCAGTAGTGTACCCATCCAACACTTGACATCTATTGTAGATAAAAAAAAACTGTTTCTAAAGATAGCTAACGGTAGCGTTTTTACAGGCTCAAGCAAAGAAAACCCTTTCCTTCATCCGAAAAGATTCATTTATACCATGATTCTGCATGAGGTCTCAAAATATTATGTCAGTTATAAAATGTTCTTGTACGCACCCTTAGATCTAGAGCATTTCAAGTAAAAAAAAAAACAAATATCCGACAATTTTTCAAAAAATTGACTATTCATTCTGTAAGTCTGTCAGAGTAGTTTTTCACTAAAAGTGAGGAACTATTGCTTTGATCTAAAAATTATATAGGTATATTTGATTGCAGAAAAGCTATTCCGGAAAAAAATTTAATCTTCAAAGAATTTGTTAACATCTCCTTAATGGGGGATTGTTATTAATTGGTTGAAATTATGAATTACTAGTAAACCCGTTGCTCGCAATCGAGCAATTGTCATGTGTATTGAATTGACTTCTAGATAAAAACAATAATGGCATTCTAGAAAAAAAAAATTATGATATGGTTAAAATTCAGTCACTTCCAGTAATACTGAGATTATTTACCAAAGTTCTTTACAAACAATATTTTTTGTGAATATTTTATCAACTTTCAGGAGATGATTTGATTTAGGTTGAATTATATCTAGTTCAAGTGTATATGAATCATCCTTACAACAACCACAGATCTCACTTAATTAAATAGGTACCAAATTAATTTACATTTATTTTATAGTTTCAGTAATACAGATTAAATAGTTACATTTAATTAAATTGTTCTAGCGCGTTATACGGCTGCTACATTTTCATTTTTAGGTCTTTACTGACAAACAAACTTCACATTAACCATCACCATAAACTCATCCTTGGTTAGAATGAGTCAATGACCCAAAGTGACTCGTAACTTACTGCTTCTGAGTAAAAGAAAATTGTAAACTCAGCGAGTTAACCAAGCGCATTTGTCATACTTAAATTATTAGTTTAAATAATTATTACGGGTTATAAGAAAACAAACATATTTTTGAATGGGTTGCTTTTAATTAGACAATGAAGAAGTAAGTTATATTTCGAAATTGTGGGGTTTACGTTATTTTAGCAAACATTATTCTGTAACTCAGGTTCTGTTACAAAATTATAACCCTTTTTAACCTTAACCTGAACTTAATTCACTCACTAAATCAACTATAAATAACTCTACTATATAATTCATAAATGAATGCTTGACTTCTTCAGTGATTCAGTATACATATTCAATGGTTTCAATTCCAGTAATAACACTTGGCTTTGCTGGAAAACTTTGTTTACTGCATCAACTGATTTATTTGAAATTTCTTTTCTCATATTAAACTTATGGACAAATACAAAACTTTAAGGGCATCTAGGGCCATTCCCTTTAGACTAATTTTTATAAATTTTATTTCCGGCAAAACTACACACCGAGCTTTTTCCAACGACACCTAAATTATTAAATTTGGCCCAGTATTTTAGGAGGAGTAATGATCACAAAAACCCCCTAGCGTATTAAATAAGAAATAGATTACGAGCAATCGGACATACATTAGATACATTACTTTGAAATGGCGACCTACCCAGGTCGGTATTTTAAGCCAAGACAACTTAGAGGGATAATCTTTTCAAAGATTTTTTAACGTATTCTCGATGGTGGATTGTTGTAAATTTTGTTGTTAAAATATTTTATTTTATTTTATTTTATTTTCTTGCTTTAAGACACGTTAAAAACCCAATTACATTGAAGCAGTTAAAACTAATATAAAGTTTTTTGATGTAGGTTGAGTGTGGCAAAGAGTCCTCACACAGCACTATACATTATATTAATTGTTAAAGAAATCTGGAGAAAATAGTAAAATCGATGGCGTCTCGGAATCCCGCGATCTGTTTTCGGAAGTACTTGTGACAAAATATACAGATTACACAAGTGTTAATGTCAGTACAAAAATAATTTTTTTGTTTACACCTTTTTTAAATTTTTCTTCCTCTAAAATTTGCCGCCCCCCAAATTCTGCCGCCCTGGGCTATAGCCCTTTAAGCCCATATGTAAATCCAGCCCTGGAGACAATAGACTAACTTATAATACTTACTAAACAACATAATATTGTCAATTTTCAGATTGGTAGCCAACTTGACGCGTCCAAGGACGCGCCCTTTGTTTAGTGGCGACTTGGAGGGCCAATTCTAAGAATGTCGTAAGGGGTGAGAGGAGGGGTTTCCCGGGCAATCCCGCGTATGGTACCGTTAGGACGCCGACATTACGCTTGACCAACCACGATGAGTTCAAAGGTGCTCTTCGTGGTTGGTGTGAGGTTTGAGAACACCTTTTAACTGCGATATTTGTTATTTAATGGTACGGAGCTTGTATCACAATGTCCAAAAACCATTTCCCTTCAAAAGTGATTATTGCGGATTTGTTTGCGAGTAAAAACAATATTAATTTTAAACTATACTCGTATAAGTTAAGTATGATGTAAAAATTTCTAAGTTGATATAAATATTTTGATATTGATTTTTTCTGACATTTGGCATCACAGATTAGTAAAAACATTGTTACTTAACAAACATTGTAATGGTTGTAATGGTTTAAAATGTATTATAAACAATTAAAAAGTAATGGTTGTAATGGTTTAAAATGTACTATAAACAATTAAAAAAACGTCAACTAAACCATAGTGAAAATGAAACATATTAAAAATATCTGTAGGATATGATATTATCAAAGTTGTAGATTACTGAAAATTAATGATACAGTGGTTTAGAAATATGTTTGTTAAGATCATAAATGATATAACCAATGATGTTATTAATATAAAAATCATTCCAACATGAAAATACATATGATTTTATATTACTGTACTGTAATTAAAAATATTGTTGTTATATTTTTACCTCTTAAAATTGGATGAAATTGTAAAATCATTAGAAATTATTTTTTGACGATTGATATTTTCATGGTAACTAAAGGTTCTAAGAGGGGTGAATAAACTTTCTTTGTCAGGGCTGTGCCTTATTGAGGAGACACTTTATTATACCATTCTCCACTTTAATTATAAGATCGAAAATATAAACAAAGTAACCATAACAGCCATCTACCAAGAGTAATATTTCAGGGTGTATATAGAATGAAAATAATTGTATCCTTTACTCTTATACGAACAATGTTACCTTGTCTTGCATGCGTGCGTGCTTGCTTGCCCTACGATCTCAAAAACGGCTCCGAGGATTTTCTTTACAGTCTTGAATTAATAATAATAATAATAATAATAATAATAATAATAATAATATGGGAATTAAGTAATTTATTACTAAAAAATGTGTTCTATGTCCTATGCAGATTACTTGGCCAGCGTAAATATAATCTACTTTATATTTGTCAAATATACCACTCAACTATCATCGCACAGCCCAAACTACTTGACCTAGTACCTTGAAAGGTAAAACTGGCGTCAATTCTTGGGGCCCACGCCGTCCATAAGACTAATGCTAAAATTAACATTAGTCTTATGGACGGTGTGGGCCCCAAGAATTGGCGCCCGTTATATTTTGGTATTATACGGAGGCCACCCTTTTACAGCGCGCTGCGGCGGTTATGTTAGGTTGGGTTATCATAAATATGTTAGTAGGACTTTCCTCGTTTCGTTACGAGTCTAACGATACCAGATGAGAAAAACTTTAGCCCGCCAAATCCCTTCCAAGTAGGCCAAGGTCAGGTCGTTGACCGGAGCACACGCATCACCTGTCACCGCCGAAAGTATGTCTCATCTGGTATTGTCCGATTCGTAACGAAACGAGGAAAGTCCTAAACTAACATATTTATGATAAGCCAACCTAACATAACCGCCACTACATGTCGCTCATGTTCAAGAAAAACGTCACAACTCAAAACTTTTCAAATTTCTGTTCATTACAGGAAAATGTCAATCAATGGTAATATTTTTCTGTAAAAAATCGTCACAACTGTAATTTTAAATATAACCATCCAGATAGCACTTATGTCGCTTTTCCATGAGGGGATTTTCAAATGATCTCCTATTGAAAACGTCACTATCCTAAATGTGCAGTAGGTTTTCAAAGCGTGTTAAGGAAATGCCCTTTCTTATTTGTGGAAAAAAGTCACATTTCGACTTGAGCCATTTTAGGTGATACATTTTTCTTCCAAACATAGGAAAGAAAAGTTTCATCAAAAGTGTCACATCTTTAGTTATGACATTTTTCCATACAAGAAGTACAACTTTTCCTTCCTCTGTTTTTGAATTATTTTCAGATGTGCCGTTTTCTACACCAGAATTATGCCGTGTTT
Source organism: Flexamia atlantica (assembly GCA_035578135.1). Lineage (NCBI taxonomy): Eukaryota > Metazoa > Arthropoda > Insecta > Hemiptera > Cicadellidae > Flexamia > Flexamia atlantica. The sequence goes on along the minus strand of JAQJVK010000006.1, from coordinate 53,417,661 downwards.
CATAGTTATTGCCATGTTGATAAATCCGCTTCCTATTTAAACTAAATTTTTACTGTATTTTGAATTTTGGTTACAGTTTAGACTTGGTTATTTAATAAAAAACTTAACTCTTGTTTGAATCAATCTGCCAGGCATTCTTGTACCTTTCATTTAAAAAGAAAAAAAAATTGTGCGCCCAAAATATCTGTATGAGTAATAATGCTTGAAAACCTTTTTCAATGATTATCTAACTCATTTAAGGCAGAAATGTATATGAGAAAAGAGTAGTTGTTAAGTTTTTTAGTGTATTTAACTAAAAGAGGCTAAGCTGTAAATGAGACTTGCGTGCTAATGTAAAGGCTAAACTTTGTGTTAAGCTTAAGTGTATCTTATGCTGTGCCTTTAAAGAAAGCTTAGCCTGGTAATTCCCCGCTGTAACGAAAAGGCTAAGATTTGCACGAGACTTGCGTGCTAATGAAAAGGTTAAGCTTTGTAGTAAGCTTAAGTGTATCTTATGCCGTGCTTTAAAAGAAAGCTTAGCCTGGTCATTCCCGCTGCAACGGAAAGGCTAAGCTTTGCACGAGTTTTGTGTGCTAATGAAAAGGCTAAGCTTTGTTGTAAGCTTAAGTGTATCTTATGCCGTGCCTTAAAAGAAAGCTTAGCCTGGTCATTCCCCGCTGCAAAGAAAAGGCTAAGCTTTGCACGAGACTTGTGTGCTAATGAAAAGGCTAAGCTTTGTTGTAAGCTTAAGTGTATCTTATGCCGTGCCTTAAAAGAAAGCTTGGCCTGGTCATTTCCCGCTGCAACGGAAAGGCTAAGCTTTGCACGAGACTTGCGTGCCAATGAAAAGTCTAAGCTTTGTAGAAAGCTTGCGAGTATCTTAGCCACGCCTTAACGGAAAGCTTAGCTAGACCATTATTACAGCAATGAAAAGGTTAAGCTTTGCAATAAGCTTGTGTGCTATCTGGGTTCTAGTAACTTAAAATTGATGGTAAATATGAATTAGAATATAACACATATTTTCTATCTGAAAGTGTTTAAAAATCCACCAAAGTGCTCCTAACTTTTCAAAAATTTCCGAGGGAGGACCCCCGGACCCCTCTCTCTTTGTGAGGGGTATGGAAATACATTTAAATGTAAAAAACTTAAATAAATTTTTCCTATTATTTAGTAGTTTTCTAGTAACTTAAAATTAATGGTAATGATGAACTAGAGTCTAGCACTTATTTTCAATCTGAATTTCAGATTGAAAATAAGTGCTAGACTATAGTTCATCATTACCATTAATTTTAAGTTCTGAAAGAGTCTAAAACGCACCAAAATGCTCCTAATTTTTCAAAATTTTGCGGGGGAGGACCCCGGACCCCTTCCATTTGTGGGGGGTATTCCATACCCCTCCACACCCCCCGGAAGTTGGTGTCCCGTTTTGGCTGTTCCAAAATCTGGTCACCTTACCAGTCATATCGCGTCCGCAAAATTGCTTGGTCGCGTTGCGGCCGTCAATAAGATTGTATTTTACTTTGCATAGATTGGGCTCAAATATTAGTTTAAGGAGGCAACATAGCCGATTTCACTGGTCGGGCATTGTTTAGAAACAGTCGGGAAAGGTTAGTAAAAGTCGGAAGTTTCATATGTGAAATCTGGTATACACCTTGTTTTGGTTTTACAACGGTTGGCAAATTTGCCAACTTGACCGTTGAAATTTGCCTTTTGGTTAGGCTGTATCGTAGCCTAAGCCTAAGAACATCGGTTGTAAAAAAATCATAAGAACCATATAATAAAATTATATTATGATATTCTATATACTATATAGTGTATTTCGTGTTTGGTGCCGGGGTGGGGGGGGCGCCGAACTCTGTTTTTGCCCCGGGCGACAGTAAGTGTAGATCCGTCGGTGCAGATTAAGTGCGTTTGCCGCTAGTGCAAGTTGTTTCGCGAAATCTGTACTGAGTGATTCTTATTGTGCTTAAAGCGATTGATAGAAAATAAATACGTAGATCTTTACATAAAAGCACTTTATAAAAATTAACTTAGATAATTTTTATTAAGAGCTTTTATGTAAACATCTACGTATTTATTTTCCATCAATAACTTTAAGCACAACATGAATCACGCAGTACAGTATTTCGCGAAACAATTTACACTAGAACAACTTTCAAACGTACTTTAGGTATTTTCCCACACTCAAATTAATTCCAACTCGTTATGGTTGTGTACACGTCGCGTCGTGACAGAAAATCAGGGGAAACGGAACGGGAAGTTAGCAGATCGTTATCGTCGTTTTGATTGGCTGAATCAGTGAAGAAGAAGAAAGTCATGTTTTTACAACGCCATCTGAATAAAGTGCATCGAACTAAACCGCTCCAATAAGCTTACCACTTGGCTCCATTTAAGTGTCAGACCGGTGCCTTGAATTCGTGTAGAACACCCCCATGTCAGCCATTCAAGATGGCCGCCATTACATTCATAAATTGCTCTATAACTCCGGTAATAGTATTCCGATCTTGATAAACCCTTTTTTATTTGAAAGATAATTTTAAAATAAAACTTTTTTGCCTTTAACATTTTTTTCTAAAGTTAATAGTTTTCATTTTATATTTGAAAAACGAAATTTTCCATTTAATTACATGGGAAAGTCTAATTCCTCAATAAAATGCGTTTTGAGGGGCTCAACAAGGCTATGGCTAAATTTAGAATATTCTCTAGGTTGAAAACTTATACACACAGAAATGTTATTCCAATAGGTCAACTATTATCAGAACAATCGCCTCAAAAAGATATACGTACAGACCATTTTCCGAGTTTGCCTAGTTTTTTTCGGTATTTTATGGAGTAAAAAAACTATTATTGAGGTGAAACCTGAATAAAAATGAAGAAAAATAACTAAACGACCGAGAAAAATCGATCATAATAGTATAATTCTAGTTTTCCATCCATTTTGAAGGTCCAAAAGAAGTTTTTGGACGCCCCATGTTAAGCATAGGGAAAAAGGACAGGCTCAGACTTTTATCGTAATAAATACTTTATCCGTCGGTAGAAATGAATAAAAATTTATGAACATATTTAACATAAACATTTGAACGATATAGTCTAAAAATGCCCCCGTTGCAGCAGACCTGCACACTCAGCGAATTTCAAATGCAAAACAGCATATTTCAATCCAAAACAGCGAGATTTTATATGTTTTTGGAAGCTCCATAAGAATAACATGGGGAATGAGTATGCAGGTTTGCTGCTATGGGTATATTAAAATGGGTGGTTTTAATTAAATATTTAGTAGATCTGAACTAGAAGAAGCCATTTACCAAATTTTATCAAGATATGTTAAGAAATAAGCAAGATATAGAATTTTTCTTATTCCCCATAAGGTTAACATTGGGACAACGTTCTGCGTTTACCACTTTCAGTATCTTGGTAACCAATGGACATAGAGCAGTAATTCAAAATACTAAATTGTTTATTTTTTGAGCTGAATTCAATGGTGCCAACAAAAATTCGATTATTTTAGCGAATTTCCTTAAAGGAATAAGCTATTACGGTAGTTCTCATGGTAAGACCTAAGTCCGAGACCATGTTAACTTTTCATTTTGGGGTCCCCAGAAGCAAAAAACACCATTCGTTCGAATTTATATACATCTATGTGTCTGTTAGCACGATAGCGGCCGCAAAAATGGTCCGATCTTTATGAAATTTGGTACGGACATGTAAAGTGGTAATCAATTGGACAAGTTCGTGAACCAGCCCGATCGGACCACCGGAAGGGGGGGTAAAGGGGCATAAACCCCCTCAAAGATCGCTTTTTTGAGTTTTTTATATAGAAAAATAAAATTTATCGAATTTTTGTGGGCACCATTGAATTCAGCTCAAAAAACAAACAATTTAGTATTTTGAATCACTGCTCTATGTCCATTGGTTACCAAGATATTGAAAGTGGTAAACACAGTACGTTGTCCAAATGTTAACCTTAAGGGAAAAAAGTAAAATTCTATATATCGTTTATTTCTTAACATATCTTGTTAAAACTTGGTAAATAGCTTCTTCTAGTTCAGATCTACTAAATATTGAATTAAAACCACCCAGTTTTAATATACCTCTAGCAGCAAACCTGCATACTCATTCCCCATGTTATTCTTATGGAGCTTACCAAAACATGTCAAATCTTGCTATGTTTGATTGAAATATGTTGTTTTGCATTTGAAATTCGCTGAGTATGCAGGTCTGCTGCAACGGGGGTATTTATTTTCCTATGTAAAAAACTTAAAAACCCCATTTTTGGGGGGTTTACCCCCCTTTACCCCTCCTTCCGGTAGTCCGATCGGGCTGGTTTTCGAACTCGTCCGAATAATTACTACTTTACATGGCTGTGCCAAATTTAATTCAGACTGGACCATTTTTACAGCCGCTATCGTGCTTAAAGACACACACACACACACACACACACACACACACACACACACACACACACACACACACATATATATATATACATATATATATATATATATGTATGAAAATGAACGAATAGGTTTTTTTGCTTCTGTGGGCCCCAAAACGAAAAGTTATCATGGTCTCGGGCTTAGGTATTACCATGAGTACTATGGTTAGCACAAGCACAGATGAAGAACTATAGTTCTTCATCTGTGGCATAAGCCACGCTTGCGCCGAATTCCACAGTGGGCGCTAGCAGCGAGGCTTAATTTTACCACTAATATTCATTTTAAAACACGTATAAATTCTGTTTAGCGATTATTTATTTAAGATTTTTTTAGGCTATATCGTTCAAATGTTTATGTTAAATATGTTCATAAATTTTTATTCATTTCTACCGACGGGTAAAGTATTTATTACGATAAAAGTCTGAGCCTGTCCTTTTTCCCTGTGCTCAACATGGGGCGACCAAAAACTTCTTTTGGACCTTCAAAATGGATGAAAAACTAGAATTATACTATTATGATCGATTTTTCTCGGTCGTTTAGTTATTTTTCTTCATTTTTATTCTGGTTTCACCTCAATAATAGTTTTTTTACTCCATAAAATACCGAAAAAACTAGGCTAACTCGGAAAATGGCCTGTACGTATATCTTTTTGAGGCCATTATTCTGATAATAATAATAATAATAATAATAATAATAATAATAATAATTTATTGCTTGGACAAATTTAGAATTTGCATCGGCATTACAATATTGATACAATAAACTATAAAATTTTAACCATTATCTTCTAAAAATCTTCTTTTTGTTCTTTTTTCTTGAGATGCATTTAGATATTCTTGAATTGAATAAAAAGAATTTTCAATTAAGTATTTTCTAAATTTTGATTTAAAGTCACTGAAATTGTAAAAAAATAAACATTTTAATTGATTTGGTAAATTATTTACAAGTTGTCTTCCATTAAATATTAAATGACGTTCATAAAAAGTGGTCCTGTGGTAAGTTGGTGTTAAAATAATATTATTCGTTCGATGATTCAATATATCTTTTAGTGATTCTTTGCTTAGGAAATAAGGTAAATTCTTTTTTACAAAATTTATGGTTTCAAAAATGTATATAGACCAAAATGTTAAAAGTTTTGATTGTTTAAAAATAGGGCGACACGAATCCTTAATTTTTAGCTTGAAAATGATCCGAAGTGCCTTCTTTTGTAATTTAAATATTTGCCTGGCTTCAGAATTTGCCATTCCCCAGATTGAAATTCCGTACCTTATATGGGGAATGAAGAGGGTATGGTAAACTTGGAGTAATATTTCTTGATTGCAAAACTTTGATAGGTTTCTTAATACAAATAAGTTAGTGGACAATCTTTTGCAAATTTGATCAATGTGCTTATCAAATTTCAAATTCTCATCCACCATAATTCCTAAGAAGTTTATACAGTCCACTTTTTCTATTATTTTGTCTTCAATTGTCAAATTTATATCATCGCAAGGCTGTTTTGGAGATTTTATTCTGAATTCAACAAACTGAGTTTTTGAAAAGTTTAATTCGAAACAGTTTTCTGCAAACCATTGTATTGTTTCTGATGATTTTATGTAAGCATCAATTTCTAATCGTTCCCTGTTCTCATTAGAGATAGATAATGTCGTGTCGTCGGCAAATAAATATATATTTGAGGACTTTAAATTTGTTGTTATGTTGTTTATAAAAATTATAAACATTATCGGTCCGAGCACTGATCCCTGTGGTACTCCAGTTTCTATCTTCATTTTATTGGAATTCTTAAAAATTAAATAGTTATTATCATTTTTACTAGGTATTTGTACATATTGGACCCTATTTGTAAAATATGACTTGAACCACTCAAGGGCTACTCCTCTTATTCCAATCTCATTAAGTTTTCTTAATAGGAGATTATGATTGACCATGTCGAAGGCTTTTTTTAAATCAAAGAAAATCGATAGAGAATTTTTCTTTTGGTCCAGTTGTGAGACAATATTTGAAATGGCATGAAACAGTGCATCAACTGTAGACATATTATTTCTAAATCCAAATTGATAAGGGGATAACAGTTTTTGGGTCTCTAGGAAGGAAAGAAGCCTTACGAGTACTACTTTTTCAAATACTTTGCTGATTGAGGGAAGCAATGATATAGGTCTATAATTACTGCGATCCTGACTATCTCCTTTTTTAAATATAGGAATAACTTTTGCTATTTTCAACATTTCAGGGAATTCTCCTCTAGTCATTGATAGATTGATTAGGTATGTTAAAGGGGAGGCCATTTCATAACAAGATCTTTTAAGAATTTTGGTTGATATCCCATCATGTCCAAAGGACGTTGTTGTTTTTAGTGACTGAATAACACCAATTATTTCCGATTCAGTTGTTGGACTTAAAAAGATAGATTGAGGAACAGGATGACTTTTATATGAACTTTGTATTGAATGTACTTCTTTTTTCATTCCAACTTCTGTGAAATGTCTGTTAAATAAATCTGCAACTAATTGAGGATCTTCTATATGATTTTCATAATCATTTTTTATTACTAGCTTGGATGAATTCTTATTATAAAATTTGTTCCTATTTTTGTTTATTAATTGCCATATGGTCTTTGATGGAGTTTTTGATTCTATAATTTTATTCCTAATATGATTGTTTTTTTCTTGTCTTACTAAGTTTCTTAAAGTCTTCTTTTTTTTTTATATTTCATTCGTAATGGGTTTGAAGATGTAAGATTTCTTGTTAATGAATATAAAGTTTTAACTTCTGTCCTAAGTTTTAAAGTAGTTTCAGTGAGCCTCATATTATTTTTACAGTTCTGTCTAATTGTACTCTTCTTGAAAGGGAATGCCTTTGAAAATAGTTTTGATATTGAGGACTGAAATGAATTATATTTTTCATTTAGACCCATTGATGTTTTTTCATCATAAATTTCGGTCCAGTGTTCATCAAGTAAGAGGTTCTTAAAATTGTATATGTTATCTTCTGAATAATTCCTCTTATTAATAATTGTTACTGGTATTTTTTCATAAAAAACATCTTTTATTTCAGAAATTTGTGCATGATGATCAGAACATGATGTTTCAAGAACATAGTTTGAAATAGATTTATAATCTATATTTGTAAATATGTTATCTACTCGTGATTTAGATTTCTTGAATTCTCGGATGTAAGTAAAAATCGTATCAACAAGATCGAAACTTTTCATTAAATAAGAAAACGTTTTCTTATCTGCCTTTTCTTTGCAGTAATCAATGTTAAAGTCACCCATTACTACTACTACGTGTTGTTTTTTGTTGATAACTTTTTCAAAGCATTTAGAAATCTGTTTAAAAAATGTTTGGCATGATTTATGTGGTGGTCTGTATATTCCTACAATGATGATGTTTTTTGGAAGAGTATTAATCTTAATCGCGGCAATTTCACATTCACTCTCTATACTAAACTGGGAAACATTTATATCTGTAAATTTTAAATCCTCTTTAACAAAAATACATACACCACCTTTTTTAATATTTGATCTACAATATTGAGATGCACATTTATAATTGTTTAAATTAAAAACATTCAACTGTTCAGTTTTCAAATGATGCTCTGTGAGAACCAGAATATCAGGTGATTCTTCCTCCAAAATGATTTCAAGAATTTCATATTTACTCAATAAGCCATCAATGTTCTGGTGCATTATTTTTAGTGGTGGCTGTACAAGTTTCTTTTCATTTATCTTGATTAAATTATTTTCTGTCACAAACATGTATTTCTTCGTTGATAATGTCCTAAAAAAGCGTTTCGTTGGGTTATTATTACAGGAATTGATTTTATTTCATAATTCCTGGTTTCATCCACTATATATTTTAAGAATATTTTAGAAAGTTTCAATTTTCCAATTTTGTTTAGATGTAGCCCACGATTAGTATAAAAACTTCAATAGTTGACCTATTGGAATAAAATTTCTGTGTGTATAAGTTTTCAACCTAGAGGATATTCTAAATTTAGCCATAGCCTTGTTGAGCCCCTCAAAACGCATTTTATTGAGGAATTAGACTTTCCCATGGAATTAAATGAAAATTTCGTTTTTCAAATATAAAATGAAAACTATTAACTTTAGTATTGTGTCCTGTCTTAAATCATATGGTATTATTTGTTTAATGTTATATTATTTTTTATTTACAAACATCTTTGTTTTTTGCTTTTGTCAAAATATACAGAATTATAATAATCTATCTTAATCATTCTATCTTATTAAAAAAACATGACATTTAGAAAAAAATGTTAAAGGCAAAAAAGTTTTATTTTAAAATTATCTTTCAAACAAAAAAGATTTATCAAGATCGGAATACTATTACCGGAGTTATAGAGCAATTTATGAATGTAATGGCGGCCATCTTTAATGGCTCATATATGGGGGTGTTCTACACGAATTCAAGGTTGGATCTTCGGACAAAAATACTTCTAGAGGTATCTTCTATACACATACCAAGTGGCTAAGCTGTATCAAAAAGTGCAAGGTTTTTACGCTAACCACACGTACTAATACCAAATACCTTGTTCTCAGAGTTTGTAAACAGTTCAATAAAAAATTGTCCCTTGACTTCAATATGCAAACCCCCCATCACTCTATGCTCCCATCTCCTGAGAGCCTTCCAAAGGGGGTCTGTGGGCGGAGCCCCAGCAAGCCGAAGGCGAGTGAGATTTATACAGAGTGTCGCATAAGTAAAGTGCCAAACTCCGGGAGTAGGGAATAAGTTATATGGATTAAAATAAAGTAACAACTGTGTAATGTTTAGGCCGTGTACACTTTCGCGCTAGGTTGGTTTGCCCTGCCGCGGCTAGAGTGTACTTATGCGCCATAGCATAGCAATCGTGTAGGTTGTGATCTCCAGCGCTACGTGCGTTTGTGCCACTTACGACTCATAGTGGGGATTTACTATCGTCGAACACACAAGTCTAGTGCATCTGGCTAAGCTTGTCCAAACATTTGACGAACTATTTGCTCCATGAGGTTTTATAACAACGACGTATAGGAACGAGGAATGCCGAACGCACCGGTTCCTTACGTACCTCTTGTAATTGAACAGCTTTAAAAAGGAATAAACTTAGTGTTATAGAATAAATTTTTAGTGTTTTAACATTTTTTAGATTGGAATTCGGTACATTTTTGCCTCAAAGTGGAGAATTTGTTTTTGTAAATATGATTAAAGTGGGGAAATTTGGGGATTTTTCTTTTAGCGAATTTCCCCTATAGGGAAGAAGCTATTACCGTAGGTCTCATATGGTAAGACCTAAGCCCGAGACCATGATAACTTTTCGTTTTAGGGCCACCAGAAGCAAAAAACACCATTCGTTCGAATTTTTATCTATCTATCTATCTATCTATCTATCTATATATATGTCTGTCAGCACGATAGCGGCCGTAAATATGGTCCGATCTTAATGAAATTTGGAACAGACATGTAAAGTGGTAATCGAATGGACGAGTTCGTGAACCAGCCCGATCGGACCACCAGAAGGGGGGGTAAAGGGGAATAAACCCCCAAAAAATGGGTTTTTTTTAGTTTTTTGCATATAAAAATAAAATTTATCGAATCTTTGTTGGCACCATTGAATTCAGCTCAAAAAAACAAACAATTTAGTGTTTTGAATCATTGCTCTATGTCCATTGGTTACCGAGATATTGAAAGTGGTAAACACAGTACGTTGTCCCAATGTTAACCTTATGGGGAATAAGTAAAATTCTATATCTCGCTTATTTCTCAACATATCTGGATAAAACTTGGTTTGTGGCTTCATCTAGATGAGATCTAATGTATTTTAGTCTAAAATCCCCGAAATTTCAATTTTTGTGGCAGCAAACCTGCATAATCATTCCCCATGTTATTCTTATGGAGATTACAAAACATGTAAAATCTCGCTAAGTTGGATTGAAATACCGTTTGTTGTGTTGCAACTGAAATTCGCTGAGTATGCAGGTCTGCTGCAACGGGGGTATTTTTCTTATGCGAGGAAATATGGGGAATTTCCGGAGGATTCTGTGTGGAATTAGTGAGTTCAATCATAGATAAAAAATACCCCAGGAGTAGATCGTTCATTCTGTGATTCCTGAAGGTTCTGGGGTGTTGGTGGCGGCAGTGGCGCGACCTCGCGGGATTACTTCCAAACTGTAGCGCAACAGCAGCGGTGCGGTGGCGCTCCGCGTGGACCGGTGGGGAAGCAATGGAGGGGGAGGGAGGGAACGAACTCCTGACACCAGACACCGTGCCACGCCGCCTCGCTGCTAGGGATGGCAAAATTTTTCGATTTGTCGATATATCGGTTTTCCGATATATCGGGAGCAATATATCGATGTCTATGATATATCGACCCCCGAAAATATCGATATATCGGGTCAACGATATATCGAAAATTTTACTTCGCCTTTTGCCAAGAAAACTGCTTCAGGGGAGCAGGGCAGCCAACTGAAACGTTTGTAGACGAAAAGAAAAGAAAGACCATTTAAATAAAAAATAAAACCGCTTTAAAATTAGTGGATACTTAAAAAATACATTCAAAATTTTATATGGGTTTGCGATTGGAACTTGAATTTCAAAGAAAATTACAAATAAAATGACAAAATTTTTGTCATTTTATGAATCCGATATATCGGACCAGAAATATCGATGTCTCCGATACTATCGGGATGAATTTGTCGATGGCGATATATCGATATATCGGGCCCAGAATATCGATGTATCAAAAATATCGATATATCGTTGCCATCCCTACTCGCTGCTACACGGCTACTTCACAGTTACAGGGCCCCATTCAAGCTCCCTCCCTCCCTTGGTCCTCGGTCCCCGTGCCGCGAGCCTGAGAGTAAACTCACGCTCGTAAACACAATTTTTCTCATTCTATTCCATTATTTTATGTTTGATATATTGAAATGAAATATAAATCGAAGTAATGTATTAATTATTGTAATTTAATTCTAATCATTTAAACTAAATTCATACTTACGATATTATTCCTGAGATAACACTCGGATTAGCAAGGGATTTTACACTTTATTGGTGAGTTTAGGGTTTTAAAGATGTCAAATAAGTTATTATTATAATAACACCATATGAATGTGCACAATAAATTAAAATAAATTAAATAAATTAAATTTCAACAATGAATTTAATACTTTACTGTTTTGTTAGTTTAAAAAATTATACATGTACTCTTGAAAAGATAATACTTGTATACATGACGTGTATCTTTTGCCGTGAAGTAATTTTACTACCGAGAGAGTGTTAATTTACTATATCAAACTTCACGTTGCCCAGGAGACATGGCGGGGACATAGATTACTCCGTTTTCGTCCCTCAAAAATTTTTGATTCGTTGCCACAGTTAAACTTGGTAATAAAAAATACCATTAAAGGCAACAGAATCAATTTTGAATTATTTATTCATTTACTTATTTATTTATTTATATTTCTTACGGGATTCAGGTAAATTCATTTGTTTTGGATTTTCATCATTTTTTCCCAGTAACCACCATACTTCCCACCGGGTTGCCGCAGATTCTTTGACATGGTCTGCAAACCTCTTTTTAATTTGGCAATTAGGATTTTGTTTATGATGAATTCCCTGTGCTTGAAGCATTCCGTGTTGCATTTCAGCCAATAGGGATGCATCTTAAAATTTCGTCTTTTGGTTTTTAACATGACTGCCTTTTTGAAGTTGGGAAGATGCATGTTCTTTTTCAACATGGAGTCCAAAACTGTGAGCGCAGCATCCACTACTTCCACAGTTTCATCTTGTGGATACATGAGGTTCGATGTATCACATCTGTATTCACGATTCCTGATGAGGGACTCTTCGGTGTCGGCAGCCGATGGAGCCATGGTTAACTCTTTTCTGCAGTCGTCGCAGTCAAACTGCTTCAAGCTGGCCCGAACACCGTAACCAGCAAAGTACCTTGAATGAGAATGTATGGTTAAAGTAAAAAAAAACTATCAAGGCACAAAAAAGATGCAAAATTTAATTTCTTAAACGGAAATATGTAATTTTTGTGAAGTTTATATAACAAACTAGCTGTCCTACGTTCTACCCGTTGAAGAACGGGACAGCGTTGAAAATCCGTGTGAAGACACGGATTTTCAATGAAAAATAAACAATGGTTTCTATGGAAACCAAATAAAAACTGTTAAAAACCATTAAATAAATTGGCATAAAACAACGACATAAAGCGGCCTAACTCACGTACGAGCTCGGCACGACGAACTTGGCCGGCTCGAAGAGCGATGTTCGGTAAAAAAAGCGTATAGTGTGTAGAGTAGGATTCACCTAAGTTGGCCAAAACAAAAGTAAACATATTATTAGCTTTTTACGAATTTAAGCATAAAATCCAGCTGTGCTGAAAACATTGTCAACGAACATCTGTTTTAGCGTAGCACTTGTAGCAAAGAAAAAGTTTTGATGCAATATTGCAACTGAAAGTTCACTTGCGCAGGTTAAAATATTACTCAGGGGCTTTTCCAAATTAATTATTAATTAACAGGGAGAGGATGTGTCATGGATGCGGCCTGGTAAATAGTCCTAGATTTTCTTATGAAATAATATATACAAAGAAAAATAGGCGAGTTTTTGAATAGCCATGCAGTACTACCTGCTGCAAGTCAGCAGCTGAAAAGAGAGATTGTTTCATATTGCGGTCAAAACTTATAAAAGGTGTTTCATTATTGGCCCAGGAAAAAATAAACAAGCAGTTAAACAAACTAAAATACATGTAAATCAAGAAATAAAATCAAATTAAACTTTAACAGCTATGTAAAAAGGTTGAATGAAAATAAAAAATTCTAAAAATAGGCGATAATGTAAACATTTTATATAACCTATAACAATATTGTAAACAAACGTAACGTGGCGATTTGACAGTTCTGAGAAAATGTAAACAGACACCATGTGTAACCAACAATGTTTTCAATGTGACTTGTATACAAATTTTTGATGAGAAGATTAGTACATGCTTTGGCCAACTTAGGTGAATCCTACTCTAGTAGGCGTTATCAGGCCAAAATGGGCGGAAACATTATTTTATCTGCAGATCACCTAAAATAAAAATTAAAAAAAAGATTCAAATTAAAATTAAGAATATTTTCTATAAAAATATTTAAAAAAAAATTAATACGGTAGCCCAGTAACCAAGTAACCTGGGTCCAGATTCGAACCAGGCACGTTAAAGCGTTGGTAAGACGGGTTCGCTGTAGCGATTTTCCCGGTCGCGCGTCGTGCTCATGGTCTTGCCGATAGCTCTCTGAATGGGGGGGGGCGGAATCGCCCTAACTTCGGTTGTATCATTGATTTACTAATTTTATTACCTTGCGCCATGACACTAATAAGGTCAGTCGTAGCTTTTTTACGCAATTAATAAATAAATTAATTAAAGTGTCATAGTTGGGAACTTGTACATTAATTTGGTCACATTTAAATGACACATTTAAACCTGACTGTTGTTGACACCTACCTGGTAGAGCATGATTCTAAGGATGGCATCTTCATCCTGATCGTCCACTTCATCCTCACTGTCAGAGGCGGAGACGGTGCAGTCGAATTGCTCATCTGTGCTGCACGCGGTCGATGTTGACGGAATAACCGTCGAAGACGTGGGCACTACTATTGTTGCAGCCGTCACTGTTATGAGCTCATCCTCATCAGGCTCACAATTAGCACCAGCTGGTGGCTGGATTAGTGCCGACTGTATCCGATGCCGCAAATTCTGCCGGAACAGTCGCACTGAAGGATTTCTTTCAAACCTAAAATAAGAAATATTTTCAGTCAAAAGCTCAACATTTTTGGAAAAATGTAGAATTTTTATGTCAGACAAAATACATTTTAAATTTGGATGATAATGTAGTAGATGAAACAATTTTTATTAATAAAGTAGATTAAATAATTAAATAATAAAAAATAACTAATTTTTCCCTAATTTTGGGCAATCTCCAATCCCCCCTCAGCACAAGCCCCCTCTCTCCCTCTATGTATCTAAATTTTGATAAATATCCGGTCTGGACTCAAGAGTTCGGATGTTTAATATGACGTTTCTTAAATTATGTTATTGCTTAATATTTCAGAACAAATAATCAAGTGTACTCAATGTATTCACTTACCCACACTTCTGCCTTGCAACCGAAAACTCATTTTCTATAGGGTCTTGGTTGATCCTGCCTGTCATTAGGTATTTCGTCCCTTCCTTTTCTAGGTCTTGCCACAACAATTTGGTTGCCTCTAACGTGTGTTCAAGGCTTTCCATGCAAGGGGGTCTTTTTGCCACATGTACCATCTTCAAAGACTTCACCCAGTTGATGGCCCTTAAAGAAAGAAAGAAATCAATAATTTATTTCCAACCAGGCTAACAACAAACATAACAGAAATTAAATTAAGTTAATAACATAATAGAATGTAATAAATTACTATAATATAACATTATATACCGTAACAAAGTGTCCAACGGCTTTCTCAAGTGTTTATCAGTCGAAGGTGACAATGCACACTTATACGGGTTAGGGCTAAACTTTGTTTTGCTATTCATCACATCGAACACATTGTTCATTTGCTCTAGAAAAGTTGCGGTATCAAGAGCAGATGAGGGCAACTGGCCTGTTTCGTGAGCTGTTCGCATTGCTGCACTTGTTGTTAAACTGAACACTTGAGTAGCCAGTTTGACCGACATTTTTTCGAAGCTGTTAGGTTTTATATGCTTTTCGGTCAGCTTGGTTGCTCGCGACTTAGTTGCCTCACTGTCGATTTCATACAGCCGTTTGACATGGCCCCAGTCAGCAACACCGACACTTTCCTCAGATGGACTTGCTTCATCTCCATCTACATTGTCCAATTCCTGAAACCACCCATCAATCTTTTATATAAATATTGCGAAACAAAATGTTTTATAAAATACTATAAAGGTTTTCATGTAGTAAATATTTCCTGGGGACCAAAAATTGTGGTAAAAACTATACTCAACAGTATGAAATTTTTTATATTTTCACTTTATTTGCATTGCTTTAATGTGTTTTAACAGTAAGTTGAGCTGTTTATAAACTCATGTTGAAAAATGTTTTAACTTTAATTAATATACCTTAAAAGAATGTTTTCACTACAAAAACATCCTTTCCCAAATGGTTCCTTTCCCAATTCGGTTCATTTTTATTATTATTGAAAGTTATAGCCCAAAACACGTTGAGTAAACTATATCATATATTATTAGTACCATAATGTACAGGTATTAGGACTTATGTAATATTCTTAATATATGATTATAGTAATTACAATCTTTTACTTTTAGTAAAAACAGAACATTTTGAATCCTCAATATTTGACCTACCTTCGGAGCAGAGGGAACTGATGTTTTGCAAAATGAAATATGCCCTACAAAGCTACCGTTTTTCTGTTTCATGAGGTTATTGCGTATGCATTTAACCACGTGAGGAAAATCATACACTAAGTAGACTCTCTTGTCGTTACATTCAAAGTAAGGCTTTTCTTTAGACGTTTTCAGCAGGAGAGCGGCCTTCCTATTAACTGAGCTCTGGCAAGGCCCCACTGAAAATACTCTGGTCACAGACAACTGCTGCTCCTGGGGTATTAGCGAATTTCCCCTATAGGGAAGAAGCTATTACCGTAGGTCTCATGGTAAGACCTAAGCTCGGGACCACTATAACTTTTCGTTTTGGGGCCCCCAGAAGCAAAAAACACTATTCGTTCGAATTTTTATATATATATATATATATATCTATATATATATATATATCTATGTGTCTGTTAGCACGATAGCGGCCGCAAAAATGGTCCGATCTTTATGAAATTTGGTACGGACATGTAAAGTGGTAATCAATTGGACGAGTTCGTGAACCAGCCCGATCGGACCACCGGAATGGGGGGTAAAGGGGGATAAACCCCCCCAAAAATGGGTTTTTTGAGTTTTTTACATAGAAAAATAAAATTTATCAAATTTTTGTGGGCACCATTGAATTCAGCTAAAAAAAACAAATAATTTAGTATCTTGAATCACTGCTCTATGCCCATTGGTTACCGAGATATTGAAAGTGGTAAACACAGTACGTTGTCCCAATGTTAACCTTATGGGAAATAAGTAAAATTCTATATCTCGCTTATTTCTCAACATATCTTGATAAAACTTGGTAAATGGCTTCTTCTAGCTCAGATCTACTAAATATTGAATTAAAACCATCCAGTTTTAATATACCTGTAGCAGCAAACCTGCATACTCATTTCCCATGTTATTCTTATGGAGCTTAACAAAACATGTCAAATCTTGCTATGTTTGCTTGAAATACGTTGTTTTGCATTTGAAATTCGCTGAGTATGCAGGTCTGCTGCAACGGGGGTATTTTTTATCTATGGTTCAATTCGTACTGGGACCCGTCGACCCGTCCTGTGGCCAGACGCTCGTGTGAAACGATATCTGGCAACACTGCATCCGTCAAAATGACAAAATGGACATAGGCATGGGACACAAGATAGACCAACGACCATCATCAGGACGTTTTCGTTTTATTTTGCGCACCTTTCTCTGCCTCGGATTACTTGAACATAGTTTGAGTATCATTTGTGGTGTTTTATACTCAACTACATGTACATGTGCCTTTAAGATTTATTTATATTATGATGATTGCTGTTGTGACTAATTTTCTTCTCTGTAATAGGTCATACGCCTAGACGAAACTGTCTGTGGGCTCCTTGGTAGCTTGGTAATCGTAGTGTTGTATTTTAAGCATGGGAAGGAAATGTTCTTGATCCTACGAGATCTCCATTGCGTATTTTTGGAAAGTTCTAGTTATCTTATTTTCTTGTTACTATTTTTTGGCCTTGTGTCACAAACAAAATGGTCCGGTTGTCTCGCGGTTTTGTCAATTTGCTGAGGAGGGAGGGTAGTTAGGCCTAGTTGTTAAAGGGTTGGAATAAAATAAAGATTATTAGAAAGGTTGGGTTGGTCGTTGGCACAACTCCAGAAAACTCATGTTAGAAACTATGCTCTTGTACCTAATTTGTTTTAAATTTTGACTTAAAAGAAATTTCGTTTTTGATTTTGCTTTGCAAGGCTTGTAAACATTTCTTGGCAATGTAACCAGGTTTTCTTTTATAATTAGCTAGTTTTTGGTGAAAGCAAAAGTTTGATTTGTATATGTGTTCTTTTTCTTCTGGCAGCTTAGGCCTTTCTCTTTTTTTAGGTAGGCATTTAGTTAAGTAGGTACATTAAGGGGAGGCGATCCTTCAAAGAAATCCATTCTACAAGGGTTTTAATTTACCTTCTGTCTTCAGTTCTGCTTGGATTTGATATTTCCTATGACCAGGTTTCAGCGCTATTGCACTATTTTCAAGTGGAAGTTATTGTACGGTACATCAGGTTAAAATTTAAAAATATTCTGTCGGTTAGGCGAAGTCAAAAGTCCGTACCTATATAAAAAATGAATGTCACATACATAAACACATATACGTTAATGAAGACGGTTCGTTGCAATGTCCCTTAAATTTTTTTTTTAATGTGTAGGCCTACTTGTTATTGTTATTGTGGCTACTGGCGCGGGGACACTGGGGCTGCTGACGAAGGCGACGACTTGAACTTTGTGCCATACATACATACATACATACATAAATATCCTCTTCTTCGTAAGCCGTCATCTCTGAGGCACTGAAGGCGTCAAGGTGTCCCATATGCTAGGATCACCGAATCTTAGGCTAGGTAAATTAGCTTGGTATTAAATGTTAGTAGGTTACGGGGTTTTTTTTCCGGGATATTATGGTCAGGCATTGTTAGTGGGTGACAGGTAGGCCTTCAAGTCATAAAAACATTTGGCTTTAAGATATTTTTTTAATTCCAGTTTAAATTTTTCTATTTTATTTATATTTTTTAAATGATTTGGGAGAGCATGAAAAAGCTTTTTGTCACTATATTTGGGCTGATGTTCAAAAAGTTCCAGTCTGTGTTGTTGAGAAAAAAATTTATTGTTTCTGGTGTTGTAGTTGTGTGTTGGTATTTGAATATGGAGATCTTGTTGTTTTATGTATGTAACTGCTTCGAAAATATAAAGGCAAGGTGCTGTCAAGATTCCTAAAAGGTGCTGTCAAGATTGATAAATGCCTCTCTGCAACTTGTTCGGGGTGACAGTCTTAACATGGCCCTAATTGCTTTCTTTTGCCAAGTAAAAGATTTTGTTCATGTGTGTCTAGGCTGCACCCTACAAGACCACAGAGTAGGAAATGTGTGACTCTATGAGGCTGAAATAAACTGTTCTGAGGAGTGGGATGTTGCCTATTTTATTTAATCTTCTTATTACAAAAATCCCTTTTGCTAATTTTGATTCCAAAAATTTTATATGTTCTCCCCAATTTAGATTCCCGTTCAATCTAACACCTAGGAAGCAGACATCATCTACTCCCTCAAGCTGGTCCTCAACTATAAAAACTTCCGGAGTTCTATGAAATTTTGAATTCTTTTTCTGAGATGTTTGGATGCATAGATAGTTAGTTTTCGAGGGATTGAGAGCCAGATGATTTGAAGCAAAGAATTGTGCAAGTTCATTGATTTTGATTGTTGAGTCAATTTCGAGTCTTGTCTATGTCTTTATGCCTAGTCAAAAGAGTGGTGTCGTCGGCATACATAAAAAGGTTGTCCATCGGTATTTTTTGATCAATGTCATTTATATAGATGAGGAATAGAACGGGCCCAAGGATTGAACATTGCGGGACTCTGCTGGTGACCATCCTTGGTGCCGAGCAAACTGATTTAATTTGGAATTTTGATTCATGTGTGATTTCTGTGATTTGACGTCTGTCTGTCATATATGATTCTATCCAATCCTGGGTTTTATTTTTGAAACCTAGCAATGCTAGTTTGTGTTTGAGAATGAGCGGGTCAATGCAATCAAAGGCCATAGAGAGATCGGCAAAGCATCCAATTACCGTCTCTCCGGCCTCCAACGCCTCCGAGCACTCATTCACAAACTCTATTAAAGCCAATTTAGTTATTACCTCGAAAGCCAACCTGCCTACTGCAAAGCAGTCCGTAGCCCTCGAGGTAATCACAGGGCTTGTAACAGGTTATTTTTTTGTTATTTTTTTTGCTCTTGGTTATTTTTTGTTATTTTTTTTGGAATTCGGTTATTTTTGTTTTTTTTGGAATTTTGGTTATTTTTTTATTTTTTTCAACCTCAAGAACTGCTACAAGCCCTGTTTACAGTATTCATCTGTCAGACGATCTTGTAGCAGCATCGCGGCAGACGAATCTCATCATCCTAAAATGCGTGAAAACTAAGTCTCGTTGCGTGAAAACCAAGTCTCGCCGTCTAGTCTAGGCAGATTTGTGATTAATCTGTCGAGATTTTCTTTTTTACCAAGGTTAAGAATGTACTATCCCCAATATAACGCCAGTTTTCTAATTTTTAGCAGCATTTTTTGTGTTCAAAAGGTTATTTTTTTTCTTATTTGAGTTATTTTTTTTATTTTTTTCAACCTCAAGAACTGTTACAAGCCCTGGGTAATCAGTGATTTGGAGACAGGCTACTTTTTCTACCAGCTTGGCTACTGATGGCAGGAGAGAGATTGGACGGTAATTTTGATGCAGCTATCATCATATTTTTTATGGATTGGTCTAATTTTTGCAATTTTCCCACCCTCTGGGAAGATCCCCTCCTTCAGGGACGAGTTAGCCAAATGGAGGAGGGGTTTTATCACCTCCTCTTTACAGTGCCTTAATACCAGAGAGCTAATGCCATCTACTCCTGCTGATGGTTTTGGAGCTAGGCTAAGGGCATCCATAAGTGTTTTGGCATCCATCTCCTGAAAGTATTCGAGGGTAGGATTATCTTGGTTTACTTCCACTCGTACAATGTCTCTACTGCCTAGGTTTAATTTAGCTTTAATATCATTTGCCATGTTCGTAAAGAATTTATTGAATTGTTCACAGACTACTGTGGGATTTTTTATTTCTAGCCCATTTTCTATTAATTTTATATTTTTTACTGTACTTTTTTTAGCCTGTCTGAAGGTGTTTATTAGTTCCCAAGTTGTCTTTGATTTATTGTTTGATTGTTCTATTTTAGCTTTTGCCCATTCTGATTTACGGTTTTTTATGATATTCTTACTGTTAAGTCTTGTTTGGTTATAGGCTATTTTGCTAGATTCATTTCTTTGTAATTTCCACTGGTTGTATTTGGTGTTTAATTCTTGCTTGGCCCTTCTCACATCATTATTTATCCAAGGTATTTTAGAAGTGGTTTTCTGTTTGCTACTCAACAGCGGACAAGCTATATCGAAGTGAAACAAGAAGTTCTTTATGAATGTTGAATAAATCTCGTTCACATCTGTTGCTTCTAGCACCTCAGCCCATGACTCATTTTTTAATCTTATTTTTAGCTCGTCTAGTGTTTCCTGATTTATCCTACGTTTCTTAGTCCATTTTTCATTTCTTTTAATTGTGTCTTTAATTTTTATCGTTGTTACTATATCTTGGAATCCAGGTTAGTTACAAAATTGTCAATACATGTTTCGGAAGGGTCAGCAATTCTTGTGGGCGTATGAATCAGAGTTTTTAGGCCAAAGCTTTTCAATGTGTTTCTGAATTTGTGGGATTTACTATCTTGTTTCATTAGATCTATGTTAAAATCACCTGCCATGATGAGAGGGATCTGCTGTGCTTTTACTTTCCCTAGGCATTGATTTAGTTTGATCAAAAATGTCTCTAGATTATTATCATATGGCGGTCTGTAAATAGCTGTTATTGTATAGTTGTTTTTCCCACAAGTTACTTTAACATCAGTACATTCAAATATTCCCTGCTCTGATATTTCATTGGCATGTTTGTTTACTTTTATGGATAGAAATTCAGTGTTTTTTCTTCTGTAAATTGCTACCCCTCCTAGCCTAGCTCCGTCTCTGCAATAGCTTGTAATCAGCTCATAATTCTTGATGCTTATGTTCTTAATATCTGAATCGGCCATACCGTGTTCGCTGAGTAAAAACAGATCAGGTTGTATGTCGTCAAGAAATTTCCACGGATTCAATTTTTTCCACTAATCCTCTGACATTCAAATGGGCTATTCTGAGAGAGCTTAAATCATTTTTCCTATATGTTTTTTTTTTGTTCCTCGATTACTCTTTTTATCAGGCCTATAGATCTTAGTGTTGTTTATTTTAACTGATTCTACTCGTATTAGGTCTGATTTGTTACTTCTGTTACTCTGTCGTTTTTTTGACCTTCCCTAATGTACTGAGAATCAAGGTTTATGATACAGTTGGCTATTAATTCTGACATGATGTCTTTTCCCCACTCGTTGAGATGCAGGCCATGTTTCGTGTAATGTTCTCTGCTAAGTCTACAATTAAGGCTAAGATATATCCAATCATTCTCTACACATAGATCTTTAACCACTTTATTCTGCTCTTCAATCAGCTGGTTTTCCCATGGCTTGTCGAACCTCAGAGGGGCCTCCACCCAGATAATTTTCCTATTTTCCTCCCTAAGCTTTTTTGCCCTACCAATGATTTCTTCCCTCCCCTTATCTGGAAGATGATTTACCCCTCCCACAATAGCGATCACTTCCCCATTCCCTCCCCCCACCCTGTCAAGTGCTGCACTCAGTGATGGCCCCTGGTTTGAAAAAGGTGCTCACATCCCACTCCTCTCCCACTTTTTTTACCACTTTGTCCCTACAACCCCTAGCATGGCTATCGACCACAACGAGGAGCCTGTTCCTACTTTGACCTTTTTTGGATTTGGTCACACTGACACAGCATGAGCTAGGCCTACCCCTCCCTGAGACCGGAGGGAAGGAAACAAGGAAAGCACCCACTTGGCCCACTTGGCCCTTACCTGTTATTTTATATCAAGGGTAGGGACTGAAGTACAGGCCTCATAACCACTTGGCTCAGGACCACTCTCGACGAAGATGCAGTTGGATAAATCCCAAGGTAGCTCCTCTCTGTTTGCGACCACCCTGCCCGGGGCCCGCGCAATACTCTCTTTGTTTGTCGAGAGATCACGAAGGGCCTCAAATATATTTTGTGTCCTAATCTCTGATTTCCCCTGAAAATTTTCCCATCGTCTCCCAGCCCCGTAACCTTTTTTCCCTACTCTAACCCACCCATCCTTGTCCTTTACATTCTTTAGGCTGTCAATCTGAGTTTGGAGATACATTATTTTAGCTTCTTTTTCACTGAGATCATTTTTTAGTTTTTTGTTTTCGTCAAGTAGTTTTTCACTAAGTTTGGTGTAATCTGCAATTTCTTTTTTGAGCGAATCAATTAAGCTTACTGGAATTGGGGATTTCATAGATTGCTTACAAAAGTCAGTGCAACTTGGGCAGATTCAGGTGTCATTTTTAGTGATGAGTTTAAAAATTGATTTTTTGGTGTTGCTACATTGTCTATCTGAGTGGACCCACTTTTGACAGGCATCACAGGCAATTGAATTTTGTTCTTTATCTATTATTGGCCCGTCACAGGTACCACGTTTTCTAGAGACATGTTTAGAGCTTTTGAAAGATTGCTTTTTTTCAGTTACCAATATGATTTTTTTTTGGGAGTTTACTACTATTCTATTTTATTTTTTATGTTTATTTTACTATTTTTGGGATTTTTTATTTTTATCTTACTATTTTTTTGTTGTTTTTTTACTATTTATTCATACCTTTGCACGTGCTCCTAGTCAAGCTTCCATGCCAATTTGAAAGGTTAGGTTGGCTTACCTTGGCTGTTAGTAGGAATAAATATCAAGGGTAGGGACTGAAGTACAGGCCTCATAAGATTTTCTTGGCTCAGGACCACACTCGACGAAGATGCAGTTGGATAAATCCCAAGGTAGCTCCAAGTAGCCAGGATGCACCATGTGACTTCGAAGATAGGGCTTCTCGAAAATAGCGGCCACGACACTTTTTTGTCATTCCATTTAAACAGATTGCGATTTATATGTACATTAGGCACTGAATTCACTTTTACTTCATTAATCTCGAGATCACTTTAACTATGCCCTTGGCCTTGGGCTCGCCCAGCAGGGGTTATTGTATGATAATCTCACCGGTAAATGTTCACTTTACAGTACTCCTCCCGAAATTGAAATTTTTTTTCAAAATGTAGGAAATAACGCGCTGATTCTGAAAATGATAATTTTCCCGCGGAACACGTCGGAAAATGCCGGAAAATCGGAAAAACCGGAAAAAACTTTTCACCTCAGAAATGGGTCATATGTGTAATCAAATGAACCAGGAGAACAAGCTACAAAAGAATATGCAAGAATTTTTGAGATCCGATGCATATTAAAGGAATTACAGCAAGAAAAGTGTCGGAAAAGCTGTAGATTTGCACAAAATGAGTTATTTTTTGTTAATTTGTTATGAATTCGCTCAATTTATGGAAGCTAAGCTTAGGTTAGGATTGGTTAGGTTATGTTTGGTTTGGTTAGGTTAGGTTTAAATAAGATATGATTTAATGGCAGAGTTTGTATTTGTTATTGTTAGAGTGGTGTATTTTTTGTCATTTTCACTTTCTCAACCTTATCTTTACAATAGAATTTTAAATGAATCCTAATATAACTTAACATAATGTTACCTAACCTAACCTTAACCTAACATAATGTAGGACCATGTTGCTTTGTCGTTTAAGAATGAACCCTTTATTACAGACTTCGACCACTTCTGGGTCATTCTCAAAAAAGTGTAGGCCTATACTTTCAGTTTAAAAGAAAAACTAAAAAAATAATTTCTTATTTTTGGCAGAAAATTGATTTTGAGTAGGGTTTGTATATTACAATAGATAGTGCCATAACTCCAAGATCAAAACTTTATGACCTTTCTAAAGTAAAATGTAGAAATATTTCCCAGTCCACGGTCGTGACACAATCATACACGACCGTCACACAATCTTCAGGGAAGTTCAATAAAACAACTACCTATGGTATGAAAAAGAAATATTTTTAATATTTTACTGTTACCATTAGTAAAGTAGCCTAGCGTACATAAGTGACCTTAAATAAGTCACAGCCTTAAATAAAAAATAATATATAGAGCCGTGTGTTGAGTTTGAGTACCTTAAGTTTTAAATGGAACAAACTCTAATAAGAGCAAATAATATCCCTGCTGTTTAGTGATGGGACAATCGATTGATTCTAACAACCGATTGTTCAGTCAGTTGGTTTTCTATTCAATCGTTTTTTTCAGTCGAATGAAAACAGCCGTTCAAACCCATGGTGTAAGACAAAAAGAAAGGTGTGTGCAGGGTCAGCTGGTGTGACGTAGTTGGATTCACGCAACTAGCGTTAACAACGATTAGGCCTACAATAAAAATCAGTTAATACAACTCTTATCAAAATATTAATGTGTAGGGCTTACGCTCTTAGTTCTGCTGTCATACCGCTAGTTTTTTTTAGCTCAACTACGTCATACTAGCTGATTGTGCATACACCTTTATTTTTTCTTTACACCATGGTTCAAACCATTCTATACTGGTCTGCCTGAAGAAGGACCATTTCCAGTCTAATAACAAGCGACTGAAAACAGTCGAGTCGCTCCACACATTGGCTTTTCAGAATAGTGATTGTTTTCAGTCTTTTAAATTGTTGTGTATTCAATTAATTCCTGAACTAAATTTGGTTCCAACTTATCAGACGGGTCATTATCGTTTTAGTAGCACCTTTTAATGATAGAGAGGTTTCAAATTATAAACTTGTACAAAAATGAATGTTACTTATCATAACTGCTACAATACAAGCATATGAAAACCGTTAAATTCCCCGAGTTTATTGATTATTTCTCAAGTTTTGGCCGTTTTTCAAAGCAGCTAACTGAAAAAGGGCCACGAGTTTGGCTTGGAGAAAATTATGTAAAAAATATTAAGTTAATTATTTCAGATAAGATAATTAGGTTTCATGTAACGAAATAAAATTATAAATACATCTCTTACACTCTTTTGGTATAAAATAAACAATTTGGTTAAATTCTGCTTGTTTTATGTCAGGAGTGTTACCAGTACGCCAAAAAATTAGCCTTATTTTTAAATATCATTAAGAATTCTTGAGATAATTTCAAAAATATTTTTTTTATAGAATATTAACAGCTTATATACTGTAGCATACTTGTAAATTTGACTTTAATAATTTAGAACAATTGGCAAAAAGTGTTTTTTATGGAGGTAACACTCATGACGTGCAGAAACACTCCTGACGTAAGTAACACTCCTGACATTGGGATGAAAAATTGAAGTATGCGACATGATAACTCAATCTTTATTTAATCAAACTTACAAAATTAACTGAAATAGGTAAATTACAAATTATTACTTCATAAAAACTCAGCATAATAATAAAAATAAAATACTTCTTTCAAATTTGCACTTTCGATACGGTAGGCCTATAAGAAAAGAAACTGACAAACTAAAAGAACTATGACTTCATAAACACTAAGACCATGTGTTTTAAAGTTCTATGGCAAGATTAAAAGAAAATTTGTAGACCTCACGTAGACCCTTAGCAATAAGGTTAGGTTCTGGCAATATAAATTTAATCTGGCCGAAGTCAATGATAGATTCGTCACGTTCATTTGCAGTGAAGCTGTTTCCCTCAACACCATGTTGTTGCAGAAACATGATGACATAGTCCCCATCTCCTGGACTAACTCTGGTTATTATTCCCGCATATCTGTGCTTTGTTTTCTTTCTTGTCCCACCTGTAAAACAAAGAACATGCTCTGTCAGTATATAACTTGGATATTATTTAAGTCTGTTTCCTGTTTAAAACAGAAAAATTATTAAATTTTATAAAACCAGTTTGGTTTGGGATACCACGGTAATCATGTTTGGTAACTTTTAATACTTCTTCTGTTCCTGAATTACAAACTGAATTATGATCAGAATAATTCATGTGAGAATGAATTTGAATTTGAAATCTCAGACCCTTTGATAACACCTGCAATGGTGAACCCAGTTGACCCTTAAATTACTGTAATTTAAAATATTAGCCTAAATTGTTATACAAACCTTGAAGTTCTATAATGATAAATGCTCCCTCTTTTACTGTATCTCTTGTAGGGGTATCCAATACTACATTTCTCACAGCAGCTTCATTGTTGACATCATTACCTACATCAGACTGATCAGAATCGGAATCGGACAAGTAAATAGCATAGTAGCGACTATTTTTTCTACAAAAACTCTTTTCCTTATTCTTGGCAGATTCAAATAGGTCTTTGAATGACAGTGATTTATATGGGAAAAAACAATCACATAGCTTCTCATTATGCCATTCATTTAGTATACAAAAACAAGAGACAGGTCTGTAGAGTATTTGTTCTCTTTTTGTTGTGACAATTTGGTGGATCCCTCTTGTCCCAGCCAAAGAACTATACTACTGGAACGCGCGCTGGGCCTACAGAGCGAGCCGGAATCCGCGGTTGCGTCGGGGGCCTGCAGGCGCCAGGGCGGGGCAGGTACACAGGCCGCACCAAGGCTCAGGCATTACGATAATGCTGTTGCAGCCTATTGCAGCACTTTAAACGCCTTGTAAACTCTGAAATACTGTATTGTCATATTTCAAAATGAATGTGTTGTTAACGTTTGATAATTGTTTTAACCAATTATATTTCATATTGATTATTTTAATGCAGAATAGCCTATTATGACTTATTATAAGATGTTACTGGTAAATTTTACATTTTCTTGAAAATTAGGACTAAAATGTCTAAATATGTATTAGGTAAGATGAAACAATTTTTAAATATAAAATGTACTTTATTTTAAGACAAGTTTTACAGCGTATTTCACAAGCATCAGATGCTTAGTCTACAAGTTAGAAAAAAATTAACACTGTCAACTTTTGCCTTAAACTTAACTTAGATTTGTTTGTGATTTCAAACGTTTCCTGTTTGGCAATGTGATGCGATATAATTTTAAAAAATTAGCTACGGACTTGATCAACAATAATTTGTGGCTTCCATGGAATTCGTCATTGCTTAAGTGATTTTTAAAAATAACGCCTGTGAAATTGTTACATATTCTCAAGGTTAAATCGTTGGTGGTAGCCTTTTTTCAGTTAGCTTGAGTAAAACGATAAAACGTCGTTAGTCGTTTG
This sequence comes from Flexamia atlantica, assembly GCA_035578135.1. Taxonomy (NCBI): domain Eukaryota; kingdom Metazoa; phylum Arthropoda; class Insecta; order Hemiptera; family Cicadellidae; genus Flexamia; species Flexamia atlantica. The sequence goes on along the minus strand of JAQJVK010000006.1, from coordinate 53,390,146 downwards.
CATATTAACGATTTTGAAAACACCGTAATGTGCCGTAATTACTTTGCTTTTTGATTTAAAATCTGTAAACCTCGTGTGTGATCTAAGGTCATCAACACTTGTATGGAGTAATGAACTACATTCGCGGACGCGCCATCTTCTTGCTCCGTTTTAGCGCCCGCCCGGGTACAAATAAGGTAAAAAATTCCAAATAAGTCATTAAATTAAAGGTCTGAATCTCACAATTACTATGGTACCAATCATAAATGGTTTAGAGGCAGTTTACACATCGTAACAATTGATAACCTAGAAGTTTGTCCTAACATTCCTTAGTTACTGCAACCACGGAATAAACTTGTAACGTTCCTACAATGTGCAAACAGTCTCTAAAACATATTTTTATTTGGTACCATTGTAATTGTGAGATTCATACCTTTAATTTGATACTATAATTGTGTTTTTTTAGTTTACATTGTTTTTGTAAACATCAGTTTAGATTTGACTTTGTTTTTATCTTGGCGCAGCACGGATAAATTCTTTCACAAAAACTAAGTTAATAACCAAACTACGGCTACCATTTTTTTTCAAAAAATATTATTTAAGAAATTCAATTCCTTAGCAACAATATCCACCGTTTTTTATTTTACCTGACCAAAAAATACAAAAAGTAGCAGCCGACTACTTTTTTCATGTCAAGTTTTAAAGTTGAATAAAAACTTCTGACGTTTTCTCATGTTTTAAATTAGACAAAAATTATTTTTGAAATATAATTGATACTATTACCTTTCAAAACTAAAGGACTCATCACATGCAAAATTTCAACCTTTTATCTCAGTGCTAAGTGGTATAAACTTCGAGTTAAGGCGAGAAGGCGGGAAGTCAAACCAGCATATCTACGATGGACGCGCCAGCTTCGTGCCCTTCTTCAGCCCGCGCGTCCCTGGATGCAATCGAAACACACCGCTGCATGCGCCCGGAATCTACAACACGCGGCTTATGGGCAGCGCGCGTTCCAGTAGTATAGTTCTTTGGTCCCAGCAATAGTCGTCAGAGGTATGTTTGGGAGTTTGTCAGTCATTGCTTTTATGTTGTCATTAGTTACATAGAATAGCTTTATTTTGCTATTTTCTTCAAAAACCTTGAAAAAAGATTTCGCATCTGGAATGTCACATCCGTGGTTTACATGATAATTAGCAAGTCTCTTCAGAGCACCACCTACACCATCTGGCGCACCCTTTCCATGAGCAGATTCAAAAAAAGACCACGCACTGCACGTGAACCCCAAATCAAAAACAAGTATCGAGAATAAATAGAAGTTGTTTTTCTGTTTATACTGACTGGAAGGACTGTCCGAAAAAAAATGAACTGTTGTAATTTGCTGGTAATTTGTACGAATATACTCAAGTATTGGTTTAAGATGAGCCCAAATGGCTGGTGGTCCATGGTCTCTGCATGGAGTCACTGATGAGAATGGCAGGGGATCTTTTTCTGAAATTTACAAAATTCCAGTATGAAGTGTTACTTGAGTTCTGCTGCCTGCCTCCGAAATGAAAACTTTGAGTTTCGTGGCTAAATTTGCACGCAAAGTTTTCAGAAAAATCTGCATGCACTACAGCTTCTGTTTCCTTCATGTTATTCTTTATGTAGTCATAAGCTTTATTTTGCATTTTTATATTGAATGCGTGCTTCTTTAACTGCTTCATCTCAGTTTGAAATTCAAGCACTAAATCACCCAGTGTACCACTGATTGTATCTTTTGTAGTAATCTTGACAGGTAATTGAACTCTTTCAGATTCTACTTTCTTTGCTCTCATTTCTTTTTTGATCACCCAATTTTCCCATTTAATCTCTTCATCCTTGTTGTAGGGCTCAATTGGAACTTCTTTAGTGTTTACGACACAAATTACATGCACTTTGGTTTTGTTTTGTCGCAAACAATGTTGAGGTACAAATTATGGGGATCTTTGTCAGAGATCAAGTTTAACTGTTTCAGCTTTGTTGCTTTCAGTTGAAGGTTGGTATGCTGTTTGCACAAACAAGTGTCACGTGTAACATCGCTAAACTTTAAAACATAAAATGGTCAATATCTTGTGAAGGTTGTATAGGAAATAGTATTACCATATAATCGAGAAAACTTTTTATATAGAGTTTTCATTGGTGACAGAAGATATCGTTTTTGTTTCTTTATTTTTTCCTAGTGACTGTTTCTTTAATGCCTGCAGTCGCCCGACTTGCGTCATCACTCAAGAAAAAACTTTCAACAGCAAAACGCCTAGTGTTTTCCCTTTGTTGCCGTTGTAAAAGACTCTGTGAAGCTCTAAAGCCAATTTTACGAGCCAAAGCCTTTCTTAGCCGATAACGTTGGATTTGTTTTGACGATAAAGCTGACTTTATGTGCTGTTTCTCAGTTCTTGACTTACTTTTACCCAACTTGTCTTTGATTGACAATACCATGGCGTTGTGGAATTTCAATGCCCTTGCTACGTTAGATTTCAGAAGTATAGCCTTTCTTCTTTTGTCACCAGAGTTTTTTTAATATCATCATGTAAATCATTTATCTTTTTTTTTGTTTATGAATTAGGTGTTAGTTGTTAGGTGTTTTCAGGAGTCATGCCAAGTTTCTTTTTATCCTTTTCAGCCAGTCTTTGGATTCTTTTTTTATATTTTTCAACTTTCCTTTTTTCATTTACGACTATTTGTTCAAGTTCAGATATTTGTTTTTTCAACGTTTTGTTTTCCCGTACACATTTTGATTTAAACCGTAGTGTCACTTTTCTACCTCTCCTAGAATTACCAGAGCTAGAAGACGCTGGTTCTGAAAGTAAAAGTGGGGTAGGTGAGGGTTCTCTATTTTCAACTTCGGATTGTTGTTTTTTCCTACTGCTTTCTTTCCATTTTCTCCATTTCTTCTTTTCTGCCCTATGTTCTCTGCTTGTCATTAGGTTTACCGTCTTACGCTTGGCATTTCTGAAACAAAAAGGATTTATTGTAGCACCGTAGTTGTGTTAGAGCTTAGTCATTTTAGTTCATATAGACTTTTTATAATAACGTAGTTTCAAGTGTATCTGTTTAAATTAATTCATTTTATAAATTGAACATAAAGGCCTACCCATAAAACTTGAAATTACAACCCTTTTTAAATAAACCATAGACTATATAAAAATGTCAAAGTTATTTTGTGTTAGGTCACTAAACTCGCTACGTGTTTTGTATGGGAGTACAAAAGATAAATTTGTATTAAAATAAAAACCTACCCTTACCTTGCTCTATGTTTTTCCTTGTAAGCATCTTCCCTCGCTGGATCCAATTTACTTTTCTCCCTGTAGCGTCTCTGCTTTTCTGCCGCAGTTAATTTGGTTTTTGCCTGAAAGTTTAGCATTAATTTAAAAACCATAATAGGCCTACTTAATGTGTTGTGTAGTGAGTTTAGGATGTTTTTAACCTAGGCCTATTTCAACACAAAGACCAGGAAGTCTGTGCATACTTGAAGTTATTCATACAAAAAAAGTACCATGAATGTCGTATTGGCTTGGAGGCCACTAATATAAGCTTTAATTGGCAAAATTGAATTTAAACTAACAATATAATTTATTAAAAAGGAATAGGAACATTACTATGAATAAGTATAATACAAAAATTGTTTAAAACAGGATAAGCAGGAGATTTTGGCCAAATAAGTCCTGAGTGTTACCGGTACTTGAAGGTCCTGAGTGTTACTTTTTCACGTTAACACTCCTGACAGGTAACACTCCTGACAAACTGAAGTGATATTTATTTAATATGCTGCATAGCTTGACCTAACTTTTTTAGGTTATGCACATGGCATGCAGACATCAAAAGCTTAAGAACAAACAATAAACTGAATCTTATAATTAAATTAAACATTTATAAATATGGGTAACACTCCTGACAATCAATTAAAATACTCACCATCGTTCATAAGTTCTTCAGTTACACATTTTTCATTTCTCATCAACGTGGAAAACTTCCAACTATAATAACTTGAGGGGAAACAGGGCTACCACTCACCAGCTGAACAAAGCATAAATACCCTCTTTTAACCCTTTTACCGCCACCGACGTATGGGAGATGGTGTGCGATGGCCGCCGAGCGCCAAATCAGCTGACCGCCTGAAGGCCGCCGACCCGCCGGCTGGCGGGATGTTCGAAAAACGCCACTAATTTGGTGTCATATGTTCAGACGATCATAACTCCGCTCAGACTGTAGCTAGATCTTTAATTTTTTTTGTTTTGTTTGTCTTGAACTATTCTACATTTTGATATATAATTTAAAAACTTTAAAATTCTTTTAAATATTATTACTATTAGATAAATATTATTTGTTATTAAATTTTAAAATAAATTTTGATTTTAAAGTTCTAAAACGTAATTTTTTTTATTATTTTAATGGATAAACTATATATTTTTGTAAACAGAATTATCTTATGAGTATACAGTAATAATTTTAGATGAAAATATTGATAAATAAATAAATTGTAGTAAAAAAAGTGAAAATGTGTATTTTGACCAAAATCAATTTTTTGCCATACATAAGTAATTGCTTACAGTTGCTTAGTAATAACATCATTTATGTAATTACAATACTTTTTTGAGAAAAATATTACTATTAACAGATAAATTAACAAGAAATATTGTAACCATGGAAATTAAAAAAATTAAAAATTAAAGTTATAACATACCTTTGTATTTGTTATTCCGATGAATTGAAAAGTGTAGACTGCCAGTTTCAGGCTAGGCAAATAATGTAAAAAATTAAAAAAAAAACACAGTCAAGAATCATATTTACAAATAGATATTTACATTTATTTGCTGGACACAATTACTTGCACTTGTGACGCGGAAGACAGTCCAAGTGACAACCGGCCTTGCAGGAAACGCAAACGGTTCTGCTCCGTCTTCTCTTGCCGTCCGGGTCATTCTTTCCACTGCAAACGGTGCAATTTTTCTCCTTATTGCCTTCCAGCTTCTCTACTCCAAAATTTTTTTTTATTAACAGGGCCATCACCACCACCATTGCCGACTTCATATGCAGCATTTTTCACTGTCATCCATTCATTAGCCAATGCCTCTATAGCTGAAACCTGGAAGTCAAGGCGGGAAATAGGTTTATCAGTATTCAGTTTGTACAGCACGTAAGAATTTAGGACCATCCGGCCAAAGATATTAAATATGACTTTCTTCCAATGTTTCATACATCTTCTCTCATCCAGATATGTATAAAGCATTTGGTCCGTACCATCAATTCCACCCATTCTATGGTTGTATTGATAAACTATTCTGGGCTTGTTTTTAATGACAATCTTCCCACTTCTCCTTATTGAATATCTTACATTTCCTGTCCTGGACTTGGATGATAGTACGATGAATTGAGTTTTGTTTGTGGCCTTTTCTCTAAAAGCCATTTGTAAAATGGCCCCCTTTCTGACATAAACCTTTTTGCCGACTTCATATTTTCTTTTTAACTGGCGAGGAACACCTTTCCGGTCTACCCTAACAGTACCAGTTAGGTAAGTTTGTTTGGTGTATAAATATCTTGCTAGATTTTTGGTAACAAAGAAATTGTCCAAAAAAATGTGGTGCCCTTTATTTAACAGGTTTGCCATTTCCAAAAGTTTAACCACCACTGTAGGGCCCAAACCATACTTGTTGATTTTGTCTCGGTCAGTTTCGTACTTTGCTCCCTTGTAACAGTAAAACTGTGAACAATATTTAGTGTCCGCATCGCACAAAACCCATAATTTAATTCCCCAGCGGTGATGTTTTTTTTTTTGGTATGTATTGTGTTAATGCCACCCTTTTTTTTTTGTCCCGACCAGATTCATCCACTGAAAGTTTTTCATAAGGGGTGAAGAAATGACGAAATAATCTATTGCAATGATCGATGAGTGGTTGAAAACGTCCACATGGGTCGTAGTTAGGATCATTTTGCTTAGACAGGCTGTCCGAATCTACAATATGAAAAAATTTGAGCAACAGTTCGAATCTGTTTCTAGAAAAGATTTTACTGAACCAGGGTTGATTTTGAGAAGAGGCAGTTGACCAGTAGCTTTCAACGCTAGGCTTTTTGTTTATCCCCATATTTAGAATAACTGCTAAAAAACCTTTCCTCTCCTCAGCAGATGTATTTATCCAGTTTCGTAGTCGGCTTTTAGGTGACAAATTGCCCTCACGGGAGCCTAAGAATTTCCTGGCATATCTATTAGTTTCCGTTGCAAATGTATTTAGGAGAGTTGCTGTAAAAAACAGGCATAAATATGCAATGGGGCTCGAATTCCTTGGGGGGCAATGTTTTGGACCAGTAATCTCTGAAAACTGAAAGTTTTCTGGGAATCCGGGGTCATTCTCGTCGTCCACCTCCTCCCATTCACTGCTATCTGAGTCTTCTCTATTGTTTCCCCTACCCTGCCTGCCGCCTCCCCCTCGACCACGTCCGCGTCCCCTCCCCCCACGACCGCCGCCCCTTCCTCGACCTGACTCCATTTCAGTGCGTGTTTGTAGCATATTGGGAGATATGGGGGCTCGTCCTCATCATTTTGTAAATTGGGGGGTGTGGGGGGATCGTCAGGATCTTCCTCATATTGCAGAGAATCTATTGCGTTTGAGGGACCAGGTTCATTTATGCTAAATAATGATCTGCGATTTGAGAGGAACCGAAAACGATTAGGCGGTTGTGGATTCGGGTCGTAAGTCGGATCTTCATCCGTGTCATCGACGACGTCTTCAGATGATGAGGAATCCTGAAGCGAATCTTCGTCTTCGACGTCATTATCATTCACTTCATAGCCACTGGCAATTATTTCATTCAGTGTTTTCACTGAGAGGGGATGGACATTTTCTTTTACTCATTTTTAACACGCGCACATGGTAAAAACAACAGGAACACTTTTCACTACTTTTCACACAAGTCTTAGCGAATTCACAACGACTCACGAATGTAAACAACGTTACACTGACGCTTATCCCGCTGCTAGACTGCTTGGCGCCAATTGTTGGTGCGGCCAGACAGCGTGGCGCCAGCCGCCGCCACAGCTTACTTGATCGTGATTTGTTTTGCAGTAAGAGTACTATAATAACGATATTAAATAACTTTGTACACTAAAAACATTTATATTGGTTCTTGACCTTTATATAAATATGTAGTTTACGATTATATCACCGAAAACAACAGCGCAATCAAAATATACGCGAAGCCGACCAGATCGGCGCGTGGCGTTTTTCACTCGATATCGCTATGGCGGTGACATCGGCCCGTGGCGGACTTCGAGTCGCATGTTCGAGCCAATGAAACCGGCTCGTGGCGGGCTTCATGACATAACATAGGGCCGGTCTAATCGGCTCTTGGCGGTAAAAGGGTTAACCTAAAAAAAATGTAAACCTGCAAAAGTAACACTCCTGACTGCCTTTAATGGACAGTCAAAGATATTTTCATGTTTAATTAAATTTGAAAAATTTTCATTTAAAATTAATGTTAGTACATTGTACTATATACTCTTACTTATTTGCTGCATTTATTTATATTTTTCCCTTGTGTTTAAGAATACTTTTTTTACTTTTAAATCACTAAATATAGGCCAAGGACAGCCAAATTTGTTAAACGTGCTATGCTAAATAATTTTTTTCACAAAAAATTGAAGTGCCAGATGATTTTTTTTGTTGTGTCCATGCTGGAAATGAGTTAGTATCTTTTTCACAAATTTATTTTTGGTTTTAAAAGAGAGATAGAAATATAAAGAATGTATATAGGTCTGGGACAGCAAAGGTGCCGCTAAAACGATAATGACCCAGACAATGTTTTAACTAAACGCTCAATATTAGCCGAGTTAATATTGTGCAATTTTAGTATTTTTTCATGTCGGGTAAAATTATTTTATCAATTTAGCTGTAAATTTGTTTCTGTTTGACAGGCATAAAACCAATGAGCATTTCAAAACAAAAAAAATATTATGTTTAAGGCTATGTGTAAGCGTCGAAAAAATGTCCGCAACAGTATTGTCGCTTAATGTTCGCAGCAACAAATAAAAAGGTTGCTCCTATAAGATATACATTGACAAATTTTTTTTGGCTGATGCCAAACTTTTGTGCGACATTTTTTCGCCAGTACACATAGCCTATTACCAGATAAACAGAACGAGTCAAATTGTATTTGTTATCTGTGTTGATACACAACTAACGAGTTTATAAATAACCTCTATAAAATACAACGTTAAACCATAGAGAAAATTGTGTCCAATACAACATTTTTCAAGAATTAGTTTTTTAGTAGGTGAAAAGTAAGAATAATTCTTCAAAATTATTCATGAAGATTTCTCTAATAAATAAACTTATAAAAAAGTTATAAAAAAGCCTTACTAAAGGCATATTTAATACTTATTTATTAAAGATATTTCATGAAAAATTACAAGGTTATAAACATCAAAATCAAAAATCATAAATCGAAAAAGAATATAACAATAATGAGCCATTTATTTATTGATAAATTTTAAATTAGCATTAAGAAAAATCATCTGCTCCGCATGTGTTGGTGTTAGTCTGTTTCTTGTACCTCGGTAAACTTGTCCCGCCTTTGAAAATACCCGTTCAGACGGAACAGACGTCGTAGGGACACACAAATATTTCATTGCTGTGTCTGCAATGGGAGCCAAGGTGTCTTCGTGTTTTTTTCCAAAATTCGAGGGGATCTGGTTTAGGTTTCTCGTCAATATCAAGTAAAGGTTTCAAAAGATAGAGTTCATATCATCCTTTACTTTACTATATGTGTAACTTCGAGTAGTAGAAACATTTTAATTTTTTTCCCTTTCAAAAAACTCCAGATGGCCTTTTTAGCGAATTTCCCCCTATAGGGAAGTAGCTATTACCGTAGGCGGCACGGTGAGACTTAAGCGCGGGACCACCGTAACTTTTCATTTTGAGGTCCCTAGACCCCAAAAACACCGTTCGTTCATTTTCATATATATGTATATATATATATATATATATATATATATATACCTGTCCGTAGGCGCGATAACTTTTGTAAAAAAGGTCCGATCTTGATGAAATTTGGAACAAACGTGTAAAGCGTCATTCATGACTTCGAGTTCGAAAACCAGCAAGATTGGTTTACTCTAAGAAGGTTTTTTTCACAAAATAAAATTTATTTTCAAGATTTAACACCTTTTTATTAATTTTATTTAAATTTAATTGTCAAAATTGAATTCAGCTTAAAAAAACAAACAATTTAGCATTTTGAATTATTATTCTACGTCAATCCGTTGCTTAGAAATTGGATAGTATTGGATGTGCTAAACACAGTACGTTGTCCAATATTATTTTTAATTTTCCCTCCAAAAGTATAGCTTCCCTGATTTAAGAGATTTTAAAAATACAATTCTGAACATATGATTACATTTTCAGGTGATGAATATTCCATTTGTGTTTATTTTGAATAGTTCATTGATCAAGATTTTGCAGAATGAACATACTATATTAAAAATTCAGTTAATTTAAAAGTAAATGAAAAGAATAGGTGTAGATATAATATTTTTATATAGTTTAAAACCAGCTACAAAAAATGATAACAAGATTTTGCTTAGAAATACTTTAAATAAATTTTAAAAAATATTGGCAATTCACATGAACTTGAACTGTATATATGTAACCTGAGCTTTGGATGTTGCATTTTGCCTTGATACTATACTTGACTTGCAGTGGCCCAGTCCAAGATTTAAATTTAAGGAAAAAATGCCGGCTGGCTGTAAATGGCACAGATAACCCCATCCCTGCTGTTCTGTTAAACATCTTGGGATTTTCTTTACAAACATATAACAATTAATATTCTTTTTTATTAAAAATAATATTTTGGTGAAAATGAACCTCAATTACACAATCAACTATCACCAAATCGGTTCTTGAATTATTTTAAGATCGGTTTAGGTTTATAGAGTAGAAGTATTAGAAGGAAGGCAAGTTAGTACACAACAGTCAATTCTCCCAGAGTAAACAGATAAACAAGTCGAATGGTGCGCGATTTGACTGTTCTCAACAATTGGGAAAAAGCTCGTCCTAACTCAGGAGCGGCCTGGCGTAGAAGTAGAACATGGGACTTCGGCTCCCAAGATCCGTGTTAAAAACCCGCCAATCACCGATGGCAATTTGCTATGTGATAATGCCGAAACCTCGAGGGTGCATAGCTATTTAAGCTGCAGTGCATGTCCATGAAAACTTCGAAGCCTGGCTCTCGTCTAGAAAAAAAATCTTGACAACTCAAATTGACTAGAGAGCTGAGTGGACAAACTGTTCACTGCTCACCTCATAGCCTGAAGGTTGCTGGTTCAAGCGTATGATGTAGTTGGGCTCGAGAAACTAGCGGATCTCGCGGTTTGACTGCAGAACTAAGACCACACGAAATATTTTGATTGAGGTGTATTAACTGGTTTGTTTTGTAATCGTCCTAAGCGCTAGTAACGAGCGCACTGAATCGCACCGAGCCCTAGTAATCGGCTGAACTAGGTGAGGCTTATACATCCATTTCCCTCAGGTAATAATTTATATTAAATAGGAATCTAAATTACTTTAATGAAAACTATTTAATTTAAATTCGTTCAATGTAATCCTAAATTATCATCCGATTATACATTATCTCAGTAACTTAACAACCCTAAAATTTACCTCTATCACACAAGATCAGTTTATAGGCTAAATCAAATTAAATTTGTATTAGGCCCTACCTTCACATGTCAAAGTTTACCCAATGGACCTCTTCAATTCGATATCCGAGCGTACAGGTTACAATGTTTCGGTGAATCATTAGGTTTAGGCAAGGCCTCACTAAAAGAACAGGCCTTGCTGAAGGACACACTACAAATGCAGGCCATGCTGCATGATTTATTACGTCAAACAAGTAGGCGGTCTGAAAGTCTGGCTCAGGACTCACAGCTATGCTGATCATCAATTCCTTTGAAATCAAAACAAGAAAACGTAAACAAACAAGTAATTTTGACGTTTAGTGATGAAATGTAAACAGAAAAAACGTAAACAAACAAGGGATATTTGACATTTAGCAATAAAATGTAAACATAGGATGTTAGTTCCCTGCCTACTTGTGTGACGTGGTGCAGCGCTGGGATCGCTGCAGCATGGCCTGTATTTTTAGTGGGGCCTTGGATCGCTGTAGCATGGCCTGACTTTTCAGTGGGGCCTTGCCTTGCTTCAGAATTCTTGATGTCAAAACAGGAGGCCAGCTGAGAGTCTTGCTCAGAAATCACAGCTGTGCAGCTCATCAGTTTCTCTCAAAACAAAACATGAAAATTTAAATAAACAAATAGTATTTGACAGTCAGTGATAAAATGTATACAAAGGAAGTACATTAATTAAACAAGGAATATTAATTTAACATTTAGTAATATGAATAAACATAGGTTGTTAGTTCCCAGCGTACGGTACTGATGTGAGATGTCGCAGCGCTGGGACTGCTGTAGCATGGACTGTTTTTTAGTGCAGCCTTGGGCTAGATCACTATTCTTTATCTACAGGCCTAAAGGTTAACTCAAATATTTCAATTAAGTTATCGGTAGACTATCTAGATATAGAACTATGATCTTGAATTTAGCACGAATCACCTCTGTTTGACGAATTAATTCAAGAATGTCCTAAATGACTTGAGCTGTTTTAGTTTTAATCAAACTACATGCAACTCGGAGAAAAATTGTAGTCTCCATGATTTTAGCGAATTTCCCCTATAGGGAAGTACCTATTACCGTAGGCGGCACGGTGAGACTTAAGCCGAAGACCATGTTATTTTTTCATTTTGAGGTCCCTAGACCCCAAAAACACCGTTCGTTCATTTTCATATATATGTATATATATACCTGTCCGTAGGCGCGATAACTTTAGTAAAAAAGGCCCGATCGCGATGAAATTTAGAACAAACGTGTAAAGAGACATTCATGACTTTGAGTTCGAAAACCAGCACGATAGGTTTATTATAAAAAGGTTTTTTTTTGGAACATTGATTTCTGAAAAGTACCCCTCTTCCCCCTCGCCTTACAAACACCTAAATCAGCCATAGGTAGCCAGATGTAATGCAAAAACTGTACCTCAAAATTATTTTTTAATATTGACTTTAATACTAAAAGGAGACTGCTCATTCATACAGATGTTTTAGAACCAGAAACTGAGCACTCATGAAATTAGTTTGGCACTCGTCACTAGAGATTTCGCCAGGAGTGTGATTTCACGCTAAAGATTTTTATCCCTGAAATGACCATTTTTTGCTTTTATCAGGCTAAAATATGGTATAGGGTTACAAAAGGGATTATATTTTTAACTACTTCGCTGCGGTAGAATTATACCCTGATTTTTATTCCAGTGCGTCAAGAGTAACAGATTACATGTGGCAAAGCCAACATTTCCCGTGCGATATATCAGCTGAGGGTGAAGCTCTTGCACTCTAGTTACCATCACAGAAACTAAGACGACCTTGTTATCATTCTGCAGATCAGGATTCGTTTCTGAAGTGACCCAACGAAGAAATAAAAAAAAAAAACTAATAACCATATTTGATTGTACAGGTTATAAAAATTTACAAATTCAATAATAAATTATACTAGGAATGCTAATAACATATTTATATGACAAAAGGATTAATAAAAATGTGTATATTTCGTTTTATGGAATAATAACAATAAAAAACTAAATTTAATGTTCCATAAATAACTATAGAGCAGCACGAGTAACTGGTTACTCATGTAGAGTTAAGAATAAGATTGTATTCTTTGAAAAATTATGAACTCGGGGATATAAAACTCATAGCGATCGCATTACAACTGGCCAAAATACGCAAAACGCACCCGGGACTGATCGTTGATTACAGCCGCTGCACTCTGGGCAATGGCTGGCACGAGTAACCGGTTGTTTGTGACATAGGGAAGGAGTTAAAACATCGAAAACTAGGAGTGAAAAAGAGAGAGGCCTAACAAAATTCTACAGCTACCAGAATGTGCTAATTTTTGAAACATGTGATCATATGTTTTGGATTGAAAATTTAACATTACCTGGTCTATCTATTTTTTTATCAATATATTTATTCAATATTTAATTTACAATATGATATAAAAGTGTAGTTCTTGTAGCAGCGGTTAGATGAAAAACATTTTGTTTTCGAAGACAATTTCGTCTCAATTTGTTAAAAATTTTTAATAAGTTTTTAAGTTAGAAATAAATACCGTAATTGAATTGAGCAAGGATGCATTTTAAATATAAGTACTTGTGAGATTTACATTATTGGTAAACATTTCCTCATTGTGTAGTTATATTTAAATTGTTATAAATAAGCAATGAAGCCTAATTTATTAAAATTTAAAAATCTGATTTTTATCTATCACTTGATTTTAAGAAAAATTCACCAACTAAGTTTTGGCCTACCTGTGGTGAATAACATCCATGTAATGTCTGAAAAGTAAAATTTAACTTGATAGGCCTAATTCAATACAATCAAGTGATACTATTGAACAAGTTCAGCCCGACGTGGTGGTAAACGTCAGAATTTTTTAAACTGAATAAAAGTACATTGCAATATAGGCCTAAAGTAAGGCAAAATGAACTTAAGTCATAATTTTAATAAAATCTTTAAAATTTCTGTTGATTTTACCTTTTTTAATACTACCTAAAGTAGCTAATTTTAGAGAAAACTCATAAATTTTGATAGTATATTACCGGTGGCACACGTTGTCCGTGGGCATACTGAAATCACCATGGGCCTACGTGCGGTGGTACACGCATGATTCGCTGATTGCGCGGCACATGGTGAAGTGGCAAACGATTCACTGTTAGTTATTGCAACCTCCGTACGAGTAAACCACTTACTGGGTCTTCTGACGAGCCCTTCCACCATTTTTGTCGTTATTACATCACCTTAATCTTCATCTTAGTCACATTTATTTATTTTTTTTTAAGTTTTTACAAGCACCATCAGTGGCCAAGGTGCTAAAAATACAACCCTACAACCCTAAAATACGAACACACCTAATAGCCTAATATAACCCAGCAAAGCTCCGAAAGCGCTGTGAAAATGCATCGAAGAATCAAATGGGAACAGTGCGTCACCATTGGTACTTGTCGGAGTTTTGGAAAGTTTGTAGTGTGCCACCGGTGACGCACATCAGGGTCACGGCTTGACTTCTGTCAGACTGAACATGTTAAGTTACTATTTTATTAGCCTAAACTTATAAGATATCCTCAAAAAACCTAAATATAAACCATCACTAATAACATATTTGAGTAGGTTTTTTATTACAAAAATATAACAATTTACAAACCTTATTACTTTAGTTTGCTAATGTAACATAAAAAGATTTAAGAGATCTAGAAATCACCCACTTCAATCATAACCTCTATATGATTACATCTCATCTATTCATTTGATTAGGCTACATTTTTTCTAGGTATACATATTTTAAATAACATTTGCGTTAATCATTCAATTCAATTTTATTAGACTGTTTAAACAGTTTATCAGCATTGACTCACAAAAACTTAACCTACACATACAAACACAAACACAAATAGAAAACTATAGAACAGCTGCTCAGCTGACATCAGACTTGATAAAGAAAAGACAGACATTAAGGGAAATGAAATGTAAAATAATTTGTTCATAGCCAAGGAAGTTATACAGTTTGGTGTTCATTTCACCAATGAATGCTGGTATAGCGTCAATTTGTATATTATACTGCAAAGTGTAATAGTTAATAGCTTAAGGATAGCTTAAAAATAGTACAATTAAATATCAAATTGTTTTTGAAATTTTGGAATATGGTGAATGAAAAAATGACTTATAACGAATCAAAATCATTCTTTTAATAAGATTCACTGTAAAATTGTAAAATTAATGTTAAAATGTTATTAAAGTTTTTGACATTATTGCTTAGTTATATCATTAAATTTTTATGAAGAAGAAGTTTGCTTGCTGTGCCTTTTTTGTAAATATTAATCATTTATTGGATGGGAGTTTTATTCTAGTATGTTACCAAGACAAACTACTTGCACCAACTCTAAGAAATTTTTGTACATATATGACCGATAACCTTTTTACTGGTCCAACCAAGGCCACACTACAGTGAAAATACTACAGGCCAAATACAAATAAATACTGGACATAAAATGACCGATAACCTTTGTTATGGTGCAACCTGCGTTCAAATTGTTCCATTGTTCCATTAGTATGGTCATCAAGCTCTCTGTCATAAGCTTAGAATTTTTGTCCCAATGTTAAAAGTCCTTAAGAAAAGTTTTATTTTTATTTTTATTTAATTAACATAACATTTTCAAAATACAAATAAAAACCTGCACATATAGGACAAACAATCTTTATTTTGGTACAACCTGCATGTGAATCAGTCCAGTAGTATGGCCAGGCTCGCTGTCCATAAACTTTAATAGTCTTCCCCCATGTTAAATCTCCATTAGAAAAAAATTTATTTCTATTTATGACCCAATTAACATAAATACTTCCAAAATACAAATGAAACCTGCACGTAAAGGACCGATAACCTTTGTTTTAGTACAACCTATTTTTAAATTGGTCCATTAATATGGTCAGCAAGCTCGCTGTCATAAGCTTAAAATTTTTGTTCCCTTAAAATCTCCTTAAGAAAAGTTTTTTTTTTTAATATTTAATTAACATAAAGTTTTCAAAATACATATAAAACGTGCACACCAATAACGCCTAGGACCAATAAATAACCTTTATTATACTGGACCGCTTTAAGTTATGAAGGATCAATAATCTTTATTTTCATAAAACCTGCATGTGAATCAGTCCATTAGGATGGCCAGGCTCGCTGTCATTATCTTTAATAGTCTTCCTTCATGTTAAATCTCCATAAGAAAAATTTATTTTCCATTTTTTACCCAATTGACATATACTTTCAAAATACAAATAAAAACCCGCACATATAGGACTAATAACTTTTGTTTTGGTATACAACCTGCGTTTCAATCGGTCCAGTAGTATGGTCAGGCTTGCTGTCACAGACTTAACATTTCTTCCCCAATGTTAAATCTCCATCAGAAAAGTTTATTTTATTGACCCAATTAGTATATATACTTTCAAAATACAAAATAAAGACTGCACATATAAGACCAACAACCTTTGTTTTGGTACAACCCACATGTAAAACCGGTCCAGTAACGGTCAGGGTCAGTGTCATTAGTTTTACAAAAGTTTTTTTAATATGTAAGATTTGTAATATGAAACAAAAATATGTAAAATAAAAAAAAATAATACCACCTAATAATAATAATAAATTCATCATTAAAATAAATTCCAATAAATAGGGCCTATGTGTCCATATAAAGAATAAAAAAAAAATTACATCTTTGGACGAATGGAAATTCGCTGAGTACGCAGGTCTGCTGCGACGGTTGTATTTCTTTTTTCTAGGAATTTCTGCTTCTTCAATAATTGTGTCAGAATCAACGACTACTCCACCATCTCCTCTTTCTAAGATTTTCTTCTACCAACTTATTTACAGCATTTGTTGCGTTGTCGGTGAACCCAAATCCACATTTTTTTAAATAAGGATCTAGAATCGTCGCTTTTGTACAGATCCCCCAGCTTACAGTTTCATATGGAGTCATCTGTCGTGACAGAGGACTCGAGAATCTTGGTTCTCATTAGTTGTCCAGTCTGAGAGATTGGATTGGTTGCTTTTTAACTCTTTTTGGCAACCTCGTACTAGAGGGATGACAATTGATGAGAAAGGATATTGTTCTCCCGGACAATTCCTCAGTCAGCTCAAACAGAGGCTCTAAAATTTTTATACTAACCTCAATCACTTGCCAGTCGTGTGCAGTCAGATATTCGTTACAAGAGACGTAAGTTAAAGCCATGATTAGGGGATTTTTTTATTTCTAAAAAACGCTAAAACATAAGAAAAAGTTGAGTTCCATCTGGTTGACACTTCTTGTTTTAGTTTTAAGATTTTCAGTGAATTTCCCCTTTAGGGAAGAAGGTACTGTAGGTATAATGGTAAGACCAAAGCCCGAGACCATGATAACTTTTCGTTTTGAGGCCACCAGAAGCGAAAAAACACCATTCGTTTGAATTTTATATCATATATTTAATTTCGTAAGGCGATTCTTTGCTTCAAAATTTTTGGGCGTCTGGCAAGTCGTAGAAAGATGGGAGAGGGCTCAAATTGAAGATCTCTATTCCCGTGATGGCGGGAAAAATAATGAAATTGCTTGAAATTCACCAGAGAACGAGAAATAATGTAAAATATCTGCCGTTTAAAAAGCATTGGGATCTAAAAACGTCTGCTTTGTTTACATAAAACATGTGATGCTTATACTTGATTTAAAACCATGTTGTAGGCTAGATATCATTATAAGGTAGATTCAGTTTTTTATGAAGGTATTTTGTACTATAATTCATAAGGATTGTTCAAATTTTCCCTCATTAGGGGCTTTTAGCCCCTTCAAGCCACTAGTATATACAAATATATGTATATATATGTCTGTCAGCACGATAGCAGCCGTAAATATGGTCCGATCTTAATGAAATTTGGTACAGACTTGTAAAGTGGTAATCAATTGGATGAGTTCGTAAACCAGCCCGATCGGACCACCCACCGGGAGGGGGGGTAAAGGGGGATAAACCCCCAAAAAATGGGTTTTTTGAGCTTTTCACACAAAAAAATTTTTGCTAGCACCATTGAATTCAGCTCAAAAAACAAACAGTTTGGTATTTTGAATCATAGCTCTATGTCCATTGGTTACCGAGATATTGGAAGTGGTAAACACAGTACGTTGTCCCAATGTTAACCTTATGGTGAAAAAGTAAAATTCTATATCTCGCTTATTTCTCAACATATCTTGATGAAAGTAGGTTAGTGGCTTTATCTAGATAAGATTTAATGTATTATGGTCTCAAATCCCCAAAGTTTCCATTTTTGTGGCAGCAAACCTGCATACTCATTCCCCATGTTATCCTTAGGGGAAATAAAATAAATGCTCCCTTTCTTATTTTTTGACATATCTTGGTAAAACTTGGTAGGCCTATATGGCTTCTTCTAGTTCAGTTCAGTTTTTATATTGGCTTAATAAAATCTATCTATCTATCCATCAGGTCTACTAAATATTGAATTATAGCCCTATATCTTTGATAACATTATTTGAAGTGAGCTCTTTCTCTTTACCTTCAGATTTACAAGTAAAACTTGTAGGTCTGGTTTCGCTTGAGGAGTTGGTAGGTTCACTGCTTTTGAAGCTTGCAGCACAGTAGCTTGCCTGTGAGTGTGAATCCAAATCCGAAGTATCTCCTAAAAAACACAACCTTATTAGACTTGATAGACTATACCTTTTAATAGACTTGAAAATGGTGAGTATAATTCAAAATGTATTGAAAGGGATATTATGACAATACAAAAGTTTCAAGAAAATATAACTTTTTAAAATTTGCATGACAATATCCTACGTTTTAAAATAATAAGGTGATTTTTTCGCATAAGATTGTCGCCAAACTAATGGATCATTAGTGATCATTTTTGTTTGAAAGCTCTTTTTAATGCTTATATGTTTATTTTAATATAGGGTCTTAAGTCGCTGCACATACCCAAGCAAAAACACTTGTAACCCATTAAAGTACACTTCTAGCCCATTCCCATGCATTCGTACATAATACAGCAATTGAAAACAGAAGTAGCGTATTAACTGCAAATAAAACAGAAAGATTGCTGTCACAATAATACATATATAGCAATTGATATAGAAGTGTTATTTTGACAGTAATTTTTAGCAAAACAGAAACATGTGGTTCTAGTTATTATTAAAAAAATACTTACCAACAACTTCGACGTGAGAGCTTTGTGTCACAGCAAGCAAGCTTTGTTCATATTGGCCCAATTCCACTTCATATCGAATAAATGATTCGGGTTTATCTTCATCGTCTTGTTTTGTTTCCTCAGTCTCACCATTAGGGCTACCTGAAATTGTGTTTAAGTGAAAATCAAACAAAATAACTCTATTCATTGATTGTATCTATATCTATCTTCTATATTCAAACTATATTACGGTATTGAAAGAATTTCTACAATTTTATATCCAAGATTTTTTTAAAGAGTTTGATTTATTTAATCTGATTTCGCTCTTTAAAAATATTCATTATTCACTTTAAAAGGGAAGTCAAAGTCGACCAAAAAGGGCTTGTCATAAAGGTTTAAGATAAACAATAAATTAAAAAGTTAAATTCAGTACTTATTCTTGAGTCCTAATTTAAAGTCTGAACATAGAACACAGACATAGCAAGCGTCGAAAACAACCACAATCACCGTATCAACAACTAATGGTGACTGCTTATCCCCACTCCACCGTCACTAGTCGCGCATCTCCTTGAGGGTTGGTTCGCTAGTCGCTAAGGGACTTGATGGAGTAGCGCAGCGCGTATGCCGCTGCAAATGGCAGTGGCGCGCGGGAGCGAACGCACGCGATTGGTCGGTTCTCTCGTGCCAGGCTCTTTTGTCACTGTCACTTGCGGCGGCAAACGCGCTGCACCCCTCGGATGAGTCAAGTCCCTACTGTTAGCTCGTAGCTCTAGCGGCTAGTGCGTCATGGTATTCTGGCAGCACTAAAGTATACATTGTAAGCGACGTGCGCTCGTCACTACAGCTTATTATAATTGGTGGCAAATATCTTGAGATATGGAAACTGTTTAGGCCTACACCTCAAGCCGTTAGAGTGGACTGCAAGTCAGTGGGACACCACAGCTGATGCTCAAAGTTGTACTAGCCTGACATAGTCAGTGTCAGTTGAATATGAGACCTACTAATCTTCATTTATATGACATATGAAATAAAGTAAGCTTACCTGACGTTGTCTTCAACTTTTTTAGGAACGTAGTAATTTTGGCTGATCGTTTCATATCATCAAACAGCGAAGGAATACCATCAAAATAATAACTATTTTGTTGTTGTCGATGTACGCTTTCTAGCGTCAGAATAAGGAACTATTTCGCGCGCGATCTAGATTTCGGCGGCCGAAATAGTTTTTTAGCGCCTAGAAGTTATGCTTCTAGGCGCTAGAGCGTGCTCACGGTAATTTGCTTAACAGCAACAGCAAACAAATGCCTTATGGCGCTGATCGGAAGAATAACTTTCAACGAAAGAGTATGGGAAAATTGCACACGAAACAAACTTTGAATATGACAAACGCTAAACATAAAGGTCTCTTAAGCGTGGCAATAGCACTCATTATCCTCAATTTTGAAACACATACACCGATTTTTTCCCAAATTCTCGGGCCGTCTCGGGGGGGGGCAATTGCCCCCTTTGCCCCCCCCCCCCTGGATCCGCCACTGATCCCTACTGCTGTTGGTCTGCTACTTCGATCTTTCTAAAAAAAATTTTGAATCAGTCTCTTTGTTAAGACTGATTTTTTATGCCTTCAGATTTTTGGAATTGTCTAGCTTGAAAGGCACTTCGTGAAGTCAGTGTTTGAAAATTGTTCATCATTCGATATTTCTTCATCACTTTTCCAGTAATAACATGAGAGAATATTTATTTCTATTTAATCCTTTTTGTTGTTTGTAATTTACTGTATTTTAATTTGTTTCTTTATTGCCTCACCAAATGCAAGTCTTTTTCTTACTTCTGGGGAGCATTTCTGTCCTCTTAATAGGTGATTTTCAACTTTTTGAGGTTTATCTTGTTTACCTGTCTTCAGCCTATAGTACCTTTGTTTGTATTTAGAGAGTTTGCAGTTTTTAATTTTCTGTCTCCAACTCGTCCATTTTTTCTTTAATTTGAAATAATTATTTTATTCATAAAAGATTACAAATATAAAACACACAAATGGTTATGAATTTCTGTTTATTCTTTCGACGTATTTTTTCACCAGTTATTTTTCGGGATTTCCCAGAAACAGGCTCAGGTATCAAATTATTGTCATTAGCGAGCTCTGAATGAGGACTGCATGGAAGAGATGGGATGTTTGTAATTGCAGTAAGAACTTTCTTTTTGTTTTCACGACTTTTTCTGGTTCTTACTTTCCATTCATTCCTCTTTTTCCTTTTTTCTCTTTCTGACATTTCACAAATTCTTTTCCTTCTCTTCCTTTTACGTTCTCGATCTTTTTTTCTCTTCATCTTCCCTTTCTGCGTCATTCCAGAGTCTTTCTCTTGTTCTTCTCATACTTAACTTTTCCTGCAACCTTATTTTGTCTTCTTTCTTCATTTTTCCAAAATTTATGATCCCTTAAATCATTATTTAAGTTTTGATAATGAGTTGTGTTTAATATTTTGTTCAAACTCATTAACTTACCTGGGCCCATATATAGGTCTATAAAACCTAATTTTCAAATTAAATAAATTTACTTGCACAGGAAAAAATGACTGAAATCCTGCGGAAACACTTCTTGGAGGATTTTAATACTGTATTTGTAACCTATGAAATTCACCCTCACAAGAATAAAATCTTTAAATTGTGTGTTCAAAGTGAGATTGTAAAGAGCCAAGGTGGCCACTGCATCGGGAATTCGGGAAAACCGGGAATCAGCCGGGAATTTTTCAAACCGGGAAATAACCGTGAATTTTGAGCATAATCCGGGAAAGCGCGATTTTTTAAAGAACAATAATAAATATCGTAAACAAACCAATATTAAAAGAGTTGACGAAAAAATGCAAGATTATTTGCGTCATCTTTATTCTGTGCAACTTCCAAATACAAATACTAATGCGCAACTGCTTGAAGAACATACGCATCAGTAAAAAGCGAAGCGCAAGACGGCAATCAGTGTATAGGGCCACCTTCTTTGTATAAGCCAATCAGTGGTGAAGATTGTTGGTCGATAGGATAGGGTTAATGACCTTGTCTCTGTCCAGCCAACCTGCAGGGGAGCAGACAGCAGTGATGATGCAATAGTGCAGTCGAGGGGAGGGAGAGGTAGGCAGATTTATTTATTTATTTCAATTCCAACGGCAAAGGCAATTTTACAATGTGCAACCAAGACAATTTTGCAGATAATGGAACAACAAATTTCTACGCAGAATTGGGGTTAAAATACCTTTCAGAAAACGTCTTCTACGTAAACTTATTACGTTCAGTCAATGTAATCAAGGATCATTAGTGATTAGTACCTAAAAGTGATAACACAATCGTCACTACATTTTCTAAAAAAAGTCGCTCTTATACCTCCAAGGGTTAATTTTTATTCTTTTTAACGTACTTTTCCATAAGAAGACGATTTCATTTGTTTTTATTAGGTACCGATTCTTGATTTGTGCTTTGAATAACCGCAACTCGGTTACCAAACTGACGACGATGAAAACAAACATAATTTATTATTCTGTTTAGTAAGCAAGAAAAACAGCCACTATTTCAACGAGCATTAGGCCTATAATATGCCCCAATTTAGTTGTGGCGATTTTATTGTCTAAACGTACAAAGGAACTTGAGTATGGTCCAGTAGTTCGACTCTGTGGACTGCGGATCAATTTTACGTGCAAAGATTTGAAATGAAATGAAAAATGACTTTATTTTCGAAGCTAACTTAGGACTAGTAAGTCCTCTCTACCACTTAACTTCGGATAAAACTAAAAATATGTAACATGGTTATGTAAAAACTAAAAATAATAATAATAAAATAAGCATCAGTATATATTTTGTAAACATAACTTAATCCGACATGACAACAATCACGCAACACAGAAGTCGCCCTATATCCCGTCATGCCACCGCCAAAGGCCGTCACTCCCGCCCACCACGCAGGAAAAGATCTTTGACTTCTGCCCCGAACCGAGCATGGCTCTCCTGAATTTTAACAGAATCAAGGAGAGTATTTCAGAGTCTGCAGGCCGAAACGGTGAAAGATTTATTATAAATTGTTGTTCTGTGCGTTGGAATGGACAATAGAAGGGATCCCCTACGAGTAAAACGACTGCTAATTTCAGAAATAAATACAAAATTAGCTGAGAGATACGCAGGAACTTATTCTTGATTACTGAGTGCAACAGTCTAAGAGAATGAAATTCACGAAGCTCTTTCAGCTTTAATAAAGAAAAGGAATTGTAATAAGGAGTGACATTATCATAGCGTCTCAAACCAAAAATGAACTGAATCAGTAATTCTTAGCTCGTTGGAGTCTGTTCGAAAGCTCGACGCCGACGGTCATATCAGCGGCGACAAGATCACAATAGTTAAGTTAGTCTTTACCAGCATGGTCTTAAGATTTAGTGGGAGAAACGTTGCACATCGCTTAATACTGTGGATTGCAGCAAAGACTCTGTTACAAGTTATGTTTACTTGGTCAGTCCATTTCAAGTGTTCGTTCATAGTAAGTCCCAAATTTTTAACTTTGTGAGAGTATTCAAGGTCATTTCCGTGAAGTCCATTTTGGGTGGACCAGTGAGTAATTGAGTCGATGTCCAAGTTCATTTGTTGAACTGTATTATCCAGATCATTGACTGAAAAGTGAGAGTAAATTTGTAAGTCATCAGCGTAAAGATGAAAACGAGAGTAAGTAATGTGTTCCGTGATGTCATTAATGTACAGTAAAAAAAGAAGAGGCCCAAGAACAGATCCTTGCGGCACTCCTCTAGTGATTGGTCTCCAAGTGGAAATATTGCCTCCAGATTTCTGAAAAGAATAACCGCGAGATTATTGACATACGAAATATACAAGAATTATATTTTTCAATTTGTATTTATTATACCTGCAGCCTGTTTCTAGGAAATCGGGTTTTTGTGCCGGCCAGATTCGGCTTAGGGAAAATGGAAGTTAAGAAAGCGACAAAAAGTGGCCACGTGTTCATGCGTATTGGCTAGCAAGTCGACGAATGTCGATAAAAGAAGAATGTAATTTTAAAATGATTTATTTATAACGCCGAACAATTATCTTTGTACCGAGGATTTTGTTGTGTTTGAAATTATTTTGGACTAGTACCTCACCTTACGTTTTCCCTTCTGTTTGTTTTTCTGCGATGAATAGTTAATTAAACTTATACTCGAGGAGTTGGCTTACTACTCGACTCGAAATGAAAACCCACTATTCGCCCGCCCCTATTGTTCTCATATATTTAGAGAACAATGACACAATAATCATCAAACAAGATTTTACAAAATGATTTCGGAAGTCTAGAAATAATTACTAGAAATAGGCTATATATGTACAAAAATTAAAATATTTACTGCGTGGCATACTAAAGACCTACTCTAGTTCTAATAACTAGTGAAACAGTTACTAGGCATTTGAGAGTTTTTTCAAGCGTCAGTTTTGCTCAATACTTTTCCTTTTCCTTCTTTTTTGATTTTTCTTGAGCCTCTTCTATATATTTCGGATTTCTAATTGGCATCTATCGAGAATGGCAAGGGTCTATGAATTTAGATAAAATACAGTTCATGTAGAATTTGGTTAGTTTTGGCAGCATTTCTGTTTGCCAAAATCGTTCATCTCGTTTTATTTCTTCTCGTTTTTTTTCAATTCCCTGAGGGGTCCATAGAGCGAAAACACAATATTTCCTTTTATTTACTTGCAACTGTCCTTGAATTAGATAATAAAAATTGTGGGCTATGTTGATACGGCCAATTCTTCCCTCTTTACTGACTGACCAAAAGGTACATTTGCGCTTTACGATGGCTTCTTCAGGTGTCATTTCTTTTGCTGACGATGGATACTTAATCTCTACTGTTCCATCTTCATTCAAAAGGCCATCAGGGCTCGCGCCGAGGTAGGGATGGTCCTTGTCGATAAAAAGGCCACATTTTGTTATCCTCTCAGCTAACAATTTTTCAAGGTCCTGTCGAGCTACTTCTTTGTTTCTTCTCCCATAGTCCATTGCCTCGCAATCAAATACCGAGTAGAGTAGCTGTCTAACTAGTGCCTCGCAGCCCGTAGTCGCTCTCATCTTACACACACATCCGAAGTTGATACAGTAAGAAGGTTTCGGCGAATCTCCAACAACTCATAGGAGTCACTTTGTTCCACAGTCTCGTTTTGAATACGTTCTAATTCTGCAGTTGACTTTTCTAGACTGATTAAGAAATCACTTTTTTCCTTATCCATTGTGGCTTCATCAATAACTGACCGTTGTGCTTCTGGTCCGTAGTCTTTCCATCAGCAATTTTTTTTCTCAAAAAGTTATTTTCCGCATCTTTTTTTGCTCTTTGGCTGCCCACCTTCTTCTTCCCTTCATTGCCACACTTTTGGCGAATACCCCTGGATTGGCACCATACATCTATCTGCTTGTGTAGCTTGTAGTGTGCCAATCCAGAGTTGTGTCGGACGACAGCAGCAGT
Organism: Flexamia atlantica; assembly: GCA_035578135.1. Taxonomy (NCBI): domain Eukaryota; kingdom Metazoa; phylum Arthropoda; class Insecta; order Hemiptera; family Cicadellidae; genus Flexamia; species Flexamia atlantica. Next base: position 53,364,883 of record JAQJVK010000006.1, on the reverse strand, counting down.
ACATCTATTCTGATAGGAACCGCTTGTAGCGAAATTCACTCTTTAGCCTCCAATAAACTAGGCAACTATTGAATTGTAGTGCTCTACATAGTTACTGGTGACGTCTGTGAGTAAACTACGGCTGTTGCGGCTAATGTCAATGAACACTTCATTGATTAAAGGGTAAAGACCTACAGCAACAAGATTTGGGACCAGATTTACTTGTGGTGGGGCAGAAGTAGCGTCCAGCCCGCTGCCAATCCCGCAGAAACTCTCTTCTTCTTTCTCTTGGAAGGGTAAAATTTCAAATGACCCATTTTACAGGCCGCTTAACAACTCCTACCGGACACAAAGATAATACAGTGCGGTATCTCGCGAAATCTTAGGTCTAGGCATGTTCCGGTCCTATTTATTTGATCAGGTTTCTTTAGATTTTATAAATTATTTCTATTACTTGAATACCTGACTTTGATATAACATGAGACTCTAGAGGCCGTTACATATACTTTACTCAATGACTTTATATTTAATACTTTCAAAATTACTCTCAGGGGTTTTTACATAATATTCTAAATTTCTTGAATTTATTAAATTTTTCTTGAATTGATAAACCTTGATTATAAAATAAAGAATTCTGTTATTCTTTGCTGAATTGTGTTTATCTACAATTTGACTCTGACAGAAGTAGGCCTAGTCGGAAATAAGAAAAATTTATGTTAATTGCAATTCTTTGACTTTATTCCAACAATTCTACTAGCTTTACTAAAGTAGCAATTACTAAAATATTTTTCTTTAATTTAACCAGCCTTTCCAACAATTCTTTATATAATGAACAAATTCTGTGAACAGAGTCTCCCCGTAGCAGATTATTTACTCCTATCCAGGTTATTACAAAGTAACTGAGGTCATTTTGCTTTTTCATCAATCAATTTAGTCAAGTCCTGTATTTTGTTTCCGCCTACACAAAAATTAATAAAATCCTTACCATTCTGCGAGCGCATAACACTATTTTGCAAAATTTTACTTCCTAACCTGACACCAAAACTATCAGACAATAACTGAAATCCTTCTATATTTGGTTCAAAGTCACTGATACCATCTGCTGTTAATAACATGTTCATTTGTCTAGTGTTATCCGAGGCGCTCGCTCCTGATTGTCATTTATTATTACGTTTCCTGTCAGCTGGCCTACTTTGGTTATCATTAGGGTCATTTTCATTTTCATACTGATCATTGTACCCCCCGTCATTATGTATACCTTGTTTGTATGAATTATTCCTGTTCTTATAATAATAGTCCAGGCAATGAATGCTCAAAAAAAGGTATAGAGGGAATTGCATGGATCAAAATTTTTGACTTTGTAACTTTGTTTGGACTAGTTAGGAGTAAAACATATCAAAAGTCCCCGCCCTTAGCCCTTGAGCCGGCTGGGCTTGAAGGGCCTAAAGGTACAATTTTTTGGTTTTTCCTAAATATCTTAAAAACTATCAACTTTTAGTATTCCCTATTAAATTTGAAAATTAAAGAAAATTAAATTTCCTGTAAGAAAAATACATAATATGTCTACTTTTGTCCAACCGTTTACAAGGTAAGCACTAATTTTATTAATATTTTAAAATATCCCTTCCATAAGAAATACATGTAAATTTGAGTGTAACTTAGATGCCCAATTGGGCAACGCTTTTTTCACCTAAAGGAAAATGAACAGCATTCAGGAAATATTGACAAATTTTCCAGTAATTTGACACCTCAATCATAAAAATTGGTTTAAAATTAAGGTGTTGACGAGCTCACAAAAACGTTATTTTTCAAGGAATTATTAGGCGGGGACTTTTGATATGTTTTACTCCTAACTAGTCCAATCAAAGTTACAAAGTCAAAAATTGTGATCCATGCAATTCCCTCTATACCCTTTCGTTGCCTGGACTATAAGGCCTACCACAATTATTGCCCCGCCTATTGTCATATTTCTTAGTGTAATCTGGTTTGCTATCAGAACTAGGCTTGCTTTCTCATTTTATTTATACGGCCTTACCCTCAGCAATATTTTACAGCTGTCTTAAAAACAATTCCAGATCATTTTTAGTATTAATATCCCTAGCGGTTCCAAGTGACAATCCTAAACTTTTAGGTAAATAACGCGCAATTTAATTAATAAAATCTGACATATTAAATGGTCTGTCAAGGTATGAATTCTTTTCATAGTATTTCTTTACATAGGAGGTTAGGTCTGTTTTACCTAAAATAAATTCCCCTTCCCCTAACAAATCATTTTCAAACTGTCTTTGGATAATTTTGTTCCAAAACTGGCGTTTAAATGCAATTTCAAAGTTAGTGTATGAGTCAAGGGACATAATTACTTCCCTAGCCCAAGAATTAGCTGGTCCTTTCAAATATTTTAACAAAGTCAACTTATCTGTTTCCCAAATATTTTCTGATACCTGAGTAAACTTTTTAGCAAATTTCAAAAAATACATTGGGTGAATGAACCTCTCATTTTCCCGATGAAATTCAACTAAATACATTTCAGCAACATTGCTGTTCTGTTTGGGACGAGAACCATTATCCGTTAATTTAATAACGTGACTGTCAGATATGCTATTATTTTTTCTGGCAACTTAGGTGTAGGAATACCTTTAAGCTCACTAATTTCCCTACTTATCTGATTCCTTACTTCCAATAACTCATCTTTATTTGACTGTAATTTACTGTCAACCCTACCATCAAACGAGGTAATTTCTTCCCTAAGCTGTTTTTCAATTTCCGCTTTAAACTCCTCTTTCCAAACTCTTTGGCTCTCAATTAAGCCAGAAATGTTAGCTGATTCATGTTTTGCTATTTGTTCCGAAATTAACTTACTTTGATCTGAAATTAACTTATTTCGATTTGACACTACTTTATTTTGCCCTACCATCATATTCTCAATTTTACTAGTTTTAATTTTGACCTGAGAAACATCCCCTTTCAAGTTATCTACATTTACTTTGAGATTCTGCAACAATTCTGTAACAACCGATGAGACTTGACCCTCAACTAATTCTATTTTCGACTGATTTTCCCCAATTAATTTGTCATACTTGGTAACCACCTCATCTAGTTTCCCGCTTAACCGATCATCTACCCCCCTAACTTCATTTCTCAATTTATCTATTTTTAGATTCAATTTATCATCTATTGTTTTCATGTCAGATTTAAGTTCATCTATTTTAGTATTTACTCCATCATTAAATCCCTGATTATCACTTTTCATTTCTGATTTAAGTTCATCGATTTTTTGGATTGTATTCTTATTCATGTCTTAAAACATATTCATAAACTTCAACATGTAGTCATCTAAACTTAGAGCAACTATTTTTTCTAATGCATCACTATCTCCCATTTTACTATCGTTACTCCCCAGTGAAACATTGTCCTCATCCTTATTTAATTCAGCAGAGCATTGTTTTATTATATTTTTGTCCAAAGCCAGCCGTAATTCTACCTCAGCATTATTTTGCAACAAAGTTTGGTCTAAATCACTACCTTGGTCTGTATCTCCCATTTTAACTGTATTTATTATAGGCCTAACTTCCTTAATTATTTGACTGGAACCCTTCACAATTTTTCTAGAGTAGGCCCTAATTTAATAATTCTACCTAGGTTCTTTTTAATAACGAAAACATTCATTATAAGCCCCAATCTTTGGTCGTCATTCTGTTCCGGTCCTCTTTATTTGATCAGGTTTCTTTAGATTTAAAACATTATTTCTATTACTTGAATACCTGACTTTGATATGACATAGAGGAGACTGTTGTACCTTGGATCAAAATTTGCATTTATTTATTATATTTTTTTATTACATGTAGACATTTGAAATAAAAATTGTATTGATAACTCATACTTATGAACAACACAACACTCGAAAAAATATAAAATATCAACTGAAAATTTACAAAAAAATTTAAACTTTTTTGTTTTTTGATTACTGGTACACGACCCTCATGTATCATGGATCGGTACCATCAACCTCATGTACCTTGGATCAATAGTTTTCCTTACATAAAAGTCACTCAAAGGAAATAAAAACTAATAAAAACACAATATGGAAATAATATTCACTTTATTAACAACTAAAAAAAACAAAAGAAACTCAAAGTAGTAGCCTTTCTATAGTCGGTCATGAATTTCTAATTAGCCCTAAATGTGAGTGATTTACTTTACATTGTAATGAGTAAAGTCTACGTGAAACCAGAATCGTCCTTTGGTTATTGCTGAACCTGCTAGTTCTACAAATTTTGCAGTTACAGTACACCTCGGATTATCCGGATTAATGTGGCGGAACACCCCGATCCGGATAACAAAAAATCCGGATAATCCGAGGTCATTACAATATCGTCTAAATAGCGATTGAGTACCTTAGCCCATGGTAAATTGATGCTGAAAACGGCGTGTCAAGACCGTACAAAATGTTAGTCTTTCAAAATTTACGGGAGTTTGATTTTGAAACAAATTTAAGAAATAAACTTTATCATTATTCATTCGAATATATTGTTAATTCTTACTGCATTTACGGTTTAGACTTTGAATAATACGCCAGGTTAAATATTTAATTTGTTATAACAGTAACTCTTCTTAAGAAAAACATAAGACATTAAATGACAGCAATAAACAAACCCACAAAATTGCGTAGGCTTCGCCTTTGTTGAGTACTGCTAGCGCCCCAAGTAGCAATCCAGAAAACTACGTTCACGAAAATGCTGTATGCCTGTATGTTCTGTCTAGGCCATGAGATTCCTTCAATAAATATTGTAATTCCAAATTCATACAGTAAACATTTAATTTGCATTTTACTTTTAGAAGCCACATTTCTCCTGTAAACACGCAAAAACATGTCTTTGCCGTGATTTAATTTTTTTAATTTCTCGGGTGGACCGGTCCGGATAATCCGGGATCCGGATAATGTGGGGTCCGGATAATCCGAGGTGTAGTGTATGTCCTTTCATATGACATCAAACACCTCATCAGACTCCTTTGAAAATTTTCTGGTTAATCCTATGCGTTTATAAAACTGGACCTGATATTCTAGTCCTTGTTTGTCCTTGAAGACTATTTTGGCGACAAAATGTTCCGGTGGGCCCTTTTTTTATTTAAAGTTACCAAAACAAAATCTTCTTCTTTAAATGTTTCACATTCAAACTCTTCTTCTTCCCGCATCTCCGATTCTTTACTTATAATGTCCAAGAGTTCTTCCCGTGTAATTTCAATATTGGAATCACTTTCAAATAAGTTTTTTTTTACAGTTTTGCTCTTCTTGTTTTGTTTTTGTTTATTTATTTTCTTAGAACCTTTATCTTCTACATTAATCTTCTTTGATTTCTTGTTTTCTTTTTGTTTTCGGATTTCCTCCTTTTCAGGAGTGTCAGTAGCTATCTTGGTCCTTCCAGGTTTTCTCCCTTTCTTTGTCACTTAACGTGCCGCAGCTTTAGGGTAGGGCTGAATTTCTTGTGGAGACATTAGACTTACACTGAAACTTACATCGGTCGTAGACCCTGCAGAGAGAAGTGGTGTAGAGGGGTTAAACGTTGATGTAGATGGCCCTGGAAAACTTGGACCCAAAGACATACTGACGGCTTGAAAACTTGAAGAAGGCAACTCGGGATCAGTTACTTCAGGCACTGCTGCTGGAGGAGCTGGGCGGTCAGAAACACTCGAAGGCAAAAAGTCGTCTTCTGTGAAAATCTTTCTGTTCAGGGGGTAGATTCCAGTTTTTCCGAACCCTTTTGTTATGTTAGTCGTAGTAAAAGCTCGAGGGTAAGCCTGTCCCACAAATTCAGCTACACAGAAAATACTGAATGTTTTCCTGGGTTATTTAGAAGCCATAATTCAACACTTTGATTGTAGTATGACTTAAAGGGAAAGAATACCGAAACATCAAGGGGTTGAAGTCTGTGTGAAGTGTGAGGTGGGAAAGTTAGGATAATAATACCGAAACATCAAGGGGTTGAAGTCTGTGTGAAATGTGAGGTGGGAAAGTTAGGATAATAACTCCTACTTTAGAAGCCAAGTCTAAAGTATCTATGCGATTCATGATTGTCGATGATCAGTAAGACTCGTTCGTCTAATGTAGGCTTGGTGTGTTTGATAAAATGTTCCATGAAATTATAATAGAGGGTTTCATTGGACCAACCTGAAGGACTAGCCCCTCCCCCCCCCCCCCCCGATAGTTCCTGGAGGAGCACCTTTTAACATAAACTCTTCGAAGTGCACTCGAGGGAATATCATCATAGGTGGTATGTGATTTCCTGTAGCACTAACACAAGTAGATAAGGTGACTAATTGGCCACGTTCAGCTGAAGTCACAGCGCCAACTTGCTTGGCACCTTTAGATGCTATGATTTTCGAAGGGTTTTGGATAGTTGTCACACCGGTTTCTTCTTGATTCCATTTCCTACTTGGGGGAAATGGTCCAAATCTCTTGTGAACATCTTCAAGGTTGTCAAAAACATGTCTATGTTAGATTTATTAAAACTAGTCGCCCGTGAAAGACTAGTTTTCTCAGGTTTCCTGATCGCCAAGGTTGCGGAGTATCTTTGCATGAACAATCGCATCCATTCCTCGCCAGCTTTTTTATTTTCATTCCATGTCAAAAGGATTATTTATTTGCCACAGCAAACTTTAAAGCCAATTCACGTACACCTTTTTTTGTCAATCCATCATTCATTTTTGCAACAGTAGTGGTGTAGTCTACTGGTGTCTCTTCTTCAGCTGTAAATATCTTTATAACCCAGTGAATCCGATGTCGTTTGCGATTGCCTGATCAAAACACTCCTCCGGCACGATATAAGTTCATATTTGATAATAAAGAGCGGCGAACTGGATTGACGAATATTCAACGAGCCGTGCTTCTAACTCCACTCGAGGAGATTCCGTTTATCAGTTAGAGTTTTATAAGCTCTGACTCCCGATCAAATGTGGTGCAATGAATAAGATGTGACGAACAACACGAAAACCGAGCTACAGCAACTCTAAAACCGCCAAATGAGATTCCCCGGCGCTCAGCAGTTTTGTTGACCGAATGTATCTGTCGCCCCTGGTGTACAATTTCCGAAATTCCCCGTCCAATCAGAGTAAAAGACGTCTTTTGTAGACATGCGCGATTATGTTTCTGTGATCTACTGTCGCTAACTTTACAGTCTTTGGCGCTCTCGGCAGTAAAGTTTGGAACTAACGTTAGGGCGTGGCCTGCGGCAAGCCTCGCTCACTGCTGCTCTCCATGGCTGAAATTGAAACTAAACAAGATGTGATGCTGCCGTCCCCATGACGTCATGGAAATTCTCCCCCGTGAAATGCTTTCAAGGCTGTTCCCAGAGAGCTAAAAATAACTTGTTTACGTCCGGTCGAGCCACAGCTGCACCTGTTGTGCAATCCTATTTCCCATGGAAGGAAACAACTTGTTGACATTTCCGGCCGTTCTTTCAAATTTATTGTGCAATTCTATTTCCGATCAATAATATTTTGAATTTAATTTTATTCTTTGACTTTCATTTATTTATTGATTACGATAATTTAACACCCGTCACAGGCACGAGTCGTTATAATTAACCACTCCAGTTATAAGCACTGATAAAACAAAGAACAAAAAAGTTAGACCAATACACTGCCGCCGTGGCTGATGGTTCGTGGCCCGGGGAGATTGGCGCGCGGAGCGTCTGGCGCAAGATGTTCACGAGCAAAAAAATTATTGTCACCAGAACCAAGGGTTTGTGAAAGTGGCGCTCAAGAATGAATGGCATGCGTAGTAATAGTGGAAATCGATGGTGGTGCTGCCCGTCGGGTAAACGCTGAACTACTACCGCTCCCCACTCGACCCGCAATACACTGCCCTCATAATTTAAATAGCCTTAACTCCGAAAACCCAAATTTTACAGGAATACACATTTACATCAGAACCATGTTTGAACTTTTAAATCTTAATCATTCAATTTAAGAATGGCTTAGATTGATGGTATTGGTTAATTATTGTGATTATCCATATGTTTAGCAGGAAATTTAACAGTAAAAACAATAATAAAACTAAAAAAAAGGAGTTAAGGTCTTTTTGATTATGAGCTTGGAGTATATTTTGCAAGGCAAAAAGCCTTAACTACAATGTTTTACACGTTGTGATTTTATGTGTAAGCTGCCTAATGACACGTGTTAAGTTTTACCCATTTATAAACAAATTCATTAAAATATGATACCCTAATTTAGGTATGGGGTAATCTGTTGAATTATTAACTTTTAAAAATCTGGAAAAATATTGCTTTGAAAATGAAAAAATATTGAATGCCAGAGGCATTTAAAACTTAGTTTCACGATTTTCTTAAAAAAGAAACCAGCTACCCAAGCATGCCTTAAGTTACAAAAGACAATCAGCCCCCCTAATTACGGTCACCTGCCTCGGCTGTTGATTATTAATTCATCCAAACGTAACTTAGTATAACGGAAAGGTTTATTTATGACTAAATTTAATAGCAAGATTTAATAAATTTTTAACAAAGTTTTAATCATAACCCTTTTATTTTTACATTTGGACTTTTAAGAATTAAAAATCATTAGGCACGTGACTATGATTAGGGCGGCTCACCTTAAAGATTTAAAAGCAGAAGGACAGTAGTAAAAAGTTATTTAATTTTACAAGTTAGTTGAAAATAACATTCCCAGATCACAGAAAACAAAGTTTACAGGAAAGACACATAGGTAGTCAAGCGAAAAAATTGACACATAAAAATACTTGATTGTATGGGGCAAAAAATTCTTCACGTGCTACTTGTTACGTCTAAGTTGTGAACAATGAACATTAAATTTTAAATAGGTTACCTCCACGGATCATAGAATAGAAAGTTAAACAGGACTTTCAAACAAGAAGATAAGCAAACAAATTAACACATTAAAATTCTTTTAAATAATCACGTGCTAGTGAAAGAGTTAAAATAGGCCTACTTTTAAATAATCACGAGCAACTGATCAATTTAAAATAGGCCTACTTTTAAATAATCACGTATGACTGAACAATTTAAAATAGGCCTACTTTTTAATAATCACATGCAGCTGAAAAAAGCTTATTAAAACTTAAGTATCAATTTGTGATAGTGAAAATTGAAAATTATAAACACACCATGCAAACCTAAAGTAAAAATTAGGAAAGGACAAAACAAATTCACATTATTTTTTATATAAAAATTAGCAAAGCTTTGAGGCCTAGTCAAATTATAAATAAGATACCTCCAAGGAACAAAAAAATCAAAGTTTACATACAGGATATAGTCAAACAAGAAGACAATCAAACAAAATAGCACATTAAAATACCTTACAATAATCACATGCAACTGAAAAAAACCTTATTAATGGTTAAGTCTCAATTGTGATGTTAAAAATTGAACATTATAAACACATCAAGCAAAGCATGAAGGCCTATTCATCATCCGATAAAACCAAGTCAGGTACGCAGGCTTCTTTCAGATCTAGCCAGAATTTTCTTCGATTTTCAGGCATCAGTGGACACAGCTTTTTTATTATGTCGTTTTTCTTCTCTCCACAAACTCCTCTCGGTTCATATTGTTTTTGATAAACTGGAAAACCATTTTAGTAATTTTTGATTTTAAAAAGTCCAAAGTGATTTCATTTTCCTGATTAAAATTTGTTTTGTAAAAAATTTTGAGACTTCCTCGACGAGCACTAATTTGAACCATTTCGTTCAGATAAGGTCTAGGGTTTAGCTTTGAAATTTTGTACATAGACGATAAGTCTTCCCACTCAGTGAAATTAGATGCTTCCATTGATCTCACCTCTACCTTTCCGGAGTTTGCTTTCGAAACAGCGTCCTTAAAATCCTCGAAATCGTATATGTGTTTTTGTTTCTTCATGGATAGCTCAACTTGGTGGTGGAACGAATCCGCTGACATGAATGTATGTCCGGGTTCCAGATATTTCAGGCAGATTTCTTGAGCCGAAATTTCATCGCTGTTCACAATGAAGAGCAGGAATGATAAAAGGGCCCAGTTTTTATTTTGTCCGGCACAGTTATCAAGCCACAACGTTATTTTTTGTTTGTCTCTTTGGCTCAAAAAAATGAATGGAAAGTGCTTATTAGTTGTTCTTTTTCCTTCCTGCTACACCTTCATGCCAAATAACAGCCACGGGTTTTTCTGTTGGTTTTTCGCCTAATGGGACAAAACTCTCATTAAAAGCCACAATTCTACGAGTAAACATTACTGTTTTCATAGTTTCTATTCTTGGAAGCATTATAACTTTTTGGAGGTCACCAGAGAAACAAATACTGTTATCTGATTTTGACGAAGCATCACTTTTATAATTATTTCTTGCTTCTTCAGCTCTTTTCAAATGGTTAACGTACTTCAGGCAAATTTCACAACTTAAATCTTTCTGTTTTTCAAGGTAGTGCGAGGGGTCGTTAAATTTGTATGTCTCACAAATTTCGCATTCTTCATGACCTAAGTTAGTCATTGTTATATTTAAAGCATGCAGAGTGTTACGGTATGTGTCATATGAACAAACAACATTTGGGTTTTTAGTCAAGAAATCTTCATGCATTGAGAGAATGGTAATGTCCCCTGGCAAATATCGTCTGTTCGGGGCGTGTTCTCTTCTATAGTGAGCAATCGATGGATTGTAGGATTCGATATGGTTTATAATAGCATTTCTATCAATTTTTATGGCACTTTTCACACCGCGCTTGTCTTTGGGTGGTGATATACTTTCACAACTTGTCGCTCTGATTACATTATGTAAAACAGTGTCATTGTTCTTTGTAAAACCTAAAGTAGTTAGTAAAAATGTTTTACATACGTCATGTTTTTTGCCATTTATATCTGGAAGAGTGTAGTAGAATGAGACTTTTCTCTTGCTGTCGTCATTGCCCCTATGGCGGTTCACAACTTCTCGTCTTGAGCAAGATAAAATAAACATTCTTCGTTGATCAGGAGAAAGTGACCAAATCTGATTGTTTATATTTTTTCTCTGGTCTTCATCAATTTTGGAGGTGCATTTCTTCCGACAACTAGTTGGGCACGGAGGTTTTAGACTATGTTTAGCTCTGTTGTGTTCTAATTTGAGCTGTTTGCGCATTTGAGGTGTTATCGATTTTGGTTTCCTTTTTCTAGGTAAACCTTTTTTAGTCAAGGCCATATCCTCAGCATTAGCTACGGTTCTTTCATTGTTAGGCGCAATATTTTCTTCGTTTTCATCGCTGTAATTCAAATTGTTGTTGGTTGGTTCATCTGCTGTAACAGGCCTACTCCCTTCATTTTGTGTTGTGCATTCATTTAAGGTGGCATAAGGCCCTCTACTAGTTATCGTGTTACAAGAACTGTCTCTGTATTCCGGATCGTCGACATCATCACTGTCATCAGAATTCCATTCTGATTCTATGTTTTGAGGACAAAATTCATTAGGCTTACTATTTTCCGTCTCGCTTGACAATGTTGAATAGCATAGAGGCGAAAATTCAGTCTCCATACAGCAGTCATTCATAATATTATTTGTTAGGTCTATGTCAGGCATTTCATTTTCCGTTGTGGACTGTTCCAGATTAATTGAATTGTTAATTGATTGATTAATTTCACTACAGTCTGAAACTAGTTGGTCTTGTTCATTATCAAATAAGTTTAGCATGCAATCATTTAGGACATTTTCTGAGGGCAATCCGGTTAGGCCTATTTCATTTTCTGTCAAATCAGGATCAAACATAAAACTTAAGTTATGAAAACCTTCATTAGCAGGTTCCATCAGTCTATCTTCGGAGTCTTTTAGGGGGGGAACAACTATCACAATAGGATCATCAACTTTTTCAGGGGACGAAGTTTTTGACGTTTCAGCTGCTGCAGCAAGCTGCAGTAGTTTTAGAGCTCTTGAGTTGCTTCGCAACATGATTTAGTAAGGCCTATTTAAATTACCAAAATCCTTTTTAACAAACTCAGCATGCCTACTTACGGTCTACCCAGCTCCATTCAATAAATAAAAATAGTTTATTAAAACCAACACCACATGCAAAACTAACTAAAACTAATAACACTCCAATAATGCATGGTATCTTCAATACAACCCTTTATAAGTTATGAAATATTTAAAACCTAATGGCACTAAAACTTTCTAAGACACTAACTAACACTCAACTTCACTTAAACCATAGCCATCTCTCTGTCAAATAAACTGTTTACAAGAGGTTATGTTTATTAAGAAAGGAAGGCAGATAATGTTTGTTGCTGCTATGACAACCAGGGCCAGTGAAGGTAACATCATAAAACAAAAAGCCTTAACGTTATGTCAAAAAACCTTAACTCCAACTACTCATATGAATAATAAAACAAAAAACCTTAACTCCTTGTCATAGTACAAAAAGCCTTAATTCCAATGGATATAAGGCTTTTTGATTTATTATCTGGAGATAAGGTTATTTGAATTATTATCCAGTAACTTTTGTGGACTTAAGGTATTTTTTATTAATATTTTTATTTAATTTAAGTACTTAATTTATATTTTTTGGGCAAAATTATCATTTTTTATGATGTAATAAGACCTCAAGAATCCAAAAATAACATAATCTCGATTTTGAAAAAAAATGGACTTAAGGCCTTTTAGATTATGAGGGCAGTACAGACTGACACAGTTGATATTGCAAAATATTTTTAAAACTACGAAATAAAATGTTTTCAATTAAAATTTCCCAAATTGATAGCACCAATTTGAACGTTAATATGTTCTTGTTGCATTATAAAAGTGATTTAACTTCCTAAGTTGAAATATATAAATATTATAATTTAATTACTATTAGTAAAAAGCGCAAAATCCTTATGGGAAAATCACTTTCGTATTTATTTTATTAAAAATAAATAAATAATTTGTTATGCACAGTTTTTATATAAAATTGTACGTAGTGCAGAGAATTATAATAGTGGTGCGAAAATATACCCTAAATATATTGATTTAGTTTTATAGAGGTTGTTTTTTGTTCCCGTCCAATGTTAAACTGAGGACAAGACCAGTGAACGGCCGGGCTCACTCCTGCCGGCTCTTAATTATTCTGTCATGAGGAAAATTGTACTTCTGAGTTACCTTTTGCAGGTTGTCAAAAAAGAATCTACATTATGTTTTTTTATTCATATTTCTTGCGAGACTTGTATTTTCTGGTTTTCTAAGAGTTAATTTTGGATGGCGACGCATAAACCCTTTCATCTAATCAATACCTGCGGTTTTCTTTTCTTCCCATGTTTTAGGTATTCTACTACTAACTTTAAGGGCATATGAGTATGCGAAATCTCTGACTTGCTTATAAGCCCATACTGCAATTTACTTGATTTAGTCTTCTAGCAAGTCTTCTTCTTGCTTGCTAAATACCTGCATGGAGCTGTATTTTGAAGATCCTCTTAACGTGATTTACGGGTTTGGACCGTTCCCGATCAAAATGTTAAAAATGCCACTACCGTTGAAACACACAAAATAAAATAAAAAATAACCGGTGTTGGCGGGAGATCCAGGTCGGCATTTGAGTCTTCTACTTCTAACTTCTTAAAACGTTTATGCAGCATTGACTTGAATAATCAGTGGTCAGAAGCTGCCTTGCGAATAGAGCAGTTTCCATTAAGTACATCTTGAAGCGCCCGTTGGATAGCATCTTCAGATATTGAAGCTCGATCAGTTTTAGGCCTGTAAGTCCTGACCATTTCCCCTGAAATATTAAATATAGCATTAGGGATAATGTATTGAGAATTATGTATTTGAAGGATTATATGTTTGTGATTTAGTCTCACATAAACGTAAGCTATGCACTCGTAAAAATCTCCAGTTATTGATTAAATCAGGCCCACTAAAATGAAATATGATTTAGGCCTACATGTTTATTATAATATAAAGTTATACAAAGTTTGAATTCTGTTTAAGGCAGAATAAAAAAAATGCCTAAGGGTTAGGCTGGGGCACATGTGGACACGTCCATATGTATCCCACTCTTACTGCCCACAAGTGCCCCAGGTGACATTTTGTGTAGGAAAAATAAAATCGTAAAACAAGTTATGCTTTCAAACATAGCGTTAACATTTTACATTTGACTATGAAAAAAAGAAAAAATTCTCACCAGTCTCAAAGTGTAGGCAGGAGCTGCAAACTTCCTGAGTACAGGCACTATACCGCTGCCTTCCTGTGGTAGAATTGCCAGCTAAATCCTACATTTACAGAGCGGGAAATTCACACTGTCCATTTCTGCCCCCGTCCACAAGTGCCCGCTCTCCCCTACTAATGCTTACGGGTGTCTCAATACTAAGCCTAGGCCTATCAGAATTAGTTTCTGGAGGGATTGGATTGATTGGGTTGAAAACGGTATTTGTATCATAACCTAAATAACCAAAACTACTCTCCAATTCATTTCCATAGTCTATTTGATGATTGGAAATTTCATTGTCAGGAGAAATTTGAGAAGAACTTCCATTCACTGATGTTTCTTTATCAGAATAATTGTCAAGGGATGTACAACTTGCTACCAAAAGCTTTCGTACTCGAGAATCATCTTCAACTATGTTTTTTCTTTCTCTGTCTTTGTTCTTCTCTTCTTCATATTTGTCTGGGTCAGTCTTTAATTTTTCCCTTGCACGTTGCATGCTCAACCTCTTTTGCTCTCTCCGTTTTAATAAGTATGCGTCTGAAATTTCCTTTTTCTTTTTGCCTCGATTTAGAAGATTCAGTGAATTTTGTATTTTAAAATAACATCTTCTATTATATATTTGTCAAATACGACTCACCTATCATCGCACAGCCCAAACTATACGACCTATGACCTTGAAATTTTGTGTGGACGTTCCTTTTAGGGCGTAGGCAACCGCTAAGAAAGGATTTTACAAAATTCCCTCAGGGCTACGCCCTATGGTACATCAAATTTTCAATGTTAAACTATAGGGAAGCTCATATAGTTGTCATGGCAACCTAAACATCAACTCATGAATTCAAGAACGTTTTTCTGTTTTTCCACGGGTAAAACCGTGTTGATCAGCTAGTTTAAGAATAATTCAACGTAATTTTTATACTTAGTGATTAGTTAAAATGTAAGTTAAAGCAATCATATCGACTAAGATAAAATAATTTTCTTTGTAAATTTGTTTACAATGTCTTTAAAGTTATTCAATAGCTTTGGCAGAAATTAAAGGTAGAATTTAAATTTTCTGGCAAAAATAAATGTTTGGACTCATTGGATTCAAAGTCTGCCTTGCTCAAATACTGTATAATGTATTGTGTAGCCTACGACCGATTCCTATCGAAATCAACGACAGACAAATTTGGCAGATTAGGACATAGTCTGCTATTTTGAATTGTTTGTTTATAGCTTCCATTCATAACAAAGAAAACTGAACGGTCGTTCTTTATTTTTTTTTTTAACTTTATCCGCGTCTTCTACCATTATTATTTAATAAACTTGAACTTACATTCATTCCACGAGCGGATAAAGGCACAGTGACTTTTAAATTACAACAAAAACTCAAAAACAAACATAAGAACACACAGCAACGCGTACTGACGCAGACTAAGGTCGAGAACTGCATACCACAATATCGCAGTCGTCTGTGCTCGCTGTCTAAATCGTGTTGTCGTACCACAGAGACGTAAACATATCTTCTTTCTCTGAGCATACTACAGAGAAGAAAACAATATCTTAATATCTTCTTTCTCTGTGGTCGTACTCATCGGGCTCCGTGTACCCATAGCCGAACCACCGTGGAAGCTACCGAGAAGTTACGAGAGCGGCCAACAGTATCCGAAGCCGTCCGGACAGGCGTGTTGAGCAGGAGTCTAAAGGCGTTGTGATTGGCTGCAGGTTTGGGGGGAGGTATGGGAGGGGCTTCGATAGGGACGGGAGAGGTTTTCCAGAATCGCACGATCAGCGGCTCCGTCACCGATGGCCTAGACGCTACCGCTACGTTGGCAACAGACGCGGGGCCACGTCAAGGTCGAGAGTTTGAAGCGATCGCTTGGGCGCCACCATCGACCAAAGAGTAATATATTCTTTGGTCGCTGGGCGCCACAAGCGGTACATTGACGAGACTTTCTCCGGGAAAGAAATTAATTTATTCTTTCTGGTCATCGCCGAATCCAACGATGACCGCACGCTTCGCCACTGGCTGAAACCTATGTTGGGGATTAGCCTTGAGAGCAGTATCCCCCAGATACCTCAGCACCAGTTTTTCCAGAGTCTTCAGCAGAAAAGAAGACAGTGAGATGTGACGGTCATCATACGTAGTCTTCCCCGGCTTCGGGATAAAAACTATCCTCGACGAACTTCAAGCAGTGGGGATGTGCCCAAGGGCTAAGCTTGCCCTAAACAATCCACACAGTGCCCCTTCCCGCAGTGCTCAGCGGACAGCACTCCTCAAAGGTAGATAAGATTGCACCGCTGAGCCTGAGGGAAGCCCGGTCCAGCTCAAGTGTATCTCTGACCTTGAAATTATCCCCCTAACTTTGGCCGTCAAGGTCTCCCTGAAACTACCCCTTTGAAGCTATGTAATCTAGGAGTAACTTACCCCTAGCGTTGGTTAACATGCAACCCCACACAGTGTTGCGGGCGTTTGAGTCGCAACTCACCACCAGATCCAGGCCGGAGTCGATGGTGTCGACCAGGTGTCTCACCTCCCGAGGTGGAGAATGAAGGGAGTCCTGCGGCATGTAGACTGACGCTAGCAGGAGAGGTCTTCCAGTGGACCTGCACACAGACCTGGCAGTCGTGACGTCCCTGGAACAAAATTCTAAAACCGGAAACTAAGAATTCCGTGTTTTACCCAAATAAAGGTCCTGGGATCCCTGACGGGCGGCGCAACAATGGAGCCCCAAGCAAGCCCCATGCCCGCTATCCCGCCGTCTTACACCCAATCAGGACGAAGTCGTGCCTCTTGAATTAGGGCGAGGTCCACAGCCATACCCGCTGTGTGGGAGCAGAGCACTACCGAAGCCGCTCTACTGTGTTGCAAGTTCACCTGAATGATCCTGGTCATCCGGAGGCTTTGTGCCCGATGGCCCTCCCGAAAGCACTCTGAAAGCAACCTTCGCAATGCCGACGAATACCTACCAACGCCGTTCCTGTCGCGCCCTGGCGCTTCGCTCATCGATACCCAATACCAGAGTTTGCACCCATTCCTCCCGTTTTCGATCGATGATCCGCCAGTCCTCAGTGCAGATCTGATTTTACTTCTGCAACTGAGACAGAATTTTCTTGGGATCAACGTTCGCCAGCAGGTCTTCCAGCCGCAAGAGAACCTTGGTAGTGCGTAGGAGATCCTTGTAATCTCCCACGACCACCGCAAGCCCCTCACGGACTTCCAACCCGCCAGATACCTGCTTCACCCAAGCATTAGTTTTATCGTTGTCACCGATAACGACGAGGGCACCTCTTTCCTGATACGTCTTCAGGATCTGCAGCAGCTCTGGCGTTCCATCGTCAAAGACGATCGCCAGAAGCATCTCCTGCAACGGTCGACATTCCTCGTTAGAAAGCCTGACTTCGGGGTACGACGCAGGAGTGATCGCCAGCTTGCTGAAAGTGAGCTGCTCATTGAAGTTTGGGTCCCCTGGAGCCCCTGCAGCAGCTTGCGGAGGCACGTCCAAACGCCTGGCTCGTTTGGGACGAGTCTGCTGCTCCGTAACCTTTCCAGAATCCTTGCGCATTGGTGAAATGCCTTGGAAATCCTGTTGCTCCTCAGAAGATCCTTGAGCAGCTTCAGGTCGCTTCCGCTTGGGAGTCCCTGCTGCTTCAACTGCTTCCGCCATTCTTTGGGAATGAGCCAAGTGGCCTCCGCCATTTTCCTCTCCTTGATCAGCCTTCTGCGTTCTTTCATCAGGAGGTGTCGCTTTTCCAGTTTGTCCTGTTCAACAGTATTTTTTTCATCATTAACCTAGGAGGCCCGCGCCCTCCGTGCCCTGAGCATTTAGGGAGGCCGCTGACGAGGCCACTGAGGTGTCGAAGAATGGAACAGGCACCCTGGAAAGTGCCTGTTCGAGCAGCGACAAGTCGCTATGTGGGGGGTCCTCTGAGTCTGACCGCTCCTTTCAAATGCACTGAGCTCCTGCTCATGACTTCCTCCCGTTACCAGAGACCACCTGTAAACAATGACAGCTGAAAAGTGTCCTCCCCAGAATCCAAGGGCATGTCCTCTGACGAGGAGTGGGATTGAGCACTGACGTGCCGACCCACCTGGGGCCGTTTGTTTTCCTTCAGCCATGACGTTTCCTGAAACACCCACAAGTTTGCAGTTTGACGACCATCCGTGGACTGTCCTCTCAGCCCACCAATGTTCGGTGCTGGACCCTTGTTGAGGTTGGACCTCACATCGTCCCCAGCCAAGTAAGTGGAAACCGCTGCGCACATACCAGTTACCAGTAAAAAGTACAGCAGCCGCCTGGTGAAACTATCACCTCGTCCGCTGCTACCCTACCCAGGCTTTAAGGCGCACACCGCCCGTGCCCTGGGTAGTACCGATGTCCCTGCTCACGACCCCGGGGTCCTTTTTTCGAAAGGACCATAAGTCTAGATCCACTGCCTTTGGCTAATGAAACAGCGGCACCCCGAGTAGGCTGTGGCAAAGCCACAGTACGATTGCAAAGGTGCAGTCGATTCGCAGCGGTCTTGAAGTTGGCCCTTTAAGAGAGCCAACTCCCTTAGGGCCTTACGGACACCTCTCGCCTCCACCTTGCACAAGTTCATTTACCACCTTTCGTGGTGTATCTTCAACGGTTCTCTTGTCCATGTTTTTGTTTTGAGTCGGAAAAGTATGGATTTATTTCTTTATTTTTTTCTCTAATTTTTCGAGCCAACTTTTTCCACTATCTTTCTGCCTTGATGTAGTTGGTAGAAGTACATTTTGTATTTCCACTGTTCGTGTACTCATTGGCGGAGTATTATTAGAAACAAATTGTTGTTCAATTCCCATACTTTTTTGTCTCCTTCGTAGATTTTTCTATCGAATTTTCCATTCTTTCCGATTTTTTTTGCTCTCTGGCACCAAAATCAGCAATTGATTTGATTTTACCGTCTTTTTCAAGTTTTTTGTTGTGTTTTCTTCTTTTAAACTTCATTTCTTCATGCTTTGCAGGATCGTTTTTCAGCTTTTCTTTAGCCCTTATCATACTCATCTTCTTCTGTTTACTTCTTTTAGCTAAGTATGTGGTATTTGGCTTTTTATTCATTTCAGTTTTGGCCATAGTAATTTTTTCCAAATGAATTAAAACCTAAAATTACAAAAAAATGCTGTAATTATGAATTTCAGGTCTATTTGTATATTTCAACACATTTTCTTCTACATCTAATAGGCTACAAACATATATACAAACATGGGTTGTCATTATTTTCAGTTCCTTGAAAACAGGGTTGCACAACTCCCGATTTTCTAACCCTTTTATAATTCTTAAAGCATATTTCTGCCATTTTAAATTTTGTTTCCCTATTTTTGAATATTCCGGTGGCTGAAAATCCATCGATCACATTCCAAGCCTCATTATTTTTGAGTGTGGTTTCTTATAAAGTTTTCTTAATAAGATACATAAATATACTGTTAGGTATTTTGATTGCTTTTTTCAAAGGGGAGTGTCTCTCCATTCCCTCAAAACTGCCCGCCACTAGCTCTTGAGTGGTGCAAAACAGCAGACATCGAGGGGCTGTAGTAAACGTATCGAATTAGGCTCCAAGAAAATAAATGAAATATGTTTTTCTACAGGCTTTTAACACTTTGAGGCTTATGTGAGCGGGCAAGTTGTTACTATTACATTTTTCTTTCCAGGTAGTTGTCTCAGTGTGGACATAAGGTGTTGTAAAGAACCAGTCTTTAAAATCAACCCATCCACTTTTGGAAAAAATTATTCTGGAGTCCCAGGGATAACGAATCAGAAATTTTATTTGTTGCTTTGAATACTGTTTTTTTGCATCACACATACGACTAAATTTATTTTGAACATGTATATACCCATTGGTAAATTGAACCTTTTTGACTCGGTATGTCATCATTAAAAATTCACTCCAACATTCCAATGGTGTCTTGGCATTGTTTTGCTGCTCCAATTACCTCAGGAATATGTCTCAAGATAATATTGTGTTGCATTATTCTTTGTCTATTTTAAATTCGAGGGCGTTGATGCAAGAAATGGTGACGTCCTTACCGTAGTCGGCGATGAAGATAAGATTGTCATACACAATTGCTGGTCTCAGCTGCTCGGTGGCTCAAGGCCAAATGACTCTGGATGTAGTTGGACCTTCATGACTGTCATTGGTAATACATGGTGGATTCCCAGTAGGCATTTTGAAACTCGCTTAACAGTCATGACTGGACTTCCTCCTTAAGTTCATCAATGCCACTCTGTTCTGATTCCGGATTTTCTTCTCGCTCTTGAACTTTATCCTCACAATCGATATCACTTTCGTGCCCAAAATTATCCTCAGTACGGTCTAGTTCGTTTATATCGTTAATCAAAATGTCATGGATAACATCGTCAAAATCGGAGTCAATGGCAGCAACTGATGTCTTTCTTCGGGCCATAACTAAATTCAATACCAAAATGTCCGCACTGTAGCAAATTTTGTAATTCATTTATAGAAACGGCATCGTTGCACTTTACCAACTTGATACCACAGTTTCAAAATGGGAAAGATCGCACCGTACCAACTTGATAACGCAGTTAAAAACGGACTATTCATCAGATCTATTCAGGGCCTAAGTCAGATTTTATCTGAAGTTGTGACGTAATTTTCGGGGGTCAAAGGAAATACTCACGTGATATCCTACCCCGAGAAATCCGTCACCGTGAGAAAGCCTCGGAATCGCTCAGAAGGAGCTAATTCCAGGGTTCGTTGTAGTCCCCGGAAAAAATAATCGTGGGGCAACTCTCGCAACCACTTTACGCAGGGCTCAGAGCAACCGGATGCAGCGATACAGTTCAAAGAACGAGTTGCCTCATCCTCGCCCTCGTAAAATGTGATTAATTTTGTCTAGAAATATGGAACGTCTAAGTCGCGCGAAGAATCGCTCTAACGCTAGCCCCTGCTCACACCCTCGCTTGCTAAAGGGTTACAATGAACAAGAGGCTCTACCCAACACGTTTTGGGTTGGGCACGTTAGGCTCAAAGCCGTAGCGTGACCCGTGACTCTTCACGAAAATCATGAAAAATATAATTAAAGCTTTCCGGGATTTATTCTTAGGCGTAAGGCCTAACCGAACATTGTTCGTAACCGCTCAGTGGGTCACCCAATTAATAGTTTATTAATTGGGTTATCGTGGCGTAGCACGTGCTCCGTAACTTGTCGCGACGTGAGTGTGCAAGTACGGAGTGGACGAAAAATTAAGTTACTGCACTGAGAACATGCGACTAAATCGTCTAGTATTTAATGCTACGATATTTTAGTAACTGTGTGAAAGGCTAGGCCTAACAAGATCGTGAATTGCTCTACACGACTATTTGAGAAAGATCGCCCACGACAACCTCGGACAGGTTCGTGAGGACGTAAATTCGTCTAAAAGTCCGTAATTTCGTCTCAATCGAAATATTCCCGTGAGCCGGGTTGACAAACGTATTAGTAAAGTTAAATGTTAAGCAACGAAACGTAAATGGCGAGGGAATCGTACCTCCGTATCGTGTTTGACCGTCGTCGAGTCGAGCGTCGTGTCTCGAGTCGTGTACGTCTCGGCGACTGGTAAACGAATAATCGCCAGAGGGGAAAAGGAGCCCACTCCTTCCTCTCCGACGGGGTTTCCCGACGTAGGGGTAATCAGCTTTTCACCCCGTGACGTAAGAAACAGCTGATCGCTGGGTAGCCAGTCGGAGAAAAGAAGCCTCAAGATGGCTACCCTCAATGATTGTCAACAAACGCTGTGGGGTTATGTTTGGGTGATGCAAGACAAAGCAAAGTGTTTAGTCAAGGCGACACTAAAAAAGTGTTTTTTTAGTGTCGCCTTGGTTTAGTGGTCTGTAGTAATTTATAACTGTCATTGTCATCGTAATTAAAGTGGTTTTATAAATGATCAGGTGGTTTGTACAGTGATTTGGTAAATGAGTTATTACTCAGGATATTTCGTAAAGTGGTAATTCAGTGTTGTGCATCTTCGGGTGGTCCTAGGCCTTGGTGCCTATAGGTTATAGGCCTAGACATACGGGTGAGTCGAATAGCGTTTGTTTACCAGCTTAGTCGTTTACTTTTTAACCCCCTCCGAAAAAGGCACCTTACAAAGTCTTATGTCAGATTAATTCAAGATATGTCAGTTTTCTTTAGAAATAATCAGAATTGTCCATGGATTCCAAACAATAATTAAAAAAACTGTTTATTAGGTTTAGTTACAAATATCAAAAGATATTAATGTTTAATACAGTAATTAAAAACGTCATAGTAGTCAACATAGATGTTAAAGGATGGTAGCAGTAAAACTCAATATCAATGTTAAAAGCTACATTTTAATAAGATAAAGTAAAGATTGTCATTTTAAAGACAATAGGTAAATTGGAATACATTTAATTAATAATCCAGTTAATTAGATGATTTCTTTTTTCTCATCTCTCTTAAGCGAGTTTCCATTGCCTTCTTAAGTAGTCCTCGGTCCTCTACAGTGAGCCCAAGTCTTTCGCCATTCTTGTACTGGCATCTGAAAAGAATATATATTATAAGGAACTAAAAATATACAAAGTTATCTTTATGTTCTGTTTTCAGATTTAGATTACAGAAGTAAGATTTTATTAATCACAGTAGGCCTACATCTTGTTTTTTTATGAATGGATTTTCCGTGAGCGATAAAAAAAGCTTTCATACAGAGCACAATTAGTTGAAGTATCTCCTTTGTTGATGTTTTGGTTTGTGCAGGGCCGCCGAGAGCCCAGCCGGGCCCCTAGTCTATAAGCATCGTAGGGCCCCTATCTGGGCCACAACACCAGGAGGTGGGGGATGAACCTGCAAGCAGAAGGGCGGTCCGGGGGGGCTCCCCAAAAGAAGTTGTAAAAATGAGAACTGAAAACTCATATTTTTAGGCATTGTAAAAAAACATACAAAGCAACTGCAGAAGTTCAGATTGATTGAAAGACAAATTTCCCTTATTTTTTAAATTGTAGGAAGAACTTTCTCTGGGGCGGGGAAGTTTTAAGCTGACTCGATTATCAACCTCGGCTTCGTCTTAATTTTAAGACATCTGAGATTAATTATTGTCACGTAAATGTTTTGTCAATATCGAATATGAATATTATATATACATAGTACCATTGTTCCACTCATTGTTCCATTGCTCTCATTGTTCCTTTTCCTTGTTTGTAGGAGCAGAAACGCTATCGGTATAATTGGCACCAAATCTTAAGGCCCACGCCGCCGTCCATAAGCCCAATGCTAAAATTAACATTAGTCTTACGGACGTACTGGGCCTTAAGATTTGACGCCAGTTATAAATACTTGAGATCGTGTTTCTCGGCCGATCGCGGGTTTGGCAAAGCTACACTCGCTGTTTAGATTATGTTATGTACTATTTTCGGAAATCCGACGTTTTTGATAATCCGACACTCCCAAAAGTGTCGGATTATCGAGGGGTAGTTGATATTAGAAAGCATACTTACAATGGTTCTCTTCCTCCAATTTTGCGAAGTAGTACCTCGCAGGTACTTCCAATCTTTTTCAAAAATACCAACTGCTTTGGCCTTTCCTGAAATGTCAGTCCATGTTTTTATTTTTTTATGTGTCAATGAACTTGAAAACTTTCCAAAAAGAATATCTTTTTTCTCTTTGATTAGTCTTAATATGGCCATCTTAACGTCCGACATGGTTTATTAGGGTTATGTCAAACAACAACAAAAAACGATCAACAATTGTCACTAAAGCTAATTCTTGACATGTGTTTTTTGACAATTGTCATCTTTATGAAATGATTATTTTTCGTTTTTAAGTGCAATTTTCTTTGAGCAAATTGAAGATTCTTGTATTCTTTTGACCAGATTTCTTTCAAGCTCTGTGGATTGGGGCGCTCCAGTAAAGTTCTCTTATATTCCATTGAGCGCAGAGGGGATGGCTAGCCTTTCTCCCAAACATCAGCTCATATGGACTACATTTGTGGCCTTCGTGTCTAGCATAGTTGAAAGCTTGTTGTAACCAACCAAGTTTTTCATCCCAACATCTATGGTCCTTTGAATGATAAGCAATTAAAGCCGATCTTAAATTCCTTATGTACCTTTCAGCTAAATTCCCTTGAGCACGATACTCAGTAATAGTAATGTGCTGTATACCCAATTCAAAACACATATCTCTGAAAATTTTCGACTTAAACTGCGGACCATTGTCGCTTACAATACTTAGGGGCGACCCGAAACTCTGAAAAATGTTGTCTTTAAAAGCTTTAACAGTGGTTATCAGTAGCTTTATACATAGGTATTAACAAAACAAACTTGGTGAATGCATCGACACAAATCAAAATCATGGTTTTGCCGGACTTGCTTCTTGGACCACTAAAATCTAAGTAAATTCTATCTAGAGCTCCTTTTGGCGGTTCTACACCATTACATAACCCAATCTTGGTATTACCAGACGGTTTGCTTACCGCGCAGATCAAACAGTTCTTTACAAATTCATTGACCTTTCTGACCATTAGAAGAATAGAATAGAATTCCTGTTTAATTTTATGCAGAGTTTTGAATTTTCCTAAGTGACCTCCAAAGGGTGAGTCATGGTAATATTTTAGAACTATATTTCTCAGATTACTGGGTAGTACAATTCTTAAAACCTTCTCACTTCCAATAGTTTTGCATGAAACACCTCTTCGCAATTTGTACATCTCGCTGATACTTCCTTGCTCTAAATCTTGAATAATAGGTTTCAACTTTTCATCAGATAATTGATGCTGCCGAAGATCGTCAAAAGCTAACGGGAAACTTGTAATCAACCCAACTTTGGGTTTTCCTGGAACTTCTATTTCCTGACTAGTTTCTGAGTCCCTTGCCTCTTCCGGTGTTTCCTTCGAACCTTGAAGTCTCCTCTCCTCTTGGGTAGGCTCGAACATTCTCAAAAGCGCGTCAGCAGTGAAATTTTCGGATCCTCGAATATGTCTGGCTTTAAACTTAAGACTCTGAATCCTAAGTATCCATCTTCCGATCTTCCCGAGCTGACGAGGGTGTGCTAATAGCCATGAAAGAGCCTGGCAATCGGTTTCAAGTATGAACTCTGTGTGCTCCAA
This sequence comes from Flexamia atlantica, assembly GCA_035578135.1. Taxonomy (NCBI): domain Eukaryota; kingdom Metazoa; phylum Arthropoda; class Insecta; order Hemiptera; family Cicadellidae; genus Flexamia; species Flexamia atlantica. The sequence continues at coordinate 53,339,710 of JAQJVK010000006.1, read as the reverse complement.
GAAATGCCTAAACTTTTCTGTTCCGAAGCAAATGCCTAAACACTCTAATTCGTAGGCAGAATATTTCCTTTCGTGTTCATTTAAAGTTCGTGAAGCGTAGGCTATTGGATGTCTTTTAGCTTCATGTTCCTGTTGGAGAACTGCTCCCAAAGCCGATGAACGTGCATCAGTTTGAAGTATAAAAGTTTTGGTAAAATCAGCCATTTTTCAAACTGTGGGTTGCGACATAATTTCTTTTAATTTTTCAAGTGCCTTCTTTTGTTCATCAGTCCAAACAAATATGACTCCCTTTTTACGCAAAACATTTAATGGGCTGGCAATCTGAGCTAAATTCGGCATAAACTTGTGATAGAAATTCACCATCCCTAAAAAACGAGCTATTTGTTTCGGATCTTTTGGAGCAGGAAAATTTCGGATCGCAGAAGTCCTTTGGTCATCAATACGAACTCCTTGGCTTCCCACTATGTGCCCAAGAATGTTAATCTCCTTTACAGCAAAATGAACCTTCGCTGGGTTGACAGTCAGCTTAGCTTTCCTTAAACGTTCGAAACCTGTCCGCAAATGTACGAAATGCTCCGAGTATGATTCACTAAATACCTCTATGTCATCTAAATAGTTATACACAAACTTAAATTTCACATCATGAAATATATCTATCAATGGAGACAATACTTGCGCTCCAGTACTAAGTCCAAATGGAATTCTAGTAAATTGGTACAAATTGAAAGGTACTGCAAAGCTGGTGAGATGCAGGCAATCTTTTTTTAACCCTATCTGGTGGTAGGCAGAATTGAGGTCAATGTCCGTGAAAACTTTGGCTCTTTTAAAATAATGAAATGTTCCATGTATGTCGGGTAGTGGTACTGATTCAATCTGAATACAGATCACAGATTAAGTAATCTGTAATCAATAACTAGTCTGAAATCCTCCTTACTTTCACCCTTTGGTACAAGAAAAGCTGGACTCGAGTAACTAGAATAGATACCTCAATCACACCCTGATCTAGGAGTTTAGTTATCTGTTTCCTCATTATTTCCATCTTTGGCGGGGATAGCTTATATGGGAATAGTTTCACAACAGTTGAATCGACCAATTTTATATCATACTCAATAAGATCTGTTAGGCCTAGTTTAGTTGTAAGAACGTAAGGAAACTGCTCTATTAATTTCTGCATTTCCTCTCGGGACTGCTCGTCAAAATGTGATAAATCAACATTGTTGTTTTTCTTTTCCCCCTCTAATTTCACGTTTGACACTTGTTTTGCTCCGGATCTACCATACAATTGGACAACATTTCTAGGCTCAAATTTGAAATAACAAATTCCTTTTTGTAAGTTTAAAATAAGTCCGGTTTTTTTCATAAAATCCGCCCCTAAAATTACTGGGGTAATCAACTCATCACCTATCATGAACGGGACAACCCAAGAATACCTGTCAATCTTTATTTTGGTCTGTACCATTCGATCTACTCTAACCTCTTCGCCAGTAGCTGTTAAATAAGTACTGCCTAAAGGATTTAGCTCCCTGAAATTCACAGACTGCTTTAACTCTTGAAAACACTTTCGGTCAATAAAACTACTAGCAGCTCCCGAATCGAGTAAGCATCTCTTTTTAATGCCACCAAAATCTACATCAACATATGGCACGGACTGAGTTTTTATAGGCCTCAAATTTTATTACAAGTTTTTTGTTCACCTTTCTTACGAGCCCGACAGTTCTTTTGGGGAACGTAGACAACTACATTCCCCGGCGAGGCACGTTTTTTGAGCGCTGATCATTATAGCTCTGGACAGCCTTACTGGCGGGTGGCGAAAATTGTAATCTCCCAAAATGTATGCTAAATAAACACATGTTTTGGTAGAACTGTCAAAACTTTGTTTACATTTCACCTCATTTACACTACAAAAGAATGCCCTGGAACATTTCACCGAGAGATTTCTTACGCAATTAAAATTTCTGGAAAATATTTGCGCAATACATCAGCTGGTCTTTTAGTTTGGCAACCTTTCATCATAAAATGATTTGTTTACATCTAAGAATGTGTTCCCACACTTTTGTCGTTGTACTTCATGAATTGTGTTGAGCTTGCAAGCATTTAACATTAGTTGCACTTGCGGTTGCAGCAAAATATTTTCTTGTGCAAAGTACCTGTACATAAACAAATGACCATGTGATTTATAACCAAAACATTGCAGATAATAAACACTAATTACGACAACAGCGCATTCACTCACCCGCTAGTAAGGCTGTCCAGAGCTATAGGATTAGATGTACGACAATCTTTTCTAAAATGACCAGTGCCACCACAACCATAGCACCCAATTTCCCCTCGATTTCGGTTTGGAACAAATTCCCTTGGATTTAAACCTGTTCTCTGATTCTGAAAAGGTCTCGCTCCTCTATTTTCGTGATATTGTTGATTCCATTCAAAAAGGGTTTGTAGCCTGATTCCCGGACCTTGAAGAAAAGCTCGCTCTCTATCCACATATTCCACATTCTGCGACTGGACACACATTAAATCTAGTTCGCTAAAATTTTCGGGTCTTTTGACGAAAATTGAACGAGAACGTTCCGCAGGGTTAAGGCCCAATAGGATGGTATCAACTACCTGACTTTCCGACTCAGATAACCTTAGTTAACAAGCAGACTCTTTGATTTCAGTAATGTAGTGGGGCAGGCGCTCATCAATTCTCTGTACTCTGTGAAACATCTCTTTTTTCAACTGCTCAAAAATACCTACGGGGATGAAATAATTCAGCACAGCAGCATGAAAATGGTCCAGGGTGAAAAGATGGTTAATTGCATCCTGTATTTTCTGGTTGAGCGGATCTAGTACATATGGACTCACCAATTCCAATATTTGTGTGTCACCCAGACTGGGTTGTTTCCTTAACTTTAAAATTACCCGCAGGAAATCCAATAAATGAGGGATGCTCAAACCATCTGTGCTGGGGATCTGGCTGAGATATCGTTCAACTGGCTGCGTTATCTTGCCAAAAATACTCCTACCCTCACCTGAGTTTCTTAATGTTGTCGAGAAGTTCTCCGGTGCAGTGGAGTAGGTCGGATTGTACATTTGCGTTTGCTCCATGAGTCTGCTATAACCTAAAATTCCTTTGTTTGAATAACTTACTGAGTCCGGAGGCATAAACCCTCCCAGTCCTTGGAATACAGCAGGATGACTAGTCGCTGGTCGGTAGCTACTGGTTTGGGCCGACGGCACTACTGTAGAGAGCGGAAATCCAGCAGAGCTATACAGCATGTTCGGTCCCATCGAGCTCGACTGATTGCTAGTCAAACTAGGCCTAGTTAATGTGTCCTGGTATTCGGAAAACTGCTCCTTCCGGGGAAACTCATAACTTTGTTGCAACGGATGCGTTACAACTACCAAGGGTGCTCCACCGGCAGCTATTCCTAATGTTTGAGAGATTGGTACATTTAAGACATTAAATGCTGAGGAGCTCGTGGTACCTGCATTTAACACCTGTACGGTACTCACTGTGGGGGAACTTGTCGTAAAAACGTCATCAAAATCTTTGTTTTCCAAACTGTCTAAAATCTTTTGGTTTACCAGCTCTCCAAATGAGTCGGATTTCCTTAAAAATTTCCTTTTAATGTTTGGCAACTCAATCAATGCGGTCTAAGGACCGCATTGATTGGGGACCAGTTTTTTGCGCTTGTCTTAAGGACTTCCTGAGTTTCGACACTTTAACCTCTTTTGGCAAATTCCGCAATAGCGCCTCATAAGACAACTCATCCCAGATTAACTGGTCCCAGAGCTGTATCTTAACATTTCAAAACACTTGACTTAGTATTCTTGTTTTACAATAAACTTTATTCAGTCTCACAGAGTTGAGAATACAGCAGAGTGGCGCAGGTGTGACAAACTCCAGTAGTCACCAAACCTAACCCTTTACCGACTACCGCGAGTTGTAACTTATTCGGCCCTAGGATCTCAAAAAAATAAAACCCAAGATGAATTTTACAAACTTCAGATTTTATTAAATCAACTAATTCTAACAACCTTATTTTAAGATATCCCAGTTTTTCCTTTTTTACATCAAGATCCTAATCTAGGCCTATCCTGTACTTCTAAGGGATCCCCTTTTCATTTACAGAAAAAAATCCTTATTTCTCTTTTATAAACATGATGGTTCCTACATAGTAAAATTTAAGTAAAGTCTTATCTGGTTAATATATACTGCAGTCCCATGTTCCCCAGTTGTTGGCTCAACGGAAGACTCGAATAGGCTCCATGGACCCCACCAGTGAAAAGGAACGCAACCCCAGGCAGGTTACCCCTCGGACGGAGACAGCTTCAGAGGTGGAAATCCCGGTACCCCCGAAACCCTGAACAAGGTTCAGTTCAAAATACTAAGGAGCCCTTAAAACATTACTGAGGGGAAATCCCTTCACAAAATTCTTGCATAATTTCTTTTTGAACCCTTGAACTATGACAAAAGAAATTTCATAAAATCATAAATTCGATTTTTTTACAAAATTATTAATTATTATCTCTCTTCAAAAAAGACAATTAACTAGACAGAACTAAGCTCACAGTACAAGAAAACATTAACATCAAAGGTCAGAAATCATTTAAAATCCCTTTAGGCCTACTTAGAGTTAGGCCGTAGCCGCAGTTATGATAGGTTCAGTCACAAGCTCGGAAAAACTTAAAAATGACCAAAAAGGCAAAAACTGATTTGAATAAGCTTTTAAATCTGCTTAGGCTTACATAAATCATGGGCTGGGCCAGTAAATTTGCTTTAAAGTTACAAATCTCTCAAATTCAGAAAGAACAATCATGACCCAATTTCAGTTTTCTGGGCCTCAAATTCCAATAAAATTTGTTCTGCTGTCAAAACTCAAACAAAATAACAAAAGAGACAGCTTCTCTGGGTGTATTAGGCCTACAATGTATAAATCATCTCATACAAATAAATGCAGATTGGAACATGAGGTCTCCGGGGCCTCAGACCTAGCCCAACAGAAAATAACTTTCAATGGAAATTACAGTGAATTCAAATATAGTAATTAAACTATTTACATACCTCACAAGGAGGGGCGAACGTTAAAATATAGTGGAAGTCTTCTCTGATGGAAACAATAAAATTTAAAAGTTAGATAAAACAAACAAGGAATTTTCGTGTAAATCAGGCTAACGCTTGGCACGAAAAGGAGGAGAAAGCGGTCCGCGAGCTTCACCTTCCTCCTGACGGAGGGATTTAAGGAAGAAATGGTCAACGAAACAAAACTAGAATTAATTAGAACTTGACAAGCACAAAATTCGACAATAAACCTTTAAAATTATTAAAAGAAAATTAGATAAATTCCCCAGAACCCCAAACAAAATTAAAATCAGGTCAAAAAACAAGGACTACTATTTGAAGAGCCGAAGGCCCAGGGTAAGTAAAAAACCTTTACATAAGGTTCCAACAAGATTGCCAAAAATGTTACTGCGTTTACAGCCTTATGATTTAACATTCGTTTACAAGCCAGGTAAAGAAATGTTTCTAGCGGATTTGTTGTCAAGGGATGTACCTGCACTTGCTGGTTCACACAATGCGGATCTTTGTGAAGATATTGAAATGCAGATAGCGTTGTTGATCGAAAACTTACCTGTGACAGAAGAGTGGTGGAAGAAAGTGCTTGCAGCTTCCAAAAATGATCCAGTTATTTCACTTTTGAAGAACTATATTCAGAATGGATGGCCTCAGTATTATAAGGATGTGATGTGTGAGATCAAGCCTTATTTTCATTTAAAAGATGATCTGAATATTGTAAATGATGTCCTATTTTATGGTGATCGAGTTCTTGTGCCAAGATCAATGAAGCGAGATGTACTTGTTCGTTTACATTGTGGACACCCTGGAGTGAACGGTATGATGGATCGGGCTAAGCTTTCAGTTTTCTGGCTGGGTATGTCTCAAGACATAAAGAAATGGGTTAGTTCATGTTCTTCTGCTTGTTTAAAGTACTCAAACAACAAGCAAAAAACTACACTGATGCCTAAGACTATCCCTTTGCTACCGTGGATGGAAGTTGGATGTGATATGTTTGAGTGGAACAATAGACATTTTTTAGTTGTTGTGAATGCATTGTCGAACTACCCAGAAGTTGTTGAAATTGCAGATCTGCGTGGTACAACTATAGTTAACAAAATGAAGTCGATTTTTTCTCGGCATGGAATTCCAGTTACAGTTTATACCGATGGTGCTACCTACTTTGTATCTGATGTATTCAAAAGTTTTTCAAAGGAATGGGGGTTCAAACAGGTTGTTTCAAGTCCGCATTATCCAAATCCAATGGGCTTGCAGAGAGAACTGTTAGGACAGTTAAGGCAATGTTTCAGAAAGCACATGAGAATAAGGAGTGCTTGTATCTTGCGTTATTGAACTATAGAAGGAGATGTTCATTCTCCTGCATCTAATTTAATGGGACGAACACTGAGAACGAACATTCCTGTGGCTTTCAATACGTTGATACCTAAGCTTACTTATGAGCAAGATAGAAAGATTAAATTGATGAGACAAGAGCGTTCAAAAGAACAATTTGATAAGTCTGCAGTAGTTCGCAAACCATTTACTACTGGGCAGCCAATCATGTTCAAAAAACACCCTGCTGCTGTGTGGACCCCTGGAGAGGTGATCGAACAAGGCCCAGGTCCTCGCTCCTATTTAGTGGAAAATGAACAAGGAAATCGGTATGTTCGTAATGAAATTCATATTATGCCTCGTGGTATTCGTGACACGGAATTTAACCAACCTGAACCAGGTATAAGTAGCACTATTGTTAAAGCCTCACCAGTACCTTTACAAGAAAAGCACGGACACAAAAGTAGTACTACTCGAGGTGTGGTCACGTCTTCCGGGCGTACGGTTCAACCTCGTTAAAGATTTATTGAAGAGGCGTAAGAGTTAAAGTTTTATAGTTTGTTTTCGATTTTTAAAGGAACATTTTGGATAATTTGTTAGAAAAATTCTTTTTGTTAATAAAAAGAAAGATGTTATAATATTTGACATTTGTTTAAACATATGGACTTTATAAATATTTACAAAAATATGTAAACAATCCCAGTTCTCTTTTAGATTCTTGTTTGTACAACTTATGTGTTTCATAGCTAATAAATTTGTGACTTTTAATAAAAATAATGTCTAGTTCATTTTACTTCAGTTTCTATTGGATGATGCATTGTAGATACTAGGCATAACGCTCTTTTCTCCTACGGGAGAAATGATAGCATCGTGTTTCATTCTTGAACTGTAAAGCGTTGGAAGTTCGGGTAGGTCTTTGTAAGACAGGAAAGCCGTTGGAATGGCTTTTTGTCCTTTTTTTTAAAATTCCAATATGTCAGGTCTTTTAGAGGAGTTATCCTCTCTTAATTGAAGAGAATCATTTCGGTGGCTACGTTTCGGTTTGATCCCTCAATTTTCTTACATAATCGTAAGGCTTACTCTGTCAGCACACTGAGCTTATATAGTTCTGATCGTCCTCCTTTGTCAAATGAAAAATCTTTTCAATCTTGATATAGCCGCGCCCCAGAGAACGATTAGGAGACGTGGGAATGGAAAAGGTGCAATAATAGGCGGTTATTTATGCCTATGTGTCCTTGTACGTCATAGTATGTTATGATTTTGTTATTATTCTACATTGTATTGAATTTTTTTAGTATTGGAGTGTGAAACAAGAAGTCAACAATTAATGTGTGTTGACTTCTGAACAAAAAAACTGTCAGCCAATTTTTCGTTGCACTTTTTACGAAGTTGCGATTTAGAATGTGTTTGAATTGAAATAAAAAGTTGAATTCTGTAAAATCAAAAATAGATTTTTGATAGAATTTTTTTTGAGCTTGTTAATTATGAAGTTGTCACATGAGTTTGACTTCGAAATACTGTATAAACCTTTAATACCCCCGTTGCAGCAGACCTGCATACTCAGCGAATTTCAAATGCAAAACAACATATTTAAATCCAACATAGCGAGATTTGACATGTTTTTTGTAAGCTCCAAAAGAATAACATGGGGAATGAGTATGCAGGTTTGCTGCTACAGGTATGTTTAAACTGGTTGGTTTTGACTCAATATTTAGTAGATCTAAACTAGAAAAAGCCATTTACCAAGTTTTATCAAGATATGGTGAGAAATAAGCGAGATATATAATTTTGCTTATTTCCCATAAGGTTAACATTGAGACAACGTACTGTGTTTACCACTTTCATTATCTCGGTAACCAATGGACAGAGCAGTGATTCAAATAACAAAATTGTTTGTTTTTCTGAGCTGAATTCAATGGTGCCAACAAAAATTTGATAAATTTTATTTTTTTATGTGAAAACTCAAAAAACCCATTTTTGGGGGGGTTTATCCCCCTTTACCCCCCCCTTCCGGTGGTCCGATCGGACTGGTTTTCGAACTCATCCAAATAATCACTACTTTACACGCCTATGCCAAATTTCATTCCGATCGGACCATTTTTGCGAGCGCTATCGTGCTTACAGACATATATATATATATACAAATTTGAACGAATGGTGTTTTTGGTATCTGGGGGCAACAAAACGAAAAGTTATGATGGTCCCGCGCTTAGGTCTTACCATGAGACCTACGGTAATAGCTTCTTCCCTATAGGGGAAATTCGCTAAAAATCTAATACACTTTAGGATACACTGTTGTTTTTTTGTTTTTTTTGCACTTACATAGTGGCAGCCCAGATTATGCGAAGAAAACGTATAGTACAAATGAACAAAGCCAGACGTCTATGGCAATATTTTAATAACGGCGGCAGACTTCTTGATTTAATACTAGGATTAAATTATGTAAATTATTAACCAAAAGTACTTTCACGTAGTTTTAATGTCTTAAATATGAAGTTGCCACTAATGGGTTTAACTTCTGGATGTGTAGATTAAATTGTAAATTGCAACAAAAACCGAGTATATTTTAAAGATACACTTTTATAAAATAATTCTACTAAAAGAGGAGTGACTTTCGCTTCCTCTAGCATATAGGGAAGAGGGGGGGAATTCCACGCACTTAAGAAAAATCAGTCATAACATAAGAAGTGCATTTTTAAAATAAGAATTATATTTCTCTAATAGTTTGGTTATTCAACTTAACAAAATCGTAGCTTTCGAAATAAATTATTTTATTTTTTGCACTAAAAATTAGATATTTCGAAAATATGTAACTGCGTGGTATTACCCAACCCTTGGGGTAATTTCACGCAAGGCTTGGGGTATTAATACGCAATTTTTATTTAGTGTGTTTATTGACCATTATAAACTAAATAATTACAAATTTCATTAAATTTAGTGTATAAAATGTAAAAGAGTATTTTTATACAGTAATTGTTTTAAAAAAAACTTACCCCAAATAAAACTAAAAAGAAGAACTCAATTTGAAAAGGTTCAAATTGAAAATCAAATAATGTTAAAATATTACGAAATGTTTAACTAAAAACATTATCCTCAATAAAAGGTTTGTATCTGAAGACTAAATTTACTCTTTTGAAAGGCAAATGTCACATTTGTAGTTCACCGGAGAGTCCCAACCACTACATTCTTCATGGCTCCAACTGCTGCAGATGACACAACGAAACCAAACCTCACCATCCCGGCTGAATTCGTCACAAATAAGACACTTTTTAGTGTCATACGATGATAAAGGATCCAAGTCATCAAATTCATTATCGTCACACAACCTTTTCGGATCAATATTGTTATCTTCGTCAGACGAGCTGCTTTCCTCCTTCCACTTCAGCTTTCGTTTTAGTCCTTTTTTTGATTTCTTTTCTTTTTTAACTGTCTTCTTTGAAATTATTTTCTTTGTTGGCTTTTTACCTTCCTTTTTAATTTTTTTCTTTTCTTCTCTCATTTGTTTTTTCAACACTTTTTCATTCTTAATCTTCAGAGCCATTTCTAACTTTGCCTTTTCAGGAGTCGCTGTCAAAATTGTTGACTGTCCCTTTTGTGTCTTTGGTTTGGGAATAGTTATTTTTTGGTATTGGTGAAATATCTGTAAGCAGTACTGGTACTTGTCTGGTTTTAGTACTGGAGATATTCTGTGGGAGCGTTACAATCTCTGGAAAGTCACATAAAATCGGCACATCTTCTTTGGACGATCCTGGTATCTGTTGCCTGTGCCTTACCATGACATCTCTTCAGTTGCATTTACCTCAGTTTCATTTGAATCTTCCGTCAATTGGCCATCAATTAGACCATTTTCATCCTCCAAGCATATATTTGTAAAGTTTGCATATGTTGCAAAATCACTTTCCTGAAACTAGTCAGGATTTAGGGGGCAAACCCCCCCAGATCTGAACCCAGACTGAGCTTTATCTAATGTCGCCACTTTTAAGTATGCTTTGTTGAACAGTTCAGCCAATTCATATGGCGTTATTTTTTCATTGATGTAAGTCTTCATATAAAGATCACATTCTCGATTAAACGATACTTTTAACGGAGAAAAGAAAGTCAGATCTAGAGGCCTATGGGAAGTGTGGGGAGGGATCGTTAGCATAATTATTCCGTTTTGTTTGCATTATTCATAGATATTAATGGATATATTACTTCCATGGTTGTCCAATAATAGGAGGACTAGGTCTGTAACTGAGGGCTTTGCGTGTTTACAAAAATGTTTTAGCCATTCATAAAATAGATCCTCATTACTCCAGCCGTTCGGTGAGCACCCATAAATAGCTCCAATGGGCCCTCCTTTTGTTAACAGTGGTGACATTCGTTGTCTAGGGTATACGAACATCGGCGGTATATATGACCGAACGGCACTACAACAACATATAACTGTAACAATTTCCCCCCTTTCCCATGAAGTTGCTCCTCCGACTTGTTTACAGCCCTCTGATGCAATGATTCGTTCCGGTTTCTGCACTTTATTTATGCCGGTTTCATCTACATTGAAGATTCGGTCCTCTTGAAACTTATGTTTGCTAAAAACCTCTTCAAGATTTCTAAAATATAATGCAACATCTTTGTTGAACGCATTGATTCCGTTTAAACTGATACCCTCCGGTTTCCTCAAGCTGAGGTTACCCTGCCTTATCAAAAATAAACGTAACCAATCTTTCCCAGCTAATCTTGCTGATTTGTCAAAGTTATTTTTGATATTGTTTGCTTCTGCAAAATCATAAACTAGTCTTCTTAGCTGAATGCATGTAAGACCGGAAAAACGTTTTGCCATTGTAGAAACATGAGTTGCTAATTCAGTCTCCTGCTCTTTTGTAAATACTGTGTTTCTTCCTAGTATAGATGAGTCAATGTTTCCAGCTTTCATTTTGGTTCTAAGAGTAGCCTCATGAATACCGAATGCTCTTCCCACTTCACGTATTTTCCTCCCTCCTTTTATTTCTTCGATGGCAATTCGAAGCTGTTCATTTGTCCACTTTGCCTTGTCTGTTTTTCTTTTGTAATTCCTGGGCATCTGAAATATAGAAATAATTAGCCTAATCTAAAAATAAAGCTAAAAAAATAGTAATGGGGTAATGCCACGCATCCAATATGGGGTAATACCACGCACTATGTTACTGCGTACGATTGCCCCTTGGTGTACTCGCCTTAAAACTAACCTCTAAAATGTTGTTTCTCAAAATATATTCAGTCAGAAAATACGTAACATCGTAGCTAATCATATCTTTGATGAACAGTAATTTTTGCTTACACCTAGTTGTAAAAATAACTTGACCTTACCTTGAAAAATACTGTGAAAATATTACATCAAACTTTATAAAAGCTATCTCTACACGATCTTCACCAAAACTCGCGACAAAAACGGCGGGAACGATCGTCACTCTATTTCTACGGGTTCATGGCAGATAGCAGCACTAGTCAAAGTAGAAAGTAGGAGCTTCAGGATGGCAAACCTGGCTGCGTGAAATTACCCTACTGCGTGGGATTCCCCCGCTCTCCCCTACTTGAGTCAAAACTGGAAATCAAAGTCTTGACCATTGTGGGCTATGTTTAAATTGTTTGTGTACATGCAACACATGAACTGCTGAACCGGGCTAGATCCCCGTACCAGGTTGAAGACACTCGTACCATTCCTTCAAGCCGTAAAAAGTTTTCCATCAGTGCACTGGTTGCGTTTTTTAACAAATTCCAGGTAACTGGTTCTTAAACAAGTAAATTATTTTTAAGATTTGTATTGATGCAAAACTTTATTCTATACTCAGTTCCACATTCACCCCTCAGCAGGGCCGGCCCTAGCTAATTTTATAGTGTAAGCAAACAGTAGTTTTGGCGCCCCCCCCCCCCCCCGATAAACCGTCATACACTACACCGTAGAACGGTAAATGTCACATACCTTGTACCTAAATAGTAAACAAAGGGGGATACATTAGGAGAAAAAAAATAGCTGACAAACCGGAGTTTATGTTTATTTACTAGTGTTCATTTACAAATACAGTGACACATTGTAGACTACAATTACGATACATTACATTATTAAGTTATGTGATGTATCATGGAAAACACAAAGTCGTCTACAATCAATATTGTGTGTACGAGTCATTGTTAAACGTCAGGTTGTATTATAGACAATTCAAATTAAAAAATAATAGCCTAATAATTACAATTAAGATACTCAATGTTGCAGTTAAAAAGGAATTCGTCTGCCTTTTAATTTTGAAAACTCGCAGTAGAATGTCCGTTTCCATTTCATTTAGGGCATCATTTTCAATCGCCAAGGTTGCTAGACCACTTAATGTTCTTGGCTCAAATTTGATCGTAGGTAAGTTTTATCAGTTTTAATTTGGAAAACTTCTTTCGCCACTGGCCACGGATACTGGCAGCGTTAACAAGATTCTCAATGCTAAAAAAATATTTGGAAAAGTATCCACATAACCACGTTTGGTTATAAAAGACAACGCTCCAGCTGGGCGTCTTCTAGGGGGCAGCATTGGTCCAAAGATTTGAAGCTCATCAAACAGCTCATCTCCGTTAATGTCATATTCTTTTGGTTTGTCATCTCCATCACCACCGCTCAAAACTGTTTCAAGGTGTTTGCAGGCTTTCTTCAACTCTGATTCACTCCATGCTTTTCCTAAGCTAGCAATATCATTCAGAAATTTAAAACCTTCACTATGGTTTTCCATCAGTTCAAATCTCTCCTTTAACGAGGATATTGCTCTATCAAGCACAAAAAGAAGAAATTTACTTTAAACAAATCTTTACCAGAACTTGCAGCTTCATCTTCACTCTCGTAAGAAAATTGTTTTTTAACTCTCCTTGGTCTAACTGTTTTTTATTGTTCAAAGTCACCTGCAATATCAATTTTTTCTGCAAATTCCTTTGCATCAGTAATGACGCTGTTTAATCCTTCTTCAGATCCCATAGTTTCCAAAAATGATTTTACACTCTTAAGAAGATCTATTGAACTTTGAAGATCATTTGTGACCTTTTGCATCAGTTTACTAACCATGTTTGTTTTATACAGGATCTCATGCCAAGTTACAATACAACACAGAAACTTGAAGCTTTGCAGTTTTTTTACTAGTCCTACGGCAGTATTTCTACCAAATGCATCAAGGTTCTTGTCTTGAGAAGCTTCATATAATGCATCATATACTTCTTCAATATGGTACCTCAAGGGTAATAATGCCTCAATTCTTCTTTCCCACCTAGTGTTGCAGAGTGGTTTGACTGTTAGACTCGAAACGTTTTTCATTAAAATACTCCATCTTTGAGTAGAACTTGAAAAAAGTTATATATTTCTTGTATGGTGCTGAAACAGTCTACTGCACTATTGCAAGACAGAGCTGCATCGTTAATTACCAAGTTCAGGGAGTGGTTTCCACATGGAACATAAAATGCTCTAGGATTTAGATCAAGGATCCTCTTCAAACTCCAACATGCTTTCCCTTCATTGCCGAACCATTATCATAGCCCTGACCCCTCATGTTTTTTAAAGGAATTCCACGTTCCTTTAATTCTTTCAATAATGCTTCTGTGAGACCTTCACCCGATGAATCTTTAATAGGAATTCAACCTAAAAAATGTTCTTTAATTACCACATCTTCATTTTCAATAATCTTCACAAATTTTATCACAAACGTCATTTGCTCAGTATGGCTAACGTCAGGAGTGCAGTCTAATATTATCGAATAATATGTGGCTTGCTGTAGGTCTTGCAAAATTTTATCTTGGATCTTGGCTGACAAGAAAAGAATGAACTCGCTCTGGATATTTTTGCTCAAATAATGAACGCGTGTTTCTTTTGAGTTGATCCTTCTCACATGTTCAGCCATAAAAACATCAAACTTTGCTATGTGTTCTACCAATTTTAAAAAGTTTCCGTTGTTACGTTCAAAAAGAACATCATTTTTCCCTCGAAAGGCCAACCCCTGTGTCCCCAAAAACTGTACTATACACAGTAATCGTTTCAGGACTTGGTCCCAATGTTCAGTTTCAGCATGGATAAGTCTTTCATGTTCTTCATTAATAGTTTTGTTTAATCGTAAACGTACAGAGAGCTCACGCCAAAACGTACAGTTTTTAGCATGGGCAGAGGATTTCTCGTGACTGGTCAGTCTTGTGTAGGTTTTGCAAGTCAGAATACCCTTGGTCACTAGCAAGAAGAGAATTCGTGTTTCCAAACAGTTTGCAAAGAAAACAAAATGCTGCATTTTTCGATATTGAGTACAGTACCCAATTTCTGTGAACTTGTTCTCCGTTGCACAGCTTCCTTGTGTAATGATTTGAAGAAAATCTTCTACCTTTACTGTCCACAGGAAACTCTTTGTCAGTGACTTGCTGAGGCCCTCGTTCAACAAGCACTTTCCGTACCTCGTCATTTATTTTGGGCGGCCACTTCCCACAATCATTTTAAATCATAGGCAATGTGTTTGTGTCCTTGTTCGGTTCCTGGAAGACAAAACAAATCATAGTTGGCATCGTGGTGTAATCGCAAGAGATGTATGATGTGTGGTAAGTCTGTTAAATTACCCTTTTTCAAATATTTAATGCAATATTTGTTTTATAGTATTTTATTTTATTTGTTTTATCTACTACTAGCAGTTACCCGTGGCTTTGCTCACGATAAAAACTGTAACTCCCGCTGCCTACATGAAGATAGGGCCACATACTGAGTTTATGATTAAACAGATGAGGTACAAAAACGAATGACGACTTTAAGTTAACTAACTAAACTAAATTTAATTTAACTTTTATATCTTTAACATAGTACATATCACCTAAAAAATCAACAAAGCAACTATAAAACCATTATGAAAGTAACCAAATTATAAATCAGCTGTAAAACCGTATCCATATGTGAAGCTGAACCACCTGCTTGTTAAATGAACATTGAAAATTAAACAAAAGATCATCCATTCCACTTGCGTAGGAAAATTTATAAACTTCAACTATGCCAAAACCCTTAAAACTTTGAATTAAAAAACCCGTTCTTAGGGGATGCTTACGCCCTTAAGATCGTCCATGCAAAGGTCCAAGGTTCTAAGTCTTGTAGTTTGGGCTGAGCAATGATAGGTAAGTGGTATTGGACAAATATAAAGAAGATGGACTTTCATTAACCAGAAAGATGTTTTCAGGAATCCTCAAAGTCCGCAGGTCTGCTGCGACTGGAGTTATTCTATTGCTGCCCCCCGCAGGAGGTATTTCTATTTAGCCTTCCTGTACAATACATATGAGCAGATTCAGCGCCCCACCGATAAAGGCCTCAAGGGTGCAACTGCCCTGGGAAGGCTTATGCTCAATATCGTTGAATCTGCTCGCACGCATGGTATACTGTATAGTGGCCCTTAAGCAGGAATATAAAATCTCGGTCGCAGCAGACCTTGCGTACTTAGAGAATCCTAAAGCAGTTTTCTGTTTCATGAAAGTTTATGTACGTAAAACGTAGAAATTGCCTTGATTTAATGTCAAAAAATTCTAAGGTTTTTAATCTTGAACATAAAAATATCCCCGTTTCAGCAGACCTCCAGACTACGTGCATGACCTTATTTAATTTCTTCCATAACAATAAAATGGGGAATGAGTATACAGGTCTATTGCAACAGTCATTCAAAAATTTGGTGGTTTTAAAACAATATCAGGTGAATCTGAACCAAAAAAAAATCACATACCAAGTTTTATCAAGATATGTTGAGTAATAACCTAGATATATAATTTTTCTATAGGGACAATGTACTGTGTTTTCAGCTTTCAATATAGTTTGAATAGTGTTTTTTGCTTCTGGGAGCTCCAAAATGAAAAATTATCATGGTCTCGCGCTTAGGTCTTGCTGTGAGACCTATGGTAATAATTCCATCAATGAAATTTTCTAAAAGGCAAAGTATTTTTTTCTAATGATGTAGATAAAATAATTGGTTTAAATTAGCTCTTTCATTAACAGCTGTTACGGGGAAGAAAGGTCCTATAAGTATCTCTAGTCAGTGATTTATTTTATGTTCTATTCCTGACAGCTGGTTTGACATTCCACTAAATTTCTTGCATTTTACATCTGTTTAAATATAAACATTTCACCAATTTGTATTCTGCCATAAGGATAATATGGGATCTTTGAGAGGGTCCATGGCGGAGTCCGAGGGTCAGATCAGAATGTAAACTACTTAGTTTTCCTATTTAATGCCTAAAGAAACAGTGTACCAAATTTCAGCCTTCTGGGTTATTGGGAAGTTGGAGAATTAGTGATGAGTGAGTCAGTGAGTCAGTGAGGGCTTTGCCTTTTATAGGTATAGATAATAAATAGGCTTTCCTATTTAGGTTTAACTGAAATATAGTAAACATTTTTAAAACATCTTTTACACCTATCTATGTTATGGTGGTATAAAATAAAAATTGGTTTAAATAAAAGTCAAATAAGGGCTTAAACATTTGTGTGTTTTTGTTTGCGGCCACCATATTGAAACGGTAGGCCTAATCATATCATATTCATGATTAATAATCCAACTAAGTTGGCCGAGGTTATTACTGGACCTATTTATCCTAAAAATGCTAAGTAAGTTAAATAAGTTAAAAAATGCTTCCTTAATCGTGTACCCAAACTTCATTATATAGGCCTACGTAAAACAGAAAAAGTGTAGAAGCTGAAAGTAAAAAAACTCCGTTATTCTTTGTGCAATTTTGATAAATACCGTAGATTGTTATCAAATCTTCAATAAATTGACTTATTTAGAGTCACTTAAAATGTTATTAACTAATGCAAAACGATATAAGAGAAATTTTATATTAAGAAATTAAAATGGTTAACTATTTTAATTAATATATTTTACAAAATTAGGCTCTAACACGTTAAGCAAGAGTGCCAAATTTATAACTGTTTCTAGGGGTTATAATGTTGGTTTTTTGAACCCGTACATAAAGCCTCAAAACACCCATAAAACAAAATTTTAGTTAAAATTAAATCAACAATCAACTTACAATTTCAATGACTTGTTGACTATGCGTAACAACAGACGTAGATGAAGATGACATCACTGTATCAACTAATAAATCATCATCCACAACTTTGGTGGCGGCTACAGAATCGTCACAATCGATATTTGATGGTGGAAATGGTGTTTCTTTAGCTAGATAACTATGGAATTGACTGGTTGACGGTCCAGGCAGAACCTCAGATTCAGTTATTGGTAAATTATTGTCAAAATCATGATCTAATTCGGTTGTCTCTACGCTTATTGATGCACTCTCACATAATGGTGGATTTGTTAAAAACCTTTGCAGTGCTTTACACTGCTTTTCATCTTCTTTAGATTGCTACAACTTTCTTTTGCGGTTAAATGCTCCAGATGTTTTTTCTTGCTCGACATTTCGTGTTAAAACGTCACTTTTTATATACCCTAAGAAAAAAGAGTAATAAAATAATTCAAATTACTCAGTAACAGAATAACAGAATAACAATCTTTATTGCCATTGACCTGAAGGAACAGAAATAGGCAAAGTCAATACACAATGTACATGTTACAGCAAGACAAGTAGTTACAAGTGGTAGGTTACTTAAAATTGTATATCTCTTGTACAGTTAGGGAATTCATCTAATGTATAAAAAGGATTTAAAGTAAGCCATTCACTAATAGTTTTCTTAAAATTATGGAGAGATACAAGACGGGCTGCAGAAGGCAGTTTATTAAAAAATTTCACACAATTGAATTTAAAAGAGTTACCTGTTTTTGCTAACCTGTGTTGAGGCAAATCAATTTTGCTTTTTCCTAGAGTGTTATGCTGGTGTATTTCTTCTTTGAAGGTGAAATCTGTAATATGTAGTTTAGTGTAGGTTAATATGTTGTAAATGTACAAGTTAATGACAGTCATGATTTTTAATTGAATGAAAAGAGGTTTGCAGTGTTCCCTAAAACTTGTTCGGCACATTGATCCTACAATCTTTTTCTGAATCAGAAGTATGTCATTTACTGCACTAGAATGACCCCATAAGACAAGACCATATAAAACATGAGATTGGAAAAATGCAAAATAGGCTGCCCTCAAATATTCATCACTTAAAAAGTCTCTAAGCTTCCATATAAGATATGTAACTCTTGAAACCTTTTTGCAAACATTTTCAATGTGTGACAACCAATTAACTTTTTTATCTAGATAAAAACCTAGTAATTTAACAGTTTGATGATCATCCACTTCTGACAAACTAAGCAAGATTTCCTGGGGTTTTTCCCTGTTACACAGCAGCTTATTAGAAGCAAACCAATTTTGAGCAGAATTGTAGGCCTCATTCATGGTTTCATGGAGATGTTCAATACTTTTATGTGAAGAAAAAATTGTTGTGTCATCAGCATAGATAATGACATTCGAAGGAAGATTAGCAGGTAAATCATTTATGAAGATAATAAAGAGAAAAGGTCCAAGGACCGAGCCTTGTGGCACTCCTGTACTAACTGAGAGTGTAGCAGATTGAGTCCCTTTAAGTGAAACATATTGTTTACGGTTAGATAGGTAAGACTGCAAAAGTTTGAGGGAGTTATTAGAAATGTCATAATATGTGAGTTTATTTAGGAGGATATTATGTTCAACACAATCGAAAGCTTTACTTAGATCACAAAGCATTAAAGACACAGATTCTTTCTGTTCAAAGGCCAAAAGTATGTGATCAACTAAATTAGAAACGGCTGAGGTTGTAGATTTGTTAGACCTGAATCCGTATTGAAAATCACTGATTAGTCTATTGCATTCAAAAATTTTTGAAAAAATCATCAAACAGTGTTTTAACATCAATTACATTATTTAGATATAAGTTAATCATATCCCATTTTTCAGACATAAGAGACTCAGAAATTGTAATATTTGTCTTTCAGTTTGAGTTCTAATAAATTGTTTAGTTGTTACGTTCTTGTCATCATTGATATCGCACCTAAACTTATCTAATCTAAGACAAAATAATAAGGGATCATGATCTGAAATACAATCCTTGACTACTGTTACATTATAGCATTCACCAGGGAAATTAACTAAAATATTATCTAAACAAGAATTTTTACGAGTAGGCAAGTTATTTGTAACAATGAGATTGAGTGACCGTACAATATTAAGAAATGACACTGTAATAGGATTATTTAATTTAAGAAAGTGGATGTTAAAATCACCAGCAACAATTATTTTAGAACTAATTTTAAGTACTCTTTTAACTGCCCTCTCAAAATTAAGATAGAAAATCTGAATGTCACCATCAGGTGGCCTATACAGAGATATGATAAAAATTTTAGACTCATTAAGTTTTAAGCAGGATATTTCAATATTATTTTCAGAATTAAACATACTAAGGTCAATATCCGTTGTACTCAAAGAAGATTTAACAAAAAAACCTGTACCACCGTTTTTACAAGTCTTACGGCAAACCATACCAACAGCAGAGTAGCCTAGAGGGGTATAGAGAGCATCTTGTGCTTCCTGTAACCAATGTTCACTTACACAGAAAATATCAACATCTCTAATATTGGCAAAATGCTCAAACTCAGTTAGCTTATTTCTTATACATTGAATATTTATTTGAACAATATTTAAATTAATTCTAGAATAGGACAAGTTGCTATTGGACCTAGGACTAGAAGTTGTTTTATGGTTAGGCCTACCTAAACTGGTCTGGGTTGTACATTGGCTTGTGGCAAAAAAAGACTGATCATTTACATCTGTTCTGGAAACTACATTTTGTACACTAGCAGCTATCAAATTACAAAGCTTAACTTTACCCATTTTATTGAGGTGCTGTCCTTGTGCTGTGAAACAGCTTCTATGTAGGGTATTGAAAGGAACAACATTTAAGTCACTTACACCAGAGTTTTCATAGAGATCTAAATTGCACCTATGAACAGCATCATTGAAACTGGAGTTCATGTCATATCTAATGGGCAAGGTAGCCATAAAGACATTTGTTTTTTTCCTTGAGGCGTTCTATAGCCATTTTCACATTTTCACTTAGTACACTTTGTTTTGTTGACCACATCATTGCTACCCCCTATAATAACAAGTGAGTCTTGAAAAGTAAAGTCCTTGACTAATTCTGTGGCCCCTTCAAGTACACTGGCCAATCTAGCACTCGGCCTAGACAGACAAAAAACATCAAATTCCTCGTGTTGCTGCTCCAATTGAAAACCCAAATCCCAAATCCCTACCGTGACTGTCTGATAATATTAGCATTTTCCTTTTCCTTGCAGTCTCGTTACACACGATATTCGGGTGTTGGTTAAACTTACTCATAAATGAAGACGATTTACCTTCAACAGTGAGGTTAGGTTTGGTTACCTGGATAGGCCTACTAGGCGTACTATGTTTTGGAAATGACTTTAGTCCTGGTAGTTTAGCAGGTGAGCTTCTATTCGACTGCGTAGCCTGAGCGTTAGGTAGTGTACGCCCTGAACCACGTCCAACTGTGGTTAACTTGGGGCTTGTGTCGGTGCATCCTAAAGATTCTTGATTGTCCTCGGCATCTACAAGTGTGAGAGGAGAGAACCTATTCTTGGTTAACAGCGGCGGAAAATCCTTAAGACTAGAAGCAACATTGTTAGGATTACCAGATTTTGTAGGTATAATAGTCCACGGGTCTACACTAGACCTAGAGATGGAATTAACTGTCAAGTCCTCTATGGGCTTCGATTTGCTTCTAAGTTCATCTAAACCTTGCTCCAGCCTCAAGCACTTTTCACTTAGCTTAGTATTTAATGCTGAAGTTTGTTCATACAAATGTTTATACTCTTTAACATCGCCTTCCAACATAGAGATATGTTTCTCCAGATTTAAGATTTCTTCTTTCAGTTGAAGGTTAGAAGATTTTAGTCCACACTTCTCACAGGCCCATTTCTCATCGCAATTACCCAGTCTGTTAAACTCAGTGTCACTGAGTCCTGCACAGTTAGAGTGAACCCATAGCTTGCATCCGTAGTCACACTGAATTATTTGAAAATTAGTCCTAGCCCTATCGGACACTACTTTGTTACATGAACCACATTTAGTTTTTGTCTTAGTCATGATTTACCACAGAATTAATTACTAACATATGAAAGATAAAAGATGAAATGTTAGCTTTAGAATGTACTTTTGAGAATTAATTAATCCAAGTTCCTCTGAACTCATTCATGAAACCACCGGCGAACTTTACTACCTGCAGCCAGCCGTCTTTTTACGATGATTGTGGCGTAATAAATTAAAGCTTGATGAAATTTATGTATTTTCCATGAATTAACTGCACTCCAGAACAGAAATAACTGGTTTGTAGGGCAAAAACTCTTGAAATCTATTTAAAATCAATTAAAAATGAGCTGCTGCAATCGTGTAGACATCTTACTACGACCAGTGCTGCCAATACCTCTCACGGTACAGTACACGCACGGCATTAATTTTACAACTTACTACAGTACAACGCACATCAATGTAATTATATAAAATAGTAAGACAGACATCTATCACGGCGAGGGTGCTTGCGAAGCGGCGCTAACAGTGACCGTAACTGCGAGACTGCGAACATAGACATATGAGTCATGCGGACGGTTCCATGTCACTCGCGTAAGGGGTGGGGCGAGTGTAGCGGGTAGCGGTGTATTAGTCAGTGCAGGGCGCACGTGCACATCGCCCCCACGACGCCCCTCTCCTCGCGGCGCCACCCGCGGCCGCGTAGTTCGCGTGTATCACGGGCCGCCCCTGCCTCTCAGTATGAAAATTCCATAAGCTGTGTATTTCATATGGCAATTTAAATTGTAGGCTATTAGCCAAATTATGTTATAATCAGCTGATGTTTTTATAACATGTTGATGTGGACATTTATTTGTAAACAAATATATCCAGGAAAAGGTAATACACTCAATTCCACGTTTCCTTTCAGTATGGAATTTGCATAAGCTGTGTATTAGTCCAGTAAAAATACTGTTTAACCTAGAAAAAATTGCAACAGGAGCGTTTTTGACGGTATTCTGCTCAAAAAAATGTGCATATTAACATATCCAAAATCGGACAAAATCGGACCATGGGAAACCCCTTAAAAACACGTTTCAAAATGGCGGTTTTTTTAACATTGGAAAGTTTTTGAAAAAAGTCACTCGGTTGCATTTTTTTATCTACATTTAACAAGATATTGAGTTGGGACCACCGCCAATAATGTTTGAGTGGCTAGTCGTGCATTTTGACAAGGTACAAATTTTTGGCCGCCATCTTGGATCCGCCATATTGGATTTATTTTATTTTTTTCAAATGTAAAGGTGGTCGTGTGACACATAATTTAGAACTAGATTTTTACGCTGATTTCAATGCTGAAGTCCGTTTTCAAAAATATCGATTCGTTTTTAAGATATACTCAAAATAAAATTCTTCCCTGTACATTTCTTATGGGGGCTAATTAAATAATAACATTTTTACGATTATTTTTCTTATAGCTCAGGAACCAATTAAGGCTTTCAGTTCGTTTTGATCTTAAAATGATGAGTGATTTTTTGCCTTTTATTTGGGCTATTGATCACTAAAATCGGACAAGTGTGAAACGAGCTATAAAGCTAAATGCTACATGAAAATTGGTTTTTTTTAAATTTGTTTTTTGTTAAAGATTAATATCTCAGGTTTGAAATGAGTTAATAAGTTCCTTCTGGTGTCAAATTACTCGGTAAAGTATAAGCTTTCATATGAACTATGACTAATCGAAATCTGACTAATATAAACGGAGTTATGATCCATAATACAACTTAAATTCTTCTAACTGTCGAAATTTGTCACCACTTAAAGACTTATATCTCCAAATTTAGCTGAGACTCAGGCCTATTTAAGGTTTTAATTAACTCAGTACATTACTGGCTTTAATTTAAGCTCTTAACCATTTAAATCGGTTGAGTTAGATGCGAGTTATGGACCTTTAATCAACATAAAAATATTTTTTTTCAGAATTTTTAATTTGGTTAAGGACGAGTATCTCCAGTTTTGTTTAAGGAATATAGGTTTGAATGGTTTCAAAACACTCAGTGAGCTATCAGCTTTCATTTGAGCCATTGATCATTAAAATCGGACAAGTTTGGAGTGAGTTATATTGTTTTTATTAATTTTTTGTAACTATTTTTTGTGTCACATTGAAAGCTTACAGGATATCAATAAAACCAACCATTTACCTATATTTTAAAGGGGAAACTGTGTAGTCCAGGAATGCTAAACAGAATTGTCCTCCACTAACTCAGATATGTAGAATTCATTGAAAATGTGTTCATCGCGATTTATCTACAGGGTGTTCCACGAATTAAGGCCAAGTGTAAAAATATCACAATATTGTTAAGTAAACCTATACCACGTTTTATATCATTTTACAGGTCCTGCTGAACGGAACATTTGAGGAAAACTGAACTAAATTATCTCTAGCCGTTTCAAAAGGCGGGCATTTTAGAGATATTTTCCAATATTTACGGAAAACATTGGATTTTTTTTAACCACTACAAGTATTTTAGTTATATTTAGAAATTATTAATCCTTGTCAACTCAGTTTTGCTATGGTAACTGCTATGACCATATTATATAAAATCAACTATAGTTCCTATGGAAACCAAATAAAAACTACAAACATTATTCAAAACACTAGTGAGAAATAATGCATACGGGGTGAAACTTAAAGGGATATTAAGGACCTGGGTAGATGATATACCTTGGTGCGAAATTTCAGCCTATTCCCCTCGGATTTTTTGCATTTACCTGAAGCAACTTACACAAAAACAACACCGAAACGACCTTTATCTCATATTATATAAATAAATAAATAAATACATACATACATAAATAAATAAATTATATATACAAATATATATACCGGGTGTCCCATAATAGCCCCCCCCCCACCTTTTTCCTATATTTTTTAAAATATCAATTTTACACCACCCCCAAACATTATTGGGTAGTTAATACTTAATTTTGAGAGGGTACTCAATTTTGTCCGCCATCTTGGATCCGCCATATTGGATCCAAAATAATTTTGAAACGTGATTTTTTTGGTTCTCCCGTAGACAGTTTTTGACCGATATTGGATGTATCGGGATAAGTATTTCTTTCACAGATTTCCATTAAAAAACGATTGTGCTGAAATTTGGTTTAAGATTATGAGTTTTTTAACAAATTAAAAAATAAAAATAATAAATTCGTTCTATTTAAATAACTGAATAAGATTTTTGAAAACGGACTTCAGCATTGTAATTAGCGTAAAAATCTAGTCCTAAATGATGTGTCATATGACTACCTTTACTTTTGAAAAAAATATATGAAATCCAATTTGGCGGATCCAAGATGGCGGCCAAAAAGTTTTACCTAGACAAAATCCACGACTAGCCACTCAAAGATTATTGGCGGTGGTCCCAACTCAATATCTTATTAAATGTAGATAAAAAAATTCAGCCGAGTGACTTTTTTCAAAAACTTCCCAATGTTAAAAAACCGCCATTTTGAAACGTGATTTTTGGGGGTTTCCCGTAGACCGATTTTTATTAGATTTTGGATATGTTTTAATAAGTACTTTTTTGTTATATTTTCATGAAAAACGGTTGTGTTGCAGTTTGGTTTAAGTTGGTGAGCATTTTAACAAATTAAAAAAATTAAAAAAAATAAATTCGTTATATCTTAAAAACAAAAACATATTTTTGAAAACGGATTTCAGCATTGGAATCAGCGTAAAAATCTAGTTCTAAATGATGTGTCACATGACCACCTTTGTATTTGAAGAAAAATAATTGAATCCAATATGGTGGATCCAAGATGGCGGCCAAAATTTAAAATCCTATGAAAATGAAGTATTACCCCCCTAACGGTTTTCTGTAGCATTTCTAATTTTATATCTCTAGAGATGTAGTTGAAAACTAAGAGTAAAACTTAATTTTAAATTTTTCTATTGTAATCCGCCATTTTGAAACGTAATTTTAGAGAGTTTCCCATGGACCGATTTTGTCCGATTTTGGATATGTTAAAAAGCACATTTTTCTGGACAGATTTCCACCAAAAACGCTCGTGTTGCAATTTGTTCTAGGTTAAGGGTGTTTTTTGCGAAGATTTACTGGACTATATTTCATTTGGCATTTTAAGTTGTATTAGTCAAATTATGTTATAATCAGCTGATGACTTTATAGCATGTTGATTTGTGTATTTGTAAACAAATATATTAGCAAAGGTAATAGAATAGCAATCTCCTGTATAAACTCTACTGAAAGGTGAATGTGGAACTGAGTATGGAATAGCTATCCCCCATATGAACTGTACTGAAAGGTGAACGTGGAACTGAGTATACATTTTGATAAAAAAAAAACAGAGTAAAAACAAAACAAACTCAACATCGGCAGTTTTAGATCACCTGATTTAAATCATATAGTACAAAGAAAACACTTTAAATCGGTAGCAAAACTGATGGGAAACACACAAGTTAACTTTATGAATTTTTTGTACTGGATCAGAGGGAAGGGACTTGGTGAGCCTCCAAATCTAAGAATTTAAAAAGTAAGTTTTTAGTTTTACGCTTGCCATCATTACGCCTCATATAATATTTATGGTTACAATCCATGATTGTTCCACAAGGTTTACAAAAAACTTCTCCACACTTGTGGGATGGCGTTCTTTCCCTATAAGAAATCAATTTCCCACAGTCAAGACATTTTTCACAGCTTTGAACCTATAAGCCTGACGGGCGATAGAAACGGTGTTGGTTTCTCAAAGTTAGGTTACATTTTGGGCAAGTTATTCTCCCATGCTCCTCCTTACAGATAGGTTAGATAGTTTGACAGTAAGGACAAAGATTAGTGCACCTGTTACATCCTTTGTGATCGTACAAACATGGAAAAACACACGAAAACAAGTAAATGCAAATTCAGCAGTTAGACTAGTGCTAACATTGTAGTGGCCATTGAAGAAGATGAAGTTGGTTTTGAATTTTGAGATTGTCTACTACCCGGCCCTCAAAGTAGACATCATGGCATTTATTGTTATAATAGTACAGAGTAATTTCAAAATCCTTTAACAAGTCCTAGAATTTTTCCAATTCAGGGATACCTTGTACCATCCTCAGAGCCATTAATGTCTGCCTTTTCCTATAATCTTGACGGATAGCTTTGAAAAGAGCGTATTTGTTTAAATGAGCAATACCCACCACCAAGGCACGGAGTAGACCCAAATATCTTTTGTTTTTAATTCCTACAATACCTCGTCTTGCCTTACACTTTTCCTCAAAGGTATTGTAGAGACCAGGCCGTTTACGGGTTCCAGAACTTACAGGGATATTCATCCGGGTACATTCAACTTAAAAAGTGTCAGAAAACTTGATTGATTCCGAATTAGACTGCTCCATTCCTCTAAAAACGTCCAAATGATGACTTCATCAATTTCCCGAGCAGGGCGAAAAGCAACGTAACCCGGATCTCTACTTTTTTAATTTATTTAGACTCTGAAAAATGAATCCAAGATGGTCATTTTCATGGGCTTGTTCTTTCATTTGTTTTACAATTTTGGCAAAACCCTGTCTTAGCCAATTAAACTTATTGGTCTCAAGAGGAGGGTTGAAAAAGTTGAACATAGTTTTACTACCAAATAGCCTAAACATTTTGACATGTGTCTGCTTCTCAACAATTATTTTAACAACATTAGACTCCTCCATACTAAATGAAGAATTAGGCTCCACCATCTCAGAATCAATCTCAATAATTGAGGAACTAGCTCAGTATTATCAGCCATTTTAGGGAGAATTAAAAATTTAGGCATTGATGGCTAATAAATAACTGTATAAGTACTTTTATAGAAAGAATGGATCAAACAGTAATTTAAGTTAATAACTCCTAAGTTCTTTAAAATAAATTACAGATTAATATAATTCCAAGTACTTATAGCAGTATTGCACAATAAAACACCCTACTCACTAGAACAACGCTGCACAGACACCTCCGAACAACTCAAAAGTCAAGCACAAAGTGAGGAAGAACCTTGGGTTGCCACAAGATTAATTTTTCTGGTAATGAAAACTATTAATCTTTCAAGCTACCACGAAATTATGCTCAAGAGTGAAGCGCATTTTACAACATAATGCGCCCACACAAATTTAGGTCTCATTACAACCCAACATGCGAAGTGTTTAGTTATTTATTACCCACTGAAGCATTAGCTGGGCTGATATTGCGTTATCCATTCGTGGGCGCGCAGTGTTGCACTCCTTTGAACGAGCCCTCCATGGCAGAGGTACCTTTAGCATTTTCTGTATGTCTTACTAAATTTTGATCTCCGCATTTGAGTATCATCCTTAAAAGCGCATGAAAATTGCCGTCATTTATAGAATGCCCTTCATCATTGATTGCAATTGGTCCAAGATTATTCGTGCCTCTTAATGCTAACTCTTGCCGGACACAGAATACAATTATTGTATATATAATTGATGAAAGCCTTTTCCTGTTATCTCCCACCTGTTTCTTTCTACTTTAATTCATAACTAGGGGCCCCATGCGCAAATTGCGCATTTTTGTATTATTTCTGTTTTGTGGGAAACTCGCCTACAGTTAAAATAAATTGTATGGCTTCAAACTCACCTTTATTAACCAAATTAACATTTTCAATTGAATTTTTAAGACCTTACCTAAGTAAACAAAGGCCTGACTGAATAACATCAGGCTTGTAACAGGTTTTTTTTATTTTTTTGCTTTTGGTTATTTTTTGTTATTTTTTTGGAATTTGGTTATTTTCGTTATTTTTTTGGGAATTTTGGTTATTTTTTTTATTTTTTTCAACCTCAAGAACTGCTACAAGCCCTGTTCACACTATTCGTCTGTCAGACGATCTTCGTAGCAGCATCGCGGCAGACGAATCTCGTCATCCTACATTGCGTGAAAACCAAGTCTTGTTGCATGAAAACCAAGTCTCGCCGTCAAATCTAGGCTGATTTGTGATTAGTCTGTCGAGATTTTCTTTTTTACCAGGGTTAAGAATGTGTTATAATCCCCAATATAACGCCGGTTTTTTAATTTTTAGCAACATTTTTTGTTTACAAAAGGTTATTTTTTGGTTATTTTTTTCTTATTAATTTTTCTAACCTGCATTGGATTTTGTTTACATTAGCTTTCAATCTTTTTTTGTTTACAATGTGACTGGTTAAAAACCATAAACATCTCTAGTACAGATGGCTATGTTAAAAATTCGTCCCAAGGTAATCAGCTGTTAAATTACAATCACATTTAAAAATAACTCAAGTTGGTCAGCACTGGAGCGTTGAAAGCGCCCTCTATAAATAAATTAAAGCCTTGGGGGTCGAAGCCGAAAAAGAAATGCCTATTTTAACTATCTGTCACAGGTGCGCTACATTATAAGCTTTAAAATGACACCTCAATCATAAAAATCGGTTCAGTAGGTTGCCTGAAAAAGGGATCTAACAGAAAAAACCTTATTGTATTAAGTATATAGATATTCCTTTTACCAGA
This sequence comes from Flexamia atlantica, assembly GCA_035578135.1. Taxonomy (NCBI): domain Eukaryota; kingdom Metazoa; phylum Arthropoda; class Insecta; order Hemiptera; family Cicadellidae; genus Flexamia; species Flexamia atlantica. The sequence goes on along the minus strand of JAQJVK010000006.1, from coordinate 53,310,844 downwards.
GAGTTTAGGTAATTTTTTCAAGAAGTTGCAACCAATAAGTGTACAATCTTATTGGGAGCTATGCGACTTGTGGTTTTTAAATAATTCCAAAGCGTAATTCCATTTTGTGAAAGTCTCTTTCAAAAGGGACATCAATGTTTGATTACAACCTTTGTCTACGTATTCTTTGGAGAATAAAACGCAATTATTTACAAAAAGCACGATCATCTTGAGTATACAGGGGTTTTTTTAAAAAACTTGCTTCTTAATTGATTAAGAAACAAAAATAAATTTTAGTATTCTGTTTTGTGGAAACGTCTACCAACGCATGGGGAAGTCAATTTCACAGGAAAACTTTATCCCCCCAACTACCCCCTTCACACCCCAACCCCTAACTTTAAATTTTCAAATGGCAACATACCCTTTGTGACATATCAAATTAAAGAGCCAAAAAAAAAGAAAAATTTTGGTGGAAGAAAAATTAAAATTGCCTCATGCGTTCTCGTGTTATTTGGTTTTTGAAGGTGTTTTTCGTTTAACTGCAAATTTTTATCATTTAAAAATTAACACAGACATGAATATGATGTTAGCGGGAAACGTCTAATAGTCGGGGGGCAAACTGTATTCCGTGGGAATTTTTGTGAAGGGAAGGTGTGACTATGTGGAATCTCTCTATTATATGTCATATAATGGTGTAGTACCGGGTGTTTACCTTCAAATTGCGGTGTTTACCTTCAAATCCAAGATGGCCGCCATGTGTGACACCTAATCATTAAATTAATAATAACTCTTTCCAGAGTAAAATAATCGATTTTTAGTTTACATCATTGAATGCAGACCCCAAAAAACAAACAATTTGGTATCTTGAATCATTGCTCTATGTCCATTGGTTACCTAGATATTGAAAGCGGTATACACAGAACATTGTCCCCATGTTATCCTTATGGGAAATAAATAAAATTCTATATCTCGCTTATTTCTCAACATATCTTAATAGAAATTGGTATGTGGCTTCATCTAGTTGAGTTCTACTTAACTATGGCCTAAAATCCTCCATTTGGACATTTCCGTAGCAGCAAACCTGCATGCTCACTTCCCATGTTATTCTTATGGACAATATTTTTGCATGCTTGTTGACAAATCTCAGTGAGCGGATCCATTTTAATGATTTATTAAAGCATTTGAAATTCGCTGAGTATGCAGATCTGCTGAAACTGGGGTATTTCAGTTATAAACAAATCTCACAAATTATAGATGGAAAATAAAATAAAATAGGCGTTTTTCGTGAAATTTTTTAGGGGTTTTTAAAAATTGATATTCTGAAAAAAGTACTTGATGGATTTTGATATTTTTTGTGTTTTTTTTAAGACAATTGCCTAAACTTCATTTATTTAGGTAGATTCATTATAATATCTCTAATACCTTTTGTGCGGTTACATTTTTCAATACTTTTTTATAAAAATAAAATATTATACAAAATTATTTTTCACTTCCTAATAAACTTATATACCGAAATCTGCCTAAATATTTGCATAATGTTGTCTAGAATAAGAAGTAAAAATTTCAATTATGTAGCTCAATTGGTTCTCAAGAAATAGGCCCTATCAAACTTTCCCTGAAAAAACATGAAATTCCAAAAGTTGCGGAAAACAACGTTTGAATGAGAGCGCGAAATAACCATGGAAATAAAGGAAAATAAACTGATGAATATAGCTAAAAAGTTTTTTATTGTTATATTCAGGTACGGATTTATACATTTTTCGCCCCTAGGCACTATTCTGACTGCCACCCCCTTGAAACATGTTACATATGTGACGAAGTCTTCATTTAAATCAAAAACTTAAATCTAACAGACCTAAACGGATGTTAATAAAAACACTGAGAGTTACTTTTATTATATTTTTAATTACATTAAAAGGTCTACACTTTTACAACCTAAAAAATACCCTAATATGTAAAACATATTGAGATAGTTAAAATATACAGAAGGCCCAGTTAAAATTAATACTTTAAATGAATAAAAATAAAAGTAGACAAAAATAAACCAACGTACTGATATTTTCTACTTTGGAAGTGTTTTCTTTACATCGGTTTTCTTCTACTTTTTACAGTTGCAAATTCCTCTATTAGGTCTTTCACTTTAATTCTGTCATCGTTCAAAAGTTCAGCTTCGATGTTAAGAAGAGCCAAGGAGTTGAGTTTTTCTTCATTCATTCTCAATCGAAGACATGACTTTATTCTTTTAAGGACAGAAAATTAGCTGAACAGTTCGAAGCAGCTGTGCATAAATACATTCGCAGGGTTATCTATGTTTGGAAATGTTAGTTGAAGATTTGGATCTCTTATGTGCTTAGGGGTTGTCCTTAACATCGTCATTCTTTAGGAGGCCAGAGAAGTGTATGCACTCATTTGAAAATGATTTTTCAAGATCGTCTCGTCTTCATAAAAAGATATCAGTTTTTCTACACGATCAATAATATTTTCAGGTGAGGAGGACGATAGATTGTTGAACACTGAGAACTCAACTGCAATAACAACATAAGCGTTTTCGCGCTTTAGTAAAGATGACTTGAGTTCGTCAAGAACATTATTACACGTTTCTTCTCTAAATTTATCACGGCCTGTAAGGATGACTTCGTTTTCATTGGTTTCGTCTGCTTGGATTTTCTTTTTTTCTGACGTTTGTAAGACGTCTCATATTCTAAACCATACCGTTTTTTGGCCCATTCTTCATACAAATGAAAACTGTTTCTAAGAGAGTCAACGAAAATTACTAAAGAGTCATACAGTCTAACTACTCTCTCTAGGGACGTGTCCACTTTTTGCAAAGTTTGATTATTTTTTTCAAATCTGTTCAAGCATTTTAAGAGTCCCGTTGCTTCACTCCTGACTAGAGGTTTCTCATTTATGTCCTCTTCATATGTCTCCAAAATCAGAATCACACTTTCTAGGTTTTCACATAGAGCTTTACATGCACTTTCACGAGCGCTCCACCTTGTTTGTTGTCATTAACGATCATGTTTTCAGTACAGACGGATTTTATTCTAAAGTTCACCAAGGTAGTTGGTTGTTTACATTTGTTTTTGCCAACTAAGATGCCCCGAACTGGAAATCTGAAGTTAAAAATGGGATGGATTAAAGTAAAAAAATTGCATAAATTATGTTTTTGGTTTACAAGCAAGGTGGTGGAGACACTCGGCTAGCCGTGCCGCCCCCTGTAGCGTGCTGCCCCTAGGCTATAGCCTAGTGGGAAATCCGTCCCTGGTTATATTAGCTTATTTACACACCAAATTAGTAAATATTCATCAGGCCTAGAAGTTTTTGAAACGGATTATTTATTTATTATGAAAAAGCATTAATTAACGGGATTACATTATTCAATTTAAAACAATTCATCTACGTCCTCCCATAAGTCTTCGTTGTTTGTATAGTCACCATGGTTATCACACATCTCTTCATCTTCTCCAGACAAACATAGTTCAGTGCATTTTAGATTGTGGGAATGACACTTAAATGGTAGAGCGCACGTTCTTTTAACACAAGAGCACCTGATTAGCTGAGAACTGTCTTCGGAGCACATGGTAGTGCACACATAACAGGAGCATATTGGTTGATATCCTCTTTTAGTTCCCAGCCAAAATTTAACTGTGATGGCAGATTTGTGAAGGGCTGGTCAGCACAGCACCATTCTATGGTTTGATATCGAACTCCATCAACATATGGTGTTAGTGATGCTCTTGTTGGTGGCCGGTTTTAAACTAAATAAATGAAGTTTAGAGGCAATTGTCTTAAAAAACACAGAAAGTATCAAAATCCATCAAGTACTTTTTTCAGAATATCAATTTTTAAAAACCCTTACAAATTTCACGAAAAACGCCTATTTTATTTTATTTTCCACCGATAATTTGTGAGATTTGTTTATAACTGAAATACCCCCGTTTCAGCAGATCTGCATACTCAGCGAATTTCAAATGCTTTAATAAATAATTAAAATGGAGCCTCTCACTGAGATTTGTCAACAAGCATGCAAAAATATTGTCCATAAGAATAACATGGGAAGTGAGCATGCAGGTTTGCTGGTACGGAAATGTCCAAATGGGGGATTTTAGGCCATAAATCAAGTAGAACTCAACTAGATGAAGCCACATACCAATTTTTATTAAGATATGATGACAAATAAGCGAGATATAAAATTTTATTTACTTCCCATAAGGATAACATGGGGACAATGTTCTGTGTTTACCGCTTTCAATATCTCGATAACCAATGGACATTGAGCAATGATTCAAAATACCAAAATGTTTGTTTTTTGGGGTCTGCATTCAATGATGTAAACTAAAAATCGATTATTTTACTCTGGAAAGAGTTATTATTAATTTAATGATTAGGTGTCACACATGGCGGCCATTTGAAGGTAAACACCCAGTACTACACCATTATGTGACATATACTAAAGAGATTCCACATAGTCACACCTTGCCTTCATAGAAATCCCACGGAAGTTGGATATATGCAGTTTGCTCCTGGACTATAATTAATGACAGGGGAATGTGTGGTGAACTCAAAATCAACCCTTATTTCATCCCCTTCCCCCAAACCCTTTGTTGAAGATAGAGACTTACCCCCCAGTGATATATCAAATTAAAGGGTATGAATTAGATTTATTACAGTAACTAAATTGAGATCCAATACAGAATTTTTGATATCCTCATATTTTTCAATCTGACAATTCAAGTGCAAATTATTTTAAATTCATCCTTTCTGCCAAAAATATTGCTGGCTAGATAAATCCTATACTCTTATATGAGCAATGTTATCGTCCGGCCGTGCGTGCTTGCTTGTATGCTTGCACATTTATCTCAAAAACGGCTCCGAGGATTTCTTTCAAAGTCTGGAAATAAGTAATTTATGACTCAAAAACGTCTTTTACGCAGATTACTTGGCCAGAGAAAATCTAATAACGTAATAAATCGAATTTTAAAGTTGTAAAATTTTAACATTGGCCTTATGGGTTGCCGTGATAGCAACGAAAATAAACAAGGAAAGTGTAAACAAATGAAGTAATAATAACAGCTGTTTGGAATCTACAGCTATCAAGGGAAAATACAGCAGGTGGGATGAAGAGTCCATGGAGCAATAAAAAAGGTTTATATTGATACATTTTATGACATTGTGATATTTTATAGTAACTGGATGAACTGGTAAACATGAAATAACACCGAGCAAGGCTCGGTCCACCAGGTACTCTCTTTGATACCGGATAGCTACAGATGGCATTATTTATTAACAAGTACTGACAGAATAACTTGATGAAAAATATTAATCAACATAGGGGTTGGGGGAAGGGGGTGAAATAAGGGTTGATTTTGAGTTCACCACACATTCCCCTGTCATAAATTAGATGTTTCCCGCTAACATCATATTTATGTCTGTGTTAATTTTTAAATAATAAATATTTGAAGTTAAACGAAAAATACCCTTAAAAACCGAATAACTCGAGAACGCATGAGGCAATTTTAATTTTTCTTCCACCAAAATTTTTCTTTTTTTGTGCTCTTTAATTTGATATGTCACAAAGGGTATGTTGCAATTTGAAAATTTTAAGTTAGGGGTTGGGGTGAGAAGGGGGTAGTTGGGGGGATAAGGTTTTCCTGTGAAATTGACTTCCCCCTGCGTTGGTAGACGTTTCCAAAAAATAGAAAACTAAAATTTATTTTTGTTTCTGAATAAATTAAGAAGCAAGTGTTTTTTTACACCCTGTATAACAGCCAAGAGAAACGAGTCATCGTTGAAACAGAATTCCTTTTTCCACTTGGAGAGAGATGGAAGTATTTTCTGAAACCCAAGGAGAAGTCAAAAGGCTATGTTTGAGGTCTTCATCCAAATTAGAGTTATATCTCTATACCAATATCCAAGTTATATAGATGAGATTTTTTATTTTCCAAGTTTTCGTCAACTCTAGTCTCTTGATACGATTTAGGGGTTGAGCCCAATGTAGATGCAGCATAAACAAAACTAGTATTACCAGCACTATCAAGTGAACTCGTTTTTCGTAAAAAAAATTCAAACGTGAAGGTTGTCCTTGGGCCGCTTCTGCAGGTCGCTTCGCCATATTTTTTCTACCTTTCCCACAAAAAAAAATATTAGAGCCTAGAATACTTTTAAAGGCTACTGCATATGTTGCAATTAATGAGGTATGCACAATGCAGCTATCTAGCGCTGACGAGACAGAACGTATTTCCAAATTTCATCTTTGAAATTTCTTTTGCTATTTTCAGCAATACCTAATAAACCAATGAACGTATAATGTCGTGTAATAGTCTAGGCACATTTAAATTTAAAAACCGTGCAAGAAGCAAATCATGTTTCAGTTGGGGAAATAACGTTTTTAGGGTATATCGACCCCCCTGAGTACGAATATGCCTGTTGCCAAGACGGATTTTGGACCGGAAGAGTGTAATCCAAGATGGCGGCCATAACTCTATTTTCCCATATCTTCATTGTTCATTGGCTTAAAACCATGATCAAAACGTCTATTTAGTGTTTTTTCGGATGCCTAACACATTGCGATATTCAAAATTTAATTTTACTAAAGTTCCAAAGCATTTGTTTCAAGTTGGTCACCAAGGCCCACTTTGAAGAAATTAATGTTTTTAAAAATAGGAAGCATTGATGTTACAGTTTAGGAAACAAGGTTTATAGATTATTTCTATGTCCCCCCCCCTGAATACGAATATGTCTGTAGCCAAGCCGGAGTTGGGACCGGAAGTGCGTTATCCAAACTAGATATTGGAGATGGTGGCGAATATATGAAGCCCTATATCTCCCTCGTTTATTGCCTTAAAATAACGATCAAAACAATCTTTCCTCATGTTTTGTCAATCTGATTTGTTCTCGAAACAAGAATATTTTCAGAGAGTAGATGGACTTCGCCATCCAACGTGCTCGGTGAAGACCAGCAGGCTTTTAAAATGATACGCCGTTTTCTAGTTCCCCTCGCAAAAATACAATGCTTAGTTGCAAGAGTTCCTTGTAATCATCTTCTCGGCTGATATTCAGTCAATTGTTTCTTAGCAAAATTGATTATTTCATCTTTCACATCTTGGCGCTTTTCCATTGATTCTTCATCAGTTTCTAACGTCTAATACTCTTGATTGTTAGTTTTTCTGAAATCTTATAAACATTAAATTATCTGCTCCAGACGAATGCCCAATTCCATTTTGAACAACTGATTCCAACATAATTTCCATAGTGTGATACCTACATGCTAGCCAGAGCATTTCTTAATCCATTTTCTGCTCAAATAGAGTACAAGGCCCTTTTCGAGACCCGGTATTAGACGCAACCGTGACACGGACCACTGGGCGGTAGTTGGGGGGAACTCAAACCCCGACGGCAAATTCCTGGTCATGATCACAGACGATCCCTCCTTGCAGAAGCTAAGGTCTCTCGCGATGCGTCCATTCCTGGGCTGCGAGAGGATTACCTGCAGGTTGCGTGGAGAAAAGAATCCTCAAACTAAAGGATGGCCGCGGTGCTACAAATCAACCTCCAGCACAGCAAGGCGGCTTCGGTCGGTACTTCACACAAATGTGTGATGCGTGTAGGAAGATTAGTAATTTAGGCGCAGGTAAGCCTACGCCGTGATTGTAATTCATCACACATTTGAAACCATTGATTGTTACTCTGAGTGTAATTTCGTATTTTTACTTTTTTCCATGTTTGCTTGTTTTTTTCGCTCCTCGTTGGCGCCCTCTCAACATGTGGCTTATTATGTTTTCAGCGGTAAGGCAGTGACAGCCACAGCCAAAGCTTGGGTAAACATTTCTCGATCATTTACGCCAATTTATCGTAAATGACCGGTCTCCCCGGTGCCCCTCACTTCGGTACGTTTACCTAGATATCATCCCTCTCTCCTGCATCTCCTTCATCATCAATTTAAACAGCATCAGTTATGTATTAATGGCATCGAAAGCAAAAACGTTAGTGATCGCGAATCAACAGAAAAGATGCAACAATGTTAATAAAGACTAGAGGACCCACGCTGCTCCGCAGCAGTAAATTTTGGTACTAAGACACAAAATAAACTCAAATCAAATAATTCTTTATTTACCAAATTAATGTTACATGCAATGGATCTTTACAACTTCAATGTGACTTGCCCGACACTTTCCTAAGTTGAAAAAGAGGTGCATGTAGCTGGGCCCGGTTATGTTGGAATTTCAGAAAACCAATTAAACCACGATTTATTACCAAGTTGGTAATAATTTGTTCCACAAAGGAAAACATGGGACTTTCATGAGATATTCTGTACTTAAGTTTTCGGGATAGCGACATGTCAGCCCGGCACATATGACCTTACAAACTAACTATATACCATGCTAAAATACCCTCGTTGCAGACCTGCATACTCAGCGAATTTCATATGTAAAAGAACATAGTTCAAGCCAACACAGCGAGATTTGACGTGTTTTTGTAAGCTCCATAAGATTAACATGGGAAATGAGTATACATCAGGTTTGCTGCCATGAAAATGGAAATATCGGGGATTTTAGACTATTATACATTAGATCTCATCTAGATGAAGACATAAACCTATTTTTATCTAGATGAATATGTTGAGAAATAAGCAAGATATAGAATTTTACTTATTACCCATAAGGTTAACATTGGGGCAACGTACTGTGTTTACCACTTTCAATATCTCGGTAACCAAGGGACATAGACCAGTGATTCAAAATCCTAAATTGTTCTTTTTTTTTAGCTGAATTCAATGGTGCCAACACAAATTGGATAAATTTTGTTTTTCTGTGTAAAAAATTCAAAATCCCACTTTTGGGGGGTTATCCCCCTTTACCCCCCTTCCGATGGTCCGATCGGGCTGGTTCACGAATTCGTCCAATTGATTACCACTTTACACGTCTGTACCAAATTTCATTAATATCAGACCATAAACGGACTCAAAAAAAGAAAACCTAATTTATATATATATAAGATTTGTGTTGTTCGGAATTCAGCAGAGTGCACCAGGTACGTCCTATCATAATAACCAATAGCTCAAATGAAAGCTGGTATTTCACTGAAGGTTCTTAGCATATAGAAGGTTATAAAACATATAGAATTACTTAATTAGAACTGGGGAAATATATCTTCAATTGAATTCATAATTCGGGAAATAATCAAATTTATGTTTTTTGGTCGAGTAATACAGTATATTAATGAATGTCGATCCTTGATGGCAAATATTTGCGTGCATACCTTTAATTTAAGACCTTATTTATGAAAATCGGTCGAGTAGAAGAGCCAAACGGACTCAGAAAAGAAAAACAAAATATTTTTTATGTTGTTCGGAATTCAGCAGGGTGCTTCAGGTACGTCCGATCTTAATAATCAATAGCTGAAATGAAAGGTGGTATTTCGCTGAAGGTTCTTAGACCAAAACATACAGATTTACGTAATTTGAACTGGGGAAATATCACTTAAATTGAATTCAAAATCCCGGAAATAATAAAATTAATGTTTTTTGGTCGAGTAATACAGTAGATAAACTAATGTCGATGCCTGATGGCAAATCTGTGCGTGCATACCTTTAATTTAAGACCTCAATTATGAAGATCGGTCGAGTAGAAGAGCCAAACGAACTTGGAAAAGGAAAACCATATTTAACTCCCGTAAGAAATGTACAGGGAGGAAGTTGCTTTTGTGCATAACTCGAGTAATACGGCAGATAAATGAATGCGGATGCTTGATGGCAAATCTGCGCGTGCATACCTTTAATTTAAGACCGCAATTATGGAAATCGGTTGAGTAGAAGAGCCGGACGGACTCGGAAAAGAAAAACGAAATTTTTTTAATATATAGATATCACGGTTGACAAATGAATCAATACCTATTTAATAAGAGTGTTTTACTAAGACATGTTAAGCTCTCAAAACAATAACAAAATTCAACAATAAATAAATATATTACAAACATATCAATAAACCAACAACAAAGCCTGCTACTAAATATCACCATCACAGCGGACAATTATCTTTCTTTTATGACTTTTACTTCTCCATTGTCGTCTATTTCTTCATTGCAGACAGCCACATACTGATAATAATTGTTAGGCTTAGTTTCATCCTTCACTTCAGTCAAATCAAAAATTCTAGTTTTTATATCCGACAGGACTGCAAATGAAATCCTTGACATCATTAAAAATCCTTGCAAGTCTAGAAATCATTAAAAATAAAATTAATTAGTTAGAACTTCATTTAGTCTACTTCATTAGTAAAGACTTCAACTTATCAGTTAGTGCACCTTCTCCACTAAGCAGGCGGCCATCGTCCGCATATGCGAATGAGGTCACGGTCTCCCCGAGGTCCAGCTTCAGGAATCATCGCAAACAAACCTCCACAGAAGTGGCACCAGGATCGAACCTTCAGACATCCTTTAGTCAGCACCTTGGTCACAGTTGCGATTCTCAACACTAGTTCCAGTGCCGTTAGATAAATATCTTTTGAATACTCGGTATAAGTTTATCGGACAGTCGAGACATCGAAGCTTGTGGAGGATACCAGGCCACCACGCATAATCTAAGGCGCCTGAGAACTGCCAGGACATAAGACAACCGGCTGGAGCGGACCGAGGCCACTATGTCAAACCAGCGCGTCCTACGTACCCACGGTCCTCTGGAAACCATACTGTCGCAGAGGGGCTCCTGGGTACATCAAGTCTTTGCTCCCTCGCCACCACCACCTCAAGCTAAGGCAACGCGGTAGCACTCCGTCAGATGTTTAGCTGACCGGCCCTAAGGTCCATTGTCGGTTGATTCTCTTAATAGCCCACGCGCCTACTGCAGTAAGGGGCAGTTTTTGTCCAACGGACCGTGGTGGTCTGGAAGGCGCTGACGCCGACACAGGACGCACCGCGGCTCCGTTGCGCGCTTCTTGTACTTGTTACTTTCATGTCTGTCCTTGGCACAACGTCCGCACGACGGGGTGGAAGCGAGGCAGGCTTTTGCCAAATATAAATTATAACATAATCATCACGGAGTTTTAGGAAACATAAATCGACAATCACCGCAGCAGTCAGCTTTGTTGATTTAATTAACTCGATAAATAAGGGGGAAAGTGGATGGAATAATTACGGATTTATCAAAGGCTTTAGACAGCGGTTGTCATTCAAAATTAATTTTCAAATTGCAAGAACTGGACATAAAGGTAGCACTTGACTGGTTTAAATATTATATTTTAAATATATAACGATTTGTAGAAATAACCAAAATAACAAATTTAAACAAATTTAAAAATTCAGATGTACCCTTAATAATGACAAATTTGGAGTTCCAGAAGGATCCAATTTAGCACCTCTTCTTTTTTATGTTACTTAAATAATATAGGACAATCTTAAACTATTTTCTGTCCTCTATCCTTTATTTATGTGCAGGTGACGCTAACTTGACAATTTCTGCCAAAACACAAGAGGACCTAGCCGTGAAGTAAAAAATATTATAGCTTAGAGAATTTTTTATTATCATAATTTAAGTATAAATCCAGAAAAATCTAAAGCTATTAGTTTAGCAAAGTAGGAATTGCATCAACCCCAAAATAATTTTGAAAAATAAACAAGTTTAAATAATTGAACAAACAACATTTTTGGGTATTGAACCAGGCTGTAACTTATCTTGGAATAATCATGTCGATCATTTTCAAAACAAAAAAAACTAATTCTGGTTTATATGCAAAGAGTAAAATGCCTAATTATGTAGCATTGAAGTTTTACGCACAATATACTTTGCTCTCATTCATAGTTTCTTAGGGTGTTTCAAAAAGGACTTTACAACTTTGAAAATTCATATAAAACTAGCAGCCCGCGTCACTTCGTGAGTTGTATAAAAATGACTGGGTAAAATAGGCTTTAGTTTCATGTTGATTATGTATGGAGTTTTGCAGCGTAAAATGCTTTCAATCATAAACTGTGTGGTTTTGTTATTTTTTAGTTTCCCACTAATTTTTTTTATCTCAAGCACTGGATTAAAATTGCCAGTAATTAAACTTCTCATTGGGGCAAACTTTTAAAAATATGTAACTTATTACTTTATACTCGAATTTTCAATATGGGTAAGACATTTTTCGTGGAATTTGAGATGTTCATTTATTCATCTGCTTTAAAAGTGTCCATGTTTACACTTTCGTACGTTCTACACTTAGAAATTTTGACAGTGCGTCAGTATTCATTTCACATTAAATGGGGGTTAGTTTATATAGATCTTCGTTAGGTCTTAACAACAATTGGTAAGAAGATGGACAAACAACTGATTTACTGATGAACTAATCTCTAGATAACATTTACGAAATAGCCATTCGCCGTAAAAACAATTATTCAATATACATAACGGCCAAAGAATTAAATTTTCAAACAGACCCGCTTTTTGTTTTGCATCTTAAATACATATTTGGCAAATAACGTAACTTTCTTTGAAAAGCCTTCATTAATTTTGCCATTTTGTTATTGGTACATTTCAAAATCGAGTAAAATAAGGAGGCTAACCGTTAACACTTCAATATCCTCCCAAACCAAGTACATTTACAAAATACAGGTTTAACATTTGTAATGTGTTTTAAAACTTGAATCTTTTAGGTTAACATTAAAATTATATTGATATTTTGAAGCTCAAAACGTTGAATCATGCATCAATGCGTTGAAACTTGATGCACCAACAATGGGTGCTCTGCCCAACACCAGAGCACCTCCTATATACTTATGTTCCTTTTTAAGTTTCCTTTTTAAGAAAAGAAATACAGTAAATTAAGATGATTACGGACTGTTGATCTTAGTTTCAATATGGCAAATACTCTTCCTTATTTTCTGTTATCTTAAAAACCTTCAGTATTTTAAGAAATCAAAATCATAATGACATTTGCTTGCCCTGCATTCTATGGCATATCTCTGGAACTATTTCAAATCTTGATCATCTATTTTGTTACAAACAAATGTGAATTTGAAAAAGTTCACAGGTTTTACCATAGATAGTAGCACTTTCGCTGAAATTTTAAAAGCCTCCTGTATGAAAGCTTTTCATGGGATATTTTCCAAACCCGCAAAAGGAACATCTAGAGCGTAATAGCTTTAATTGATACCAAATACGTGTAGAAAAATTAATTTCTAGGGGTCGATTTGCTCTGTACAAAATCCTAGAAATTATTTTGATAATATAGATAGATAGATAGATTTATGAAACAAGGTACAGAGCTGGATTTGGTGTTGTTTAAAAGGAAAACACTTAAGTTTTTTTTTTACCTTAAACTAAAGATGTTCTATGTGGCTTTCGTTGGTTATTCTGCGTACATCCTAGCGGTAGTCGATTTCTTCCCAGACTGTATTGCATATGGGTTAAGCGTCATAGGAAATCTAGATGAAATATTAAAAGACTCTAAATCAAAACAATTACATTGCCCCAATTCACAGTTACAGTACCCGAAAAAAGCCTTAACCCCTTCCACATAATACATTGGAAATATTTAAAAAGAAAACTACAAATGCTTGTAAAAATGTTTTCAAATATACCGGGTGTCTCACCTAAAGTGAACCAATAGCTAACTTTTTTATTATAAATCTGACAAAGAACTTCTTATGGGCACTTCCCTTAATTTTTAACGCTGCTTTTTGGAGTCACTTTGAAATTTAAAAATATGGCCGCCATTTTCCAATATGGCGGACAACTTTGATTTTTCTTATGGAACACCCTATATTTTAGGGCATTTTTGGATTTTACGCTTAATTTTAGGAACTTTTTATTCTTGCTAATCTTTTCCTAAACTCAATGGTTTAGGAGATATGAGCAGTTAAAGTTTGATTTTTCCCCGTTTAAAATGCATTGTGTCCATTTAACTGAGCCATCCCATGTATTAATTATGGAGTAAAATCATATTCAAAATAACACATCCCCACGATTAAATCTCGACTAAAAATTATTTTATGATTAAACCTGGACTAAACTAACATTTTGGGCACTTTTATTCTTTGGTATCTTTTATTAAACCCAACCGTTTTCGATATACAGACTACAAAAAATGCCCCAATGCATTTTAAATGGGAAAAAATCTAACTTTATTTGTTCATACCTCCTTAGCCGTTGGGTTTAGAAAGAAATTATAAAGGATAAAAAGTTCCTAAAATTAAGCAAAAAATCAAAAAAACGCCCTAAAATATAGGGTGTTCCATAAGAAAAATCAAAGTTGTCCGCCATATTGGGAAATGGCGGCCATATTTTTAAATTTTGAAGTGACTCAAAAAAGCAGCGTCAAAAATTAAGGGAAGTGCCCCATAAGAAGTTCTTTGTCAGATTTATAATAAAAAAGTTAGCTATTGGTTCACTTAAGGTGAGACACCCGTTATACCAGACTGTATAAAAGAAACAAATTTTATTAAATTCAAACGATTATTAAAGACATATTTCGTAGAATTTTTTGCATACGACTTTGACAAATTTAAGAATAATTACAGATAAACAATTACTAATGTTTTTTCTCAATCATAAACTAAGAAATCGTATATTATGTCAGTTATGTTGATAATTTTTTAATTTTTAATTGTATCTATTGTAAATATTGGACAAATCTGTAAATTGTTCCTGACACTATTCAATGTAACCATTGCTGTATATAAAATTTTGAATAAAGAGTAAAATAAAAACTTAAAACTTATTACTTTACTGCCAAGAGACAAAAAAACACAAAAAATGTGTCTTTAGTCTGTATGTTAGTATGATGTAAAAATTATAATTTCCCAAATTATTCCCTCATAATAAATGAAGACTGTGCTTCTTTTGGGTTTTAAGTCATACACACAAAAGCAATTATCCCATAACTGCCTTTAATAGAATATCTCTTGGACCGGGATATAAGGCAGCGGTAAGTTCCGCATGTAGTCCACGCAAATACCATATGTATCTCGTTCAGTTTTATTTTTTCGTTATGTCCTTCAAGGCTGTGTATTTGCCCTTTTGCAAATAAACAATTCAACAATATAATTTCATTTTAGCGAATTTCCCCTATAGGGAAGAAGCTATTACCGTAGGTCTCATGGTAAGACCTAAGCCCGAGACTATGATAACTTTTCGTTTTGCGGGCCACCAGAAGCAAAAAACACTATTCGTTCGAATTTATATATATATATAGTGATTCACTGGTAAGGGATATCTACTTTCTGATATATATATATATATATACATACATATATATATTTGTCTGTTAGCACGATAGCGGCCGTAAAAATGGTCCAATCTTAATGAAAATTGGTACACACGTGTAAAGTGGTAATCACTCGGACGAGTTCGTGAACCAGCCTGATCGGACCACCGGAAGGGGGGGAAAAGGGGGATAAACCCCCCAAAAATGGGTTTTTTGAGTTTTTTACATAGAAAAATAAAATTTATCGATTTTTTGTTGGCACCATTGAATTCAGCTCAAAAAAACAAACAATTTAGTAATTTGAATCACTGCTCTATGTCTATTGGTTACTGAGATATTGAAAGTGGTAAACACAGTACGTTGTCCCAATGTTAACCTTATGGGAAATAAATAAAATTCTATATCTCCGTTATTTCTCAACATATCTTGATAAAATTTGGTAAATAGCTTCTTCTAGTTCAGATCTACTAAATAATTAGTTAAAACCACCCAGTTTTAATATACCTGTAGCAGCAAACCTGCATACTCATTCCCCATGTTATTCTTATGGAGCTTACCAAAACATGTCCAATCTCGCTATGTTGGATTTGAAATATGTTGTTTTGCATTTGAAATTCGCTGACTATGCAGGTCTGCTGCAACGGGGGTATTTGTTGATAATTTTGTAATTTTTAATTGTATTTATTGTAAATATTGGACAAACCTGTATTTTGTACCTGACACGATTGAGTGAATACATTGCTGTATATAAAATTATGAATAAAGAATATTGAATCTTTAATCTTTCCTTTGGCCCCTTCAGCATACCTACCAGAAGTCATGCTGACCCTCACACAGTGGTGGTGCAGCTTGTCAACGAGCTCGTCGAACTTCGCCAGAACCTCTGGGGGCCCTCCAATCAGGCTGTTTGCTGTAGACTCGAAACCAATCAGCTTCAGAAACTCGCTTTGATCACTCAGAAAACGGTTATGAAACGCAAAAGGCACTGGTAATTAATAAATGCCACCCAGCAGGAGGAACATCACTTTCAATGCAGTTTTTGTATGCTATTTCTTCACCCTAATCAGTATTGTACTTCTTTAACTGCAGCACGCCTTCTTTTGATAATTCGAGACATATCTTCTTCTTGGCCTTAATCGCTACTGACAAGGTTTCCTCCTTTACTGAAGCCAAGCATTTCACCTCAACAGTGCCATTTTCCCCCACTAACCCATCTGTACTGGCGCCTAGAAATGGTTTGATGTGTCAATAAATAAGCCACAAGGCGCAACTGAACTACCTGTTGCATTTTCATGTAGTTTTATGGCAACGTCCTCGTGGTCTCTGCCAAAGGTTATGGCTTCTGTAGTCAATGACCTAGAGTAAGGATTGATTTTACTATATTATCAGCCATAGTGACACCCTTCCTGGATACGGGCATAAACACTGGAGTCGCCGTCTCCTATATAGTTGCAATACAAGAGCCCGTAGTCTTCCTCGCTTGTTCTGAAGCCCTCGACTATTATACTTGTTTCCATCCCGTGGAAGGGCCATAGTAGTTTTTAAAGCAAAGGTGTTCCACTTTCTTTTTCTCAGGATTAGCGCAGTGTTACATCTTTTCAAGAGTATTCATATGATGGTTTTTAAATATCAGCTGAGTACTTTTGTTATTATTATGATTATAGTTTTAAGTTTTTCAATGGATGAAATAAAACGGAGTTTTTACATGTTCTAAAATATATCATTATGTTTTTATTAATATCGATTCCAGGCCACAATAGTTTTTGGTGACGTGGTAAAACTATGCATTTATTTACGTATTTATTTGTCTTTTCGATTTGAAACTGAACACTAAGTGATTGAAACTGTTATCAGTAATTTAGTGGTATGTGACTTTGTTCTGAGACAGTAATTCTTTTTTCTGTTATATCAGACGACCTCTGTTAGTTTTCTATTTATCCTTGTTACGTGTTCAATTACTGTACATTGAATTTTCAAAAATGGATAAGGATCAATTTGAAGCATTTATGGCAATGTTTCAACAACAGCAATTGTTGATTACGAGTTTTCTACAAGCGCAAGCTACTTCAACTTCGGCCAGTCCTAATTCTACTTTGAGTTCGACGTCTAGTCCAGCCTACACAAATTCTTTTGAAAATTATGACTGAAAAAAAGAACCATTCAAGAATTACCGCCAGATATTCGAAAATTATACTTCTATGGCTGGCATCACTAACAACCCAAAATACTGTTCTCAACTGCTTCTCAATTCAATACGTGCTAAGCATTATGACTCGTTGGTATCCCAGGTGTCACCTGCTCGTTCTCCACTCGATTTATCTAATGAAGATTTGTTCGCAGAACTTGAGAAAATTTTATCTCCCAGGAGGAATGTTATGGTTACACAACACAAATTTTTATCGACATACCAGCTTGATGATCAGAGTATCACAGAATACGTTTCGACTTTACGCCGCATTGCTATTGATTGTGAATTCAAGTCTCCTTGTAAATGTGCTTCTCCAATCACTGAAATGTTTATGCGAGTACAATTTATTCGTGGTATTAAGGAAATTTTTATTAGGGAACAGTTATTGCAATCAGAGTCATTATCTTTTGATGAAGTTGTAAAGAAAGCTTTAGCGCTTGAAGTATCTAGACTAGACAGTATGCAGCCAGAAGATCAATCAACTTCAAATGTTCTGAAGATCATCCGAAACCGTTCTAGTTCAATTTCAAGTCGATCCAGGTCCAAGGGTAACTCTGATAATCAGTTTAGAGCTTCTTCACGTCCGGCTTCTAGGTCTTTAAGTCGAGTGGACTTTGAACAACTTGGAATAAAAGATTTATGCGTGAGGTGTGGTAAAAGTAATCATTTTGCAAAAGACTGCAGGACTGACCCAGGGGAATTATAATGTTTATCCTGCAATCGAAGAGGCCATGTTAAGAAAGTATGTACCATATTCGAACATTGATGGACGCTCAACGAACTTTAAACAGCCGTGATCGAAAATCCTTGCAGTCTACAAATCGCGTTTCTGTCACCGAAAGTGATGGAGAGGACGACTGTTTAGCCGATTTTGATGTTAACAAAATCATCGATGTTTACCAACATGAAAATATTCGCTCAACCGATTTGGATAAGTATGTAGCTTCCGTAAATAAATGTAAAAGGAAACTCAATCGATTTTGAAGTTGATTCAGGTACCGGATTCACGTTTATTCCACGTGATAAATTCCACGGATTGAATCTCCCGAACA
The DNA here is from genome assembly GCA_035578135.1 of Flexamia atlantica. NCBI lineage: Eukaryota > Metazoa > Arthropoda > Insecta > Hemiptera > Cicadellidae > Flexamia > Flexamia atlantica. The sequence continues at coordinate 53,292,449 of JAQJVK010000006.1, read as the reverse complement.
AAATTCAAACTACAAAACTAGCGTTCCGTTCATACACTGGAAACGTTTTCCAATGTGATGGTAAAGTTCAAGTGATGGTAGAATATAAGGGTGTTAAATCTACTGAAGAATAGTACATTGTCCGTGAAGAGTATGATGCCTTATTGGGACGTACTTGGATACGTCACCTCAACATCAAACTTGATGAGCTCGATCAACTCAAATCGGGCGACAGTGGTTCTTTTCGAGTACTGAAAGTTTGAGATGTTGAGGCTATTGTTTCAAAATTCTCAACTGTGTTTGAACAAAGAATTAGATGCATCCCTAACTTCACTGTGTCATTGAATCTTCGAGAAAATGCAAAGCCCGTATTTATCAAAGATCGACTTGTTCCGTATGCTCTACGCCAAAAGTTTGAAGATGAGTTAAACAGCCTTGAAGCTCAAAACATAATTTCGTAAGTTGAAACAAGCGATTGGGACTCGCCTTTAGTCGTTATTCCAAAGCCAAACGGTAGCGTACGGCTATGTGTCGACTACAAAATTGGAGTAAATAAACAGTTAGTCAGTGCTAACTTCCCCATTCGACGCCTCGAAGATATAATCAACAGCCTTCAGGGATCTCGTTATTTTTATCACATTGATTTGTACAAGGCTTACTTGCACGTTCCTGTAGATAAAGAAAGCAGACAAATACAAACAATCTCGACTCACAGAGGAACTCATAAGATTAATCGGTTGTCTTTTGGGATAAAGACAGTTCCAAGTGAATTTAATAGAATTATCGATCAAGTACTTCAAGGATTACCCAAGACGATTTCCTATTTCGATGACATTCTGGTGCATGGCGTCACAAAGTTAGAGTGTCAGAAAAATGTGGAACTGTGTCTCAAAAAACTTGACCAACATAACCTTCATCTCAATAAATCCAAGTGCAAGTTCTTTCAAGAAAAAGTCGAATATTTGGGACATGTTATTGAATTCAATAAAGTTTCTAAAAGTCCTGAGAAGGTTCGAGCTATCAAAGATATGCCACGGCCAATCACCAAAGATGGTGTACGGCAATTTTTGGGTATTGTAACATTCTACTCCAGATTTTTGCCATATCATTCAACCATCACATATCCATTACGGAAATTGTTAAGGAAGGATGAAAAATTCAAGTGGACTGCTGATTGCGAAGCTGCTTTCATTAGGCTGAAAGATGAAATCTCCAGCGATCGAACGCTCATACCCTATAATCCAGTCTTACCTCTCGTAATAACTTGTGGTGCAAGTCCGGTGGGAGTAGCGGGCGTTCTTTCTCATGAAGTAGATGGTGTTCACAAACCAATAGCGTTTGCCTCTCGTTCATTGACTCCAGCTGAGCGCAACTATTCTCAGCTTGATCGCGAAGCCCTTGCAATCATTTTTTCTGTCGATCATTTCTTCAGCTATGTATATGGCCGTTATTTCAAGTTAGAAACTGATAACAGACCATTATCTAGGATTTTCCACCATCACAGAAAGTTACCAGCAATGACATCGGGGAGACTTCTTTGTTATGCTAGCTTCTTATCGGGATTTGACTATGAAGTGGTGTACAAACAAGGTATCCTCAACACTAATGCAGACTGTCTTTCTAGGGCTCCTGTTTCCCAGAAATCAAGAAGTTGTGACATGGCTATGAATGAAGAAGTCGCTTCAGTATGTCAACGTTCCATAAATAGAATCTCTTCAGAATTTATAACTGCTCAGACGATCCGGGAGGCAGCTGATTCAGATGATAAACTTCATAAGTTGAGAGACGAGATTGACAGGGACACGAAAAGAAATTTTGAGTTTTCAATAGAAAGTGGAATTCTTTTCAAAGGCCAGCATATATAGTAGTTATACCAAAGAGTCTCCAGCCAAAGGTGCTAAATGAACTACACAGGACTCACATTGGTGCGACCAAGATGAAGCAGTTGGCTCGTCGACATGTATACTGGGAAGGTATCGATCGGGATATAGAGCGCCTATCAAGGTCATGTGAACCATGCGCCAAAGTCAAGACAAGTCCACCTAAAGTTGTTATTCACCCATGGGATGAACCCATGGAAAACTTGGAAAGGGTTCATATGGATTACGCCGGCCCTTTTCAAGGTTACTTCTATCTCATTTTAGTTGATGCCAAATCGCGTTGGGCAGAAGTGAAACCCTGTCGAAATCCACCAACATCTGAATCGACAACGGAACTATTAATGGACATTTTTGCTATTCACGGTTTTCCATGCATCTTGGTGTCGGACAACGCATCGATATTCGTCAGTGATCAGTTCAAAAGGTTTTGCACGCAGAATGGAATCATTCAAAAACATATTGCTCCGGGTCATCCGGCCACAAATGGTTTGGCTGAAAGAAATGAGCAAACCATCAAAAATAGACTAAAGTGTATGATTGATGACCCCCAACCCATGCATAATAAGAACGGGAAATCTTGTTTCGCTACCGCTCAACCCCATTAGCCAACAACAAAACACCCGCAGAAATGTATCTTAAACGTAATATTCGCAATCAGTTAGATGCTTTTCGACCCCTCACCGATCAGCGAAACTCTACCTCAACATACAAGATAAGAGAAATAAGCGTGGGAGATCGAGTATTAGCTCGACATTATGCCAATAACAAACCTACTTGGAAGCTTGGAACTGTTAAAAAACGTTTAGGACGACTTCATTACATAATCAGCCTCGATGAACCAAATATAGAAGTAAAAAGGCATATAAATCAGCTAAGAAAAACATAAATCAAAAAGAAGACCGTCACCTTTGATTTTGACAATATATCATCAGATGCTCCGTCCACACCTGCACCTATACTATTGCCTGTCATTCATCAACGAACAACCCTCAACGACGAGCATCAGCGCATCCTGACAAACCAATCAGATACTCCAAATCGTGAGCAAACGCAAGATATAGAACTACGTCGCTCTACAAGAATTAGGATGCCCCCGAAACACCTTGAAGACTATTGTACCTAAATCAAATAAATTAAAGCGTGGGAGAATTGTTATATCTTTTCTAAAAGACTGTTCATATGATGGTTTTTAAATATCAGCTGAGTACTTTTGTTATTATTATGATTATAGTTTTAAGTTTTTCAATGGATGAAATAAAACGGAGTTTTTACATGTTCTAAAATATATCATGTTTTTATTAATATCGATTCCAGGCCACAACACGCAGGCAATACAAAATTTGTTTCGGATACCCAGAAAAAGGAGTTTTTGTGTTTCTGCTCCAACAATTACTCCCTGAAATATACCATCTGAGTTTAACGAAAAATAAATAATTCTCGGAACGTAGGAAATCTTTAGGGGAGTTTAGCGCGCCAAATCATGATTAGGGTCTATTGCTAGAAACCCAGCTACAGTATTATTTTTAGGTCTTGTATTAAGTTTTTTTCATTGGAACACGTTGAAATACATACTGGTTTATCAGTTTAATTTTATAGTTAGCTTGGAGATAAACAAATCAGCTTTTTAGCAAATTGGCCTACATTATTTATCAAAGTATGAAAGGTTTAAAAATGAGTAATGACAAAAATACAAGTATCTTTGTGACGCCAGAAGTCGAGTATACACATACAAGTTCAGAATTTAATTCTGGTTTTCTATCCTGGCCGTAGTGCCGAGGAAGCAAGGATACATGTTGCGGCGGCGCGCGGGAAAGCATCAGCTGGCGGCCGAGGTGAGAGCGGCGGACGGGGCTGCGTCATCGGCGGAGGGGAAATGTGAGGAGGAGGGGGGCAAAGGAGCGCTGCGGGTTGCCGGCTCAGCTGTGTAGGCATTACAGCGGGAAAATATTTTGACTTTACAGCCTATAAATATTAATATTAAAAATAAAATAAAACCCCTTTTTTCCTTAGACATAACTACAGGGTCTAAAACATTATTCTTTTCAGTTAACTCATAATTTGTATTTTTTATTTTACAAATTACGAAGTGCTAAAAATGTATTTTTTTAATATAAAGTGCTTTAGACCCGGTAACACAATTTCATTGATTAACACGCAAAATTTCATATTCCTAACTTGAACCCTTTTTAGATAAAGTCAAAAGAATAAACGCTAAATAGCCTACCTTAAAGACCTAAAAACAAAAAATTAGCATTGAAAAAATTTTCAAATAATTTTTTTTGTAAGAAACATCACCTCAACCAATTGCACCTTTCATAACTTCAAAATTCCACCATGACCAAAAATCATTACACCACCTTAAGACAGAGACCGGTGATAATAATTTAATTCAAGTAAAATCAGCTAAATATTAATTTTAACAAATTATAATTCAAGTTCCTCTCAGCAGATAAAGCTTTATCAACAATAGCTAACAGAAAATTCAACAAAATCTCTTTTGACAATGAGTGAAATTTCAAATATAATTTAATTCAATTAAATATTCATCAACAACAATCAATTAATAATTCAGGAATTCTGCTAAATCTTTGTCCACAACAATTAATCATTGAATTCAAAAGCAATTAACAATTAATTCAATAAAGCTCTAAACAAGGTATTAGAACTTGGCTGAGGCAAAATATCTTCAAAGTGGATTGTTGAAATGGGTACAGAAAAGACGGCTTCTACAACTATATCATATGTATACTCTTTGTTTGAAGGTTAATAGCACGTAATAATAACTGGGAGTACATTGCGCTAAATATACAAGAAATCTACAATTGACACTGCACAGTAAAACAAAGGCAAAAAACTTTCAATTGATATTTCTTAAGATTATATTTGTCAAACAGACGTAACAACCAATCCAACACAAATATAAATTAAAATTAAAAATAAAGCTTAAAATATAGTTTCAATAGTTGCGTATAAATAATGAATACTTGAATCTATTTTATTTCATTCTAAGCCTTTTACAATTTTTTTTATAATATCCTACATAGGAGAAAAAATTCGAAAAAATTACTACTCACACCGTCACTAAGGCCATAACTAAATCATTCAAGAAATACAAGAAAAGTAAATTGCGCTCTTCCTCTTAAGCAACATGTTATGAACTAGTTTAAAAATGAACATCTGGACTCTTTACAAGGCTTTTTAAACAGCCGCTCAGGTCCAAATATATTCACGATTAAAACTACACATTCAATTAAAAAACAGTGCATACCAACAAATTTAGCCAATTTATATACAAAGCTGCAAACTTCTAAGCATCCACAGTGGCACAGTGGCCACTAAGCAGCATACGTGAAGCCACGGCTGGAAACCAAAACAATGTTATATAATAAAGAGATGTACAAAATGTCCTAAAGCATAACTCGATGAAACAATATGTTATGTCAAGAAATCGGAAATATAAAAGAGATCTGTTTATGTGCTATGATGGCTTATAAGGGATTTTCTAACATGTGTTACATCAAGGGATTTATTATATTGAGGTTTTTCATACCTGGCTTACACTGCAACTAAATTTATTCTTAAATATGAATTTTTTTATATTTAGTCTATGCTAGCTGTCCATGCAGGTAAAGAAAAACACGAACTAAATGCTAAAGTTTGTGACAAAGAAATCCCAAACACTTGTAATCATAATGATAACAACATAAAATCAAAGAAATGTAAAAAATTATACTTGATTGGAGATAGTCATGGTAAAGAGTTTTATGAAATATTGACCAAAGCAGTACCCCAAGACGCTGATGTATATGTTTGTGTTACACCTAATGCTACATCGGAATATATAATTAAAAATGCACACAATACTTTCCACAACCTGAATAAAGAAGACACAATAATTTTATTAGCTGGAACTAATGACTTTGATGAAATATTTAATCAGTCAAAGATTACTAGATCAGGACAAATGCTAATTTCAAGAATCAGGAAATATGTCGAAGAATTCCAGACAAACAATGAAATAATTATTGTTCCAGTTCTACATCGATGGGATCTTAATTGGACGCATACAATAAATAAGGAAATCAACATAATCAGTAAAATACTCTATAAATTGTCTTCTCCTTCAGTTTATGTTGTCAATAATTATGATCTCAATAAAAAACATTTCACCAAGCATGGACTACATTTGAATGATACTGGGAAGCAGTTTTTATGTGAAAAGTTCCAGATAGCACTACAATATTTTGAAAAGAAACTTCATCAAATCGATAAAATTGATTCTACAAATGAAACCTTTACAAACTGCCAATCACAGCCAAGAATAGTGTCACCTGAAGGTCAACAACAAAGAAGATGGAATCATTATGAGTGGCAAAAAGAAAACAAATCAAAACAACTACAAAAGTGCCATTACCTTAAAAAAATGTAATGTAGTCTCAGGAATTTCACAGTCTATAGGTAATGAATTCTTAATAAATAATAATGTAGAAAAATCTAAATCATCATTAACTATACTACATCAAAATGCACAAATTGCAACTAATAAAATCGATGAACGCCATCAACACTCGCCACCGTACAAGTACCGAGGAGCAGCACATCAATTATGTAACCTGCAGTTTAAGGAGCAAGACACTGTAAATGTCTGCCTTCATAACCTCAGTAACTACGATGCACATTTTATCGTAAGAGAACTGAATATCGACGGAGGTGAAGTTAATGTTCTAGCCAACGAGGAGAAATTTATTTCATTTTCTAAGAGATTTGAGTATCCAAACGCAGGCTGCCACGGTGGTGTGAGAGCGCGATTTGTTGACTCCTACCGTTTCTTTGCTAAATCATTATCGATATTAGCATGGTTTCTTCCAAATGATGAAATGAAGGTCTTACGAGCCCGTCAATCTGACCCAGAAGAGAGTAATCTCCTCAAGAGGAAAGGAGTCTTCCGCTACAAAAACGTCACTTCTTTGGACGTACTGCAAGAAGAAGCCCTTCCACCGATTGTCGAGTTTGAGGACATCAAACCTGAAGACTACGCCCACGCACAACAAGTCTGGGAGAAATTCAACTGTAGGACTATCGCAGAATACTCAAACGTTTACCTAGAAACAGACGTCCTGCTTCTCGCTGATGTATTCGAAAGTTTCCGTGATAATTGTCAGAAACATTACAATCTGGATCCTGCACACTACCTGACTTCCATCATATGCGTGGGACGTAATGCTGAAGATAACTGGCGTTACAATTCATACGTTGCAGGATGTCGACCAGTATATGTTTTTTGAAAAGGGTATTCGGGGTGGTTTGACCCAATGTGTCACACGTCACGTCGTAGCGAATAACAAGTACACAAGAGGTGATAACGAAGAGTTTGATGACGACACCTACTTAACGGATTACGACGCCAACAACCTCTATGGATGGGCAATGTGTGAACCACTTCCGCACGGAGACTTTGTATGGCTTTCAGATGAGGAAATAAACGAGCTGAAAGATGAACTTATGAGTCTACCGTCAAACAATGAGTACGGTTATGTTTTGGAGGTGGACCTAGAGTATCCACTTGACGCCACCCTTCACGACAACCACCGAGACCTTCCTTTCTGTCCGGAAGTGGTTAAAGCGCCTATGGACCAACTACCCTATGACCTTGATGTCCCCATCACGACAGGAGTTGGAAAGTCTCCAAAATTGATGGCTTCCCTCAAGACCGGCTACGCTATCCACTACCGATACTTGTGCTACAGCAAGCATTGAAGAACGGACTACGTATTCGGCAAGTTCATCGTGTGCTACGCTCCAAACAAGACACATGGATGAAACCGTATGTCACCCTAAATCTAGACTCCGCCAGCTAGCCGGTGATAATAAATTTGAAGTAGAGTTATTTAAACTGATGGTTAACGCGGTTTATGGTATGAGTCTCCAAAATGTTCGTAAACATAAAAATGTAAAACTCTGCACTGACCGCTATGGCTATATTAAGTATGTAGCCAAGTCAAATTTTAGCGATAGAATTTGGTTCGATAAAGACTTGGTACTGCTTAACATGGCAAAAACGCGGGTGGTGTTAGACAAACCTGTTTATGTGGGTATGACCATTTTGGATCACTCTAAATGGTGGATGTACGGTTTCCACTACAGGATGGTAGAGCGGTACGGACGTGAAAATATAGAAATCGCCTATATGGATACTGACGGCATTGTTTATAAGATACGTACCGCCAACGTCTACAGAGACATGTTGCAACATATGGATGAATTCGACACCAGTAATTATCCCCCACTCCACCGCTGCTATAACGATAACAATGCTCGTAAGCTGGGGAAGTTCAAAGATGAAGATGGTGGCAAAATCCTGGAACAATTCATCGGTTTGATGTCAAAGCTCTATTGTATGACATTCTTGGACGAGGGATTAGTCCGTCCTAAGCCACCGATCAAGCGGGCCAAAGGGATAAACAGAGCTGTTGTGAAAGACGAGTTGAGTCTGGATGACTACAGAAGATGACAAAACCACGCGGTGAAATACACGGAAAACAGACGTTTCATGAGCCGAAGAAACATAATATACACTATTATTGTGAAGAAGCGCTTATTAGCACCATACGATGACGAGCGTTTCGTTTGTGAACACGGTGTAAGAACACTACCGTGGGGTCACTACCAGATCAGAGACCCACTCGCAAAGCTAGTAGCTCTCCTACCGCCATCACCTTAGCCTGGACCTTGTCTCCCCGTATACAACCAGAACCATCATGAAGACAGTGTAGTTTATTTACGGTGCATGAGAGATTGGACAATAACGGTAGACACTTTAGTTTCAGCTTAATTTTAGTTACCAAATAGTTTTTTCGGTATTTAAAAAAATACCTTTAGTTACCTATTTAGATATTTACATTTGACTTGTATCAAGTTTTGTTTGTGAATAAATAATTATGAAATATGAAAATTCATTCTTTTAAATCATTAACCTGTGTTCATTCTACCAGTAAATCTTTTAAAAATGGTCTTTTATAAAGAATCCAGAGTGTAAAGCATTATAAAAAAATATATATGTATCTTTACTTTGTGTTTTATACTAACTGTAAGTAAAAGTGAAAGGGAAACACCGTATTCGGAACCCTATGTTTGTAGTGTTCTTTTTATGAAACAATAAGTTAAATTTGTTATTTAACAAACTACAACTCTGGATTTGATATATTAAAAATTAAAAAAATAAAAAGGAATAGAAAAGAAAAATGTTGATAAAGGATGGGAGAAATAATAATAAGAAATGTCTTAATATTGAGTACTCAAGTTTATTTTTCAAAAAACATATTGCACAAAAAACTTATTACAATACAATTCAATTTTTACCATAAATATTTACAAAGAGTCTCTTGATCAGTCCATCATTGTGAGCAGTCGAAGAGAAGTCGAAGAGCTGCACAAAGTCGTCATCTTCATACCACTGTGGTGAGTGCGTAAGTACAGGTAGACGAGACAAGTAGTGTCCACAGACCATGGTGTTGTCACTCTGAAGGCGATGCTCGTTGTACAGGTAGCGACGAGCGTTGCGACTCAGAAACCCTTGGTAGAAATACAAGTGTGGAGGCTGGCCGTAGCTGTCGAAGAATTCAATTATTCCATTTGACTCTTCTCCGCCGTCCAAGTAGAATGCCACCCAATCAGTGCCATCTTCATTATGCGGATCGGTATTTACAATCATCGCAGTGGACGGTAATATCCGATATGGTAAGTGATCGGCAGCGTAGACGCCGATATTTTGCACAGGCACAGCCGAAAGATATTTTTCAATTTCCAGAGTATTCATTCTACAGTATCATAACCGACAGTAGCTGCAGCAGTTGAAGTACTAGAAGATGGACAAAATGAACAGACAGATGTACCTTTAAATGATGATAGACGAAATAGGAAAACAGAAACAGAAACAGCAAGTAATGATGAGAGAGCTAGAGCAAGAACTGGAAGTTTAAGAAGCCGAGAGAACACAGAAAAATTCAAAGACTATGAAATGAATTTGATTTGTATGAGTGATCCTGAAGACCTTCAGACACTTGAAGAGGCAATAAAAAGTGATAATGTCGATGTTTGGAAGAATGCTATGGACCAAGAACTGAGCACGTTGGATAAAAATAATATTTGGACAGAAGTAAAAAGGCCAGAAAATGTTAAAACTATTGATATTAAGTGGGGATTGAAGAGAAAGAAGAACGAAAAAGGTGAGTCAAGTATATTCAAAGCAAGGTTAGTTGCGAGAGAATTTCAACAAAAAGACAATTTTGATTTTTCTGAGACTTATCCTCCAGTTTTAAGGTTATCCACATTGAGAATTGTAATGAGCACAGCAAATCATTTAAGCCTTCCAGTACATCGGATGGATGTGATCGGAGCATTTCTCCAGGGGAAATAGATGACGAAGTGTACGCGGGGCAGGCAGACGCACTGGATGTTTTTCTCCTCACAAACTCACACTTGTTTGTAAACTAAGACTGTCGCAGATCACAATTTAGTTGCCTTATTTTTTAGGATAGGAAGGAGATTAGTTAAACAGGATGATCTAAGCGGCCACCCATCTGCTTATATTATACATCTGAAAGAAAGAAACAAAACAATAAAAGTTTTATGGAGATATCTTTTTTAGTTTTTGAGATATGTGTTCTAAAGTTGAAAAATATTTGTTTTATGAAAACGCAATGAAACGGGGCGATATGGAGATAAAAGTAACAGAGCCTACCTTAAGTGCATTCAAGCTCATATCCTGGATAGTCTGGGTCCTCCATCTCTTCATACATGTCTTCTAGCCTTTTCTTAGCCAATAATAGCTGCTTACGCCACTTTTTTCAGGTTCTTCTGAAACTTACTCGACTTTTTTCATACGCAGTTCATCCAGCGACTTCATAACTTTTATGCACTTAGCACCTGGATACATGCTTAGTTTCTCCATAATTTCACGCTTCACAATGTTCCCTTTATTGAAGGTAGCCACAGCTTCAACACCAAACTCAAGGGCATTTAGTATTACAAAGGTGGTTTTGGGAATTCTAGACCAGATTATATTGTTAGGGGCCCGCTAGGACTTTGCGTTCCTTTCTGAAGGCAATGTCGTGGAATATAGGTTTTATGTACTTCATAACTGCCAAAGGTAAATTAGTGTGCTCATCGTGATCATAACTTGACTTTTCAGCTTTTACGGTTTGGTATTCACCCCAGCTGTCTTTTCCCTTTAGGGTACAAGCCGTGTTTGGGAGTTGCATTTGTAGACAGAAGGTGAAAATAAGCGGCCCATACAGTTTTCTTCATGTTTTGCAGACTCTCTGTATTTCTAAATATAGCTATATAGTATTATTTTAATGTTCACTTCTAGGGCTACTATTGTAATTAAAGAGAGAAAGAAATTCCTTAAGTGCCCTTTTTTAACATTTTATTATACACAACGCGTTTCGGTAACTATTCCATTTTCAAGTGTGTAAAATGTAACCTTAAAATTAAATACATATATAAAATAAATATACAAAGATCATATGTTTAAAATTCAAAAAAGTATAAATTAAAATTAAATTGTATAGATATGTAGAAATTTGTCATTATATATATATATATATATATATATATATATATATATATGTCCTTATTTCTTATTTTTGTCCATGATTTTGTCGAAGATTGGATTTTGTCTGTCAATTTGCATTATGTTTATCTGTAATTTGCATTATATTATCAATTATCTGCATTACTATATTTAGCTATATAGTAATATATTTGGATATCATCAATGATAACTTTGGTCATAAGGCCACGACCATAAAATATTTCACGTTATTCAATAACGTTTTGCCCAGTTTGTCCTTCAGCTTCCTTAGCCTCCTGGATCCCACTCTTTTTCTGATATGGCCTAAGCATTCAAGCTTCTCAATTGGGCAATTTAGTCTACAAGGATTATCCTTTACAAAAGCTGGGCAGGCCGCACTATCGCCATCGCCAAGTTAATACTTATACCTCACATCGTGGGTGCTCAGCGATTTAAGAAACATATCTAATACTCTTTCCACCTCCATACCACCACTTTTCCCAGTATAGTTAGCAGCACATGAGTTTTCATCATTACTGTTAGATTTAAGTAAAGCATTCGATATGGTTTCGCATGTAATATTGGTTGAGAAATTAAAATTTTATGGCATATTAGGAACTGAATTATCTTTGCTGCAGTCTTACCTATCTGGTAGAAAACAATAAGTTAAGCTTGGGGCTGTAGGTAAAACATCTGATTTGTTAGAGGTACATAGCGGAGTTCCTCAAGGTTCTGTTTTGGGACCGTTCCTTTTCACAGTGTATGTAAACGATTTGCCTAGCTTTGTTAATACTAAGAGTGTTCTCTATGCCGATGACACAACCTTTCTTCTGGCTGACAGAAATCATTTTGTTATCGATGACCTAAAACAGGATATTTTGGAAAGATCTAATGTGTGGTTCAATACAAATAAGCTTACTGTAAACAATGAAAAAACCGAAGAAATAATTTTTAGTTTAAACAAACACGAAAATGTATCAGTAAAACTATTAGGTATCATCTTAGACAATAAATTAACTTGGGAAAACCATACCAATCAGTTATGTAGTAGGCTTGCCAGAGTGGTTTATCTAATACGAAAGCTGAAGACCTGTACATCATTTAATCTAGTTCTGAATGCTTAATATGCTTTTTTTCACATTCACTTGTTGTATGGAGTGTCTATCTGGGGTAATTCAGCTGGTGCTAAGAAAGTCTTTCTATGGCAAAAAAAGGTGTTGAGAGTAATGGTAGGAATAAACAGCAGAGAGTCTTGTAAAAATTGTTTTATTAGATTAAGCATTTTAACCTTGCCCTGTGTTTTTATATTACATGTTTTGTTGTATGCAAAAAGCCATTTTAATGAATTTAATTTAAGATCTGATATTCATAGTTATGACACAAGAAATAAGGAACTAATTGAATGTAAATACTTAAGGCTGGGAAAAACCCAAAAGAGCTTGATTTACATTGGGATTAGATATTTTAATCTATTGCCCTTACATTACAGGGATATGACTCAAAATGTTTTTAAAAATAAAATAGAAGCTTATTTAAAAAGTAAAGCCTATTACTCTGTTGAAGAGTTTGAAAAAGACTGCCATAATGTAAATGTAGGCCTAATTTAATTTAAGTTGAGAAATTGTATCTTTGTAAACTCAACTTAGGCATACAGTGTGAATTGTCACCTATAGGCTTTTGTAATATTGTAATATTTTGACTATGTCTATTACACTAATTATTGTGTTTAATGACAATAAAGATACTGATTACTGATTACTGATTACTTAGTGTTTGTTGCTTTACAGTCACGTCTATAAATAAGCCAAGCATTGCTCACGCACATGTCAAGGACTTGAGAAAAAATAGCGAGATACCATCGACGGGAACGTAAATTTGTACGGTAGAGTGCAATTAGCATATCTGCTAAATCAACACCCCCCATAAAAGCATTGTATCTTTTTACAATATCAGGGCAGGTAACTCCTACTTTAGATCTGGGAGTTCGTGGTGTGTTGGCAGCATTCTTTTTTTCTTTTATTTTCTAACCCATTTGAAAACAGCTAACTTATTTTTAATCTTATTACTTTTATTTATTTTCTTTTTTATTTGCTTTGCTGGGGTTCGTTTTAGGTTTGTTTTACGTTTAGCTGACCTTGTATTTTTTGTTACTGCGGTAGACTTAGAACAGCTAGAATCAGGGGAGGCTGACGGCTTAGAAATTACAGAAATGTGGTGTTGAATTGGAGCCGGATGGTTTGGACGTTGTGATGAAATAAAGCTCCTTGGAGACTGCATATTATTTTCAGTACAAGTTGAAACACTGTCAGCTGAGGGAAAATTTCTCAGTTGATCATTGTCAGCTAACGATTGTTCAGTACTGATGCATGAACCATTTACCTCTTCATTTAGACCTATGTCAAGATTTGAATCCATTACATCCATTACAATATCAGAAACCTCATCAAATAAAGCATAATTTGGAACATTATTTTCGCCTTCTTCTACAACACTAAAACGTTGCTCATCAGGCAATATATCAATGTTATTTTCTGAGATTTCAAAGCCTATTTCATTTACTAAATCAGCAGCAACATTTGGTGGAGGGACTGTAATAATGTCATTCATTACAGGTAAATCAGATTCTTCGATATCCATTAAAACATCAGATAATGTTATCTCGATGTCATCTATTGGCAAAGTACACAACTGACATGTATTACTATTTGGAGTAACTCGTTTTTGTAATACTTATGTCTCCTCATCTTCGGATCCACTTGATCCTGAGTCAATTGGAGGGAGAAGGGCGAATATTTTTTCAGATCTTGAAAATTGATTGGTGACATTTGTCTTTTTCCTCCCTATTCTGCTTCGTAAACCTGAAGTTGTAGGCCTACTTGGCTTGACTCTGTTTGAGAGTTTTCCAAGAATTTTATCAGCACGACGTTCCGCCATAATCTGAAAAATAACAAACAAATGTAGGAGCTGCTTTGAATAGTATAGTAAAATATATTTTACATATGTATGTGTGTTAATATAATTCGGTAACTTACTTTGTGTAATGAACTTTATGGTCATTGTCCATTTCCATAAAATAAATTCAAATATTGGCAATGTGTCCAAATGGATACACTACAGATTATGCTTAGAAACTATCACAACTTGGCAGTGTGTACATATGGATACGTTCAGTTTACAGCTGATAAAAATATTGTACAAGCAATTGATTGATATTTAGATGCGTTCTTACCTTTTTGAAGCTATACACATTGTGATCATTGAAGAAATATCCTTGTGAAATAAAAGCAATCTTCACCAAAACTGTGAACAATCTGCGCAGTCGTTAGGCAGCAGTCTAGATGACAAGAACATTAGACAATTGTCGAACTGGCTTTCCCTCTTTTTCCCAACCTCAGAAGCATTTTTTGGCATATAGTAATACGTCCATAGTTAACCATAGAATAAAATATTTGTTGGTTAGGGTACTATAACAATATTTATATATAAAAAGGTTTTGTGTTTCCAAACGGATAACCCGCCAAGTAAAGGGTTAAAACATCACCAATTTTTAATTTTATTTGTAGCATAATACAAATTATTTATTTCACTCGTTTAAATTATTTGTTAATTTTTAAACAAGCAAAAATGATGTTTTAAAACTTTATTTAATAAATATAGGAGTTACGAGATTTTATGGAAATTTTCGTTGGAGATACGAGTTTTTCACATGCAGTTAGTTACTATTCATAAAACTAAGTGGTAACCATGGAAAATTAAAAAAGGCAATAGATTTTTTAACCACACAATATTTATTGATATAAACTGATTTAAAAGGTTTTGAAGAAGGGTTATTATTGTAGACCATCATGTGGAATGTTGTTATAAAAGTCACGATAATCACTGTGCAAAACGGACTTTAAGTCTTGTAGGTCATCAAATTTCCTTTTCTTGATCTTTAACCTTTCCTTGTAGAGGTTGGGCAGATTCTCGAAAAATGTTGGTTTCACTCTTGCCTCTTTTCGTTGAGGAAGATCCTTCCATTCGTCCGAAAAGTTTAGCTTGTATCTCATTGTAACATTTGGGAGATACTGATAGATAGGCTCTCACATCAGTAACACAAGGGGATCCTGGACCCTTTCCCGGTCTTATCGATTTATAAAATAAGTGTTTATCGAAACACTTAAAGAAGTTATGCGTAAGGTAATTGACACATTATAGGGCTTAGATTTCCTGGCCTCTTCACACACTGAGATATACTCAGCTGGGACATTGATTTTTTTATTCTTTAGTCTTCGCTCTATTGCTGAGTGAATGCTGTCAGCTTCCATTTGGGTATGTCCAACCTCCAAGCACTCTTGTTCTATTATTATTTTTTTAGAGGACGATATGTGTAGAAGCGCATTAGATACATTGCAAATACGGTTCTGGTAGGCGCAACCGTCACTATTAAGAATAATTTTCTCTGTATCCTTAGGAAAAGACAGTTGAGACAGCACAAAGTGGGAGATAATACTGGCAAATTCGTTAGATGTCAAATTTTCTGATTCGTTCCACAAGAAACAGAATCCATCTGTTGTGTGTAGATAAAAAAATGTGAAGTTGTGCACAGATAATTTTCTTTTATAGGCCTAATACAAACTGGACACTGTAGATCTAGGGCTAAGCAATAGTGCTTGTAGGTCTATCGTGTATACTAGATATTTTTCTTCTTTCTTGTCTTTTTCTTTCTCCATTCTACTTTCGCCTTTTCTGATTATATGAGCCTCGTATTCCATGACATCGTAATTTCCACTTTTGTAGGCTTCACATGCATCACAAAGGTCCTTTTTGGGTTTAAAGTAATCGAACATTAGCGAAAATTTACAACGAGATAGTGGAGAAACATATTGTTTTGGCACCAGTCCTCTACATAAAACAAATAACTACGAACGAGTGTTGTTTTTCATGTTGTCTTTTGGAATTCCATTCTGGTTCTATATACATCTTGGAAGTATTCTTCCTACAATAATGTGATTCGACCTTTGGCAAACTTTGGGAAAAGGCCTCACGAGCATTTCTACTTCTTTTGATTTCCTAAGTTTCTTAGGCTTTGGACCTTGGTCATTTTCATGTAATTGTAGGTCGTTGTCTATGTCTTCTTCTTCTTCTGTTTCACAACGCTTTTCTTCATTCTCCTGCCAATTCAAAACTGTCCATTCTCCAACCGACAATGTATTTAAAAAATGGTTTTTCACCACACTTCGACGAAATCACCTGTTTTACAAACGTCAAACGCGTACCGAAACACATTGTTTGCTGCTACAGGACCGAAAACGTTTGGGGCCTTAGGGTCGAAAGTCAGCTGATCGTTAGTTGCTTGAAACAACGTCAGAGCATCACATAACTATACGGCATTCAATGGGTTTCATATAGACAGGATTGTTGCAATCATATGATTTTCATAGCTGTGTTTGTTTGAATCGTAATAAAGTAGTTGTATCGTCGCTCATAACCTTGAAGTTTTGCTTCAAGGGAGTAAAATAATCAGTTTTTTAATTATTTAGGGTATATTTCATTGTGTATTGTGGTGAAAAATAGCGTTCGCACCTCGGCCGAAAGGGTTTAGCAGCTCTCGATCGTTTCAAATTCTCGACTTCGTCTCGAATTTGAAACATGATTCGAGCCTGCAAAACCTCATATTCGCCCCTTGTTGCCAAATGTACTATTCTATCTCTAGCTCTAGCTGTATCAATTCTTTTAGTACGAAATCTTACAAACATCTTCTTGGCTTCCCACTCGTGTTTCCAAAACTCTTGAAAATTTATTTTCTGTACTCTTCTGTTAAGACTTCACATTTAATCTTGCTATTTTCGCTTTTCTTGCATTTGCATCGTTCCTTCATCACTCTTTCTTTTCTGTCTACATTGTAGTTCCAACCTTCTTCTGTTTTTTTTCTTTCCTTTGTATGCCTTCCCCAGCTTTCGTGAATGGTTGCGCTGCAGCGACTGCATGGAAGGTTGTAGGTATTTTGGGTGAGGAGTCAGACGTCCAGTGGAGTAGCATCGCAGAGTGAAAGTGGGGGGGTGGGGTGGAGGTGCTCCTTGCAGGACTCAGGAAGTCAAGCCCGGATCAGTTTGTGGTGGCGGTGGTAGATGTACACCGGGACCCTTTAATAAGATTCCCTAGGGATTTAGGGGGGGGGGGTGGTGATATGGCTAATCATTTACATAAATAAATAAATTACAAAGCAAAAAATAACTAAAACTTAACCTAACAATGAAAACAGAATATTTATTTGTCCCTAGCTCTCGCTTAAAACTGACAAATGGGTAGAACATTTTTGGTACTGAAAATCTTATTAAAATATGAAGCAATGCTACAGTGTAGGCTACAGTGAAAGTAAATAGACGTTTACTAGGTGTTCAACAGTGACTAAAGTCATGAGAAAACTCACTTTGCCAAATCTAGGCTACGAAAAAGGCACTCATGAAAAACTGATTTTTCTTGGACAAAACACAACCTAGTCTACGAAAATTTTTTATCCAAAGTTGAGGTAGACCTTGATACATAAAAAGGAAACAAGAAACATTTACACAGCAGCTTGGAAATACATTTAGTCCTAACTGTGGCGACCTAACCAGACAAAGGGACCAGGCCTGAAAAAGGGTTTCTGGCTCAAAGTTGGGAAAACTTATGATGGCCCAACTAAGCAGAGTAGTGAAAGGAACTAATAGAGTACAGAAGTATTTAGTTTTAACAAGACTACAAGATCGCGCCACAATCATCCTTCACTCATCTGTCATTCATACTTGGCTTAAAATACCTACCTCGATAGGTCGCCATTTCAGCTAATGTATGTATCTAATTGGAAATAGCCTGGATGGAGCAAAAACGAAAAATGAGAACATGTGACCTCAAAGTGAAAATTCAAAGTTTCCCTAAAAAGCAATTTTCACTCAAATAAAAGGAAAAATTATTCGCCATAGTGTTGTCGGCGAAAAATAATAAAGTCGATTCCAAGGGGTAATAGATGTTAAAATGAAATTTGGAACACATTGTATTGTTTCTTTGAACACCAGAGGACGTGATCTTCCTCTGGTGGCGCCTATGAGACAGCCGGACGTCAGGCTTCTTGCCTGAAATCAGTGTTGCCACAGGGTAGGACACAAAGAACAAAACACGACATAACACATCACATATATATATATATATAATACTGAGCGTGAGATACGCGCTGGGCTGTCACGGTTCAATCTCCCCCCCCCCCCCGAAAGAAGGACGTCCCCTTCAAACAAACTAGGGACGTGACAACTGACCTCTCCCCATCTGAGATGACTAACAAAACCAAGAATGCTCCGGGTAGTCAGGGCAAGGTGCGTCGGGGTATTCCAAACATGGAGGTAAGAAATCTCTCCATCTGGTTTTGTGGCGGACCCGTCTAAGGTGAAAACAAGAAAAGGGAACAGTTTCTGTCCCCTCCAACAGTGTGAGGGGACAGAAACTTGATCAGGATTCCTGACCCAGCCACTTCCCGCACCAACTCCCGGGCAAAACAGAATTATCTACGGTGAGGCTTAAGATGAGATACATGTGCTCACCGCAGCACCTCGCCCGTCAGAGGATCTCCAAGACTAGCAGTCACCGGAGATAGAAATCTCAAGATGCAGTGGGGACCTGTCCATCGGTAACACAACTTTACAGCTCTTTTCAACAGCTGAACTAGCTGGATGAGCTCGACAGTAGACTAAGTCCCGCACCTGGAAGGGATTCGGAATACGTCCTCTGTTGTACTTCCGCCGAACCAGCTCTCTCGCCCTAATTAAGTTCCGCCGAGCAGCTTCCCACGTGGCTTTCACGTCTGGGGCTCCAGGCGGTGGCAGAAGATCGCCAATTTCCCAAACATTTGCGAAAGGATTATTTGGTGGAAAACCAAACATCAATTCGAAAGGGACCGCCTTGTGACTCTCATGATGAGCAGTATTGAAAGCGAATTGAATCCGAGATAGTTCTTGATCCCAGGTGGTCTGTTTTTCAGCATGGAAAGCGATGTAGTACAGTAAAAATAAGTTTTGACCCAAAAAAAAAAATTAGCACAAGCAAGGAATTTGGTACAGATGTTGGGTATATCTTCCTTTTGAACATACTAAAAGTCCCCTAAAATTGGAGCTGTGCTACGGCCGCCATTTTGGAAAATGGCGGCAAATTTCTGTATTTTTGCCTTTAGCTCGTTTATTATTGGAGATACGGAAAAACGTTTCAAATAAAAAATGTAGCCCATTTAAAAATAGACATTTTTGGTTATTATCATTTTTTCTCTAAACCCAACGGTTTTTGAGTTATTTGCGATTAAGTATAGTTAAATCGTGGCTTTTCCCATTATAAAAAAAGATTTATAACTGCAGTTTTTATAAATTTTTTTTCAGGCTATTGACTTTGAACCACTATCCATTATTTTTGGGTGATTGGTTCTTAATTTTGACAGAGTTCTCACTTTTGGCCGCCATCTTGGATCCACCATATTGGATGTAAATTATTTTTCTCAAAAGTAAGGATAGTGTTGTGATACATAGATGTTGTGATAGACTAGATTTTTGCCCCAAACTCAATGCAGAAATCCGTTTTTTTAAATTTGGATTCGCTAAAAAGATAATCTCAAATACAAATTCAGCCATATACATTTCTTATGGATATTTCTTACTTAAAATATCATTTTGGACGATTTATCTTAAATCTCCGGTTCTAAATAAGATATGCTGCAAGTTTTTATCAATAGTTCACTCAAAATCCGTTAAATCACTGAGTATATTAAGTCCAAAACCTGCAGCATATCTTATTTAGAACTGGAGATATAAGATAAATAATCCAAAATAATACTCAGAGTACGGAATATCCACAAGAAATGTATAGGGCTGAATTTTTATTTGAGCATATCTTTTTAGCGAATCCAAATTTTGAAAAACGGATCTCAGAATTGAGTTTAGGCCAAAAATCCAGTCTATAATAATGTATCACAACACCATCTTCACTTTAGAGAAAAATAATTTATATCCAATATGGCGGATCCAAGATGGCGGTCAAAAATGAGAACCTTGTCAAAATTAAGAACCAATCACCCAACAATAATGGGTAACGATTCAAAGACGATAGGCTGAAGAAACAACGATAAAAACTGCAGTTGAGTGACTTTTTTCAAAAATTAGTGTATAATGGGAAAAGCCACGATTTAACTATATTTGATCGCAAATAACTCAAAACCCGTTGGATTTAGAGAAAAAAAGATAATAACTAAAAATGTGTATTTTTAAATGCGCTACATTTTTTATTCGAAACGTTTTTCTGTAGCTCCAATAATAAAGGAGCTAAAGGCAAAAATACATAAATTTGCCGCCATTTTCCAAGATGGCGGCCGTAGCACAGCTCCAGTTTTAGGGGACTTTTAGTATGTTCAAAAGGATGATATTCCCAACATTTGTACCAAATTCCTTGCTTGTGCTAATGTTTTTTGGGTTTATGGAATTTTTCACTTATTTTTACTGTACTAATGAGGGCAGAGCGAAGATTGCGATTAAAATGTTCGGCATGTGAAGGCTGTGGGTAGTAAGGGGACGTGGTCACATGGCGGATACCGTGACCAAAGCACATTCTCTTGAAGATGTGGGACGTGAACTGCGTACCGTTATCTGATAACAAGATGGCGGGTACAGGAAAATGTTGTAAAAATTCGGTACGGAGCACCTGTACGGTGAGCTGCGCAGTAGCGCTCCGGAGTGGGAATAACCAACAATCTTTGAGAAGGCATCCACATAAACAAGCAAGAATTTGTTTCCTGATTTGCTACGTAGGAGAGGCCCCACATAGTCTATGAAAACCTTCTCCAATGGTCTCTCCGCCACCTCCGATGACAACAACCCTATTTCTGCATGCTGAGCAGGTTTGCTTAGCGAGCAGAGTTGACAGGCTCGTACTCGCGAAGCAATATCCCGATCCATAACTTTGCAGACGAATTAGTCCCTGATCTTCCCGATGGTCTTGTGTATGCCTAAATGTACGCCCATGGGAGAAGAGTGAAATTATTCAAAAACCATCGGTATGAGTAAGCTTGGCAGCACAATTTTCGGTTTTCCTCCTCGCCTATCTCGGGAACAGAGCACACCCTTGGACAGAAAATAAGAACGTTGGCTACTCCTCGCGTAAGCTCATTGATGATGTTTGCCAGCTTGGGGTTCCTAGGTTGGTCGGGCATGATGTCTGGAAATGCCAAAGGGAACTCGAGAGCACGGCACCACACACCAGCTCTTCGTCAGAATGGTGGTCGTCAGGCAAATGATACATCCTACCTAGAAAGATTATCGGCAATCAAATTTTGGGTGCTACGCACATGTTGCCGAAGTAACTTCAGGGAAGAGTTCTGGACCTCTTCCAGATGGGCAAGGAGCCACGAAAGCGCCTGGTTGTCGGTCTCAAGCAAAAACTCCTTGTATTCAAGGAACGTTCGGAATTTATTTATGCCGAAAATTAATAAACAGATGAACTCTTTTTCTCAGCAGGGGTTAATGTGCGTGATGCAAAAGCAAAGGGCTGCCTGATACCATCAACTTCATGAGAGAGCACGGCCGCAATGGCCTGGGAAGATGCACCTCTCTGCAACTTCCCCCTTTGAGACACGAAACAAACGAACCTCTCTTGCGAGGTAAAACAAAACAAAAATTGGAAACCAAAAGACAAATTCTCCTCTTTGAGGACCTTTCAACGTTCGACGTTTGAGCGGGGTGGGGGTGAGGCCGAGCTTCCCCACGTTAATTTGTTTCCACTACTCCTTTGTTTGAAATTCATTGTTGGTGATGGTGATTTTATATTTTGATCAGGGTTTTTGCGGACATTTGCCATCACTGATTAGTAAACTGCTACTGTTGTAAACTGCTACTGATTAGTAGCTACTGTTGTCTTGGACACAGTAACATATAAAAAGAAAATATTGGAAACTCTCCAAGCTGGTAAATATACTGAACTAAATAAAGATCCTACAGAAAGTTTCGAGCGTAAAGTTGCAAGCACTCTTAGGAAGCATAAACAGTTTTTTTCTGATAAAAAAGAACTCGTTTAACACCGCATCACTCGAAAATCCCACACATGTATGGGTTACCTAAAATTCATAAAACTGATGTACCTCTTAGGCCTATAATTAGCTCTCGCGACTCACCGTGTAGGTAACTGTGTAAAGTCCTCCTGGACATCCTAAAACCATTGGTAGGAAAAACTGACTCTTACATAAAAAATTCTAAAGACTTCGTTGAAAAGTCAAAGGACATAGTGCTGGCTGAGACGGATAAGCTGGTTAGTTTTGATGTTGAAAGTCTGTTCACGAATGTCCCAGTTCCTGAAACCTTAAAAATAATCGAGTCTCGGCTCGAAAAAGATGAAAGTCTAACTGAACGTACTAAACTTCCTGTTAACGTCATTATGGAACTGCTTGAATTATGCACTCAATGTAACTATTATACCGTCAAGATGAGGGGATGGCCATGGGGTCGCCATTGTCGCCTATCTTTGCTAATATCTTTATGGAGGAGTTTGAGCAAAAGGCTTTGTCTTTGGCTCAACTCAAACCGAAGATTTGGTGGAGGTACGTCGATGACACCTTCGTGGTATTTCCGCATGGAGACGATGAACTAAAAGACTTTTTAGGGAATCTTAACAGTATTTCTCCTTCCATCCGCCTAACAATGGAAGAGGAAGTCCAAAACAAACTAGCATTTTTGGATGTGTGCGTAGAAAAGGATAGGGACACGCTTAGGACAACTGTTTTCAGAAAAAAGACACACACAGGGCAGTACTTAAATTTTCAATCAAACCATCAAAAATCTGTCAAAGAAGCGGTAGCTTACTCACTATTTGACAGAGCAAAGAGCATTTGCTCAAATCAAGATGGATTAAATCAGGAAATCAAAAACGTAGAGCAAGATTTGGCTAAGAATGGATACCCTCAATCCGTAATAAGAAAGTGCAAAACCCGTAGGGCTAAACAGAATGAGTCAGAAAAAAAAGAAAAATTCGTTCCTATGTCAATCCCTTATGTGCCGGGATTATCGGAAAAAATTAGAAGAGTTGCTAGGAAGTTCAAAGTTAGAACCGCGTTTAGGACACAAAACACTCTTAGGCAATGTCTCGTAAAAACCAAACCAAAAAATGGCACTCAGGGATCAAAAAACTGTGTTTACAGAATAAACTGCAATAGTTGCTCTAGGCCGTATTATGGCGAGACAAAAAGACCTTTAAATGTTAGAATCAAAGAACACAAAGATAACACGAGGAAGGGCTTAGTGGATAAATCAAAAATTGCTCAACACTGCTGGTCTGAAAATCACCAGATGAATTTTGACGAAGCAAAAATAGTACACCGCGAACCTCATTTTTTCAAAAGAAAACTAATTGAAGCTTCATACATAAAACTAGCAGACCAACCAATCAGTCAATCTTCACTTGAAATAAGGCCAGTATGGCTACCAATATTAAACAAAGAATTGAAAGACAGGGAAAATAAAGTGTCGGCAAATAGGGTGATTACTAAAAATTCTGTTCAAAATTCTCATAACATGTTAACCCGTAGCAAGGCCAGGGGGCAAAATCAGGTTAAAAATTAACTAAAAAACACAAACAGACACACGGAATTTGCATATCACATGTTCAGGTTTTCGCCACCGGTAGCGCGCCGTGATTTGGTTGGCTGTGGGCGCCGCCATTTCCGTTGCCGCCGCCATTTGCTTTCCTCCCACCAGTCTCAGCTCTGCTCTGATTGGGTGTGGACGTGCTCTCTCCTGTCTGGTGATTCTTGATACTTGTGATTCCTGTGTTATTTTGTGTATTGTTTTTCTTTTCAGCTTATTGTTTTCGTACTGCTTTTACAGTTCTCTGTTTTAGCTGTGTTTTTGTCCAGGTTTTCCTGGCTATGTGTTACTAATCTTGTTATGTTCTAGGTTTTCTTCCACCTGAAGACGGGATCAGATTCCAGATCCCGAAACGTCGTTTCCACTAGTTTGTACCAGGATCCTGGATTTTCATCGTCCGTCGTTTTGATGACCGAAACTTCTTCGGTGCGCTAGGGGGCTAGGTCGATGATGACATCGCAGCCGTGGCAAAAGGTGTGGTTTGGAGTGGTTGAGTTGGCGGGGTGACGACACGGGATGGCCCTGGCTGGAGCTTCCACTGTGTCTTCGTTCACCAGCATCTCAAATTCCGAAGATCCGCTCACCTAGTTGCGGAATCAGCTGGGGGACTGGGAAAGCGCTGGAGATGGGTGGCTGCGCGAACGGGATCTCCTGTAGCGTGCTCCGAGTGGGGTGGTGTCCCTACGTCCTCCTCCCCCATCCCGACCATTTCGAGGAGGGTCGGTCGGGTTGACCCGGTTGGAGGTGCAGTCTCCCTGTGCAAAACCTCAAACGACGATGCGGGGACACTTGCTCTTCGTAAGGTGCTGGAGCCGCTTGAACCTCTGAGGTAGCGATGTCTTCGCATAGATCCCACTCCATGTCGCCGTCATCTTTCTCCACCTCCGTAGAGACGGGGGGAACCAGCTGCTCAAGGTCGGTCATGAGGTCCTCCAGCGACCAGTCCACATCACCGGAGAAGAGATCCTCATAGGCCGCCGGTTGGTCGTCGGGCAGGGCAATGGGTTTCTCTTAAACCGGGCATGGGCGACTCTCCCACAAGAGCCAGCTTCTCGGGGGCTTGTCTGGTCTAGAATTCCGGGCCTCGTCGAGCAGGTACTCCCGGAAGATCTGAAGGTCGGCCAACTGGCGCCGTCCAGAATGGAATCATACGCACTGATGGTGTATGTCCTCATGTCGGCCACCAGTGCCCATCTCTCCCCACCTTCGGCTCATGGACAGGGACCAGGACCATATCAAAGTCTGACAGGGCGAGGTTCTTGTGATGTCGTCGTGCTCGACGGAAGCCCTCAAGTCCATGAACTGGCTGACCAGTCGAAAGAAGGCGGTGGTGGTGTCCTCATTAATCAGCTGGCCCGGGAACACGCATTCCTGGTCGGACGACGACAATTTCTCCGTTGGTCGCAGGGGTCGGGATTTTCCCGTCGAGGACATCGCGAGGTCTGTGAGCGCCGACGGTAAGTGATGTTATCTCACCCAAACTAGATCCCCTTCCTTGAAACGAACCTCACGCCTTCTAAGATTGTAGTATTTCGCTTGCTATGGTTTGCCTCCTCCATATGTTTATCTTGTATTGCTTCGATATCCTTAGGAATTTTTCTATTCTCGCTCGGTTCGAGGCTGCATACTCCGGCTCTCCCTCGTTTCCGTCGTCGGGAATTTCCAAAGGTCCATGGATCGCGTTAGGCGTTCGAAGCTCACGGCCATAGTTGAGCATAGCAGGGGTAAATCCGGTCATGTCGTGGACAGCGGTTTCACAGCGTATCTAAATTCGTTTAGGTAAAGGTCCCATAACCGATAATCTTCCTTCATGTATTGCGCGATCATAGTCTTCAAGACTCGATTTGATCGTTCTAAAGGGTTCTCCTGCGGCGAGTAAGAGGCGGTTGAGTTAACTGATGCTCAATTCCCCATCGGTTCAGAAGATTCAGCTGTATCTTTGCTGTGAACTGAGAGCCGTTGTCTGTTACCGCTACTTCAGGGGCTCTATACCTGAGTAGTATGATGTCTCGGAAAGCGCTGGTGACGGATTGTGCAATTGAAAACACGTATGGCAGTAACCTCAATTTTAATTTCATCACAAAATTTCATTAAATTTATAGGCTTAAAACCGACATCATTGGAAACAAGATTAGACACACCTCCCCTGCTATTTACATTACGACAATACCTATTACCTACAATATAGCCCCCCCCCTCCCCCCCCGGGACTGACAAGTCAATTGAGTCTAAGTTAAGAAAATGTTCATTTAAGCATAAAATATTGTAATTACTAGTGACAAGTATATCCTCCAATTCGTCAACTTTCTTTTGAATACCCCGAATATTTACGTGCATGATTTTAAATATTTCATTGTCATTAGGCCCTAAAATATTAACATTATTAACATGGTAAAATTCAAAATCAGGCCTACCATTAGACATTAAGGAAAAAACATCATCATTAAAAGTATTATTTCTTACGGTGGTGGGACTGGGTGTGGAAGAGAGTCGTTCCCCACAGGTGTCTTTTCCTCCTCCGCTGCTAACAGTGGCTGAGATGTTGGGGTGAGATCAGAACCACAGGTACTGAGTTCAATGGTGGAGTCAGTGTCAACTGCATCACTGCAACTATCTTGCTGAATTGGGGATGACTGCAAATCAGCACTCGGAGTGTTAGGTTTACTGTGAGATAACAGCATCGCAGTTTCACTTCTTTCTGTCAGTGCATCACAAATTTGCCTGGCGAGCCAACCCTTACCACGTTCATTCAAGTGCAAACCATGCCGTGTGTATAGATGTCTACCGCTGCACTCACTTTAACCAGAGAAACATTAGGAAACCTTGTACTTAAAGACTCAAGCAGTTCATTCACTCTACTTACCTCCTCGTTAACACAGGACCAAACTTTTAAGTCATGTCGGATAGGAAGCAAATCGTTTGATGTTGTAAGGCACGATTTACTTTTGTATAAGCTGCAATATTATGGTGTTCTTAATGCTGAGTTTGAATTGTTTAAGTCCTATCTGGACAATAGAAAGCAAGTTGTGGATGTAAAGGGATCCTTGTCAAAAGTTATTGATGTTAAATACGGTGTCCCACAAGGTTCTGTTTTAGGACCTGCACTTTTCTTAATCATGATAAATGACCTCAGCTGTAATCTAACCTCATTTACAACTATATATGCTGATGATACCACATTGCTCAGTACGCACAAAGATATTTCTCAACTTAATACTTTGACAACAATTTCTTTAAATAATGCTACAGATTGGTTTCTTGCTAATGGACTGTACTTAAATAAAAATAAAACTCAGAATCTTCTTGGTACTTTAACTTCCACAAACAATAATGTAAATTCTGATGTCACTAATAGTGTTAAACCTCTTGGTATTACCGTGGATATTCGGCTTTCTTGGAGCTGCCATATAGACGAATTTGTATATTTTTGATGTTTTATTGTTATTAAAGTATAATTTAAACAATCATTTACAAATGAATCATTTTCATTCTTACTCTACACGGGGAAATGATAAGTTAGCAATGAGCAGGTGTAGACTGACTAAGACTATGAATTATCATACAAATTTAGCTGTTAAATTATATAACAAATTGCCTTCAAACCTTTGTTCTTTGCCACTAAATTCTTTTAAAAACAAACTGCAAGACTGGCTAATTAAGAAATTTTTTTATGATATCAGAGAATGTTTTGAAAAAAATTAAATAAGGAGACATTTTAAAAATCTGTAATCTATTTCATGAATATGTGTTTAATTTTGTATAGGTACTTTTTTATGTATAAATTTATAGGTATAAAAACCCATATGTTACATGTTATATGTTATTTTATTATAGTAATAAGAACTTTGACTAAGTCTATTGTAATTGTTGTAAATTACTGAATGACTAATAAATATTGTCTATTGTCTATACAAGAATTTAAAGATATTAGTTATCATCATTAATCAAAATTGAAATCCAGTAGTTTTTTATCCAAACTAAATAAGTAGAACACATTGCTGAAATAGCCCTGTACGGTTCCATAGGATAAATTTATTTAACCGTGTAGAAAGGTTTTTCTGGGCCAGGTTCTGGCCAGTTTTGTGACAGCAGCAGTGCTGCGCCAGAACCTGGTTAGTACTGGCCAGAACCTGGCCCAGAGCCTGGCCGGTACTGGCCAGAATCTGGTAAGTACCGCCCAGTTCCGGCCTGTAATGCCCAGGTTCTGGCTTGTACTGTTCGGGTTCTGAATAATTCTGGGCATTGTTATTTGAATCGCCCTCTATTTGCGCGTTGAATTGAATGGCCGATGTTGCGTGGCACAGAAACGCTTCTAGCTTAGCATCAAGGATGATTCTCGACATTTGCGATGTTACCCCAATCCGCAATTCTGGTGGCAAAGTTCGGACAGTTCCCTCTACTCCTTGGAAATGCTTGGTGAGTAGGAACAACGTCTGTGGGTTTTTTGGCACTGCTGTTTTAGCGAATTTCCTTAGAAATAAGCTATTACCGTAGTTTTATCAGAAAGGACCAAAAATATCCGTTCTGGGTAACCTTAGTAATCATATTAATTTTTATAACAATTGATAGCTTTTTATAACTACTTTCTGGATATCAAGTGAGTTTATCGTGGAAATGCTTTTTTACCTGTAAAAATCACGATTTGTTTCAAACTTTATCATGGGCTTATACGGAGAATAGAATTTTCATTTTTTGAGTGTCTGTTAGCACGATAACTCTCGTAAAAATCGTCCGCAGACGCATATGTGACCACAAGGAATCGCGATCATCCCAGCTGGCTCTGCGGGAGCTCCCTCAACACTTCAACGCAGTTGCGGCAGACGCATATGTGACCACAACGAATCGCGATCATCCCAGCTGATGAGGTGCCTTTAAGAGGCGGCCGGGGTCAACCAAAATATCGCTGTTTCACAGCGCCTTCAAACACAATAATGTGGTAGCGCCACCATCGTCGCGGCTACTAAAGGGGTTTCTTATCGGCATTGACCTGTTGTGTCGCGGGTTAATGATTTCTGGAAGAAGGAAGTCCTTGTAAAATCGCTCCAATTTGGGAAAAATTTTTTCCTTCCAAAACTTGTCGTCGCGGTCAACTTTGACAATTTTTATCCCCTTTGGTGTCCATAATGTGAAATAGCAAAATTGGCGCCTAGTCACCCTCAGCTGTTCATGTATTTGGTAATAAAAATTGTGGTTTCGGTTTATGTCACCTATTTCACCATTTTTGTCCACTGTCCACAATGTGCATTTCCTTGTCTTGATTGTGTCCTCTGGTGATAGGCCTTTTGCTGATGAACACTTTGTTCCACAGTGACAATTTAATTCACCAGACCATCAGGACAACCTCCAAGGAAAGGGTACTCACTTTCGATAAAAATGCCACACTTTTGAATATTTTCCCCGATTTCCTTTTCTAGGACTACTCTCGCTGTCTCTTCATTGGTCCTGCCATATTGCACAGCTTCACAATCAACAACTGTGTAAAGTATTTTTTGCTTTACTAACTACTCGCAACCAGTGGTTGGGCGCACTTTGCACACCCGTCCAAAGTGTGATGCCGTAAGAAGGCTCCTCCGCAGTTCAAGCCATTTCGCTGCTATCAGACTGAAGGACTGTTTCTCGCTCAATCCGGTGACGTTCTTCATCCGTTTTTTTAACTGGCCAGAAACTCTTCTGATTCTCTTTCCATGGTTTCCTCGTCGATATCCGGTCTTTGTGCGTTTAGTCCGTAATCAGTTTCTTCTTTCCCATTGTTTACGAATAAAAGACTTGCGGTATCTCTTGCTGATCCTCTTCTTGTCCATTGTCCTGTTCCTTTTCATTTTAGTGTTTTTAGCAAAAGTATACTAGGACTAGATTTATATAAAAGGGGCGTTTAACTTTTATACTCTAAATGTTATGTAGAAAGTCCATAATTATTTAATCAATTTAATTTTATCAATGTCCAAAAGAACAAATTCGACAATAATACAATAACCGTGCTAGTAACTGTGTTGTATAACAATTTATGTCTTCTGGCTAATGTGTATAAAAGTAAATAGATAATTGTTACAGAAGTTTGTATCCTTCACCCACCATCATTAACTTGCTGTGGTCATAATAAGTTTACGAGGTTTTGCACCTGCTAATCCTCGTATTATTTAGTACCTGAATGTGTGCCAGAGCGACATTAACATCCCAATAACGTTTTGTGATTATTAAAAATAATATTGGGATTTTTACGAAACAGTTCACTTTAAATTGTCTATTGAGAAATATTACACTTTAATCAAAAACAAAAATAATGCGTTAAGTGGCTGACGACCAGATCCCTGAGCGCGACCTCGCCTTATGGCACACTGCATTGTAAAAATCTTCCATCTTCGATTTGACATCTGAACGGAGCCTCGGCCGCCCGCTCGCAGTCCTCGGGTAGGTCGGCGACTGAAGGTCTGAAGAGCTGGACGTCGTGCCTCCATCACAGAGCCTCTCATATGGATCTTCTTGATCGTCGTCGTCAGTCGGGAGTCGTACGGCCCAGGCCCTGGAGGTTAAAGGCTTGACAGCCCGACGGGCGCCGTTGAGACACTGCCTCGATTACTGGCAGTGGAACGGGCACTTGGGCTGCAACTTGCATGAGAGGGTCGGCTGGCTGCTCTCTCGGCCTCGGACGTCCCCTCAGGATTTTTATCAGGCAGTCGGTGCAGAGTGACACACTCTGCTTAGCAACTGTGCTACGTCACCGTCCCTGCTGGAGGGGAACCTGGACTTGATGTATTGTGGCAACTTGCCTGTTGTAAGCAGCAAGCCTCGGTAGCCTGACTTGGATGTTGTTTGTCAGACGGAGGTAGTCAAACCACTGGTCAAATTACAGTTCCCATAGTTTCGTGGAATGAATAATCATATCATAATACAACTTTGTTAAAGTAGTTACATGAGAAAAAAGTTAACTATGTAGTCAGTGATGTCCAAACTGTTTAAGAGTTATTAATAAACACACACTGAACATCTCGGCTCCAACTGTCCGCATCCAGTAGTTGTCAATGTATCTGATGATAAGTACAAAATTATTTTATCTATTAGGTGTGCAGTGTAAATAAAAAGTATTGTGGTTCTTCGACACACGCTATTCAGCAGTTTTATTTTTGTATAGGTTCTTTTAGCGAATTTCCCCTATAGGGAAGAAGCTATTACCGTAGGTCTCATGGTAACTTTTAACCATGATAACTTTTCTTTTTGCAACCCCCAGAAGCAAAAAACACCATTAGTTTGAATTTTTAGATATCTATATATATATGTGTGTCTGTTAGCACGTTAGCGGCCGTATAAATGGTCCGATCTTATTGAAATTTGGTACAGACATGTAAAGTGGTAATCGATTGGACGAGTTCGTGAACCAGCCCGATCGGACCACCGGAAGGGGGGTAAAGGGGGATAAACCCCCCTCAAAAATGGGGTTTTTGAGCGTTTTACATATTTATCAAATTTTTGTTGGCACCATTGAATCCAGCTCAAAAAACAAACAATTTAGTATCTTGAATCACTGCTCTATGTCCATAGGTTACCGAGATATTGAAAGTGGTAAACACAGTACGTTGTCCCAATGTTAACCTTATGGGAAATAAGTAAAATTCTATATCTCGTTTATTTCTCAACATATCTTGATAAAACTTGGTAAATGGCTTCTTCAAGTTTAGATCTACTAAATATTGAATTAAAACCAACCAGTTTAAACATACCTGTAGCAGCAAACCTGCATACTCATTCCCCATGTTAATCTTATGGAGCTTACAAAAACATGTCAAATCTCGCTATGTTAGATTAAAATATATTGTTTTGCATTTGAAATTCGCTGAGTATGCAGGTCTGCTGCAACGGGGGTATTTAAATGGTATGTTAACAGAAATATAATTATTGATATCAGTTTCTGAAAGTCTGTGTTTAGGTTTTCCTTTTCATGGCGAAGTTCCCAATTTTATAACTCCTCTATGAATTTTCAACTATTAAGGCTGACCTTCATAAACTTAATTTATTACAAAACCTCATGCCGGGCTCTTTCAAGCAACACCTAAATTAATGAAATTGGTCCTTAACTGTAGAGAAGTTTTGTTGAAAAAAAAAACTATTAACCACAACTAGTAGATGTTACAACCCAAGCAATACTAGAAACTGCCCTTGCATGCCTTCAGGTCGAACTTTGGTATTTAATTACTTACACACCGTACTCACAACGTAAGCAGGCAACAGGGGCAAGGTCAGAAACATACAAAGAGTCGTTTCCGGGTCCAGATTACCCTCGACGAAGGGCCCCATCCCCAATCACTTGTGCATCATAAATTCAGCCTATAAAAATGTGTTGTCTGTTAGTTAAACATGATCATTCAACAGTCTTAAAAAAATTCTGAAAGATAACAACTGACATAAGTTTAATTGTTATTAACTGAAAAATATTTATAATATATGATGTTGAATCTAAAGGATCTTGTTATCTTATAAGGGAGTTTTTTCATCCCTGGAGACATTTACCTGAGTTATGTTTTATTTTCGTTCATAAAATTCTGAGTGGTACAAAATTAGTTTGAATTTGAATAAATATAATCCAAAATAACTACCTTATAAGTAACTATTTTCCTTTTATTGTTCAACAAAAATAATTATTTATAACTGTGCATATTTAAATATATAAATATACTTTGTTTATACTTGGCCGAAATGGAAGAAGCATCCAACGAGATGGGCGTCGGGCCAGACCAGCTGGATAGCGCTCTTCATCGCTGGTTCCAAATCGGTTAAAATAATCCTGGGCGCCAGAATTGGGGCTGAGATTTCCAAATATTGCAGAACCCCACGGGAGTGGTAGGCATGATGAGTTTTGCAGCTCATCAATGCGAAAGCGATAAGAAGCGGCTGAAAGGACGTTGGACGTAAATAAACATTTCATGTACGTTTATCATACAACCGTGTGTATTTATTAATAGTAGGTTGAATGTCTCATAAAAATTTATAATACTTTAGTGAACGTAGGGTGAAATGTGGCTATTCTTTTTCTCGATCTAATAATTAAAAATAAAAATGCATTACATGTACAGAAGATTGAGGAAAGTATTGTGCCATTATTTATCATGTACGTATTGTGTCAAAAAATTAAATGCAATTTTTGTGTCAACATTTTACTGATCATTTTGTAATTTGATTGTTAACGGTGCATATTAAATGAACTTTTAAGTACGTTTGATTGTGCATCAACATTAATATTTCCCATTTGGTCAGTTCAATCATTCAGCATGGTTGGTTAGCAGCTGTTCCACATGCATTCGTTGAGGCACATCCCGAAAGGTCTCATCAATGCGTATGATGTCTGCTGGGGTCGCTCAGTGTCAGCGCCATCCGTGGGTGGAATTAGACAGCATCACTCCACCCTGCTGCTTCCCCACCTATCACCTCTGAGGAATTGATCAGGGCGCCCTTCGCCCCCTCAGGGGGGTGGGTCAAGTGCTCCCACTCAGGACTGTTCAGTATACTTCTAAATCCTTCCAATGAGTTAGGTATTGGTCGAACCCCTTGTTGACGGTGGCGATAGAGCGTTGATCATATTCCCTCAATCGACTGATGAGCTACTGCGATTGGGAACCTTGACAATGTTATGTGCTTGAAAATAAACCGATGAGAGTGTTAAACTTGTAGGACTCCGAGTTATGTAATTTT
Source organism: Flexamia atlantica (assembly GCA_035578135.1). NCBI lineage: Eukaryota > Metazoa > Arthropoda > Insecta > Hemiptera > Cicadellidae > Flexamia > Flexamia atlantica. The sequence goes on along the minus strand of JAQJVK010000006.1, from coordinate 53,258,712 downwards.
TATGTGAAAAATAACCCCCCCCCCATCGATGGTAGGTGTCTCCACGCAAGAACTAAATACTAAAATGTATTTTACTTTTTAAATGAATAAATGTTAAAATAAAAAAAAATCCCTATGAATACACGTACAAAAATTAATAAAGGTTAAAACCTCAGTTAGTCTTCCAATCACCTTTAGAGTCGAAAGAGGTGATTTCTTACTGAATGAAATCTGCCCTACAAAGTATCCGTTCTATTAGATTATTACGTATGCAATTGATGATATGAGGGAAATTATTTTCCGACCCCGGCGCCGGCCCCCTCGCCTTGGCAGTGGAGGGACTGGCTCGGTAAGTGGCAGTGGAACGGGTTCTTGGGCTGCCAGTTGCAGATGTGGGGGTATCACAGGGTCGGCTGCTCCGTCCAACAGTCTACAGTCTGGGCCTTCGACGTACCCTCAGGTTTTCTGCCTGTCGGTGCAGTGACACTCTCTGAATAAACTATGCCACGTCATACAGTCTCTGCTGCCTCTTGCCTGTTGCATGCAGCAAGCCTCGGTCACCTGACTTGGATGTTGTTTAGCAGACGGAGGTAGTCGAACCGCTGGTCAAATTATAGCTCCAGCAGTTTCGCTGTGGAATGAATTATCATAGCATACTTTGTAAAAACAGTTTAACAAATTAGTTCCTGTATACGTCGCCATTGCGCAACTTGGGGGCTTTACTTATTATCGACATTATTTGCTTATGTAAATAAATCTATGAATAATTTTAACCTACATCAGGGTTATGACAGATGCTTTCCTTCCGGCAGAAGCTTACCAGTCGACAATGGTATGACTTGCAACTTCAGCTCTTTCTTTAAGGACCTCTGCCGTGGAGGTGGAGAAGGACGCCGAACATTCTGCTGATCAAATTTCAGCCACCATAGCTTGTGACAAAAAAGATTGAACTTTCTTGCCAACAGAGTGATATGATCGAAGATTACAAAGATCAGTTGAGTAATTGAAGATTTTGGCAATAACATCCCACTAACTCTGACAAAATTAAAAGAAATTGTGATAAATTTCAACTAAAAATTACAATTAATTACTCAACCAATTTTGATAATCATCATCGTTTTGCAAAAAATCGCCTATCTTTAATAGCTATTGAAAAAAAACTGCTAAAATTTACTGGTTATAAGTTATTTTTGAGATTTAAAAGTTTGAAATGTCCTCCATGTTTAATTGGTAAATGCTAAAAATGTCTAGTTTTACATGAAATATAATTACTAAATCAAATTGTTGCCTTAACGATATTCTGTTTTTTGTATGTGGACGACTAGTTTCGAAGCGACGGCTTCATCATCGGGTCCTTATCCTCTGTCAGATTCGTCATGGATTTAAAATAAAGACACTTGACACAATAAGACACAAAATTACACTTCGGCAGGAATTGTTTTCCTTATGTGTCCGTGTCGAAGTGTAATTTTTGTGCTTAATTCATAGCAGCCCTAAGAGTTTTTTAGAGTAAAAAAGATATTAAACAAACAAAAGTAAAAAATATTGAAATATGTTTGTTGATAGGTATTGGCGGTCGGCCACTGATGCATATGGTAAATAGAAATCATTGAAAGTAAACACATATTGTCTTACGAATCAAGATAACAATCTCATTCTTCATATTTTGAATATCCTCCTGTTTATTCAGAAGGGGGCTAAATAAAAACAAGGACAACACAATTGGAAAATTAAAAAATTGTTTAATTAGACAAAACTTTTTAAGAGGATAAGATGAAAACAGAACTAGTCTTTAAAGTTTTCTTTTTTCGGACGAGACTACCCTCACCGCGGCGCACATAACCCAATCTTTATGATCACGTCTACTTGGCCTTCGATCCCAACAGTGTTCCCCCACTCATAGTTTTTTTTACTGCATCTGAAACATAATAAATAACATTAGCATATTGGCTACTGACAGTTTCAAGCAGTTTAAAATTTTTGGCAGAGAAGACACTGATTTTGGTCACAGGGTACACAGTTTAATGTTAATAATCACAAATTTTTACCCAAGACATAAAACCTAAACCTACTATTTCAGGAGGTAACTTTCAAAAGGCGGTTTGTCACAGTAATCCAACTTTTTAGGAAAGACAAAGAACGTATATCATGAGATATATTTACCCTACAGAAACAAATTTTACCTAAATAAACTTAAAACACCTATTTCATCAAGGATTAGAAATATTCCTTTCTCTTGAAATTAGTAATTTTTATTTCAAATATGGACAAACAACTTTTGAACGTACTCAATGGACAGAGCACTGTTTGATGAAATAACATAGGGACAAAACACTGTTTGAAAAGACACATTTTACTATGAAGAAATCATTGTTAAACAAACTTTGTTCAAAACTAACAAATAATAAGATGTGAACTGCATTTTTAAAGCTTGTGACTAAGATTGTAAAAAATAAGATTAATTATTACTTTTCATGATTATTAAACTTTAACATAAATGTTAGGCCAAGTATAATGGCATTTTATGGATTTAGTTTTTACTTGTTGCTAAATTTTTAATAATTCAATAAGCATCAGTTCAACCATAATCCATTTAATTTAGAAACTAGTAAACAATAACAATAATAAATAATCATATGCATGAATTTGACAATCAGCTGAATACGATATATACAGGTGTCTTGCAACCCTATGAACAAACATACATAGCATTATTCCTTGGGTCAAAACAAACACATTTCACCATAGGAACATGGTTCTCTGCTGCCTAGTTTTCCGTCTCAGTGTCTGTATGTATTTTTTACAAACAAATTCATAACTCCTAAACGGTTTGAGGTACAGCGTTGAGATTTTGCACAAATGTTTATCTTATTAGGATCTATCATCGTTTCAAATTATACCAAAATATCATTAATCGTTTCAAAATGGCGGTCTTTTAAATTTTTTGATGCCAAATTCCACAAAAACCGTTAATGTAAACAAAAGATTGCAAGGTACATAAAAGTAAGTCCATTTTATGTAGTTTTCAGTCATACCTTATTTGTTAAGATTGGATAAAGATTTACTGAGAAATTAGTTTTTTTCGTAATGCATAACCACTTTTCCCCATATAAACAATGTTAAAATACGGGGTGTTAAAAATCAAAATTTAACGGCTTATATCGACTTACCTATTGAGTATAGGAAAAAATGTAAGAAAAATAAGTTCTCAAAATTTAGCGTAGAATCCAAATACGCCGTAAAATACAGGGTGTTCCATAAGAAAAATCAAAGTTGTCCGCCATATTGGAAAATGGCGGCCATTTACAAGAAAATGGAATTCATATTTTTAAATGACTTAAAAAAGAAGGTGAAGTCCCCCCTTTAAAGTTATCTCTAAATCCAATAGTTTCTGAGGTAACAATGGTGGCACAGTTAAGTTAGACACCCCTTAATTTTAACATTGTTTAAATGGAGAAAAGTGGTCAAGCGCAACGAAAAAATTTAATTTCTTAGTAAATATTTATCCAATCTCAACAAATAAGGTATCATTAAAAACTACATCAAATGGACTTACTTTTATGTCTCTTTCAATTTTTTGTTTAAATTAACGGTTTTCGTGGAATTTGGCATCAAATAATTTAAATGACCGCCATTTTGAAGCGGTTAATGATATTTTGGTATAATTTAAACGATGATAGATCCTAATAAGATTAACATTTGTGCAGCATCTCAACTCTGTACCTCAAACAGTTTAGGTGTTATGAATTTGTTTGTAAAAAACACATACAGACAGACAGACGGAAAACTAGGCACCAGAGACCCATGTTCCTATGGTGAAGTGTATTTGTCTTGACCCAAGGAATAATGCTATGTATGTTTGTTCATAGGGTTGCAAGACACCCTGTATATCATCAATTCTCCCCCCCTAATGTCTTATTTTTCTAAGTTTAATTGAAAATTACACTAATTCCTCCCCTCCTAAGACCAAGATTAGCACTTATAATGTTCTGCTCTGACCAGTAGAATTAAGAGTTGAATGTATTGATGGTTGCACATTGTAAAATTGGCTTTGCCGTTGGAATTTAAAATAAATAAATAAATAAAAATAAATAAATCAGTGCGTAGCTTCCACAGTCTTACATTAGCAACTCGCACAAGGTACATAACGTTCCTCAATATTATTCTATAGTTCCTTGGGACCACTTTTCATTTGTAAATCACTTATTGAGGCTGTTATGACTTTCCAACATGGCTTGTTCTATTGAAATTGCTGTTTCTACTACCTCATTGAAGGATTTCTTATTGCTCTTTTCTTGAAGAAGATTAACTGTTATTTCACTATCTCTTACTCCTCGTATAAACTGCATTTTCAAAAACATCATTTACCATATGCTTACAGTTATTACATTTAAACTCGCAATATATTGATAAACGCTTCAGCTCACGTGCATAAAGGAAGCAAGACCCCTCTCCAGGTTCTTGAATTTTGCAAACAAATTTATGTCGGTTTGCTAGCACACTTGGTTTAGGTTCCAAACAATTTTTTAATATATTTGAGAGTTATTCACAAGATTTATCACTTGGAGATTCTGAGGTAATTGCATCGTATAACGTCTGATGTTTGATTGGAGATGGAGTACTTAGAAAGAGATATGTTTTTGTTTCTGTGGGTCTGAAATTTTCTTTAGTTCCAAATAATTCTTCAGTCTCATCAAAAAGTTTCTGACAGTCTCATTTTCTGTGTGCAAAACTTACATTCGTAATATTATTACTATTCTCCACAACGATTGGTGTTTTACTGTCATTTATTAGCGTGGTGGGTGTAATGTAGGTCTGTAACAAAATATATGTTACAGATTATATATTATGTACTCGCTTCGCTCGCTGGGGGCTCCGCCCCCAGGCCCCCGTTTGTGTTCCCTGCAGTTGAACAATATCCAATATTGAAGGACCCCAATAGGGCGTTAATTGCCAGTGTTGAGATAATTTTAAGGGGGCGGTCTACCTTGACAGAAAAATCCGCGTCACAGAGCGAAATAACATTGTAAAGATAGGGCTAAAGTGCGCTGAAGTACGCTTGCAGACGTTTCGTATCTGCACGATAAAAGCTTTATTTTTTAAGATTTAATAAAATTAGAGTGGGTTCACGTTATTCCGAATATTTTATATGTCTCTACAATTTTTATTTTTCTATAAAGCGTTCCTGTCGTTAGTTATAAGACTTTAAAATCTAACAAAAAACTACCTTTTTTTGAAAGATTTACACAATTCCTGTAAATAAACGGGGATAAAATAAAAAATTCTAAAATTATAGCGACCTACAAAAACATAACCTTTTTAAAATGACACCAAAATATTGGAAATCATATGAAAATCCAGCAATCAATGAATAAGATACAAAAACCTGTTTTAGCGCTCGGAGCTTGAGGTAGACCGCCCCCTTAAGCTGGAGATTTTTTGTACGTACTTCAAAGAAAACCGAAGAAAAACCTATGAATTTTCAACGGATATTGTAAGGGTTTGTGAAAATTATATGTATGAAGGTATATTTATATTCGAATGTTATTATTGAGAATTTGTTAAGTTGGATGTGAGAAGAGAGCCTATGTATGTGTTTTACTTAGTGCTGTCGGTGATTAAAGATTTTGATTATGTTTTTATTGGGATGAATTTTGAGGAATGCAGATGGGTTTTTGAAATTATTTTTGAAATATATTGTTTAGATGAAATGATTAAAGAAAGTTGGATTTCAATAACGAATAACTTTTGTATTAAGGAAGAATTCATGCAATTTTATTTCCTTGTCAGTTTACCTAGCAATAGTTTATAGTAGGCGTATCCAGTTCCGCCAAACGGGGAGGTCAAGAAACGTAGAAACCATGTATTTACAACACTATAAAAACAAAATAGATATCAAATAAATGGGGAGTTTGTTTTAAGGCAGGCCCCCTTGCCTCTGCCTGTGAAAAGGTTAAAAATCAGATCTATTTACACCAACGAAAAAACAAATTAATGGGGAGTTTGACGAAGCAGGCTCCCTTGCCTCTGCCGTAAACAATTAAAACAAACATTAACATAATTTTAAACAACTATGTACAACACCGGGGACTTTTTTAAGCAGACCCCCTATCGTGCTGCGTGAATAGTCTAATTACAACGAGGAGTTTTCATCATCTCGCAGATCCCCTAGCCTACTGCGGACGTATTTATCAGTATTAAAGAAGGAGGTCGTTAAAGACTATGTTCTTCACATGGGCGCACCGACATTGCGCCGCAAAATCCAGGTAGACACCGAAATTGCGCCGTGACTCTAAATCTTGTCCCAGGGGTAGACCGATATTGCGCCGCAGCCCTTCCTAGAATCACATGAGGGAGGCAAGCACTGACTCCTCGCCTCGCCTTCGAAGTCGGAACACAGAAATTCCTTAAAAACCCTTCGTTATCGCCCCTTTGAGGGAAGTGGCGAGTGAGCAACGGAGTCAGGCTAAATTTGAAGATTCATACAGATGGTTTACTTTAATGCTGATATCCAGGTGTTATACAAGAATTCAAGATTGGTTCTTCGGACAAAAATACTTCTACTGGTATCTTCTTTACACCTGCCAAGTAAAGAAACTGATAAACTGTATCAAAAAGTGCAAGGTTTTTACGTTAACCCAACGTACTAACACTTGATTTCACTAGATTAACCACCGTACTGTTTGATTTCTATTTCCGGTAACTAATTAATTTATTAACTATATCGTTTGATTTATTTTATATGGTGCTGGAATATAGCAAGTCATAACATTTTTTCTGAAGGGCTATTTTCGTATTGATATCATTGATTTATAATTTTGTAATGAAGATCGCAAACAATAAACAACTAATTCTAAATAACTATAATGGATCACTTGCTCGTGAATGGAGCTACCTGTCGCTTAGGTGTCTTATGCAAAACTGACAAATCATTTGTGGAGTACAAATATTTTGTGGTTCGTCAACTGGTCAGGCGGGGGGGGGGGCGAGGGTAACATTCCTAAATCATTGCGTGGTGTTGCAGTCTACAGGTACCTGCCACCCTCACGACGCAATATCGGTTAGGGATTAGTGAACCTTTCTTGTCAGATTGGTTTGCGGCGCAATTTCGATGCCTAACTCTCCTCAGCAAAACGTAGAGCTGACCATGCGTGAAGCAATCCGTGCGTAGATCAACACCGACTGATTCTATCGTCTGACCTTGGCTCTTGTAACCAGTCATACAATAGGCCAACATCAGTAGGAACTGGCCCATCCAGAAAGATCATTTTGTATGACCCACAAACCTCGCGGCTATTAAGAAGTGAACGAATCTAATCAAAAACCTGCCTCTGATCATCAGACAGTTTGACTCCTCAACCAACGCTCTTTGTTGATTTTCACCATAGATGAGCAGTTCCCTACCCAACTCAGTAGTATCTTCTTCCATATCAGGGAGACCTGATTGGATAAACAGGAACCCTGACGGCGTAAACTACGATCAATTTCGACAAGGGCAAGATGGTAGGCCAGCTCTGGATCATGGGGATTCCTTTCAGTGTGATCCTTGCAAACGAGGTCTCTGAACTTGTACCACTAGATGCTCCAGGAGCCCCCATGTTACAAAGGAGAACAAAGAAAGAGCGGAGTCTCGGGCCTGTCATGAATTGCGCAGCATCTTGCAACGCGTAGTCGTACTCATCTTCGTCTTCGACCAAACCGAGTTTCCGTGTGAGTTCCTGGAATGTGCGGACAGTTGGGTCCACCAAGTGACAGAAGATCGAGATAACCACGACAAGGAACAAACATAAGTAAGACACGAAGGTAGCGAAGCGAATTTGGCAAATGCTTAACTTCAGAGAGTTTCGGGTTTTTCAAACGAAAAATCTTGACCCTCTCAAGGGAGGCGTCAGGATTACGCTGCGAGTACCGCTGAACGTCTTGCCTGTTTTTTCAGGGTTTATACAAGCCTACATTTTTAAATCAGGTGCCTAACGATAAACCTCTCAATTTAGAATTTAGAATTTGAGGGCTGAATCCTTTGCCAATTAATTTACCTAAACCTTCATCCCCGGAAATCTCTCCCTACGGAAGCAGATCAAACTAGAACATTTTAGTTAATTTGTTACCTCACCAAAAGATGTTGATCGTACCGAGGTTGCTTGAGAAGAGAGCTTCAAGTTGAGCCGTTGGCGGTTTTTCAAATTCGCGCATGCGCACAAGGATGATTGGATGAATATGATCATTCATTTCTGTCAGCTGGTGCCAACGGGATAAATGTGAATATCCCAAAGTGCTGAGTACAGCGTGTACCTCAATACCTGTCTGGCCGCCTCCAAGAACGTGGGTAGGTCTGCTATTAACTTGAAAATCCAAGAGGGCGTTAACCGACGGTTCATTACCAAGTCGACGAAAATGTTCGATGAACGGATTTTCTCGAGAGAGAAATCTAGTAATATCGTCGGTGATACCACCATCCAGAGTCCTGCCCAAAGCGATGTTGCGACGTTCTTCACCATCGTCAATGTACAGACGAGACCGGTTCACAAATTGGACGTTCCCATTTTAGTCGTAATCTTTTGTCCTGGGTCGTCCAAGTTGTAAATTTGATGGTACATCCTACCTTCGATCTTAAAAAAGACAAACCACTTGGATGTCTGTACCCGCCTGATGACACCTCGAGTGCACCAAAGGCAAACAGGTACGCACGAACCCTTTCCAAGAACAGAGGATTAGAGTAAAATGATTCTTGAAGAGGTGGCAGATTAAGGACGTTGATGCTCCTTCACCACAACACCATTTTTTTCTTTCCTCCTCTTCCTCATAGAGCCGTGCATTGCAATGAGGACACCTGTAAATACTATAGTCCTAAAGACGTACTTTTTTATTTAAATACCGTACTTTTATTTATAAATCTCCCCTCCAGTATGCCTTAGGCCAAAGACTGACTACCTCCCGAGAAAGTGAAAGAGGCAAATGTCTAAGTTCAGAGAGATTCGGATTCTTGAGACGGAAGATCTGAACCCTCTGCACAGCAGCATCAGGATGATGCCGACTATATTCACGGACAGCAGCCCTGTTGACCTCAGGGTGCTAATGGCTATAACGCTCAACAGCGGTCCTATGAACTTCGGGGTGTTTTTGGCTTACCCTTTCGACGGAGGCCCTATGAGCCTCGGGGTTATTTTGAATTGACTTCTTAACGTATTCCCCGTTCTTTTCAGGGTAGGACTGGATGTATTTCTTTTTTGCTTCTTTTAATTGTTCTTCTCGTGTAGTTGTCAGAACCTTGGGACGACCTCGCTTAATTTTTTTTGCCTTTCTGGTTCTTTCTTACCATCAGGAATTTCCAATTCATAGACTGGGGGTGCAATGGGAGGGATGACAAGATAACTATCAACAGACCGTTCGTTAGGTTGAGGAAACCTTAGTCGCGTAATGTTATACTCACCCTCTTTGAAAGAGGAATTAGCTAACAACAAAGAAGTAAGTGATGAATACGTATCATACATGAAGAGCCGTGCTAGGTTTTATCTACTATTAGATCTCTTTGACGGTACTCATTCACCCCGCGTGGGAATCTAACAAATACAGCCGCCCTTGGAAACGCTTAGATGCGACGGTAACGAGTTGCCCCGTAAAGAGAAAACCTTCACGTATAGAATCTTCTTTCATTATGTCCTATAAAATTGCCGACAACAGATCGACGGCTTCCTCAAGACTGTCCCTGGACGAAGGATAGAATTGCCCATTGCAGGCAAAAGCGATTTCATCGAAGAAAGCAATTTTGTCTGTAATTCTGATTCTTCGAAGAAGAATCGAAATTACAGACAAAATTACTAGAGGTATCTATTTTGCACCTGATTCTCATGACGAGATATCGTATAAATACGATCGCCGGCCATCAGAATCTGGTCAGTAGTGAATTAACAATATGTGCCCCTGATAGCCTGCCACGCTACCGCGGTCTCACTAATGGCCATGCACTGCGCGTTTACTGATAAATCGGCAAACCGAGAGTCACATTGGTGAAAGGTAGAGGTGGTCGATCCAGCTCCTTTGACGGATCGGTGACTTCAGTGACAGCGACATTAAAATATTAGTGACTTAAACCAGTGACTTTCTGTCACTGTGACAACTCTCGCTGCGCGCGCAGCGCTAATGTCGGCCACAGCGACCTATACACCAATGACAGTGCAGCCTTTACGATCCACCGACTTATCATGGTGACAGCGACTTATCTTGGTGACTGCGACTTTTAGGCCAATGGAATTGCAGTCCTCTTAACCCAGCGACACATTGTGGCGACAGTGACATATTGACCAATAAAATTACAACCTTTTGATCTAGCGACTTTGACCTGGTGACAGTGGCTTTTAGACCAATGGCATAGCAGATTTTACGATCCAGCGACACATTGTGGTGACAGTGACATATTGACCAATAAAATAACAACCATTCGATCCAGCGACTTGATTCCTGTGACATATCGTATCACAATGTATTAAAATGCACAATTAGTTGCAGAATGAAGTAATCAGTAATACTACTATTTTTTCAAAATTGTTTAATATATTAACTAGCGGGAAATTGACGAAGCGACAAATTAAAACAACCTATCCTTTTTTTAATTTGTTTATTAATATGGTAACAAAATGTAACATAAGATTAATAACGCTTAGAATGGTAGGCTGTTTTTGCCATAAAATAATAATCAGTCTAAGATTAACACAGAACAATACCCTTAGACGTAGCCTAAGACAAAGTTGATAGAAAAAATGTTGCTCATAATAAAAATAAGTTTAACAATAACAATATGAAATGAAGAATATGTTTGTAATCCTGTATTTGTAGGCTAATCAACAATAAAAATACAGCCTATAGGTACAATAGTAACAGTTATAAATTCATTATTAATAGGCCTATGATTGAGAATAAATTGCTACATAGTGTATCTTTGTAATACGTGGACAATGAATATAAATACTAACGCTTTTAATTTTCTGGCTGTCTTACTAATCTGTTATCAAAGTGTAAAGCCAGAGGAAATCTTTCAAAGATACATAAGGTAACTCAAGACTCAAAGGTAACCATTAAATAATAAATAGCCTAAAAATAATAATGAATCATAGTTTTAGATGTAGCCTGAGACATGAAGTTGTCACAAAAAATATTGCACGTAAATAGTTCATAAAAATAAGCTTAACAATAACAAAGAAATGAAAATATATTGCTACATAGTATACACACACTGACACAAGGACAAAGAATAAATACCTACGCTTTTTCATTTTCTGGCAAATTTACTAATGTTAATTAACAATGTAATTACTGTAGGCCTATCCACTGATTAATTGCAGCCAGAGGAGAAATTCATAAGATGCAGTAGGTCAATCTATCTCACAGGTAACTACTGTTGGTATTTATGAACATAATTTTTCTGACTTTTTCAAAAGATAGGCGTGTGCGTCTTTCATTTAATTTGTACCCCCCTTTGGAAAACAACCGTTCGCACGGCACTGACGTTGCCAGGCAACTAAATGCTGCCTAGCCACACTACTCAGATTTGGGTAGGTACTGGCGTTTTTCTGCCACCACTTTAAAGGGTCTTCCTTCCTATCAAGGGAGGGCTCCTCGAGATATCGCCGAACTTCGACGTGCCCCCTAGAAGTTGGGTTGACGGTAGGGATCTCCTTTAATCGTTGTTTCACGCAACTCCAAGGAGATAGTTCGTCGTCTTCGTCGGACTTATTCTCCTGTTGCTTAGCCGCCGATGAACTTTGAGCTGCTTGTAGAGCTTGATCTTTTTTGAGCTTGGCAGCGACGCAGTTCACTACCATCAACCGGCTCCGTTCAGCTAAGGTGGAAGTCTTGAAGCAAGCTTTAAATCGAGGATCAAGAAACATTGACACCAGCAGGATCTTATTGTCCTCGTAATGCCCCATCTTTTTAAAGATTTCTAGGTGGAGTGTATTAACTACGTTACCTACTTTTTCCGTGAAATCTCTTTGTTTAAGCTTTAGAGAAACGTCTAAGAGGCCATCTGCCAACACAATGGCAACAGAGGAGGTTGAGTATTTCTCTCCACTGAGGCTCTTTGTGGCCTCGAAGAAATGCTTTAAAACTACTACCAATTCTTTTGTCATCTTCCATTCCAGGTGGTTTAAAACTGGAAGGTTGGGGTTTTCACAAGAAATTACCGCGATTGTACTTTTAAGCGGTTCTTCCAAGTCACAAAAGCGCTTAAGCATCATGTAGGTGGAGTTCCACCGGGTGGCAACGTCTTGAATCAGTTTCTTTGGCTCTAGGCCAGACTTCTTTTGATTATCAAGAAGCTTTTCGCTGGACAAAGAACTTCTCTTAAAATGACCCACTACCGACTTTACTTTGGTTATCAAATCATGAACATGTACCAAAGCTTGCTCAACAACTAGATTGATAGTATGAGCCATGCACCCAAGAAAATTCCAATCAAGAATCTCTCTTATTGCTTTGACAATGCTTGGTGCATTGTCTGAGACACCTAAAATCACTTTCTTTTCTAGGCCCCAGTCTTTAACTATATTAAACAGCTGAGAAGCTAAATTCTCGCTTGTGTGACTCTCTGGCATAGCCACTCAGTCAAGTAGGATTGATTTTAATTCAAAGTTATTGTTAACAAAGTGGGCGGTGACGCCAATCACTCTGTCGTTGTTTGCTGAGGTCCAGCAATCAGTTGTAATGCAAACATTATCTAATTTGCAATTTCATTGGAAGTAGCATTTTTGCACTTCTCATACATGGCAGGTAACATTGATTGGGATATAGTGTGCCTAGTAGGCAAAGAGTAGGCAGGATTCAGGGCATTCACAAACGCTTTAAATCCGCTGTCCTCAACCACACTGAATGGTTGCATGTCTACAGTAAAGAGCAGCATTAGTTCGGAATCAATTGTTTTTTTTGAGGCAGTACTGATCTTTCGTGGCAAATACTGTAAAACAGATCCTTGATGGTTAACAGATGCACTCATAAAAGTTGCAGGTAACTGTTGTGTACTGGAAGGTGCTGTAGATGTTGACGCTGCCGCTGCCGCCGCATTTTCGTTGGGTCTCATAGAGCAAGAAGAGGGCACTACAAGCAGAGGGGGTGCTGCTGATGAATAGCTGTGGTCTGTTTCAATGACTTGAGTCTGAAATAACACAGCTTTGATCAGGTGCCTGATATGTCTACATACCAATTTTTTTAACAAGTTAACTATAATTTATTTAAATCCCACAGTTGATATTCAGAAAACTTTAATCTTGTGCAGTTTCAACAAAACTATTCATTATTCTTGGATTTGTATCACCAATCTAAGATCCTTATGCTTTTATCATGTTTCAAAAACCACTTATTTTCTTAAATATTTTGTCGTATAGGCCTACATTTAGTAGGCATAAGTGTAAATTTCATAATTAGCATGCTATTAAAAAGTAGACTGGTTAAACTAATAATTACCTTCACATTTGTAGGTTTATTTTTTGTAGTTGGAGGAAGCTGAACTGTTGGGTGTTTCCGTACCATGTGTTTCTTTAAGTTGCTGTTGGTTGTTTTATACGATATTTTGTTTTTGCAAATATCGCATTTAGCAAATTCACTATTTATAACGGTAAAATGGTTCCATACATCACTTTTCTTCTTTTTGGCGAGACTCATTTTAATTTGCGATAAGTTCGCTAAGTATTATCATGCGTTAGCGAATTGGTGAAGGGGTGGAAGGTAGAAGAGGAAGTAGTAGTTGTCACATATGTCGCTTGGCGCGCGCTACCACCAAGGTCGCACAGTTTTGGCGCCAAAGCTCTTAGTTGCCGGGGTAACGGATCAACAGGGATGATGGCTTAATCATAAAGGCTGTTGCTGTGTCACCAGTATTCTTTGACAGTGACAAGTGACCAGCGACAGCGCTAGAAGAGCCAATGGGAGAAGGTTATTGGGATCGGTGACTCCAGTGCCAGCTCCAGGGCCAGCAGAGCCAATCAGCTAAGAGAATTGTGTCGCTGGTACAGACCATATTGTGACAAACCACAGTGAACAAAGTAGAATCATAGAGTAATAATAACTTCGTTTTTACCAAACCAAAGTGTTCGGAGTGAAAATTATAATGGAAATGCGGATTTCAAGTTTACAGACTTTGGAAAGAATTAATGGTATTTTAAAAGTCACTGGAGCTGGGATTTCGAACGTTGTGTCACCGGTACAATCAGTGACAATTTGGTACCAGTGACAAAAATATCGACCATCTCTAGTGAAAGGTCTCTCGAGCGATACATGAAAATGCCATATAGTCCAGTAACTGAAGGTAAAAATCGGTGAAACTGAAGAATTTTCTCGGTCAGCACCGATTTGTATGAAAATTTGGATTTAGGTTCTACTTACCCTCTACTTCAAAGTTAAAATCTTTTAAGGGTTGCTTTTTCCCAGGGGGTGGGTGCCACCCCTTCTAGGGGGTGAAAATTGTTACATTGAAACTAAGCCCGGAAATGGATAAATTTACGAATTCTAAGCAAATTTTGTTCTATAAAGTTTTTCCTTATAGTCAATGCTCTTCGAGATATTCACGATTGAAATTGGCGATTTTCCCCCCAAAAAACACTTTTTCAAATGGTTTTCCACAAATAACTCAAAAACTAAGAGGTTTAGTGAAAAGGTTATAATGAAATAAATTGTAGCGTATAAAAAAACAAAGAAAATGGTGGGCTTGTGAAGTCTGTAAACCCTATTGGAGCCAAGTTATGGCTTGCTTAAGAGTGGTTTTAATTCGTCGAACGCAAAAACGCACAATTTCAATGTGAAACAATTAAAAAACTCAAGGTTTTTCGAGGAAAACTTACTGAACTTTTTTTAAAGATCATTAAAAGACCTTTAAGTATGTTGTTTGGAAAAGTTATTATCGTAAAAATTAAGCGAGTTATGATCAAAATAAAGTTGGTTTATATTTTTTCTGCGATAAAAATCTTGAAATATCTTGAATGTGAATGTTTGAAAGTTATTAGCCTTTAACGATTGTCAAAAATGAAAGCCGCGCACTCTTTCCCTTTCCGCTCGTGGTTGGAAACAGGTGAACCGGTAGCAGTGTTGCCAACGTAGTTAAAAAATAGATGCCCAAAGATTTGCATACTACAAAGAGTAGATGGTAGGTGAACATTGGAAAGTTATTAGTATTTACAAGAACCTTGGAGTAATATAAATAGTTGAATCACAATTAACTATTTTTAAATTTTTGTTTTCAGGGCTACCAACCTATAAAAACATTTTTGCTATTGAAAAAAAAATCGGTGCATTACTTGCGATAGTTGTTAAAATATGTACTTGGTTTATCAGCCATATCTCGGTCAATTTTTAAGTTACGAAGGTTTTCTAAGTATCATTTTGTACGTTTCCTTAGGAGCTATAAGCTCACTGAGTAGTATTTGTTTTTCAACCTTTAAGAAAAAACGGGGTGAGCTGAAAGGGTTAAAAAATATCAGTAATTATCAACAATTGAAGTTTTTGAACGCCTGTATCATCATTAATTATTGTCGTATCAAAAACATGATTCGTCTATTTCTACCGTCATGTTTGGTCTACCAATAATTATAGGGTTCTTTAACAACGTGCCAGCACAAACCTCACGCTAGTAGTTCTTCCAGTCTTATTGACTCAATGCTCATATTTAATTCTTCTGCACTAAACTTTCTTGTCGCATACTCTTTACACCAGGAATACATGAAAAGAATAATCGTGTCAAACGGTAACCTAGTGTTCTCAAGTCAGGTACCTTTTCTTAAACCTAATTTACTTCTACGTTCTTTCTTATTACACCTCCTTCTCTCACTTTAATCACTAACTTACTAATTAATTTCGTGATTATTGACATAGTTTCTCTCGTTAAGTGTAAAGTACCTTTGTTTTGTAAAAACTCTACGGCTTTGTCTTTGCTATTTAACTGACGCGCCAAATCAAGCAACAGCATGATTAATACTGACCGTCCCAACATCGACTGATAACCAATACTACAACAGCCGGCGGTCAATGAGGAAACGATATAACGCGAGTGACGCATGCAGAGGCCTGTTTGCGGTAATCGTTATCTGACCTCAACAAAACCTGGAAACTTCGTCTCTTAGATGTTATGGAATAGTTAAATAGTTATTTGGACATTCCCGATTAATCCTCAGTCTATGGAGAGTAGTTTTTAAATGCGGGGGTATAACAGAAAAGACCCCAAAGCTGTCTTGGAATTATTGAAGGCTTGGTTGGCCTAGAAAAAATCTATCATTAACGCACTCTTACCTTCAATACTAATTGACCTCGCAAACTAGTTTCTATGTATATTTTTTACACAGTACTTAATTAAAAAAGACTTATTATATTCTTTCGACCATTATAAAAAAGACTAAAGAATACTCATCAATATTTGCGTTTCAAAATTAGTTTAAACTTGTTATAACTGATAGTTGATCATTCTGGTGTAGATAGCGAATTAATTGCTTAAATCGCCGTTGTTGTTAAATATTGTAATTGCGTAATCCCACTATTTGACCTTTGTGGACTAAGTTAAATTTACCAGACATTATTTGACATTAAAGCTGGTATTTGCAAATGAGATAAAGTACTTGTAACTTAATTCCCATACTCAAGTGTACAATAAGTAGATATGGAAATATCTCTCTCTATAATTACTTTGGATTTAGCCGGCTCACGGTCATATTTGAACGCGACACCTTATTGTTTGGTTCAGTATCCCAAGATGGACAAGGTAGTGTGCGTGATCGTGTTTCTCCTAATTGTTTGCGGCCAGGCTGCCGTATTACCTCCTAAAGGTAAATTAATATTTTGGAATGATTTACAATAATTGTACAACGATTATTTTTTAAGACCACTCAGGGGTTTTTTAGTACTTGAATACTAACTGTCCCATAGCCTTGAAGCTAATTTTGTGACTAGTGGCATCAAGGTTCCACCGAAGTAGTATCGTATTAGTAGGAAGCCAGTGGTGGCAGTTTTTAAAAAACCTCTTTGTTCGGATCAACCAAGGCTTGAACACTATAAAATTGTTTCATGAGGTTTGCCTCTGAGCGACCGCGTCAGGTTAAACTTACTGTCCTGAACATTGCAGGGCTCATATCATATCGATTTGAGTAGTGGAAATGTGCCGGAGGGACGTCACTTTAGGCAGGGTTTTCCTTTGTTATTCTTATGGGGATCAGTTTTGGACATCGTCCTTTTCCTGACCTTGAAGCCATTTATCATTTGGGCATGTTGTCCACCTAGGCGAGAATATTTGCAAACGTTACAAAGACCTACAGTGGTCTTGGTGCCGAGAGTTTTATAGCTGATGATGAGTATAATTGGTGCGCTGAATTCAAATTTGGCTTTTCTTTTCCTCTTAAGATCTTTTTTTCTTTTTAGATATACCGGGTGCGCCAAAATAATCTAACGGTTTTTAATATTAGACAACTCAAGAACAAAATACAATTGTATGTACTAAATAGTGTTTTATTGTTCACACTACTATACCATTTTCATTTATGAAAAATTATATCACTTAGGTGACGACCTTCTTCGTTGACGCAGGCCTCCAACCTTTTCTGCATATTCGCAGTCACCTTCCGTATCATCGCCTGAGGAATAGTATACTGCTTGAGCTCAGGGATGGTTCTAGGTTTCGAAGCAAACACTTTGCTTTTTAAGTAGCCCCATAGCCAACAGTCGTACGAAGTTAAGTCTGGGGATCGAGCTGACCATGGCACATCACCAAACCGTGAGATCACTTTACCGGGAAAGAGCTCACGCAATACAGTCATTGAATCAATGGCAGTGAGGCAAGTTGCGCCGTCCTGTTGAAACCATGTGTTGGTCATGTCTATTCCTAACATTCGCAGTTGTGGGACCTTTCGAGTTTACAGTGACGGTGTTCCCCCTTTCGTCCTCAAAAAAATATGGTCCGATGATTCCAAACCGTGCCACACCACACCAAACAGTAATTTCTTTCAATGAAGTGATGTTTCATGAATCTCCTTAGGATTTTCAGCAGACCAGTATCTGAAGTTTAGCCTGTCACCTTTCCGGAAAGATGGAAATGAGCTTCATCAGACATAATCAAAACATTTAAAAGGTCATTTTCAGTAGCCAGCTGCAATAGTCTCTGGCATATCAAAACACGTGATTGAAAGTCTCTTTCACTCAATTGCTGTACCATTACAATTTTGTAGGGGTGAAAGTTTAGATCTAAATGTAAAATTCTGCGTAAAGAAGAATCAGAAATCGCCAATACCATGGATTGTCTTCGAGCAGAACGATTTGGACTTTGCACTACACTCCGTCGAACAGTTTCGATGTTTGCCGGTGTACGGACAGAACGAGGCTGGCCACTTGGCTTGATCTTCATTGCAGACGCTGTGTTTCGAAAGTTAGAAACCCTCTTCAAAATAGTTTTTCGAGAAGGGATAAGTCCATGGCTACCTACCTGAAAATTAACGCGAAACAATCGTTGAGTTGAAATTACAGACAACCAAACGTTTACAAGCGTACTACTTTCTACTGACTGTTCGTACACAGAGTTGTTGGGCTATTAATTAACAATCCTGTCTAAGGAACATGCCAACCTTAGTCAGTAACAAGGCTACAAGATCGCGCCACTATCATCACAATCATCACACTCATCCTTCACTCATATTCAGGGTAACGTCCTCCAAGAGGTACCTGTCTTATTAAAGTGATTAAGTGATTAAGTAAACAATAGTGGTGAAATTGTGTTTTCTTTGTATTCGGTCAATATTCAAAGTAGCGTAATTGGGTAATTTCGATTAGTTAAAATAATTTGGGCATTTCAATACCAAATGTAGCGTGAAAAGTAGCGTGATTCACGCTATATATTAGTCTTGAAATGTAGCGTCGTTACACTACAAACTACAAAATAAAAAGTAACGCGCTACTGGGGAGTTTAGTATTTGGATATGTTGGGTATTTGGATAGTAAGCAAGTGATCTTGAAATGACAAATATTAATCAAATCTACCTTGTATATTTTAAATTAAAAAGTTGTAAATCCAGGCAAAAGATTTAACTTTGGTCTTTATAGCTCGATATGTCTACAATTTGGATATGTAATTTTCTATATTTTACCTGTTCTGTAAATTATTGTAAATATCTTTAAAATGAAGTGTGCAAGTCCAATATACATTTTTACACAAATGTTACACGTTCTGTCAATTTTCCACAGACATTTACAACAATATTAAAGCGAAGTAGCATTTCTCTAAATCATAATGTGTTGCGACTTTTTTGTAGCTACTAAACAGTTAATACTGGACAATAATCTCTTGGATCCTGGTTTTCACACATTTACCAGCTTTAGATAACATCAGCTAATCGAAGTTGTTTTAATGTTTGATTAGGAATAATGTTCGATTTTTAATAACAATGTACCAGAGTGATTTGTACCAGAGTGACTACAAAGACAAATAAATAATAATCTGTATATTTAAAGCCGTAAGGAAAAAACCTTGAGACAGTTCGTTTGAGACTTCTACTGGGCCGATTTATATGAGGTTTGTACCAAGACAAAGGTTTGCGGTCCTATATTAGCAGGTTTTATTCGTATTAAAAAGAAAATACGTTAAATGGGTCAAAAATGAAATATAAACTTCTCTTATGGAGATTTAACATGGGGAAAAAGTCCTCATCTTCAAACCTTGGGACAGTTCGTCTGAGACTTCTACTGGGCCGATTTATATGCGGGTTGCACCAAAACAAAGGTTTTCGGTCCAACCCGGTTTCGGTTTTTAGCAGGTTTTATTCGTTGAAAAAAGTTACGTTAAATGGGTCAAAAATGAAAAATAAACTTTCCTCATGGAGATTTAACATGCGGAAGAAAGTCAACTTTTTCAATTCTTCAGATAGTTCGTCTGAGACTTCCACTGGACCGATTTACATGCAGTTTGTACCGAATAAAAGCTCAACTTATGTATATTTGCAGGTTTTATTTACTTTTACATTATCTTGCTTTTTAAATTGAAAATAATCGAAATTTCCAAACCTTTGCAATAATTTTATTTAACAGTTCTTCACTCAGCTGATTTGATTGGCACGAGCTATTCTGTCTAACAACAGAAGAAGAGCAAACGCTTAAGAAACATTTGGTTTATTATGGCCAGTACCCCAAAACGTTACAATTTTACGTATTGTCCTTCAAATCGACAGGAAAAATAATACAGTTTTATATATTATTTTAACCAAACAAGTTTATAGTTAGTGAATTATAAAAACCAGTTTTTATTGTTAAATTGGGTTGGGCTACATTTAAAGTTACTTAATTATGTGAAACAGGTGATTGCAACCATTAATGGTCCTAGAGATTACTACAATGGCAAATTAATAGTAAAAGCGGGTTAGTTTAAATGGTTTACATTCGTAGTAAATCCAATTTTTAGCGTAATAAGGAACTAACTTTAAGTAATGTAAAACTTAGCAGTCGATCTAACTAAATGTAGCCAAGACAGTTATATGGTAGGCCTATCAGATTACCTGTAAAAACTCATATTAACTCCGATTTCAGTAATACTTTTTTCAGGAATAATGCACCGGTTTTAATTCGACGTGTGCTCCAAATCCTGTGCGTGTTAAGGAAATTATCGTTACATATAGATTTATTCCCCAGCAAGTAGTCAATTTTTCTCATATGAATTCATTTTGCTTACTTGGACCACACTTACGAAGCCACTGGTGGCTGCCAACTTGCCGAGTCGGGTTCGAATCCGCATAGTTCCGCTAACTATTTTCATACGTCGTTACAAATGGCGTCACTAAGGTCTGCTTTTTACTAATACTGATATTTATTTTAGGTCAACTAAGTTTTATAGAAATTACAGTGTCTTAAGGCATTCGAAATTTCTCGAAAGACTTATTTCTTGAACATTTTATGAACCATTTAATTGAATATAAATTTTAAGTTTTAGGCCTACTTATTTGTGATGTCTTTTAATCTAATAGAATACTGTAATTAGGCTACTAAGATAAGATCTAAGAGCAAGTAATGAGGCCTTAGATTTAGTCCCATGGTTAACCCTAAGGTTTAAGCTTTAAGCTAGGACCTAAAGAGTATCTGTGTTGTGTATGAAAGATGCAGATTTATTGTTTTAAGGGGTACTCTGACAGACGATCAAACAAAAATCATTGTATTTTCTGTGAAATATGTTTTTGCTGTTTGCAATTGGGGTTGATCTATAAATGTAGGTACTCATTACAACTTGACACATTGGATCATCCAAAGATATTTAATAAAACTGCAATTGGTTATATGCTGTACTTTCATCATTTATGTACACTTTTGCCACCACACTGCATAAAACACTGACGTTTCTACCGGTTTCCGGTAAAAGTGAACATCCTGTCTTACAGCGTTTTCCGAAGTTGTGAGTTTGTTTACGTGGTAGTTGGTATCACGTATGCCAATGAATAGTGTATTCATTGCTTATGCAACGAAATCATTTTTCCCCCTATCTTTCCTATCTGTATTGATATCCCAGAAAAGTAGATTATGAGTATAAAATATTAGTTGATTTCACTAATGACTGAAAATTTTTTTTCTTTTTAAAATTTGTTGAAAGAAAAATACTTGGAAGGGAATTGCTGTTTAAAAAGGACATTTTATAATTATTTCGCGCCAACTGCCTTGCGCTCCACTCACCACAAAAATGGAGCCGTGTCCGTCGATTATCGACGGGAAACAACTAGTATTCCTTTAACCACCGTGTACATAGCGAAATTACATTATAGACAATAAATGCCGTTTACAGATGCACACTTAATTTAACAACATACCCAAGATCAGGCTATAATCACCAAAATGTCAGCCCATTTTCATAATTTTATAGATTGGAATATAAATAATATAATTAAGAATATAATATAATAAGTTTGGATAAATATAATTAGTATATGCCATTTACACATATACTTGCCTAGGTTAACAACATACCCAAATGTTAAGACAACTCAGATTGTAAACATCAAAGTTAATATTTTTAGCCAATTTTGTAATTTTAAATACAGATCATATATGATTAATATATATATAATTTACAAATACACTAGCGTAAGTTAACAACATACCTAAATGTTAAACAAATCAGACATTTAGTAGCAAAGTTGATAATTTCACCCATTTTTGTAATTTTATTATTTACAGGGTAGACAAGATTAATATATGCTGTTTACACGTGCACTTGCTTAAAACTACAACATATTCAGATTATAGACATATCGAACAATAAAGACAAGAGTTAAATTTTGTGCCTGAATTCACAACTTTTTAATTTAAAATAATATCCAAGGTACATTTGATTAATATTTGCTGTTGCAAGTTTACTTGCTTAACTCAAAAACATATCCAAATACCTAACAAATCAGACAATAAAGAACAAAGTTAGTATTTTTTACAGAAATAATTATCACTGCCATCCTCTAACACAAATTAAATTCTAAGAACTTCATTAGCATAGTGCCACCATCATCCAGTTACTTCAGTCTCAGGAAATTCCTCTTGGATCGCTGTCGTAATTCCCAACTAAAAATCCGAAAAACATACTTTAGGTTTTAAGTCAGGCACTATTTCTTTTATGGCAGAGAAATTTCCCTTGAAGGATGAATACTTCCTGCTCTCCATAAGTAGGTAGCAGCAAGGTAAAGCCTTCGTATAAAAATACATTCAACAGAAAAATGCAGTGTGATAATGTTTTGAGGACATTCATTAATTATGTTCACTGAAATAGTAATAATTATAAACTTCTTTCAGCTAAAGCAGGTTTTAAACTTTTCAGAGTGCTTCTACGAATTTCATTGTTTTTAGGTATCATGCTTACAACAAATAACATACAACGTTTTTAGTAATTCAAAGCAGAAACTTAGAATTTTGAAAATAAATATATGTATATGACCCATCTAATGTGCTTTAACTGATATTTAATTGCCAGAGTGGTACCTGGTTGAAAGGTTGGGGCAGACCTTTGGGACATATCCCAAAGTCCTTAACCATCAAGGAAGTTTTTATGACATATATATGTTTTATTATTACTTACATGATCACAAGAAATTGTCATTACAACAAATAGTTGTTTGAGGCCAGGTACAGTCGGAATGGTATTAAAGGTTCTGTCAACATGAAGCTCTTCCGCATGTTCTAAGCTTATTTCCAAGTTTTGAGGGAAAAATAAGAGGTAATTTTTCCCCTCAACAACTATATTCCTTCTGCAAAACGTATTTCCACTTTCTGTCCTCCCAAAACGTCCTTCCCACTCTGCCGAATTCAACATATCATTAAACTCGTGGCAGAGTTCGGTTGGCGTGGAAAACATTTTCTTCTTGCCTTCTGTAAAGTGGATTCCGTTTGGCCAAAGGCCATTGCCATTACAACAAATAGTTGTTTGAGGCCAGGTACAGTCGGAACGGTATTAAATGTTCCGTCAACATGAAGCTCTTCCGCATGTTCTAAGCTTGTTTCCGTAGTTTTGAGGGAAAAATAAGAGGTAATTTTTCCCCTCAACAACTATATTCCTTCTGCAAAACGTATTTCCACTTTCTGTCCTCCCAAAACGTCCTTCCCACTCTGCCGAATTCAACATATCATTAAACTCGTGGCAGAGTTCGGTTGGCGTGGAAAACATTTTCTTCTTGCCTTCTGTAAAGTGGATTCCGTTTGGCCAAAGGCTATTGCCATTACAACAAATAGTTGTTTGAGGCCAGGTACAGTCGGATCGGTTTTAAATGTTCCGTCAACATGAAGCTCTTCCGCATGTTCTAAGCTTGTTTCCGTAGTTTTGAGGGAAAAATAAGAGGTTATTTTTCCCCTCAACAACTATATTCCTTCTGCAAAACGTAATTCCACTTTCTGTCCTCCCAAACCGTACTTCCCACTCTGCAGAATCCAACATATCTTTAAACTCGTGGCAGAGTTCGGTTGGCGTGGAAAACATTTTCTTCTTGCCTTCTGTAAAGTGGATTCCGTTTGGCCAAAGGCTATTGCCATTACAACAAATAGTTGTTTGAGGCCAGGTACAGTCGGATCGGTTTTAAATGTTCCGTCAACATGAAGCTCTTCCGCATGTTCTAAGCTTGTTTCCAAGTTTTGAGGAAAAAATAAGGGTAATTTTTCTCCTCAACAACTATATTCCTTCTGCAAAACGTAATTCCACTTTCTGTCCTCCCAAAACGTCCTTCCCACTCTGCAGAATACAACATATCTTTAAACTCGTAGCAGAGTTCGGTTGGCGTGGAAAACATTTTCTTCTTGCCTTCTGTAAAGTGGATTCCGTTTGGCCAAAGGCCATTGCCATTACAACAAATAGTTGTTTGAGGCCAGGTACACTCGGATCGGTTTTAAATGTTCCGTCAACATGAAGCTCTTCCGCATGTTCTAAGCTTGTTTTCCAAGTTTTGAGGGAAAAATAAGAGGTTATTTTTCCCCTCAACAACTATATTCCTTCTGCAAAACGTATTTCCACTTTCTGTCCTTCCAAAATGCCCTTCCCACTCTGCCGAATTCAACTAATCTTTACACTCGCGGCAGAGTTCGGTTGGCGTGGAAAATATTTCCTTCTTGCCTTCTGTAAAGTGGATTCCGTTTGGCCAAAGGCCATTGCCATTACAACAAATAGTTGTTTGAGGCCAGGTACAGTCGGATCGGTTTTAAATGTTCTGTCAACATGAAGCTCTTCCGCATGTTCTAAGCTTGTTTCCAAGTTTTGAGGAAAAAATAAGGGTAATTTTTCTCCTCAACAACTATATTCCTTCTGCAAAACGTAATTCCACTTTCTGTCCTCCCAAAACGTCCTTCCCACTCTGCAGAATACAACATATCTTTAAACTCGTAGCAGAGTTCGGTTGGCGTGGAAAACATTTTCTTCTTGCCTTCTGTAAAGTGGATTCCGTTTGGCCAAAGGCCATTGCCATTACAACAAATAGTTGTTTGAAGCCAGGTACAGTCGGATCGGTTTTAAATGTTCCGTCAACATGAAGCTCTTCCGCATGTTCTAAGCTTGTTTTCCAAGTTTTGAGGGAAAAATAAGAGGTTATTTTTCCCCTCAACAACTATATTCCTTCTGCAAAACGTATTTCCACTTTCTGTCCTCCCAAAATGCCCTTCCCACTCTGCCGAATTCAACTAATCTTTACACTCGCGGCAGAGTTCGGTTGGCGTGGAAAATATTTCCTTCTTGCCTTCTGTAAAGTGGATTCCGTTTGGCCAAAGGCCATTGCCATTACAACAAATAGTTGTTTGAGGCCAGGTACAGTCGGAACGGTATTAAAGGTTCCGTCAACATGAAGCTCTTCCGCATGTTCTAAGCTTGTTTCCAAGTTTTGAGGAAAAAATAAGGGTAATTTTTCTCCTCAACAACTATATTCCTTCTGCAAAACGTAATTCCACTTTCTGTCCTCCCAAAACGTCCTTCCCACTCTGCAGAATACAACATATCTTTAAACTCGTAGCAGAGTTCGGTTGGCGTGGAAAACATTTTCTTCTTGCCTTCTGTAAAGTGGATTCCGTTTGGCCAAAGGCCATTGCCATTACAACAAATAGTTGTTTGAGGCCAGGTACAGTCGGATCGGTTTTAAATGTTCCGTCAACATGAAGCTCTTCCGCATGTTCTAAGCTTGTTTTCCAAGTTTTGAGGGAAAAATAAGAGGTTATTTTTCCCCTCAACAACTATATTCCTTCTGCAAAACGTATTTCCACTTTCTGTCCTCCCAAAATGCCCTTCCCACTCTGCCGAATTCAACTAATCTTTACACTCGCGGCAGAGTTCGGTTGGCGTGGAAAATATTTCCTTCTTGCCTTCTGTAAAGTGGATTCCGTTTGGCCAAAGGCCATTGCCATTACAACAAATAGTTGTTTGAGGCCAGGTACAGTCGGAACGGTATTAAAGGTTCCGTCAACATGAAGCTCTTCCGCATGTTCTAAGCTTGTTTCCAAGTTTTGAGGAAAAAATAAGGGTAATTTTTCTCCTCAACAACTATATTCCTTCTGCAAAACGTAATTCCACTTTCTGTCCTCCCAAAACGTCCTTCCCACTCTGCAGAATACAACATATCTTTAAACTCGTAGCAGAGTTCGGTTGGCGTGGAAAACATTTTCTTCTTGCCTTCTGTAAAGTGGATTCCGTTTGGCCAAAGGCTATTGCCATTACAACAAATAGTTGTTTGAGGCCAGGTACAGTCGGATCGGTTTTAAATGTTCTGTCAACATGAAGCTCTTCCGCATGTTCTAAGCTTGTTTGCAAGTTTTGAGAGAAAAATAAGAGGTTATTTTTCCCCTCAACAACTATATTCCTTCTGCAAAACTTATTTCCACTTTCTGTCCTCCCAAAACGTCCTTCCCACTCTGCCGAATTCAACATATCATTAAACTCGTGGCAGAGTTCGGTTGGCGTGGAAAACATTTCTTTTTTGCCTTCTGTAAAGTGGATTCCGTTTGGCCAAAGGCCAGATGTTTAGACGCCCCTAAAAGAACCCTGAAAAATAAAAATACTTCCGTTAAACAAAACTTTAAATTGTTTACAATTTTTAATATTTTTATCAATAGTTGATAGAAATAAACTAGATACTTGTTCTTTTGGTGCATAGAAATGTATGGTATGGTAGCAGCAAAGATTGTTTGAAGTCTCAGATTTATTATGAATGGTACTGGGCTACTTTTAAATACTGAATGTTGTAAATATATTTTTCCCCCTCCTGCTAAGTTTACACGCTTTTTACTCCTTGTTATATTTGAGTAAAATAATTATTTTTCTCCCTATGGGAGTAAAGGGGTTACTTTTGTCTGCTGCCGGGAGTCAAAGTAAACTCTTAAGAATAACATTGAAATCAACAAATAATAATTAGAGCGCCTTCAAATTACCACTCACTTTTGTAAATACTTTGCGGCTTAACGTAGTTAGTACTTTTCGCCTATTTTATAATTTAATAGTTGGGAATATACAAAGTAAATATAATTAATACATACCATTTACACATGCACATGCTTAACTTAACAAAATACCAAATATTAGACAAATCAGATTAAACATCAACGTTAATATTTTTGGCCTATTTTATAATTTTATATTTTAAGACATACAGGGGGTTAGGATTAAGTTATATAATTTACAAATATACTAGCTTACGTTAACAACATACCCAAATATTAAACAAATCAGACAATAAATAGCAGGGTATATGCCGTTTACATATGCACTTGCTCAATACTACGACATATCCTAATCATATACATATCAGGCAACAAGGTGATTTATTACATGTCACGTAGTAAAAATATTTAGATTAATTTAACAGGTATATTTAAGTAAACAATACACGCATAATAATATAATAATACTATAAATCCATAGGACGGCCACTATACTCCAACAACTATTTTTACGTAAATACGGGTGGTATTCCCCGAACAAGGTTATATATAATTAGTACAAGGTATTTACAAGTCATCTTGCTTAGTTTAATAACATATCCAATCAAATCAGTAAGTATCAGCTGATATTTGCTGGCCAGCATGCATGTCTAATCCAAGTTCTTGTGTGACCACTATTAAATGTATTGTTTTAAATGTTTAAAATTTTATTTATTTTTTTAAAAAAGTTGACAACTCTTACAGAAGCTAAATTTTCGTACAAAAGGATCTTACTGTATGATGGCATTCATGCCGAAATTGCAATAGTCCATGAGCTTTTCATAGGAATTGAACTGGATTGAACTGGAATTGGACCAGAAATTTTTATATTAAGAAAAGTTTTAATCTTAAGAAAGTTTAAAATTGTTATCTTAAGAAAGTTTTAATTTACCTGTACATTAATTCCCCGTTACAAATTTTAATCTTCATCTCCATCTGCTCTATTATCATTCTCTTAACGAACGATCCTCCATATTTCTTTATTAAATTCTTTTAATCACCATAAGCCGTATGTTTTTCAGTTTTACTTTTGGGATCTAGCTCAGTCAAATGTAGTTATCGCGGGAAAAATTTGGGTTAAGTTTGATTTTTGTTGTATCTATATTGTTTGGGGCGCTAAATCCAAAGCCGATGTTTGTTAACAAACTTCGTGATGGAATATTGTCAAGAATACAAAATAAGGATGGTTTGCATATTCCCTCATTAGGGGCTTTTAGCCCCTTCAAGCCACTAGTACCATTTAACAGAGTTAAAAGGCTGACGATGGACCTAGAACATGGTCCGAAATATACCTTTTCAAAAAATGTTTAATATTAATGATGTTTAGCCAATTATATTTAATCATAATCCGCTACTTATTTAACACAACGTCATGCTTACAGAGCAGATCCTTGATTTGCGCGCTCTTAGTCACCTCCTTACTCTCATCACGCATGTCACTTTCACAACTTGAATTCATTCCTAGATACAATAACTCCAGCACAACACAGTAACAGCATGGAGAAGAACTTGACGAAGTGTCAAGAGTCTACCAGCGAACAAAATAATAACAACCTCATCGTTTCTACATTTAAACTAAGATATATAAAAAAATGTAACTTTAAACTGAAGGCAACGATGGATCAGAGCACCTAGTAGCAATTAATTGAAATTTTCTGTTTTATATTCTAGCAATTGCTTATTCTACAACTCTTGCTTATAAGCGATTGCTTTTTCACATTACTCAATGTGTCTCGTTAGGTCGAAATAGCCGAGTGACAAGTAAGGATAATTTATAGTATTTACTTGTACGGTATAGTTGTCAATATCCTTTTGCGTCCTAATTACGACTCACCAAATTATAATTGTTTATGTTATTCTATCTTTACGTCCGCAAAGACGTGGAATCAGGGCAGTTTTGTAAACACTGCAAATTTATAAAAAATAAAAGAAACAGTAGACGTACTACTTATGGATTTAGTTTTTAATCACACATAATTAATCAAGGTTGTGTTAATTAATTGTATTTACAATGGTTAAGCACTTGTTATGACACAAAGTGATTTGCTATCTAGAGTCGGGCTGTAGGCTCGACAACAGAAGAAACAACAGCATCTTATGCCGAATTTCGGCCAGCCGATCATCAATCGATAATGCTTTTTTCTACCCTTAAACTTATCAAAAATTTCACTCGAAAAAAATAGCCCCTCTACAAGTTTGCACGGTTGACTTCATTCGGACGTTAAAAGTACGCTTGTCGATATATTAAAAGGAGGCTCATAACTGTTTTTGAACCGTGGATGATAAAACCAATACTGAAAAACAGCAAATAAAAATATTAAATATTATACAGTTAAATATTATATTGTAAAATTACTTTTTCATAAATGTCATGGTTTAATTTTCGATTTACGATTTCCTTATCAAAGGTACTAGTGTGTATCAAGTTTTCAATGTGGGGTTTCATACATACGGCTCATTTCAATGCAAGCTACTTGCACGTCAGTTTTCTTCATTGGATATATTTTATACTAATATCAAGGATAAATTAAATAAACTTGGAAAAATTTTAAATCTCCGCTGAATTTGATGAAAAGTATTACATCATCCGGTGATCGGTGTGGAGAAGATTTGGACAGTATTCGATAATTTCTGGAATAAAACAGTTCGAATCAAATTCCTAAAACATTTTCCGCGTGTAATAATGATCGTCGGTTCGTAAGGCTTGTTTAATGTTGTCAACAGCACCGGGGCCACCATCATTGCTATTTATAGATCGAATCAAACTACATGGCCCAGTCCACTGTAAGATCAATATTAATTTTAGCATTGGGCTTACGGTCGGCATGGGTCACGTTATTTGACGCGACATGTATACATGCGTCCGCTCCCCTCAGTACAGTGTGGATTGTTTGTATGCAGCCGGTCTGCTGCAGTACCAGCCTGTTATGTACATGCGTCCGCTCCCCTCAGTACAATGTGGATTGTTTGTATGCAGCCGGTCTGCTGGAGTACCAGCCTGTTATGTACATGCGTCCGCTCGCCTCAGTACAATGTGGATTGTTTGTATGCAGCCAGTCTGCTGCAGTACCAGCCTGTTATGTACATGCGTCCGCTCCCCTCAGTACAATGTGGATTGTTTGTATGCAGCCGGTCTGCTGCAGTACCAGCCTGTTATGTACATGCGTCCGCTCCCCTCAGTACAATGTGGATTGTTTGTATGCAGCCGGTCTGCCGCAGTACCAGCCTGTTATGTACATGCGTCCGCTCCCCTCAGTACAGTGTAGATTGTTTGTATGCAGCCGGTTGTTGCAGTACCAGCCTGTTATGTACATGCGTCCGCTCCCCTCAGTACAATGTGGATTGTTTGTATGCAGCCGGTCTGCTGGAGTACCAGCCTGTTATGTACATGCGTCCGCTCGCCTCAGTACAATGTGGATTGTTTGTATGCAGCCAGTCTGCTGCAGTACCAGCCTGTTATGTACATGCGTCCGCTCCCCTCAGTACAGTGTAGATTGTTTGTATGCAGCCGGTCTGCTGGAGTACCAGCCTGTTACGTACATGCGTCCGCTCCCCTCAGTACAGTGTAGATTGTTTGTATGCAGCCGGTTGTTGCAGTACCAGCCTGTTATGTACATGCGTCCGCTCCCCTCAGTACAGTGTGGATTGTTTGTATGCAGCCGGTCTGCTGCAGTACCAACCTGTTATGTACATGCGTCCGCTCCCCTCAGTACAGTGTAGATTGTGTGTATGCAGCCGGTCTGCTGCAGTACCAACCTGTTATGTATATGCGTCCGCTCCCCTCAGTACAGTGTAGATTGTTTGTATGCAGCCGGTCTGCTGCAGTACCAACCTGTTATGTACATGCGTTCGCTCCCCTCAGTACAATGTGGATTGTTCGTATGCAGCCGGTCTGCTGCAGTACCAACCTGTTATGTACATGTGTTCGCTGTACTCAGTACAATGTGGATTGTTTGCATGCAGCCGGTCTGCTGCAGTACCAGCCTGTTATGTACATGCGTCCGCTCCCCTCAGTACAGTGTAGATTGTTTGTATGCAGCCGGTCTGCTGCAGTACCAGCCTGTTATGTACATGCGTCCGCTCCCCTCAGTACAGTGTAGATTGTTTGTATGCAGCCGGTCTGCTGCAGTACCAACCTGTTATGTACATGCGTCCGCTCCCCTCAGTACAGTGTAGATTGTTTGTATGCAGCCGGTCTGCTGCAGTACCAACCTGTTATGTACATGCGTCCGCTCCCCTCAGTACAGTGTAGATTGTTTGTATGCAGCCGGTCTGCTGCAGTACCAGCCTGTTATGTACATGCGTCCGCTCCCCTCAGTACAGTGTAGATTGTTTGTATGCAGCCAGTCTGCTGCAGTACCAGCCTGTTATGTACATGTGTCCGCTCCCCTCAGTACAGTGTAGATTGTTTGTATGCAGCCGGTCTGCTGCAGTACCAGCCTGTTATGTACATGTGTTCGCTGTACTCAGTACAATGTGGATTGTTTGCATGCAGCCGGTCTGCTGCAGTACCAGCCTGTTATGTACATGCGTCCGCTCCCTCAGTACAGTGTAGATTGTTTGTATGCAGCCGGTCTGCTGCAGTACCTGTTATGTACATGTGTTCGCTGTACTCAGTACAATGTGGATTTTTTGTATGCAGCCGGTCTGCTGCAGTACCAGCCTGTTAAGTACATGTGTTCGCTGTACTCAGTACAATGTGGATTGTTTGCATGCAGCCGGTCTGCTGCAGTACCAGCCTGTTATGTACATGCGTCCGCTCCCCTCAGTACAATGTGGATTGTTTGTATGCAGCCGGTCTGCTGCAGTACGAGCCTGTTAAGTACATGTGTTCGCTGTACTCAGTACAATGTGGATTGTTTGCATGCAGCCGGTCTGCCGCAGTACCAGCCTGTTATGTACATGCGTCCGCTCCCCTCAGTACAATGTGGATTGTTTGTATGCAGCCGGTCTGCTGCAGTACCAGCCTGTTATGTACATGTGTTCGCTGTACTCAGTACAATGTGGATTGTTTGCATGCAGCCGGTCTGCTGCAGTACCAGCCTGTTATGTACATGTGTTCGCTGTACTCAGTACAATGTGGATTGTTTGCATGCAGCCGGTCTGCTGCAGTACCAGCCTGTTATGTACATGCGTCCGCTCCCCTCAGTACAATGTGGATTGTTTGTATGCAGCCGGTCTGCTGCAGTACGAGCCTGTTAAGTACATGTGTTCGCTGTACTCAGTACAATGTGGATTGTTTGCATGCAGCCGGTCTGCCGCAGTACCAGCCTGTTATGTACATGCGTCCGCTCCCCTCAGTACAATGTGGATTGTTTGTATGCAGCCGGTCTGCTGCAGTACCAGCCTGTTATGTACATGTGTTCGCTGTACTCAGTACAATGTGGATTGTCTGTATGCAGCCGGTCTGCTGCAGTACCAGCCTGTTATGTACATGTGTATGCTCTCCTTATTACAATGTGGATTATTTGTATGCAGCCGACCTGCTGCAATACCAGCCTCTTAGGTACATGCGTCAGCTCCCCTCAGTACAAAGTGGATTATTTGCATGCTCTTAGGTACATGTGTTGCAATACCAGCCTCTTAGGTACATGTGTTCGCTGCCCTCAGTACAGTGTGGATTGTTTTCATGCAGCCGGCCAGTTGCAGTACCAGCCGAACATGACGACCATGTGGTTGGTTGACGACTTCGGCAGACCTGTGGAGATCCGTCTCACAGCCAGGCCCCACGGCCACCGCCTCCGCAGCGTGCAGGACCACGTCTACTTCTTCCTCTACACCAGGTGGGCGAATGTCTTCTGGGAAAATAGTTTTAATCATCAAGCTTAGGTCTATTTTAATATTTGTGAGTAATAATTGGAAAAATAAGCGTTTAGCTATTAGTATTAACAGTCAGCTTAGGGGTTTTAGCCGAACATGACCCACACATTCCAGTTTTTAAACAGTGAAGTCGTCTCAAATGGCTTGAATCGAGCACAGCTTGAAAGCCTTAAGAATCTCCATCTCTTAAATAGTGTTTACATCTAACTTTGCGTGTTTCTCCGGAACGCGAAAATACACTCTTCGCACCAACCACTTCCATAGCAACGCTAGTGCCTTCCAAGGTTTGGCACAGGTATGGTATATTGATTTACCTGTAGTAGTGCTGCAAGTATGTCAATATTTAGATAGAGCTTCAAAATAAATTATTTTGTCAGTGTCAATGCTTGACACAGATATTATTCCATTCAAGGAAGAATAGACTCTTTTGCCAACTTCCGTCTATCGCAATGCAGAGCAGAGGTCTCGCAAGTGCTCGTCAGTCTCGCCTTCTTCGTTGAAATTTAAATTTACAGCCTCCTCAGGAGCACAAATCAAAGATTCTTCAGTAACTGATTGTAAAGATTTCAAACACAGGTCGTTGTAGCGTTCAAATAGTAAAGGAGATTTGGGAAAGTCAAGAAATCCGACGGTACGACATTTATTAATTATTAAAATTGTTTCATTATTAAAATAAATTATTGAATTTAGAACTTTTCATACATATCTAAATCACGACATGAAAAAGTTAGTCGGCTGGAAAATTTTATGTTTCTTGGTCAGAGAAAAAGTGTAAGCGCAAAGGTTTGAGCCAATAAGTTGGATTTTATTAAAAATGTTTTTTTCAAAAAATTAGCTCAAGTAGTTTAGGTCTTACAGCAGGTTAAAGAGAACTAATATAATTGCGTTCGAATGTCATTCAACTACGCCGCTCGGAAACGACGCTAACTTGGTGATGCGCGTGATTCAAATACACTGATATTTGGAGCACTTGCAAATCACGGATTGCTTTTATATTTTACACAATTAAAGATAGTAAGTGTGGACCAACAATGGTATGAATTTTAACAATAAAAATTAAACTTTCTGGTAGAAATAAATTATTGCTAGTACGATTTGTTATTTCGTGAGATGAAAAAGTTGTCCTGCTGCGATAATTTTTGTTTTCTGGTCAGAGATAAAGTGTCAGCGTAAAAGTTTAAGCTAATTACTTATATTTTGGGAAAAAAATTTGTAAAATATAAAATGTTCATGGGTTAAGTTTTTACAGTGGGTATAATTCAAACAGTCATGTACAACCGGCGGCGCAGCAGTGGCCTGTTTCTTAAGGTGTAATGAGCCTAATTTGCACAGGGGTAAGAATTGGCTCATTAGGCCTAGTCATGGGACCAGTAGGCCTAGGCCTACCTAGCCTATGTCCAGCCTATGGAGGGAGTGTTGGCAATCAGTATAAACACTGCTATTTCCCTAACTTAAACCCTTTGAGTGATTAAGTAACTCACGGTGTTGGGGTGGATGGTTATAACCCTAATTATCACCATCGGAAGGCTAACCTAGTCGGTCCCATAACTGCCGACTCCGATCGCCGATTTTGATGTGGAAAGCAAAGTGTTGAGGCGTATAACGGCGACTATAATCTAATATAAACACTTAGTTGGACACGTAATTAGACCACTTCCTTGGAAAACGTAATATTTGCGAACGGAACTACGGTTGTTGTTGTTGTGAACAACATAACCTAAAAGACGTCGTCACGACTGCGTTATGCAGACGACGACAGAGCCTGCGCTGCTTCTTCTGCTCGCCAAGCGCGCCAATCTGTTTTCTGGCGGATGCTCAGAAAAAAGGCCCCCCGGAAGAGTTTTTTTTCGATCCTGTAACCAGCTTCTCGTCGACAGCTGGTGGGTTTTCCCAGCGGAAAGTGAGCTCCACGAGGTCCTGATAAGAGCTTCACTCTGGTCGGTGCTAGGTTAGTGTTCGGACTGATAGTCGTTTCGTGCGTCGCTTCCCCGTCCACTACTTCAACCACCTTCGAGAGCTGACTTCGTCGTCTTCCTATACCTTGTGGTATTAAAGGTACGACAGCGTTCTCAAAGTTTTTCGATTTTATTTTAAACGCCAGTTTTCAGACTTAGCGTTGAAACTGTCGCAGGATAGGGTTCCGAGACCTATCCTGCTCATCTCTTGGCTGTAACCAAGACTAATTAAATTAATTATCTTGGTGCCGATTATAATTTAGTTTTCCTTTGTGATAGGCTATTTTCTAAATTCTGTGTAACCAAGTTGGGGTAGTTGGTGATTTTATGGGTTTAAGTCCTAGATTTACCTGCTGTTGTAACAGGCTTAGTCTTGTCCAAACCTGCCGTGCAACAGGAGTGTAAGGTTTGTCCTGCTCCTGTAATTATTGGTCACTAGTGAAATAGTTAAATATTGTTTCTTGATTAGGGTAAACATTAACTATGGGTAACTAGTGTTAACTCTGAACACCTCGCAGAGCTAGGGAAAACAGCAGAGGGCATTTAACTTAGCAGGTGTTTCCAAATTTAGTCTGTCCTAAGTTGAATGTCATCTAGGTTGAATATAATTGAGCTCTCATATCTGAATATCTGATAACTACTGTGATTTCGATCCTCGACCCCTGGAATTATAGCCCAGTCAATAAAGGTTTTGTGTCGGAAATCTTTTTGGTAAAGCTAATTTTTTCAAGGATGATAGACTTTAATGAGAGGATGATTTTCCGAAAAGTCCCCGAAAATTCCAATGGAGCTTTCCCCCCTACCCCTCCTTTAAGTTGAAAAATGTAGACTTTTACAAAATCACATACAACTTTTTAACCAAACGTTTGATAAGGATATTTTATTTACAGTTTTATCCCCAGATAAATACTCTACAACTTTTATAATAAGATAGTTTATGATAAGTGCACAAGTTTTTCCGTAAATTAAAAAAATGTCGTTAAAAACAATATAATTTTAGCTACCTATCTAAGTTTTTCCTAAACCATATTTATATTCGTAACCAAATGAAAAATTGCTTCGGATAAAAGTTGTAGCACATCTATTCCTGAGTACAATGGTATATAAATATATACAGTTGCGTGTATTATTCTACTAGAAAATTAGAAAACAGTAACTAGGTTTTGAGCGCGTGAGCGCCCGGGAGTCGGTGTGCGTAGGCGAAAGGCGCTTATCTTCACGTATGCCTATTCAATCAGAGTTTAATATTATAATTATAACATAAAATTTTAACACTTATAATCATACA
Source organism: Flexamia atlantica (assembly GCA_035578135.1). Taxonomy (NCBI): domain Eukaryota; kingdom Metazoa; phylum Arthropoda; class Insecta; order Hemiptera; family Cicadellidae; genus Flexamia; species Flexamia atlantica. The sequence continues at coordinate 53,222,751 of JAQJVK010000006.1, read as the reverse complement.
ATCCTATAGTGTGCCCACCTTTACTTTATAATTTATTAAATAGTTGTGTATAATTTATTAATTGACATTAGATTGATATGATCAGTAAAATTTTTGTTTCTGATTGAATCATTTTTGAAATAACGATTTAATTTTTATTTATAATTAATTATTTTACACATTTGTATGCCAGTTTTGGTTCGGGGGATTTAACCTAGCCTTTCTATCAGGCTATTCCATTATCCACCACCTATGGATCCGCCGTGTCCCGGACTGGCCAAACCGGCAGCTGTTTTAAAATACGGATTACTGTCTAACTCGTGTTTTAATACAGCATCACGGACCTCCCACCCACCACAAATATTATATACACTTATCCTCTTACTTACAAATCATAATTATTGTACCTCATAAAAATAATTTGTCTGTTAAATATTATGTCTCTGATAATATTTACAATTTAATCTGTATGAGAAAATTCGTCAGCTTCTTCTGAATGCAAGTGTGAATTTAGACAGGATAAGCCACTACAATGTTCACACATTGCAGTGCAGCTCAGGTTCACCTTTCTACATCCACAGTACTGTCCGCATCCTTTTTTACATGAACATGAAACTAAGTACAGGAGTTCGTTTGGAGCAAATGGTTTAGAGGTAGGTATTGGTTTTAATGTTTTTTTGGTTCCTCTGATTTCTTTAACATTTTCAATCCTCCAACCCCAATTTGTAGCATTAAGAGGATTACCTAACCATTTTTGAACTTGCAAAAATACTCTCAGTGAATGTTCACGACATGCCTCTGACGTTGGAGGTAATTTTGCTAGATCAAAACTTGATCTGAGGGAACTTTTCTTTGTTACTGTCAAGAATTTGTAGTAACGGGCTTCATTCAAATTTGAGTACTTGCCTAAACCATAAAAACACAAAACAAATTTCTCTCCAGCAATGAAAAGGTCCTCTCTTATTGTTGTAGCATCCAAAAACATCCTCGCTGCGTTCTGAATATCTGGTTTTGATGTGAGTAATTCTATTGCTTTTAATTTTCCCATTCCATAAAAGCTGGATGTGGTATCTCATCCGGTCATAGCATGGCAAAACAGGAGTAACCGACGCTGATCTCCAAATTTTTCTATTAGAGTGGCGATTCTGTAATACAGTATTGAAGGAACTGCACCCCCTTTATCTTTACAGAAGTGTATGCAAGTTCCTTCAGGAGCCAGTGCCGTTAGTAATACTATTAAGTCAGTGTCAGTTCCAACGACAAATACCATACAATTACTTGTCTCCTGTTGAATTGCTGTCATAACAATCTGAACATCAGCATCATCTTCCGCTGTAACAACTTGTAGTCCTCGTTTTCTGATTTCAGATGCCAAAGCTAGTACCAGTTTTCTCTTGTTACTAGTATTTCCTAAAAACTCTTCTTTTCCAGTAACACAAAGTGTGTTTTCATCAAATACTATGTCAGATGAAAATTTTTTAGCTGCTCTTCTGTTTTGTTCTTCATTTTTCGTTGTTGGTTCATCAGGATAACCATCAAAAACTACAACTGAATTAGATCCATACTTATTTACAATATATTTACAATAAGTTTCTAAGATGACGCCATAGGAACAATTTCTTGGCCACGCTACTTTGTGTAGAAGAAATCCTCCGTCCAAAACATAGGTTGCACCATTTTGGTCCGTTACATCGATGACACCTTCTTCAAACACCTTCATCAGTGACGATTTTGTTCCTTTTCGTAGGGATACATCATCAAACAGAGCAGGAGGTCGAGGAGCCAGTTCAAATTCCAGGTAAGTCTTCAATTTTCCGGGACTGTCGCACACACACAAAATACGGTTAAAAAGTTGTTGGGAATTCACACTAACTTGTTTTGATCGTACCAATGCTGACTTTTGCACTGCTTGAGTCTTGACCATATCCTTCCTGCGAAGTTGAATATCATGGAAGCTAGTTCCCTTCATTTTGGCTATGGCTGAGAGACCGACATCAAAGGCTTCATCGCAGTTTATTGAGTCATCACACACGAATCCAGAGGTCAGGGAAACTAATTCACCTGATAGTTTTGTAAAAGGGTTGTGTGTTTGGAACCATGTTGTAAATGTTTGCAGGTCCGACAAATCTCTTTCTCGTCTAGATACGCGAAGTTCGACATACTGCTCATTGTAATGAATTGATGTCCCAAAATAATCTTCCACAGCTTCGTGTATTTTTAAGAAATATGGTGTTCATCGTTGAGTCTTTAACTGGTCTCAATGATAGTTTTTAGCCCCCTCTCAACCACAACAGTATCAGTTTCTAATTGTTCCCCACAAAAAACGCAAGAATATTTTAACGTGTCCATTATGTTACAAAGTTATCAAACTATTTAAGAATAACAAATTAAAACTCATTGTGAAATCTCCTTTTTATATACTTTAACAATATAATCTTCGATTCAACTAAATTAACGACTGTCTTTCAGGATTTAAATATTATTTGTCTAGTAACTTACACTACATTGCTATCCCTTGAAAACAGAGTCCTAACTTATTAAAACGCTGCACTGTACATTGTAACCACTGTTTTACGTATTTACATTGTCACACCCAAAACACTCAAATATAAAAGATAAAAACGAAATTCACCGGACGAAACTGACTTGACGCACCACCAAACTGAACTGACCTAGGGACACTTTGTTTTGTTTATGTTTATGTTTATGTATAGACAAGGGGAGATAAGGAGTCGTCCTCTTAACTATAACACCACGGGCGCGGTCTGCTCGCCCGCCGACTCCCGGGAGCTTACGCGCTCAAAACCAAGCTAGTATTTTCTAAGTTTCTAGTAGAGTAATACACATAACTCCATATGTTTATATACCATTGTACTCAGGAATAGATGTGCTACAACTTTTATCCGAAGAATTTTTTCATTTGATGACGAATAAAAATATGGTTTAGCAAAAACTTAGATAGATGGTAAAAAAATATTGTTGTTTTAGAACATTTTGTTAGTTTACGGAAAAACCTCTGCATTTATCATAAACTGTCTTATGACAAAAGTTGTAGAGTATTTATCTGGGAATAAAACTATGAATAAAATAACCTTAACAAACCTTTAGTTAAAAAGTTGTAGGCGATTGCGTAAAAGTCTACATTTTTAAACTTAATGGGGTGTAGGGGGGGAAGCTCCATTGGAATTTTCGGGGACTTTTCAGGAAATGTCTGTCTAATAGTGATCTACCCCTAGGAGAAAATTCAGCTTTACCAGAGAAAGTTCCGACATTCACTGTATTTGGCACTTTATTGACTGGGCTATTATCCCAGCGACCGAGCTGAGCGATTCCAAGGCCTCTGACAACCCGTGACGTGATTTCCTGCGGTTCGGTGTACTAGTGTAACCGATCATCTTTTCTCTTACCAGGAAATATCCATCACAAAGGAGCTGGATTAAATATTGGGCCTACAGTAATATTATAACCAGTATGCAGTTGTATTTTTTCAGTAATCTGGCTTGTTTAGCGTGACGTTATAGCTCATTAAATATTTGTTTCCCTTAATTATCATGTGAATTCACTAATACTAGTTGTAGGAAAATCAGAGAAAGAGTACAATTCTCAGGAATTTATCTGTTTACTGGTTCTGAATCTTGATTGCGTAACTCGCATGGCAAGTAAAAGGCGACTCAAGGAACGTGGATGAAGTGAACACACTCTAGAGCAACAATTACCTTTAATGTACATGAAATATTAATTATACAAGGTGCACTATTATCTTGTAGATTCTCTTACTGTTTATATTAATGGGATATATTATTACTCATTATTGAATGAACGTTACGTTGATTAATTCAACTCGGTATAGTATTATACAAATTGGACATACATTCTGTAAGTTGGTATATATTGTAATGACTATACGTACGGTACAAAGACATAAACATAGATATTTTATTTTCATATACTATTGCACATCCTTTTATATTAAGACAATCAATTGTAACCTTTTTATGTTTTCTTTATTGTATTGATGACAAGTTAACTATAATGACCCAATGTGGAAGAAAAGTTTCGTTACGTCCTTGTATGTCAAGTCGTTCGTCAACAGTCTGTTGATGACGGCTTAGAATACTCGCCCTCTATAGTAGAATAATGACATTTTATGAAAGTAAACCTCAGTTAAAGCAAACAAAACGTAACGTATGGCAACCTTCTATAGTTACGAGGCTGCAGCGTTGTGGTTTCTTCGACTTCTTTGGTTGATGACCTCTACTACAATCGAGGTTACTGCTGTTTTTGAAATGATTGTAGCACATAAGTGCTAAGCACGTCTGAACGTGGCACGTGCTGAACGTAGTTTCCCTGCACCCCACGACTTCGCAACACTGCTCGGACCACTCGTCGCGATCCTCTTCTGTGTCCCCAGAAGATGGCGGCTGGTTAAAATCGTGATCCTCATCAGTGTCGTTTGCAGGTGAAAATTGTTCTGGCGAAGATAATTTTTCTGACTGAGTCTCTTTTTTGGTTTTCCAGCCTCCTTCCATTATTTGTTTCGGTTAAGATGAGGTTTCTGATTTAGTGTCTTTTTACGTTTTTTGAGCCTCCTCTTCCATTTTTTCAAACATATCGATTACTTTCCCGAAATAATACTTCCTTTTATACAGCATTTTAATCCTAATTCCCAAACATATCGGCTTATCTTTAAAAATATTTTCAATCTAATCGATATAAACAATGTTCTCGGTTCCATCATCCCACAACACTAAGCAATGTTCTCTTTTTTTACCCTGAAAAGGAATGATACAAAATTAGTGATATTTTAAGCAAGACTTCGAACTGCGTGGTTTGAGTAAGAGATAATAAAACGTTTACCCTGGAAAGTAGGCTACTATTTGTAGTACCATCCTATCGGTTGCACCGTATGAATAAATGGGCATAGGAAGCGAAAAGTTTTGATAAAAACTATAATATGCTTACGTAATTGCAATTTTTTTTATTTTCAAGAAGCGCTACGTAAACATTTTAAACTAGAACTTAGTTTTCTCTAAAATTTTAATTTACAAACGCAGTGTTTATATACGGCACATTTATTCATCTTTTTACATTTGTATTGTTTGGGTAGGGAGAGCTAGTGTAGTGGATGACAGTTCTTTTGCCCACACACTGCAATACTTATATCCCATAAGGATAACATGGGGACAATGTGCTGTGATTATCGCTTTAATGTACTGTCTACCGCTTTTAATATCACGTTTAATTTGAACGTGTATTTTTTATAAATTAAAAATATCAGGCACTATGATGGTTTCTCGTGATGTTATAGCAAAACGAGTAAAGCATTTGCAAATTTAACCTATATAATTTAGGTTGCATAGATTAAACTATGTAGCATAAGAACGTAAGTTGGTATCTAGTAGAAACCTCTCTTTAGTGTACCTTTATCTCGATATTAACACCTTTAAACGCTCAAGTATATTTAAAATCTGATATCAAACACAAAATATATGGGTTACTCTTCGGTTTTCCAGTAAGTAATTCATAATATTAGCCCATTCATATTTTTAAATAGTCATGATTCGGTTACGGGCAACAATTTTGGTTATATACTTCAAGAGGAAGGTCTACCCTACCATCAAAACCAAAAATAAAGGTAAACTTCGATATAAAACTTAAATATTCGATAAGACAAGGGTCTCCTAAAATTTAAATTTAATATTTAATTAATAGGCAATAATGTCGGATGGTTCTGCGATTAATTTTTTTTAGCACAACAAAAATAATAATCAATACTCAAAAGAAATCAAGAGATAATCAACACTATAACGAAAAAAAATTTTCCAATATTAAAATGCGGCAATAAATTAAAATAGTCGGCTGTGCTTGGAAAATAAATGGCCTTTAAATAGGCTAGAAAAAAATGCAAGCAAAATAAATGTCAAAAATAAAAATTAAATAATTTAACTTCTATGAAAGAAAAGTAAAAATCTGGGCAGAAAAAGAAAAAAAAATTGTCGTAAGTTCATAAATTCAAATATTAATGTTCAGCTTTTATTTATTCTGTTTTTAATGTCGGAATCATAAATAGCTGTCGTTCCCGTCGGCTTTGTGAGTCGGAAGAAATCACTCGGACTGTTTCGCGCACTATGAACCGCGATGCAGTAATATTAGGATTAAATATTAGGCCTACAGTAATATTATTACCAGTATGCAGTTGTATTTTTTCAGTAATCTGGCTTGTATAGCGTGACGGTTTATAGCTCATTAAATATTTGTTTCCCTTAATTATTATGTGAATTCACTAATACTAGTCGTAGTAAAATCAGAGAAAGAGTACAATTCTAAGGAATTATCTGTTTAAAGCCTAGTCAACATAACATTAATTTTAGCAAAATATAGTGAAATAAAATAAAACATACATAATTTATTTTGGGAAATGAGTGCAAAATAGATATAGATATAATCACAGGGAAATGCTAGGTTTTTTTCATAATGGTGCAAGTTATAAAATGTATTTACAACGTGGATATTATAGTTGATTAATTTAATTGTCGTTTCATAACTTACTGATGAATTATTTTATACTTAAAAATTAATAAAGCTCAAGAAACATAAAACGTTATCACGATTAACTGCATTTCACTTACGTGATCATACTTTACGGGATTTTAAATATATATTTATAAATATCTTTTTAGAAAGTAAAATTAATGCAAAATAGATGCAAGCCAAGCATGTAGATAAATAAACTGATTTATTTTATGGTCATACATAAATATTAATGTATATTTATTCAAATGTGGCTTATATAAAGAGCATATAATATATGTATTACATCCTCTTACAGAACTAAGGATTATTTTTCCTTAAAACATACAATATAATGAGCAATTGATATATAAGGCAGTGTTACGATTTCTGTTTCTTTGGCACTTTAATCTAAAAAATAAAGTCTATTGCCCTAAAAATGTGACTACCTTAGTCAAGTGACTTCTTACTTTCTTTTTGTGTAAGGTTTCATTAAAACATGTTGAGTAGTGGTGTAGTCTAACTGTAAAAAACTTGTTGGCAATTGCTTTTGTTATTTATATTATTAAAAGAATGAGAATTAAATGATATTGCTCCTTTTCCTGGTCTAATAAATGTTCTTTAGGGAACAAGTTGACATGAATACACTTCCTTAGTACACTTGCGATCAGTTTTTCTTTTATATTTTACATTGATGTAATATTACCTAATGCAGAAAAATGCCTAAAAACAGAATCACAGAGCAAGCACAATTTTATGACCCCAAGGGATGGCTGAATTAACCCACCTCGATACTTAAGGAAATCATGCTTTTTGGATTACTTTCACTCGCAGTCAATAGGTCAATACAGGTTTCACATATTAATTTTTGCTTTAGTGCGTCGCCGGGTGATAGAGCGCAGACGGCGCCGGCGCTGGCGTGGCGACGCTCGGGAGTAGGCTGACTCGTCGTCGCCTGTTGTGCGGGTTGCAGCTTTTGCGCCCATTGTCAGGCAAACGCTGTCTCTAGAGCGACACACTCGCCGGAGCAACTGCCCAATCTATTTCATTTTGTTGTCGCTGGGTCTGTCGCGTCGCTGCCGGTCGGGTGAGTGATGCAACAATTACATTGTTGTCTCACTGAGTTGTTTAACTGTTAAATTGGTTTCGTTTAATTTCTAACCAGATTTGCGAACGGCAAAGGGAATTAATATTAATTTATGGTGTGGAAATAGTTTATTTAACAGAACTATTTTACATTGACTAAAAAAAATTGCCGCTGACGAAGTAAAAATAATGGAAAATTTTTAATAAAAAACAAACAAAACTGCTATTAAATAATCTCACACCATAAAAATATATACATAAAAATATTTACATGCCCCAAAATATATACATGTTACATATTAAATATGTACGGCTGGACTGGAGTGCTGGGCTGAATTGAAAGCTGCTTGAAAAAGGTAAATTAATGAACAAAGGTTAAATTACCTTATATTCCGTCTTGTGATTAACAAAGGTTACACTAAGCTACCACGTGGTTTCAGAGCTATTCAGCTCCATCTTCAGGCTAATGCAAGAACGTGTTTACTCAAAAATTTAATCTTGAGGTCGTCAAAAATATTAAAATTTGACTTACATTTACACACATACACATCACACTTACGAAACGAATAACACATTTGGCCAAATACTTATTGAGGAAAGAAAGAACCGGCGCGGGCGAGATTACAGTCCAGACATTGATTGGAACATTTCATAATTCCAGAAAAACTACAATTATTTGCCCAATCATGGTTTGGCATGAAGGGCATATCAAAGGAGGAAAAATTTCAGTCTGTACAAGATCATCTTGTCGAGTTATCACGGTGTGGTATTTCTCACGCCGCACCGCCGCCGTGCGAAGTCGACTGCGCACGACTGGCACAATACTGCATGGCCGCATGGAGTGATTACTCTGGTTGGTCAAAACGCGCTGCACGGCCCTCCCCAGCTGGCTCGCGCTCCTCAGCACCGCCGACGGCGCTGCGCCGACCGACCGTTCAAGCTCTTGTAAACCTTGGGGTTATGAGGGAACCTTAAAACAGACTGGTTCTGAATCTTGACTGCGTAACTCGCATGGCAAGTGAAAGGTGATTCAAGGAACGTGGATGAAGTGAACACACTATAGAGCAACAGAGACCTTTAATGTACTTGAAATATTAATTATACAAGGTGCACTATTATCTTGAAGATTCTCTTACTGTTAATATTATTGAGATATATTATTACTCATTATTGAATGAACGTTACGTTGATTAATTCACCTCGGTATAGTATTATACAAATTGGACATACATTCTGTAAGTTGGTATATATTGTAATGACTAATCGTACGTTACAAAGACATAAACATAGATATTTTATTTCCATATACAAGTGCACACCCTTTTATATAAAGACAATCAATTATAACCCTTTTATTTTTTGTTATTGTATTAATGACCAGTAAGTTTAACTATAATGACCCAATGAGGAAAAGTTTCGTTACGTCCTTGTATGTCAAGTCGTTCGTCAACAGTCTGTTGATGACGGCTTAGAAGACTCGCCCTCTTATTAATATAATGAAATTTTATGAAAGTAAACCTCAGTTTAAGCAAACAAAACGTAACGTATGGTATTACCTTCTATTGTTACGAGGCTGCAGCGTTGTGGGTTCTTCGACTTCTTTGGTTGATGACCTCTACTACAATCGAGGTTACTGCTGTTTTTGAAATGATTGTAGCACATAAGTGCTAAGCACGTCTGAACGTGGCACGTGCTGAACGTAGGTTCCCTGCACCCCACGACTTCGCAACACTGCTCGGACCACTCGTCGCGATCCTCTTCTGTGTCCTCAGAAGATGGCGGCTGGTTAAAATCGGGATCCTCGTCAGTGTCGCTTGCAGGTGAAAATTGTTCTGGCGAAAATAATGTTTCTGACTGAGTCTCTTTTTCTGTTTTTCCAGCCTCCTCTTCCATTTTTTGTTTCGGTGAAGATGAGGTTTCTGATTTAGTCTCTTTACGTTTTTCGAGCCTCTTCTTCCATTTTTTCAAACATATCGATTACTTTCCCGAAATAATACTTCCTTTTATACAGCATTTTGATCCTAATTCCCAAACATATTGGCTTATCTTTAAAAATATTTTCAATCTCATCGATGTAAACAATGTTCTCGGTTCCATCATCTCACAACACTAAGCAATCTTCTCTTTTTTTACCCCGATGAGGAATGAGATAAAATTAGTGATATTTTAAGCAAGACTTCGAACTGCGTGGTTTGAGTAAGAGATAATAAAACGTTTACCCTGGAAAGTAGGCTACTATTTGTAGTACCATCCTATCGGTTGCACCGTATGAATAAATGGGCATAGGAATCGAAAAGTTTTGATAAAAACTATAATATGCTTACGTAATTGCAATTTTTTTTATTTTCAAGAAGCGCTACGTAAATATTTTAAACTAGAACTTAGTTTTCTCTAAAATTTTAATTTACAAACGCAGTGTTTATATACGGCACATTTATTCATCTTTTTACATTTGTATTGTTTGGGTAGGGAGAGCTAGTGTAGTGGATGACAGTTCTTTTGCCCACACACTGCAATACTTATATCCCATAAGGATAACATGGGGACAATGTGCTGTGATTATCGCTTTAATGTACTGTCTACCGCTTTTAATATCACGTTTAAATTGAACGTGTATTTTTTATAAATTAAAAATATCAGGCACTATGATGGTTTCTCGTGATGTTATAGCAAAACGAGTAAAGCATTTGCAAATTTAACCTATATAATTTAGGTTGCATAGATTAAGCTATGTAGCATAAGAACGTAAGTTGGTATCTAGTAGAAACCTCTCTTTAGTGTACCTTTATCTCGATATTAACACCTTTAAACGCTCAAGTATATTTAAAATCTGATATCAAACACAAAATATATGGGTTACTCTTCGGTTTTCCAGTAAGTAATTCATAATATTAGCACATTCATATTTTTAAATAGTCATGATTCGGTTACGGGCAACAATTTTGGTTATATACTTCAAGAGGAAGGTCTACCCTACCATCAAAACCAAAAATAAAGGTAAACTTCGATATAAAACTTAAATATTCGATAAGACAAGGGTCTCCTAAAATTTAAATTTAATATTTAATTAGTAGGCAATAATGTCGGATGGTTCTGCGATTAATTTTTTTTAGCACAACAAAAATAATAATCAATACTCAAAAGAAATCAAGAGATAATCAACACTATAACGAAAAAAATTTTTCCAATATTAAAATGCGGCAATAAATTAAAATAGTCGGCTGTGCTTGGAAAATAAATGGCCTTTAAATAGGCTAGAAAAAAATGCAAGCAAAATAAATGTCAAAAATAAAAATTAAATAATTAAACTTCTATGAAAGAAAAGTAAAAATCTGGGCAGAAAAAGAAAAAAAAATTGTCGTAAGTTCATAAATTCAAATATTAATGTTCAGCTTTTATGTATTCTTTTTTTAATGTCGGAATCATAAATAGCTGTCGTTCCCGTCGGCTTTGTGAGTCGGAAGAAATCACTCGGACTGTTTCGCGCACTATGAACCGCGATGCAGTAATATTAGGATTAAATATTAGGCCTACAGTAATATTATTACCAGTATGCAGTTGTATTTTTTCAGTAATCTGGCTTGTATAGCGTGACGGTTTATAGCTCATTAAATATTTGTTTCCCTTAATTATTATGTGAATTCACTAATACTAGTCGTAGTAAAATCAGAGAAAGAGTACAATTCTAAGGAATTATCTGTTTAAAGCCTAGTCAACATAACATTAATTTTAGCAAAATATAGTGAAATAAAATAAAACATACATCATTTATTTTGGGAAATGAGTGCAAAATAGATATAGATATAATCACAGGGAAATGCTAGGTTTTTTTCATAATGGTGCAAGTTATAAAATGTATTTACAACGTGGATATTATAGTTGATTAATTTAATTGTCGTTTCATAACTTACTGATGAATTATTTTATACTTAAAAATTAATAAAGCTCAAGAAACATAAAACGTTATCACGATTAACTGCAGCATTTCACTTACGTGATCATACTTTACGGGATTTTAAATATATATTTATAAATATCTTTTTAGAAAGTAAAATTAATGCAAAATAGATGCAAGCCAAGCATGTAGACAAATAAACTGATTTATTTTATGGTCTTACATAAATATAATGTATATTTATTCAAATGTGGCTTATATAAAGAGCATATAATATATGTATTATATCTTCTTACAGAACTAAGGATTATTTTTCCTTAAAACATACAATATAATGAGCAATTGATATATAAGGCAGTGTTACGATTTCTGTTTCTTTGGCACTTTAAACTAAAAAATAAAGTCTATTGCCCTAAAAATGTGACTACCTTAGTCAAGTGACTTCTTACTTTCTTTTTGTGTAAGGTTTCATTAAAACATGTTGAGTAGTGGTGTAGTCTAACTGTAAAAAACTTGTTGGCAATTGCTTTTGTTATTTATATTATTAAAAGAATGAGAATTAAATGATATTGCTCCTTTTCCTGGTCTAATAAATGTTCTTTAGGGAACAAGTTGACATGAATACACTTCCTTAGTACACTTGCGATCAGTTTTTCTTTTATATTTTACATTGATGTAATATTACCTAATGCAGAAAAATGCCTAAAAACAGAATCACAGAGCAAGCACAATTTTATGACCCCAAGGGATGGCTGAATTAACCCACCTCGATACTTAAGGAAATCATGCTTTTTGGATTACTTTCACTCGCAGTCAATAGGTCAATACAGGTTTCACATATTAATTTTTGCTTTAGTGCGTCGCCGGGTGATAGAGCGCAGACGGCGCCGGCGCTGGCGCGGCGACGCTCGGGAGTAGGCTGACTCGTCGTCGCCTGTTGTGCGGGTTGCAGCTTTTGAGCCCATTGGTAGGCAAACGCTGTCACTCTAGAGCGACACACTCGCCGGAGCAACTGCCCAATCTATTTCATTTTGTTGTCGCTGGGTCTGTCGCGTCGCTGCCGGTCGGGTGAGTGATGCAACAATTACATTGTTGCCTCACTGAGTTGTTTAACTGTTAAATTGGTCTCGTTTAATTTCTAACCAGATTTGCGAACGGCAAAGGGAATTAATATTAATTTATGGTGTGGAAATAGTTTATTTAACAGAACTATTTTACATTGACTAAAAAAAATTGCCGCTGACGAAGTAAAAATAATGGAAAATTTTTAATAAAAAACAAACAAAACTGCTATTAAATAATCTCACACCATAAAAATATATACATAAAAATATTTACATGCCCCAAAATATATACATGTTACATATGAAATATGTACGGCTGGACTGGAGTGTTTGGCTGAATTGAAAGCTGCTTGAAAAAGGTAAATTAATGAACAAAGGTTAAATTACCTTATATTCCGTCTTGTGATTAACAAAGGTTACACTAAGCTACCACGTGGTTTCAGAGCTATTCAGCTCCATCTTCAGGCTAATGCAAGAACGTGTTTACTCAAAAATTTAATCTTGAGGTCGTCAAAAATATTAAAATTTGACTTACATTTACACACATACACATCACACTTACGAAACGAATAACACATTTGGCCAAATACTTATTGAGGAAAGAAAGAACCGGCGCGGGCGAGATTACAGTCCAGACATTGATTGGAACATTTCATAATTCCAGAAAAACTACAATTATTTGCCCAATCATGGTTTGGCATGAAGGGCATATCAAAGGAGGAAAAATTTCAGTCTGTACAAGATCATCTTGTCGAGTTATCACGGTGTGGTATTTCTCACGCCGCACCGCCGCCGTGCGAAGTCGACTGCGCACGACTGGCACAATACTGCATGGCCGCATGGAGTGATTACTCTGGTTGGTCAAAACGCGCTGCACGGCCCTCCCCAGCTGGCTCGCGCTCCTCAGCACCGCCGACGGCGCTGCGCCGACCGACCGTTCAAGCTCTTGTAAACCTTGGGGTTATGAGGGTATCTTAAAACAGACTGGTTCTGAATCTTGACTGCGTAACTCGCATGGCAAGTGAAAGGTGATTCAAGGAACGTGGATGAAGTGAACACACTATAGAGCAACAGAGACCTTTAATGTACTTGAAATATTAATTATACAAGGTGCACTATTATCTTGAAGATTCTCTTACTGTTAATATTATTGAGATATATTATTACTCATTATTGAATGAACGTTACGTTGATTAATCCACCTCGGTATAGTATTATACAAATTGGAATTACATTCTGTAAGTTGGTATATATTGTAATGACTAATCGTACGTTACAAAGACATAAACATAGATATTTTATTTCCATATACAAGTGCACACCCTTTTATATAAAGACAATCAATTATAACCCTTTTATTTTTTGTTATTGTATTAATGACCAGTAAGTTTAACTATAATGACCCAATGAGGAAAAGTTTCGTTACGTCCTTGTATGTCAAGTCGTTCGTCAACAGTCTGTTGATGACGGCTTAGAAGACTCGCCCTCTTATTAATATAGTGAAATTTTATGAAAGTAAACCTCAGTTTAAGCAAACGTAACGTAACGTATGGTATTACTATTGTTACGAGGCTGCAGCGTTGTGGTTTCTTCGACTTCTTTGGTTGATGACCTCTACTACAATCGAGGTTACTGCTGTTTTTGAAATATTGTAGCACATAAGTGCTAAGCACGTCTGAACGTGGCACGTGCTGAACGTAGGTTCCCTGCACCCCACGACTTCGCAACACTGCTCGGACCACTCGTCGCGATCCTCTTCTGTGTCCTCAGAAGATGGCGGCTGGTTAAAATCGTGATCCTCATCAGTGTCGTTTGCAGGTGAAAATTGTTCTGGCGAAGATAATTTTTCTGACTGAGTCTCTTTTTTGGTTTTCCAGCCTCCTCTTCCATTATTTGTTTCGGTTAAGATGAGGTTTCTGATTTAGTCTCTTTTTATGTTTTTCGAGCCTCCTCTTCCATTTTTGCAAACATTTCGATTACTTTCCCGAAATAATACTTCCTTTTATACAGCATTTTAATCCTAATTCCCAAACGTATCGGCTTATATTTAAAAATATTTTCAATATCATCGATGTAAACAATGTTCTCGGTTCCATCATCCCACAACACTAAGCAATGTTCTCTTTTGTTTACCCTGAAAAGGAATGATACAAAATTAGTGATATTTTAAGCAAGACTTCGAACTGCGTGGTTTGAGTAAGAGATAATGAAACGTTCACCATGGAAAGTAGGCTAATATTTGTAGTACCGTACTATCGTATGAATAAATGGGCATAGGAATCGAAAAGTTTTGATAAAAACTATTATAGGCTTACATAATTGCAATTTTCTTTTATTTTCAAGAAGCGCCACGTAAATATTTAACTAGAACTTAGTTTTCTCTGAAATTTTAATTTACAAACGCAGTTTTTATATACGGCACATTTATTCATCTTATTACAGTTGTATTGTTTGGGTAGGGAGAGCTAGTGTAATGGATGACAGTTCTTTTGCCCACACACTGCATTACTTATATCCCATAAGGATAACATGGGGACAATGTGCTGTGATTACCCCTTTAATGTACTGTGTCTACCGCTTTCAATATCACGTTTAATTTGAACGTGTATTTTTTATAAATTAAAAATATCAGGCACTATGATGGTTTCTCGTGATGTTATAGCAAAACGAGTAAAGCATTTGCAAATTTAACCTATACTAGTGGCTTGTAGGCGGAAAAGCCCCTAAAAATAAAATTAAAATGCTGAACATTTAATGTAAGATATTTAATAATCGATATATTAATGCGCAGTGGGTTTCTACATACTTACAACTCTGAAACAGTTCGACATATTTTCACGTTTTAATGGTATTTTTGATGTTAAAGGTATTTGAGACATTTGCTAGTACGTCTCAGAATTTTAAGAAAGGGCATTAGAGTACTTCCGTATAGAATAGGCATTGACTTTGAAAAGTCAATGGTATAGGGCTGAATCTTTGGAACAGTTTCGCTATCCGTCGACCTTAAAACCATCCCAGGTCACTTTGAAGGAATGAATGGTTGAATGAATTAAAACATATGAACATAAGGCAAGTTTGAAGAAACTCTAAAGATTAATCACAGATTGCAGCAATTAATTTATATCCCAGGAAAGTCGTGACATTTAACACAAAAATGTAAACAAATTGTGCGTCATCCACCGTCATCAGCTCTTATGTAGCCTTTAGCTGGTTCAAAAGAATATATTGGACAGTTAACGGGTATTTATTATGGAAACCTCCTGTTGAGGCTACAATAGGCAAGTAAGTAAGGATGAACCTATAACAAAATTGTAAACAAACGCATCGTGGCGATTTGACAGTTCTGAGAAAATGTAAACAGACACCATGTGTAACCAACAATGTTTTCAATGTGACTTGTATAAATAATTTTGATGAGATGATTAGTACATGCTCTGGCCAACTTAGGTGAATCCTACTCTACAAACTTTATATAAACTATAGTTCTGGACAGCCTTACTGGCGGGTGGCAACATGTGGAAACTCTACAAATCATCTGCTAAAACTCATAATTGTGTCCATCTGTCAAAACACTGTTTATGTTTTAGGGCACACCAACATTACGAAATTTGTCTTGCAATAATTTTCCGAAAGTTGTCTTGTGCAATACGAAACGTAATATTAAGTATTGCCTCTACTATAATGAGAATAAAACCTCTTCTTAGACTTGCGGCAAGCTCTGTGAGACGCTTACCGACATTTTACTTGTAAGTTTGAAATATATTTTAACGAGACCTTGTTTCGATTTAATATTTATTGCATTAGAGCTTGCACCATAAACTTTCATATTGTAAGTGCGTCTTTACGTAAACATGTGATCATATAATTGATTGCCAACACAACACAGATGTTTCACGCAAATTCTGAATACAGCGCACTCACTCACCCGCCAGTAAGGCTGTCCAGAACTTTAACTTCTAACTTTCTTTCTAACTTAATATTTCCGCTGCAGCAGCCCTGCGCACTCTGAGCGAATTTCATATGTTTAAATGAATGATTGAGACAAAGCCTCACCTCATTTGGCATCTGAGGACCTTAAAACAAAAAATTATGATGGTCTTGAGCTTAGGTCTTTCCAATGAGACCTACGGTAATAACTTCTTCCCTGTAGGGGCAATTGTAAAAAAAAAATACTACAGAACGATTTTCTTAGCGGGACCACTTTTTGAGATACTGTGGGAAATAGACGGAGATAGTTTAGAGGGGAAGGGAGTAACCAATCATAGTCCTCTGTGGCGACATGCTCGATCACTATTTGCTGAAGCCAGTATGTTTTTTTGTTTTAGCGAATTTCCCTACAGGGAAGAAGCTATTACCGTAGGTCTCATGGTACGACCTAAGCTCGGGACCACTATAACTTTTCGTTTTGGGGCCCCCAGAAGCAAAAAACACTAATCGTTTGAATATATATATATATATATATATATATATATATATATATATATATATATGAATAATAATAAATAAATAACTGAGTATCCTATCATTTAGCATCGATTTATTCGATCTACTAGTTTCGACACTTAGGTCATTTTCAAGATCTGTTTTGAACTATCAAGATCTTGAAAATGAGCTCAGTGTCGAAACTAGTAGATCGAATAAATCGATGCTAAATGATAGGATACTCAGTTATTTATTTATTATTATTCATAACATTAGTAGTCCTAACATGTGAACAAAATCATACAATATATCTATGTGTGTCTGTTAGCACGATAGCGGCCGCAAAAATGGTCCGATCTTTATGAAATTTGGTACGGACATGTAAAGTGGTAATCAATTGGACGAGTTCGTGAACCAGTCCGATCGGATCACCGGAAGGGGGGGTAAAGGGGAATAAACACCCCAAAAATGGGTTTTTTGAGTTTTTCTCATAGAAAAATAAAATTTATCTAATTTTTGTTGGCACTATTGAATTCAGCTCAAAAAACAAACAATTTATTATTTTGAATCACTGCTCTATGTCCATTGGTTACCGAGATATTGAAAGTGGTAAATACAGTACGTTGTCTCAATGTTAACCTTATGGGAAATAAGTAAAATTCTATATCTCGGTTATTTCTCAACATATATTGTTAAGACTTGGTAAATTGCTTCTTCTAGTTCAGATCTACTAAATATTGGATTAAAACCACCCAGTTTTAATATACCTGTAGCAGCAAACCTTCATACTCATTCCCCATGTTATTCTTATGGAGCTTACCAAAACATTTCAAAAGATGCTATGTTTCATTGAAATATGTTGTTTTGCATTTGAAATTCGCTGAGTATGCAGGTCTGCTGCAACGGGGGTATTTTTTATATTTTTATTTAAAAGTTTCATGATAACTGTTGGTTACGTTACTTTGTTACGATATTTCCATACTTTGTAACTGATGTTAATACAGAATATTTGTTTACAATGTTGTCAAATTGGGAGAAGAATAAAAGGGTTTCACTCCTCCTTATTTCTTGGCAAATCTCTGATCCTGTTTTATAGCCAAGTGATTTGTAATTTTAACACAATCGATAAGCGCAGACTGTACGTACAGAGAAGACTTACCATTTTTAAGGCCTACAGCTCTGGCAGTTTTATGTACGGTCGGAAATGGTCTCAGTTTTGACCAAGCAACATCAGAGTGTGCTTCAGTAACAGCGATTGAGTGCAACATCAACTTTAAATTTCATTTTATTAAAAGAGTTCACCTTTAAATTTTTCCAATAAAAGTACATTTAATCTTGAGGCTACCAAAACAAAGTAGTATTTACTCACGGGCAGACCATAAAAACGTATGGGACGGAGGGTAAAATCAATATTTCCTAGATGTTTTTAAGCTGGTGGTCTCCAAACCTAACTCCCTTATGGAGTGGAGCCAGAGGCGCCAACGTGGATCGTGGAAGCGTCAAGGGGAGACCTTTTTTGAGTTCACTTGTTTACAATATCGCTCTATTTTTAGAATTTTTCATTTTCATTCAACCTTTTTCATAGCTGTCAAAGTTTAATTTGATATTATTTCTTGATTTATATGGATTTTAGTTTTTCCTGGGCCAATTAAGGACACACCTTTTATAAGTTTTGACAGCAATAGAAAAATCTCTCTTTTCAGCTGCTGACTTGCAGCAAGTAGTACTGGCTATTCAAAAACTCGCCTATATTTCTTTGTAAATATTATTTCATTAGAAAATCTAAGACTATTTACCAGGCCGCATCCATGACACATCCTCTCTCTGTTAATTGATAATTAATTTGTAAAAACCCTTGAGTAATATTTTAAGCTGTGCAAGTGAACTTCCAGTTGCAATATTGCATCAAAACCTTGTCTCTGCTGCAAGTGCTACACTAAAACAGATGTTCGTTGGCATTGTTTTCAGCACAGCTGGATTTTATGCTTAAATTCGTAAAAAGCTAGTAATTTGTTTAATTTTGTTATGGCCAACATAGGTGAATCCTACTCTACAATATATTTTTGTAAATCTATTGGCATTGCATGTAGCTATACTATAAAAGGTTTACATGTTCATGTAATTATACAGTTTTGGGCCTAACACGGTTTTATATAATGAAAAGTTGTGTACCATAATGAGAGTCCTTTAAAGTTTAAAGGACTTGTTGTTTCCGTGCTTTTCTTTTTTACTCGACTCACCTCTCCTGCGTTCAGCCTTTTCTGGTGTAGCAGGCTGGACCCTCTTGCACGTACCACTGGAAGATGAGGTCGGCTGAGGAGAGCTGACGCGGTTGTCATCTTTATTCATAGCTAAAGTTCTTGCATGTTTCAATCGCAAAACACATAAAAATAAACCAACGAAACTGATAAGAACAGAGGAAGTTGTGCAATCACGACTTTTTTACATGAGTGTTAAGTGTTTTCAAGTAAACTAAGGCAAACCGATAATATTTCACTAACCACAAGCAAACAAATAACTGTCAGACTCTTGACCATAAAGTAAAGATTAAATCATAACACTGTACAGACGACAATCACGCTCCTACGGTCCGCGATCGCGACGACGCCTCACAGCTGATCCTGGTGGCATTGCCTTTACAGACAGGCAGTCAGCAGTTACGTGTGATAACGAATAGACAAAGACAAAAAGTCTTTTCAATTTAGGTTGAAATTGTTCGTTTCATAAATTTTGAATTGATTTTCGACTTAATCAAATTTTCTAGCAACGGACCGCTTTCATGGTACTGCAACAATTCTTCCCTGGCTACATGTGTGGGACTCAACAGAATTGTTATGGCACGGAGGGATAAAAAGTTTAAACATATGTCCTCTCTGATGACATGTTTCAGAACTACTGGTCCAACATACAATAGAAACTACTTCTTTCCACAAAACTATCTTTTTTTCCACAAAAGACTTCTTGGCTTCCTAACAAAGTCACAAGTCCCAGTTGTGTTTAGATCTTCCAGTTTGGAAGATATAATATCTTTTCGATTCCCAGAAAGCCTTACAGTCAAAGAGCCCTGTAGCTACAGATTGATCATCTTCTTCACTACTTCAAGACAAACTACATGCTTATAGTCGAAAGGGACATCATTGACAAGATCAAAATGTGGAACATTTACTTAAATTGTTTCACCGATATGAAAATCATCATCCATCTGATGTATGAAATCTTCATGAGTTCTCTGTTTTGCACCACTGGCATCTGGGAAGCATGTCCGGTCATTGATGTAGGCCTAATCACCATAAATTGTGCACTTAGTGCAGCTGCTATGTCCCTTCATACTCATTAAAAATCATGAACACAGGGCTGCATCAATGTGTGGTTCCATTAATACAATCCTGGAACCAGCAGGTGGTTCCCGGGCCAGTTAGCCCCAGCTTTAAATTCTTCGGTATTATAATGGGTCCATTACTTGTCATCTTTGCTATATTACTCTGTGAAATTGTCTAGGGCATAAGCCCTTCCACCATAGCAGGTGTTTCTCGATATAAGAGTTGCTTATTTAGAATTTTTGTCCAAACGAGTGTTATGAATTATACTTGGAAGTAATTTAATAATGATTAATATCATTATACATTTTAACTCCCTAATTTGTGTCGCAGGGAGTACAACAGCGCATTCCAACTCATCAAGGGTGACAAGCTAAGGCTTCAGTATTCTACTTTCGATCCCAAGAGACCCACCAAAGTTGTCGTGCATGGGTTCTGGAGCAGCTACCTGAGTGATGCCGTGCAAGTCATACGTGAAGGTGAGTGGCGTGTGTCCCTAGCGTCCTGCAGAATATAAACTTGTTCGAGGAACCTATTTCTCATTACAGTATGTCAAATATTTCTGAACATCAACACATAATTTTTGCATTATTAATTCGGGTATAATATCCCCGAAACACATGTCGATAAATTATGTTAACCAAGTTCCGCGATCTTTTGAACTTTGTCATAGTCGTTAAAACTTATTTATCTTCTGAAGTCGCTTAGTAATAGATAGTAGCCTCTCCTCGGTAAGAATTTTCAGTGGGCCTCTCATCCTTATCCTTATTTTTCCATTGTATACAGTAATGTAACTTGATCCAAGGTTTTAGTATAACATCCATGTTAATTTTATTTGTCTATAGGTAGTTTTTTAATTCTGCCCATTTGCGTGACGAAATCGTGCATTCCATCGAAGAATTTTTGAATTGGTTTTGTAGGCTGTTTGCTTAATTTATTTGAAATATTTCTGTTTGGATTCTAATATTAGGTTATAAGGAGGTATGTTTATCCTTATGTTCCATCGACAGGAACAATTATTAACTTAAGTTTTTAATTGCCTTCCACCTTAGAAAAATCTAGATTGTTATTGTAATTATTGATCAGAGGGGTTGCCCACTGGTTGTCTTTACTAAACGTTGCGGTATCTGAAATACCGCATCGTTTAGTAAAGAAAGTCGAATTCCACTTACCTTTGGCCAAAGGACTCTTTCCGCGTACGCGGGTGAAGATTGATTGTTGTGTTTTGGGTTCGTCGGAGGTCTCTTCGTAATGTGCTGGAAAGTGAATAGTTTTTTATTTGTATTTAGCCTTTGTTTACTTAGTCCACGTCCTTTAGTTACTGGGTTTGACCGTGAACATTATGTCCATTTTGATCAATATCTTCCTTAAGATGAATCTCCCTGAAGAATTTAAAACTGCTTCCTATCTGAAAACTCGCTGACCCTTGGGGCTGACTGGGGCATTTCCAGATTTGTTTTAGGTTTCTGTGCTAACCTATTTTGTACCGTGATGAATTTACCATAACTCTTTGTACAGCTGATGTGCTGTAATGAAGCCTCCTTTCATTCACGTAATTCTTTCGTTTATTTTTGACTGATACGTTCTGGGCATTCATGGGTGTTTCTTGGGCGGGCATTCATGGATGTTTCTAGGGCGATTCTATTCAACTGTTCAAAAGCTTAAACATCACAACCGTGGTAACCGGTAGGATTTTTCACATTGAGTGTTAATTCATAAAAAAACGGTATGATTTTTCACGTGTAAGGGTTGGTTTTACTTTATGTACTGTTTCTGACCCAGGTTATCTAACCCGTGAATGGTACAACTTGTTCATCAACAGCGACACATTCCTCTACATGTAGCTGATGGCGTCTGCATCTGCGGTTAGGAAACCGCATCATAAATTGGTCTAACCTTGATAAATTTGTCAGTATTATTAATTGATATTTGTAGGTTATTGACTAGACGCGGATTAGTTCTTATTGTAAAGAATCTATTTTTTTCTCGTATTTGAAAACATAGGAATTCGGAAACTTTACTCCCAGTACTTTCGTACTCTTGGATACTTTATCCTTTATTGCTCCCATTACCATCTGTCAACCAATAAAAATTTTAGTTTCTGACACTGTCAGAGGAGTAAATGCTTGTACTTTTGTAAGATACTAGTGGCTTGTAGGGACAAAAGCCCCTAAAAATAAAATGCTGGATATTTAATGTTTCCTTCACACTCACAGCTCGGTAACAGTTTGACGGAATTAAACGTTTAAAGTGTAATGTTAAAGATGTTTTGACATTTGCTAGTACGTATCAGAATTTTAAGAAACTTCAATATAGTAAAGGGGTGATTTTTTTTGGAACAGTGCCGCCATCCGTCGTTCTTAAAACAAATTCAGTCCACTTACAATTAAACATATTATGGACATGGTTTGAAGAAATTCTTAAGGTTAAACACAGACTGCAGCACTTGATTTATTTCCCGAGGAATAAGCAAATAAATAAGTATGAAATCAGAAAATGGTCTCCGTTGACGACTCCACGCTCCACGTTGGAGACTTTGGCTCCACTTCATAAGGAAGTTAGTTTTGAAGACCATGAGTTTGGTAAATAGTTAATATTGAGGATTTTACACTACGTTCAACACCTTTTTATGGTTGCCCGTGAGTAAATACTGCTTTGAATTGGTAGATTCAAGATTAAATATACTTTTGAGTGGCCAAATTTAAAGGTGAACCTTTTTGGTAGGATCAAATTTAAAGTTGATGTTACACTCATTAGCCCTTAGTGCGACTTGCCAAACTCCTACAATTTCGGCGCAAAAACTTCGCCTACATATCGATCATTTAGCATTAAATGGGCATCGTTATAACATAAACGAAACAAACAAACTTAACTCTTTATAATTTTAAATTATAAATGTATACTCAAAGCCGTAGTTATAAGTCTGAAAATCGTAAAGTAAAATATTTATTTGTTATAGTACATTGAACATAGTTAGCTGCCTTTCGAAAAAACCAGATGTCAACATCTAGCATATGTCTTTGAATAAAATATCAGCACCACATGTTTTAATATAAACAAAGCAGACGTTTTTAGATTCCAATGCTTTTTAAATGGCAGATATTTTACGTTATTTCTCGGTTTCTGGTGAATTTAAAGCCATTTCAGTATTTTTCCCGCCATCACGGAATAGAGACCTTAAATTTGAGCCCTCTCCCATCTTTCTACGGCTTGCCAGCAGTCCACAATTTCGACGCAAAGAATCGCCTTACGAAATTAAATATACATGCCAAGGGCCCCTCATGCCAAACTTTGTCAAAAGCCTGTCTACTTTAAAAAAAACAGTTTACTTTAAAAAAAACAGTTTACTTTAAAAAAGTAAACTGTTGAAAACAAAGCCAAACCAGCTGTAAAAATAAGTTTATCTGTAGAACTATTTCAGAGCTTGGTCATATGTTCAGTCTGTAAACGAAACTGAGCTTGCTCAAATGACGATGAATAGCGACACTGTTCCGAAACGTCAGCCCTTTACTGTACTTTAGTAACGCCCTTTTTTAAAATTCTGAGACTTGTTGACAAATCTACATAAAATTCCCTTTAATTTGATACCTCAAACGTTAAAATCCGTCCAGCCATCACTGAGGTTGGACTGTGAAAAGAAAACCGCTTGCGTATTAATATATAGATGATGATGATGATGATGATACAACTCTGTGGCACAGCTGTTTTAATTTCAAAAGATGTAAACAAATTAAACCCCATGTTGTTTTAATGGGAAAAGTTTTATTCTGTTGCGAATTTATGGTAAAAAAATAAGAAAAATGAATAGTTTTCCCTCAAAATTCACGTCAAGACCTTTAAAATAAGACCCCTCCCATCCTTCTACGGCCATCCAGTCACTCACAATTTCTTTACAAAAATTTCACTTACGGAATTATATATATAGATACCTATTTGTCATTTCTCTCAGGAGTTAAAGTAAATGAGGTGTCATTACATCTCATGAAATGCGTTATTGGATCAACTTGAGATGGAGTTGTTTGTGATTTATTTTTGCTACTGTTATTTTTTCAAACAGTGGTTTAGGAAGAAGTTGTCTCCCGGAGAATCTTCGGAGTTAATTTTATGCCATTTACAGGATTAGGCAAAACAGCCTCATTGGTGTTCCTTTCTCTAGTAGGCCTGATCGAAGTAATGTCAGTAGGCCTAATCCCGCTTGTACTAGGTACAGGCTGATTGAAATCTCCTGCTTCGTTTAAATTAGGCTTGGGCCTAGGCCGATTTCAATTGCTGCTCTACTTGAACTGGGCTTAGGCATAGGCTTTTAGCAATCCCCTACTCTGCTTATAATTGAAGTAGGCCTAGGTTGCAGCAATATCATCAGGTGAATTAATAGGAAAAAGACCACTTACATCATCGTAAGTTTATGCCAATTCCTCTTCTCTAAAAAAACTTTAGTTCATAGCAGCTAGCTCAATATCACAACCCATTTCTGGGGGAGTTATTTCTTCTGAGTCAATTTTGGTGTCAATATCTCTGAGATATTCAATATCCGATATATTGTCACTTTCCATAAGGTCCCTAATGTCTTTTTTACGCAAATCCATAACGCTACTTCACTGTAAACTTCACTTAAACAATAAAGTAACCTCAATCATGCACAACATAACCACAGACAATCCAAACACCAACTGCAGACATCCGTAACAATGTGCAATAGCTGTTGAAAAAGAATTTATGAGTTATAAAAGCCTACCGCACGGAAAAAAACTGTTTTGCTGCTATAGCAAAAGAAAATTGTCGCAATAACCAAAAATTTGGTTGAAATAGGCCAAACAAATCTTTTGTTGGATTAACAAAATCATTTTGTTAAGAGTTATTTAGTAATAGGAACCAAAATGATTGTTTATCTTAACAAAGCATTATATTGTTGGCTGAAAAAATGTTTGGTTACAACAAATCTGAGTGTTGTTGTTTTTAGGAATTTTGTACAATAACAATACACAGATTAGATGTCGTAAGCAATCATTTTGTTAAGCCAACAGTATAAATGTTTGTTAAGGTAAACAAAAAGTTTGGCTCCTACTACAAAATAGATTCACTTACTAATTTTGTTACTTCAACAAAAGTTTTGTTTGGCAATATGTCAACCAAATATTTCGGTTGTTGCAACAATATATAAAACACGAAATCTTTTGTGACTGGAGCCCCCTCTTAAACGGACATTTTCAACTTTCAGCACTTCTATATTGTACAATAAACAATTTTCTAACCAAATTTATTCAATCAATTCTTTGCCCGCTTACCAATTGGGGATTCTATATAATGCCTAGGCATTATATACAATGCCTAATTAAAGTGTTTAAGTTAATAATAATATTACTCCATTTAACACTTTGCCTAAAAGCATTAGTCAATGTACAGATTGCCTAGTCATTCTATAAAATGCCTGAATTTCATAGTTTGCTGGTAACATACAGGGTGTTTCAGAACTCCCTACCAATATTTTAGGGCATTGTTCCTGGGTAAGAAACATATCTAAATATCATATTTAAATTGTCCGGAAGTCCTTAGTTACTCACAGCCGCCATTTTGTTTTTTTCACTTATTAATTTGTTTCTAAAAAACGGTTTAACATACGAAATTGAAACTTTGCACAAACATTTATGTCAATTAGGCAAAGCTACAAAAAAATTATGAAAATTTTTCAATTTCATAAAACAAAATGGCGGCCATATTAAATTGTATCCTAAATAACTAAAAAACCGTTAATTAAAAAAAATTACAAGAATACCTTTTTTTAGCTAATTCAATTACAAATCGATTGACACCTTATTTTTTAAGATTGGACGAATATTAACTGAGATATGGCAGCTTTAGTGATACGTGACCGCTGGAGGTCAGTTGCAGTGCATGCCGAGGCATGCGGCTAAAGTCTGCCACAACAATGCAACTTCCTTCCACTTTGCATGTTATTTGTAAGAGATTTTAGATTATTTCAAACAATAATAAAATATTACATAGCCCCAAAAGTATCCTTTTTATCAATTATCTATCATTAGGATGGCTTAAAAATGTCACTCCTTGTTACTGTCTTTAAAATTCACACAAAACACCTAAACTTTTGATATCAGCTGTGGTGAAAGTCAACGTACTTTTCAACAAACTAATCAGCTGATTTTATTGTTGCTTTTCAAATAAACAGTACATTTAAACAGCAATTAAAAGTGACTGTAAAAGGTTAGAGGAGCTGACTACATTGAATAAATAATTACATTTCAAGCAACAATAAAATCAGCTGATTAGTTTGTTAACAAGTACGGTGACTTTCACGACAGCTGATATAAAAGGTTTGGGTGTTTTGTGTGAATTTTAAAGGCAGTAACAAGGAGTGACATTTTTAAGCCATCCTAATGATAGATAATTGATAAAAAGGATACTTTTGGGGCTATGTAATATTTTATTATTGTTTGAAATAATCTAAAATCGCTTACAAATAACATGCTAAGTGGAAGGAAGTTGCATTGTTGTGGCAGACATTAGCCGCATGCCTCGGCATGCACTGCAACTGACCTCCAGCGGTCACGTATCACTAAAGCTGCCATATCTCAGTTAATATTCGTCCAATCTTAAAAAATAAGGTGTCAATCGATTTGTAATTGAATTAGCTAAAAAAAGGTATTCTTGTAATTTTTTTAATTAACGGTTTTTTAGTTATTTAGGAAACAAAATTTAATATGGCCGCCATTTTGTTTTATGAATTTGAAAAATTTTCATAATTTTTTTGTAGCTTTGCCTAATTGACATAAATGTTTGTGCAAAGTTTCAATTTCGTATGTTTAACCGTTTTTTAGAAATTAATTAATAAGTGAAAAAAACAAAATGGCGGCTGTGTGAGTAACTAAGGACTTCCGGACAATTTATACATGATATTTAGATATGTTTCTTACCCAGGAACAATGCCCTAAAATATTGGTAGGGAGTTCTGAAACACCCTGTATAAATATATTAGGGATGTGTCGATACAAAAATTTATCGATTCTCGATACCGATACCGATACCTTCGACACCATCGACACCTGAATTAAGTATATGTACAACTTAATTCAATAACAATAGACCTTATACTAAACAAAATGAACGTATTTACAATCTAGCCAAAATTAACACACAACCTTGTAGGAACTAACAATAGAAATAAGAAACAGCCATAAATCTTAATCAAACACATACTTAAGCTAAATCAATTAATTAATTAAATAAATCAAAATCAAAACACAAAAACAACTTAACTAACTAAACAAACAAACCTAAACCTACAACCTTGTCCAAGTCTAGACAGGACCTCTAGCCAGGAGTGCCTCGATCATCCTCTCCAAATCTGCACGATGGCCCCCCGGCTGAAGCACCCCTTCTTGTGCAACTTGTGCCTGCCATGCTGCCTTGATGTTGTTAAAGACAACTGTCATCCCGACATTTGTAAACACCAAGTTGTCGGCCTTGGCTCCAACATTAGCATCGGCCAATTGTGCTATCTCCAGGTTCACCATCTGGGAGCACGGGAAAGCAGGAGGGTAAAAATCGGACTTCAAGGAGTTGTCCTGGTAGTTCTGCAAGACTGCCAGAGAAGTCCTTCTCTTGGGGTTGACCTTTCTGTCAACCAAATAAGCAATGTAATAACAGACCTCAAAAGGCCAGTTGCCATGAACTGTCCCATCATCATTTTTCGGCCACACCCCAGAAATAAGATTGTGGGCTAGTGCCCTCGGAAAGATACCATTTTGGTCACAGGCCGCCGGTATCTGGATCAAGCTTCTTGCTGCATCCAACTTGTAGAATTGGCAGACAAGGTGTGGGACACATGAAGCTATTCTAGCCACAGGCATAATACCTCTCCCCACTGAAGTTCCTGCCGCCCTGGGTCCAGATTCTGTGTCAATTAAATACTGATCACATTTCCTCTTCAGGTAGGCGGCCATGTCATCTGGCAGCTTCCCTATGATCTTCTTCATGTTTGTGCCTCTCACACAATAAATCCCAACAAAGAATGCCAGGTCAGCCTTCAAGTCTGTTTTGGCGTACAAAATTGTTTCACCCCCATCAGCATCCCGAACAGTGATCTGCCCGGCAAGTTCGGGATTGGACAGTGACCTATCATAAAACTTCCTTAATGTGACCCTAGGGTCAAATCCTTGATATGCAAAGCCTGCCTCAATGCCCTTCGCAAAAGCTGAAGAGATCGACTGAGTCAGGCCTTGAGACAAAGCATTCCTCAAGGCAACAAATGTGTCACCTGGGAAGCTATCACTAATAGCAGCATTGATAGCTGCATCCGCGCCTGCCATTTTAAACTAAGTATTCAAAGCTATTAGCTCGACCAATCTATGTGTGTGAAGGTGTACACCGACAGCATCGGTCCCTAACTTGCTTGTAGGGAGTAAAATTTCTTCCTTCAATCATATATATCAGATTCATTAAATTAAAACACCTTTTAAAATACAGGACATTTGAAAAATAAACAAACATTAACTAAGCACGATTTATTTTTCTCTTTTCATAACAACAATTAGAGAGGTATGGATGGCTTTAAAACATGCCTACTTAATGTTTTTGTTAAGAACAACCAAAATTTTTATTCCTTCTGGGTCCAGACGATTTCTTTTCTGGTCACAAATTGCCCCGGCTGTACCAAATAGTCTTTCACTAAAAACCGTGGAAGGGGGCACGCACAGATAATTAAGAGCTAGCTTTCTAAGACGAGAATGTGGGCTGGAAAACCAATAGGACCCTAACTTGTCAGCCTTTTTTGGGTCCAGTATCCTCACTTTCAGGTACTCTTCTAGTTCCTCTTGTGAGCCGATTACTTCAGACTGCTGAGAGGCGGACGTAGACTGCTGCTTGAAGACCTCGGAATAGTGCGCCCAGACACCTTTGAAAAGATAAAAATTTTCTTTAGGCCTACTAATTGTAACACTAATTGTCGAGTTGGTGTGATAAATGACTCGGTGCCACCACAGCACAAACAGATGAAACCGCAGTCGTTTGTTGTGACGTGGAGGG
The DNA here is from genome assembly GCA_035578135.1 of Flexamia atlantica. NCBI lineage: Eukaryota > Metazoa > Arthropoda > Insecta > Hemiptera > Cicadellidae > Flexamia > Flexamia atlantica. Next base: position 53,193,439 of record JAQJVK010000006.1, on the reverse strand, counting down.
CGGGTCGTAATTCTCTCCACACCATATACACTAATTTGTATACTTTCATCCTCACATGATATGTCTCATCGTAAATATTTGGGAACAAATTTTGCTCCCAATCTATCACGAATGTATGACAGTCGAGGATCGACGTACGTCTCGATACAAGGTGCAGCACCGTCATGTTCACTCGTCGGTAATCGCCTTCCATCTGAAGCGAGAACGAAACGCCACAGAAACTGCGACGCTAACCAATCACAGGTGTGAGAAGAAAGGCGGGTTGCTCTATTCATTCCGTTTTCAAAAGGACTTTCCGCCGACAAAGCCCTTCATTTGTCAATGTCAAATGACTGATAAGTGATTAACAGGTGACTAATAACATGTCACCCTATCAGTGGCGGCTCGTGAGTTTATGAAATGGGGGTTCACACTAAAGCGTGGATGTCGAGGCAGAAGAAGGGACGGGGTCTCCGAGCAGGACTGCTTCCATGGAGTTCATATCGTCGTCCAACTCCATGTCGGACTCTGTTGCCACCGTCGTCGGTTGCACGGCTGGGGCGCTCGCCGACGAGGTTGAGGGAGTTGGACTCGCCGTTGGAGTCTCCCTGCCGACAGTGAATCCGGATAACTCCTCCCGCTCGAACCGCCCACTGAGCAGCACCCGGCGAATGGTGGCGCACGCCTCCAAGTTGGGACAACTTGTCGCCCAAGACGCACACGACGACCGCTGCGGTGGAGTTGTCTTGGGCTGTGGGGCACGCTTCCGGGGTTCCGGCGATTACCCATTCATGCCGCGTGAAGGGCTTCCCCTCCGACGCGGCCACCGCCTCGAAGAAATCAATGACGTTGGCCATCTCTCCGGCACGGTCGACTCTCGCCGGGCCGAAGGCGCAGACCTCCCTCCGACGGGGTCTTGCGGCGATGAGAGTCCAGAGGGGTGTGGCAGCTGGGAATAGGATCAGATCCTTCACCAGCAAATCTTGCCCCCTAGTGTAGACCTGCAGCGTGGTCGACGGCGACCGGTCCCAGCGGAGCAGGAACCATGGATCAATCGACCACGTCTTCGGAAGAGTTGGAAAAAAGGCGCTACGCTGGTCCACCAGCCGAAAGAAGGCCCGTACCACCGTGCCGTTGACGCTACCCTCTTCCAGTCGGTTAAGCTCACCTTGCGACACACCGACGAGGGAGCGAACGTAGGCCATCTCACCTGGTTACTCAACTGACAAATGGAAGCGTTCAGAAAGCAAGCAGTACAGAACATCAAGCCGAAAGCTCAGACGCGTGGTCAGCAAGCAGCAAACAGCAATCTGAATGCGAGAAGGACAAAAGCGTCGGTGGGCAGGTATCACATCTCTTCCCCCACCAAACCGAACAGTCCACCACAAAAACCCAGAATACTACAGACTAACGAGAATCTTATTCCCTGGGACAAAATGGTTTCAGGTCTTTGACGTGCACGGTGTGGGTCTGCTGCGAATCCTCGTCTTTTACCTCGTAAAGGTTACATCCCCTTGATTGAATCACGGAACAGGGTCCATGATATTTTGGGCCAATGGTTTAAAAATGGGTCATTGCACATAATCTTTGTTAACACTATAAACAAGAATAAATTCCACAGTAAATAACTTTTCAGAACTAAAAAACTCTAGTAATCAAGGTTTTTAATCAAAACCTATATTTTGTTAACTCTTCTATAGTGAGGTAGGATAGCTATTTTTTTTGGGCCGAATATTAGGTTTCCGGCTACCACCATAAAACTTTGCATAATCAATAATCATGCATTTTCGAACTAAATTCAGCCCAGACCCCAAAAATTAGACATCTAATTTTCAAAATGGCGGCTCAAAATTGTTGTAAGAGGACAAAATTGTAACTATTTAGACCATGGGCCGCCAATATGAGACTCTCCCCCCGTGGGAATTTTCGACACATGTATTTTTTTGTTGCTACTGACATGTACTTTAAGGTTTTGCTTGTTTGCGATGATTAAATTACAGCATAGCCCGGAAAAACAAAAAATACTAGGGATCCCATGCGCAAATTGCGCATTTTAATATTGTGTTTGTTTGTGAGAAACTGTCAACTAAAATTAAAAAATGTAATCACCTTCTTAAAATTCGCAATTAATAAAAAGTTTACCTGTTTAAACTTTAAATTGAAATGTTAATTTTTTTAAGAAACTTAGCTGAAAAACATACACACACATTGTCCATCGTCCCATCACTATGTATTTGAATTTGATTGTCTTCTGGAAATAACTCCGCTCAACAGTATAGGATACCGCATTTGTTTTTCACGTTTGCCCATACATAATCTTTAAGTCGCTGGAAGTGGGTGGTACAATGTCGCTCTGCTGTTCAATCTTTGTCTCTTAGCAGTTATCTGTTCTTGTCGAAGGTTACGCATGCTCTCCCTGATCTCTCTAATCATGTCTTCTCTATTCTCTCATTGTATTCTTCTTTTTTCTATTCCAGGATTCGTAACTCGTCTTCCAGGCCCAACGAATAATGCAATAGTTTCCTTTTACAGTTATAAATTTACTTCCTATCTGGCAAAAACTTTGAACATTCAAGAAAAACATCGTCATATGAAAATGAAAACAATGTGAATGTTTGTTTGAAATTCTGTACATGAATAAAATAATAATTTACAATGTCAACATACACACCAATGAGTGATTTACCTACCGAATCAATATTTGAAAATGACTGTTCACTGTTCATAAGTTAGTTGTTTCTTCTCTTATTTACATTTTCAGTATATTTATTTTTGTTCACAATGTCACTGGTTGACAATTCGTCTGAAGGTAATCAGCTGTTAAATTACGATTTACATTTAGCAAGTTGGTCAGTACTGGACCGTTGAAAGCGCCCTCTATAAATAAATTAAAGCCTTGGGGGTCAAAGCCGAAAAATAAATGTCTATTTTAACTATCTGTCGCAGGTGCGCTACATTATAGGCTTTAAATTGACACCTCAATCGTAAAAATCGGTTCAGTAGGACGCCTGAAAAAGGGATCTAACAGAAAAAAACCTTATTGTATTAAGTATATTGATCATTGATAAATCGTTGAAAAAAATAACATGGGCTCTTATTGAAAAAAGTCACCTGACTGCATTTTTTACATGCAATTTTTGAGATATTGACTCGGGACCAACGCCTATCATTGTTGGATGGCTAATCCTTTATTTTGGCAGGGTAAAGATTTTCGGCCGCCATCTTGGATCCGCCATATTGGATATCAATTTATTTTTTTATATGTAAAGATGGTGTTATGGCACATCATTATGAACTAGATTTTTACGCTGATTACAATGCTGAAATACGTTTTTGAAAATATGCATTCGTTAAAAAGATATGCAGTAATAACAATCTATCCCTATACATTTCTTATGGACGTTTCGTATTTTCAATATTTTTTTGGATTATTTTTCTTCTATCTGTCATTATAGTAAAGATATGTAGTTCGTTTTAGTCTTAAAATATTCAGTGAAATACCGGCTTTAATTTGTGATATTAATCATCAACATCGGTTAAGTGACAGATAAGCTGTAAGGCTCAATTTAACTTAAAAATCAATTTTATCAATTTATCAATGATTTTTTTTCTTGGTTATGCTGTAATTTAATCGTCGCAAACAAGCAAAACCTTAAAGTACATATCAGTATCAACAAAAAAATACATGTGTCGAAAATTCCCACCGGGGGGAGGGTTTCATATTGGCGGCCCATGGTCTAAATAGTTAGATTTTGTCCTCTTACAACAATTATTAGCCGCCATTTTGAAAATTAGATGTCTAATTTTTGGGGTCTGGGCTGAATTTAGTTCCAAAATGCATGATTATTGATTATGCAAAGTTTCATAGTGGTAGCCAGAAACCTAATATTTTCATACTAACATAGCTCACTATGAAAAATATTGTAAGATAAGTGAGAATGAGAGAGGTTCTAATGTCAAACAAAATTGAAATAATAATTTATAAGATTATGAGTAACAGTGGCGGATCCAGAGCATGAGTTCAGGGGGGAGGCCAAGTAGGATTACGAGGGTAAACTTCCCCTAGCAGTTAGGCATCTTATTGTAAATGTTCCAGTGTTAATGGAGTTGTTAGTTTTGATCAGTCAGTTTGACTAGTGCAACGACGCTTTACAATTTGAATTAAATTATGGCGCATAAAGATATGGTAATCGGCACTGAGATGTTAATTTTGAACGCTACTCGTCTACCGAGGTTGAGCTTGGGTAGCTTTTCACTTGGGGCCGGTGGAGCTTTGTCACCCCCGCGGAGCAACGAGGCCTAAACTGATCTGGCTATATACAACTACGAAAACAATTAAAAAAGGTACTACCCAACGTACCATCGGCTCTATACGTAACACCCACTTAGTTACTAATACTACAATGAAAATTCCCAAACGCCACTCAATCACAGTGTCCCTTCAACAATCCATGTCTGTCATACCAGTACGTCGGCAACCTCTACGGTCTACACGACCTGCCGTTTCTCCAGTTACTTGAGTTGGCGCAATTTCTTCCTGGTGTCGCAGCACCATCCTGACCTGCCCAATGCTTTTTACGCTTTTTTGAACCAAAATAAATTAAAAAACCTTATCCTAACAATATACAGACAATTGAAGTTACAAAACAAATTAACAAATTAGCTAGTTACAAATTGATTGTTCATTGGTCACTAAGGACTCAGCTCGAAGGTGTCGACTCCCTCCTCCCTGAGTCCGTTGTCTCCACTACTTTTCTTTATCCCTTGCTACACTTATAGATTCACCCTTGGTTGTATTTTTATCGTCTCCCCTGCCTTTGTCCAGTTAAATATTGCTATCGCTGGATTGAGCGGAGTAACGGTCTAGGTTTTGATTTTTTTGATTTTTTTTAGGGGAAGGATATGGGGTGTTAGGACCTTAGTAGGATTTTTCCGGCATAAGGTTTACGTTCAACCAGTCCAAACCAACGTCGCTTCTCATTACTATTGTCTATCTCTTCCCAGAAATTTTGCCGCCCCACTCTGTTTTGCTGAGTTAGGGTAGTTGCCCCTTTTTTTCTTTTGCCAAGTCTCCTCTTAGTGGCCCATAAATCTTTGCGAACATGTCTAACCTAACACAATAGACACTCTGATGTACATGTTGTGACGTCTGAGGCTCCACCTATCAATACCATTCTTGGTTTCCCTAAAAAAGACAGAAAGTCATCTTTGTACTAAGCACACCGGCATTCACCTATCGTAGCCTCAGACGCCCTAAGCCAATAATTACAGGAAATTTTACATAAACTTCAGAATTCTCAAACCTAATATTACCGTAAAATGGGGTGAATAGAAACAATTTTCAACTTCTCGACTCTCTAGCTTTCTTATTTTTCAATGGAAGGTAATAAATTATAGGTTAAATTTCTGGTCTTGACCCCAGCAATAAGCTTCACACACTGAAAAAATTATAAACGTCTCGATAAAAAAATAAAATATTGCTGTTTCACCCCTCACATTGGGGTGAATAGAAACAAGCATATAAAAGTTAGTTTTCTGGCTGTAAACTTTGTGTAGGGTGAATATGAACAGTTTAACATACTAAATATAGGTTTAAGGTTTAAGAAAAACTCCAACATTCACACAAAGAATGGAATGTATTGGGGAAAAACAATTTTCGCTAAACTAGTACAGCGTAATTTCACTCAAATCATCCTTGAAGGAAATCAAGTCCTTAAATCGACCAGATGTGTGCAAAATAGGCTTGGAAAGTTTGTACACAATATCCTCTTGATTAAAAAACCCCTCTTCTTCTGTTTCTTCAAACTTATTAGCAGTCGACTTCTTTTTGAAAAACACTCCCACGAATCCATCATCCTCAACTTCGGTAACCTTTGTCACATACAATCGAAATGATTCCTTTTGTTTCCTCTCCACTCTTACAACTCCAAAGTCCCCATTAAGAAGGCTGGAACCAGGTGAAGGTCTGGCATCATCAAATGGGTCCTCTTCAGAAGATTCCGACAGCAGAAATTCCAGGTCGCTGAAATCATCCTCGGAAGTCTCTTCGACAGGTGGAGCTGTCTTCTTTTTTCTAGGCCTCCCACGGATATTAGTTCCACTGGTACTTGGTGTTACAGAGAATTTTGTTCTTTTCTTTCGCTGTTTCGATCCATCTCCCTGCCGATATGACTTCAATAGATCAAGTAAGCTGGAATCCAAGGCCTCTGCTGACTGCTGACTTCCTGTGGGGGTACCTGGGTTGTCATTGTTTGCAGTCTTAACCGAAGGGAGCATGTCTAAGACCTTGTTGCGGTTTAAGGGAACTATCCCACACTTTTTGAACCCAGCGATGACGTTTTCTTCCTTAAGAGAATCACACAATTGTTTCAAGAGAGGAGGAAATCTATCCTTTGGCAATGAAGCCTCTCCTCTTCCAGGAGCTTTCTTCCACTCTTCTAAAATTGCTCGCCACGTTATCTTTAATGGGCGAAAGAATGCTACATCAAGGGGTTGTGTTAAATGCGTAGAATTACTAGGAAGGAATATAAATTTGATGTGGTTGTCTTTGCACAACTTAATTGCTTCAACTGACAAATGGGATGAAAGATTGTCTCCTATTAAATACTTATCACCATCTAACTCCTTTAAATAGGGTACAGCGACGGTTTCAACCCAGTCAGTAAAGCAAAAAGCATCGAACCATCCAGATGCAGTGCGATTGTATCGACAGTTTTTAGGCCTACGTACCCTCCAGCTGTCATACATAATTTACATTTCTATAATTCTTTATAAACAACATATGGGGGTAGAATCTTACCGTCCCCTGCTGCAGCAAACATGACTGATAAGGAAGCCTTTGTCGAGTTCATTACTCGTTCGGGGTACTTACATCCCCTTCTCGTAATCATTACCCGTCTTCCAGGGTCATCACATAAATTGGTTTCGTCATAGTTGACGATGTGGGACGGAGGGACACCACTGAGTTCTTGCTCTAGCTCGTTAAAATAATCATTGATAACGTCTGTACTGACTGCAGCTCTCGCCCTTTTTATGTTCTGGCACATCCGAGCAGACAAACTTTTGTTGTGCCGCTTTAAAAATCCGTACACAAAATCCCGACCAGGTAGGTTATCTTTGAATTTAGTAATTCTTCCTTGCCTGTCCAAAAACTCTTTTATAAGCAGCCTTAAAGTTATAGGGTCTATAGCGTACCCCCAATCTCCACATATTTGCAGCCTACTTACAATTAGTGTTTCATCGGCTGCAGACAATACTGTCTGCCCGCCCCTTTCTTTTAGGCTATCACCTTTTTTAGACGCCTATAGAGGACACTGAAGTGAATGCCAGTTTTTTTTGGCAGCTCCCCTTAGGCTATAACCATTTTGTATTAGATTTAGGGCTTTCTGAATGTCCTTCGGCTTATGTATAGCGTAATTCTTAGAATGTAATTACCAGAATGTACTTCCGTGGCATGTTACCTCTTGGAAACCAGGCAGCAGCAGTAGGTATCTGTAAAAAACAATATTCTATAATAATACTGTCTTTTAAAAATTGCATTAGGCTAGTCTTTATGAGTAAAAAAAAGCAAAAATGTGAAATATAAAAAGTGTGGGGTGAATAGAAACAAAACAAAGGTTTTTCTCTTTACCCCACAGATCTGAAATCTTAGTTCAAAAATTTTACATTGTTTATTGCTATGGTAGCATGAAAAATAACGGGAAACGCATGTCATTTGCTTGAGTAGGATTACACAAGGTACATAAAGTTACGTTCTTAAGTTAAAATGATGGATAGGTTCATACTTACAAGAAAAGTTTGTGGAGATACGAAAAAAGCTGACAATTTAACCTCCAATTCAAGAGATGTCAACAAACTAGCCAGGTGTACCAATAGCACAACAACTATTTTCCCTGATAGTTTATAAAGTGGGCAGCCTAGAAATAACAAAATATCCCCACTTGGTCATCTCAGAAGTAATACTATAAGCAATTAAAAAAAATTTAAAGTTTTTTTGCTATCCACCCCACTGTTTCTATTCACCCCATTTTACGGTACCAAGTTACTTTGACACCTACTCATACAAGATCTTCTGTCGCTAATCTCTCCTAGTGCTACCTTTAAGAGATCCCTGGTCGCCAAGGGGTCATGAACTCACCAACTCTCTTTTCACCAATTTTCTGGGTACGCCCTGTTGTGAACACAACCGGAGTCCCTTCACGACCGACACAATTCTTGTTTCCATAAGAAGATAAATCAATTTAATGCAATCACTTACAAGGCGTCCTGGGATCCCTGTTTAGGTGTTAATAGTTGTTTGAGCTCGATCCAACGATTTTAGCACGGTTGCACTCGTGCTTAAAGCCCTAGGTTAGTTCGCTTTCCGAAGCGCTCGTCTCTTTCATCATAGCGGGGGGGGGGGGGGTAGCGATTTTCCTGGCCGGCAGAGGGACAGCGTCACCATCCGCCTCCACGTCTCGAGCCCGCCAGCCTGCAGAACGGCACACACCGACCGGGAGAAGCAAACACCCTCATACTCCCCATCGAGTCAACAATTGACTGGATAGCCGAGTTGATAAAGCGCTCACCTCATAACCTGAGGGTCGCCGGTTCGATTCCTGTCAGGATCGAAACTGGGTCCAGTTGCCATTTGTCATTGGGCTATGAATTAATGATGCTATGTAACAAAAGGTCGCCGTTGGATAGTAGCAAGACCCGGGTTTGGACCGTTCCCGATCAAAACGTTAAAAAATGCCACTGGCGTAGAAAGACCCAAAATACAAAAAGAAACAATAACACCAAAGCAACTGGGAGTCCTCTACAGGGTGTCCCATAAGGAAAGTGCTAAACTTAGGGAATAGGTTATGGGTCAAAATGAAGATAAAATGAAGAATACAATTTTTTCCAAAACCGTTTTGTTTACCAGATATCCGCCATTTTGTATTTTTTACAAAATATTGTTTATCGCCCAAGTTTTTGAATCGATTATTTTGAAACTCTGCACCTGTATCTAGTCAAGGTTAGTGTAAAGGAATATCTTCCATATGATTTATTATTATTATTTGTTTGTTATGGTTACCACATGTTTTGGGTTGATGTTTTAGTTACGTACATGTTCCTAGCTTAAATAAAGAGCTATTATAAAATGTATCTTGTGTAATACTTGTACATGGTGTAATGAAGTGGGATTAACTACAAAAGTATAATGGAATTAACACCAGAAGTATTAAAGGATATATTGAATTCAGTCGTAAATGTTAGAAGTGTTCAAGAGGCAAGACAGGAACCCACATATCAGGTCAAGCCTCCAGAAGGGTTCAACTTTCAAGATCCAGCTACCTGGACAAATTGGATTAAACGTTTTAAAATGTTTAGATCTGCAACGGGATTAGCATCTAAGTCAGAGGACCAGCAAGTAAACATGTTACTCTACTGCATGGGTCAAGGAGCTGAAGAGCTTTTAACATCATTGGGAATGTCTGAAGAGAAAAGAACAACTTTTGAATCTGTAGTAAATACTTTTTAGATCAGGTTTGTGGTGCTTAAAGTAGCTTAAAATTTGAAAATTTCTAAATTACAAACATGTGATTTTAATCTTTGATCATTTCTGTAACCAATAATATCAAATATATCATGAAAAACTTGTGTATTTTATTTTAAATACCTATATTTCCATCGCCCTACACAATCAGCCGGAATACCAAACACCGGAAGCCGTCTGCTCTAATACCGGATTTCGACTACCTAAGTTCGGAAGCTCTGTTCTGAGGGAGGTTTCAAAGGTTTACATCCCTTTTATCAACATAATATCACGTTTGAGAACCATAAATAAACTGAAAACATAATACTTCTTCAAAATATCAAAAGTATTTATATATCAAATTCATTTGTCACGACGATCCTTCCATTAACTTGGACCTACTTGATTAAACGCCACTTGCAATCTGATTTTTGTTACATCGTCACTATCTGAGATCGTAAAATTTAATCTTAAGCCTCCAATCCAGTCCAGTCCAAATGCGAAATGTTAATGGAATGAAACTATCTTCCCAAATTTTCCGTAGGCAGACTTAAAATTGTTTCATGAAGCCTAAACTTACCTGTTGTAAATTCATTTCCGAAAACAGTAAAAAAGTGTGGAAGGATAAAAATACCAGAGTACTTACATCAAGAAAATAAAGAAGAAAGAAATGATGAAGTGAAGAAACGTGTAATTATTTAAATCACATCAAATTACCATTTTTAACAAATAAGTCAATGCCAAGTTATAAGAAATAACTTTAACAAAAGAGGACAAGAGAATTGAAACATTAAAAGAATGGTGATATAAACCAATATTAAACTAAGTTTAAACAAGAACACAAACTATGCCAAACATTAAAAAGGTTATTATTTAAAGACGTTTAATTTAGATGGGTTACCAGCTGGTCAGTCATTTCGCAGCTCGCAATTGCATGACGCAAAATTTAAAAGAAATATCTTAAATCAGAACAGGATTAAAAAACATTGAAATAGTCAAATAGCAACTTAGATACAATAATTAGACCTAAAAACACAGTTATTTAAAGAGAGGCCTACAAGAATGGTAACCTTCTCCAAACAAACCATGAACAAAGGTAAAATAGTTGAATAAAACAAGATATTAAATTAAATCAGAAGAGGATTAAGTCAGATAGCCATATTCACTAAACAAACGTTAAATAAAAAAGTTAATACAAGAGGTAAAATACATAAATAAAAAAGAACATTGAAATAATGAACTTTAAAGGCATCATCAAATGAATATCATTGCATAAAAAGGACAAATATTTATAACTTGAAACATAGCAGAATCTAAAATATATACAATCCGATGTGTAACTGACTGATTAATAGATACAAATTCAAACTATACTTCCCGACGAGCTAGAGACTTGAAATTTTGCACGAATTTTCCTTGGATGGTCAATGTACAGGAAAAATTATCAAAAGTCGACATTTTTTATTTTAACCCTTTCAAAAAAATTACTAAAAATTCGCTAAAAAAGCTTTTTTTAAAGAAATGTTATTTTGAGCTCTAGTGGTCGAACGGATGGTCCTATCGAGAAACGGGCTGCACCATGTGCCACGGATTTTTCAAGATCTACAACTTTGGTTCAGTGACTTTTTGCCCTACCTCGTCTCCTTCACCCTTAGATTGCTCTAGAAATTTCAATTTTCCAAGATTTTCCTTTGGTTTTCCAGCTCCAGTTGGCCTGATATTAAACGTACAGGGCTGATATTTGGTTCACATCGTCTGTACAGAATATATGTTACAAATCACCAATAATATAATTAGTTCTTAACATATAAATGCATCTAAATCTAAAAAATTTTGACATTTGCCTCGTTAAACCCTCCTGACATGTTCTTTTAAGTTGCTGTTTAATGCAGCTTTCATAACTAATGTATTTCTTATCGGTAAGAATAATAATAATAAATAACTTTTATAGATAAATATTCTTTACAAGCAAAGTTGATGTTTTAAGCCTGAAAATACATCAATCGTATGATTCTTTCATGCGCTAATTGTATTTAAAACAATGATTTTACTTTTAGGTTCTCGCTGTTTTCACTTCATACCTGCGGTAATGCAGTACGTGCCCAAATCAGATAAAAGAATTAGCAGGTTATTATCTGGTCGAGTGGTTCTCTGGTTCAGTTTTACCGTGCTTAGGTATAAGTTCTATTCTACGTTATCGGGAAAATGCAGTACGTTTTTTTTTCTATGTAGAATTTTAATATTAGAACACCCGTCGAAACCAAATGTTTTTATTATTTAAACTTAAACATTTTTAACACATCTTTAAATATTGCCTTCATTCCGTGTATTGCAGTGTTTCAGTACCAGTAATGGTAGGCTTATGGCTCTGGGGGGTGGGAATGTTCTGGAGGGAATTTTCCCACCATTTCATTGATTTTCCCTATTTTTGGGGCGAGAAATTCATTGCGACCATCGGCGTCCCCCTACGACCCCCCCTTTTTTAGGTACAGGGGGGGTTATGCCCCCCTAATTAAAAAAAAATAATTTTTGCACTAGGTTCGATTCTCCTTATTTTTCTGATTACAAATATACCCATTTTGTACCATCCAACATACCTCCTACTCGAGATAGGGGGCAAAAACCCACCTAGACTCTATGTATATGGATCTGGGGGGTGGATATGTTCCAGTTTAATAGTACGGCTGATTTTCGGGATATCCCCTATTTTTGGGGCGAGAAATTCATTGCGACCATCGGCGGCCCCCTACGACCCCCCCTTTTTTAGGTACAGGGGGGAGTCGTGCCCCCCTAATTAAAAAAAAATATTTTTTCACTAGGTTCGATTCCCCTTATTTTTCTGATTACAAATATACCCACTTTGTACCATCCAACAAACACACTACTCGAGACAGGGGGCAAAAACCCACAAAAAACCCCCTAGACTCTATGAATATGGATCTGGGGGGTGGGTATGTTCCAGTGTAAAAGTAAGGCTGATTTTCAAGATACCCCCTATTTTTGGGTCGAGAAATTCATTGCGACCATCGGCGTCCCCCTACGACCCCCCCTTTTTTTGGTACAGGGGGGGGTTATGCCCCCCTAATTAAAAAAATAATTTTTGCACTAGGTTCGATTCTCCTTATTTTTCTGATTACAAATATACCCATTTTGTACCATCCAACATACCCCCTACTCGAGATAGGGGGCAAAAACCCAACTAGACTCTATGTATATGGATCTGGGGGGTGGATATGTTCCAGTTTAATAGTACGGCTGATTGTCGGGATATCCCCTATTTTTGGGGCAAGAAATTCATTGCGACCATCGGCGGCCCCCTACGACCCCCCCTTTTTTAGGTACAGGGGGGAGTCGTGCCCCCCTAATTTAAAAAAAATATTTTTTCACTAGGTTCGATTCCGCTTATTTTTCTGATTACAAATATACCCACTTTGTACCATCCAACAAACACACTACTCGAGATAGGGGGCAAAAACCCACAAAAAACCCCCTAGACTCTATGAATATGGATCTGGGGGGTGGGTATGTTCCAGTGTAAAAGTAAGGCTGATTTTCAAGATACCCCCTATTTTTGGGTCGAGAAATTCATTGCGACCATCGGCGTCCCCCTACGACCCCCCCTTTTTTTAGGTACAGGGGGGTTATGCCCCCCTAATTAAAAAAAATAATTTTTGCACTAGGTTCGATTCTCCTTATTTTTCTGATTACAAATATACCCATTTTGTACCATCCAACATACCCCCTACTCGAGATAGGGGGCAAAAACCCACCTAGACTCTATGTATATGGATCTGGGGGGTGGATATGTTCCAGTTTAATAGTACGGCTGATTTTCGGGATATCCCCTATTTTTGGGGCGAGAAATTCATTGCGACCATCGGCGGCCCCCTAAGAGCACCTCTTATATATACTAATGGGTCATTTCCCTGTAAGTTTCTTAGAAGAACCGACTGTTGCAGTTATAGGAATAAGAGATGTAAATTTCATTTTTTCCAGCTTTAATATTATAAATGTAAATATGCATACTTTACATAATACTAATTGTTTACTTTGGGAAATAAAATAAAACACTAATACAATGTTACAATATACGTTTATTATGAAAAATTTACAGAATTTAAACCTAACATTTTTTTAAACAACAATATGTCTTTAAACACCTATTTCCAATTATTTCAAAAAGAAATAAAATAACTTTAATATTCCAACAAATTTCTAATTAATTATTGTTATTAGATATAATACTTGACATTAATTATTTACAAGTGTCATGTAACATCATATGTTTAAAGAAATAATCATAAGAATAAGGCTATTATTTTGAAAACGTTGAATAGGCTTCATGTTGCTCAGGAGGCATGACGATGGTATCGACAGCATGAAGACAGGAGAAGAATCATGAACATGCAGAAGAGTCAAGAGAAGAACAGGACAGGCAACGAAGAGTCACAAACAGGCACAGAGTAACCATAGGACAGACAACAGATAGGAATTAAAAGAGTAATTTTTACTTTAATTTACTACAGACACAAACAGAGGGGGAACAATTTAAAGACAAGAGAAAAAAATAAATATGACAGAAAATGAAGGATTGCACATTTACATGAAGCGTTGCACAAGCAAGAATTATGTACACAAGCACAATAAATATGAAAGACATGAATTAATAAATACGCCAGAGTGTTCATGATTTGTCTATGTACGTCTTACCCCGCAATAGACAAGAGATGAACACCTGGTCTACATCACAGACATTCAATTTATTATAAATGCTACACACCAAAACAGAGGGGGAACAATTAATTCAAAGACAAGAGAAAAAAATAAATATGACAGAAAATGAAGGATTGCACATTTACATGAAGCGTTGCACAAGCAAGAATTATGTACACAAGCACAATAAATATGAAAGACATGAATTAATAAATACGCCAGAGTGTTCATGATTTGTCTATGTACGTCTTACCCCGCAATAGACAAGAGATGAACACCTGGTCTACATCACAGACATTCAATTTATTATAAATGCTACACACCAAAACAGAGGGGGAACAATTAATTCAAAGACAAGAGAAAAAAATAAATATGACAGAAAATGAAGGATTGCACATTTACATGAAACGTTGCACAAGCAAGAATTATGTACACAAGCACAATAAATATGAAAGACATGAATTAATAAATACGCCAGAGTGTTCATGATTTGTCTATGTACGTCTTACCCCGCAATAGACAAGAGATGAACACCTGGTCTACATCACAGACATTCAATTTATTATAAATGCTACACACCAAAACAGAGGGGGAACAATTAATTCAAAGACAAGAGAAAAAAAAATATGACAGAAAATGAAGGATTGCACATTTACATGAAACGTTGCACAAGCAAGAATTATGTACACAAGCACAATAAATATGAAAGACATGAATTAATAAATACGCCAGAGTGTTCATGATTTGTCTATGTACGTCTTACCCCGCAATAGACAAGAGATGAACACCTGGTCTACATCACAGACATTCAATTTATTATAAATGCTACACACCAAAACAGAGGGGGAACAATTAATTCAAAGACAAGAGAAAAAAATAAATATGACAGAAAATGAAGGATTGCACATTTACATGAAACGTTGCACAAGCAAGAATTATGTACACAAGCACAATAAATATGAAAGACATGAATTAATAAATACGCCAGAGTGTTCATGATTTGTCTATGTACGTCTTACCACGCAATAGACAAGAGATGAACACCTGGTCTACATCACAGACATTCAATTTATTATAAATGCTACACACCAAAACAGAGGGGGAACAATTAATTCAAAGACAAGAGAAAAAAATAAATATGACAGAAAATGAAGGATTGCACATTTACATGAAACGTTGCACAAGCAAGAATTATGTACACAAGCACAATAAATATGAAAGACATGAATTAATAAATACGCCAGAGTGTTCATGATTTGTCTATGTACGTCTTACCCCGCAATAGACAAGAGATGAACACCTGGTCTACATCACAGACATTCAATTTATTATAAATGCTAAACTCACAAACATAGGGGGAACAATTAATTCAAAGACAAGAGAAAAAAATAAATATGACAGACAATGAAGGATTGCACATTTACATGAAACGTTGCACAAGCAAGAATTATGTACACAAGCACAATAAATATGAAAGACAAGGTTGAAATCAAAATACAAAGTCGACATCAGCCGGTCAAGATCTGCCTCCATGTTGCACTCTCGGGAACTTGACTCTGGTACTATAGGCACACATGTTTCCTCCAGGCATCTGTACGGGCACTAATACTGAAATTTTTAAGAAGATTATCAGCATGCCTCCTAGCTACAGATTGGGAACTAGACACGCAGCCCAAAACCAGCGTTTCCTCCTTGGAAAGGCGCAGGCGCATAGATCTAAACCTGTTGATAGACTTTGGCAAAATAAAGCTGACCCTTAAGAATCGGACACTAGGGTGTGGGATGAAAAAATTAAGATCTTCAAAAATTATTCGCATAACTAGATAATTGACAATACAACTTTAAAATAGACTGCTAGCCCAATAACCAACAGCTGCGAAAAAAGTTATTTAGTAATGACAGTCTTCAATAGAAAGCATCACCAGTAAACACATTACCATGTAGTCTTTGGTTAAAATATTACGTTTTATAATTACTGAGAACCTAAAATAACTTTGACATGTTAATGTTTAGGTTCACGGTGATTATAAATTGATCTAATTTAACCATAACCTACCTGATGAAGTGAAAACCGGTGTTATATATATATTGAGAACTGTCAGCACCGTACTACATGATGCTTTTGTTTTTGCTCTTGTCCGTTGAGCTTGCGGTCTCCTATATAGAGTTTAATCAATGTCTATATGATTTTTTTAATATGATTTTTGTAATCCCTTTTCCTTAGCCTCTGTGCAACTT
The DNA here is from genome assembly GCA_035578135.1 of Flexamia atlantica. Classification (NCBI taxonomy): domain Eukaryota; kingdom Metazoa; phylum Arthropoda; class Insecta; order Hemiptera; family Cicadellidae; genus Flexamia; species Flexamia atlantica. The sequence continues at coordinate 53,177,010 of JAQJVK010000006.1, read as the reverse complement.
AGCAAGGCAAAAATCTCAGCAAACCAAAAGAATTTTATTTTACGAAGATGTGCGCAATCCCATTGAAATTTAAATTGGTGTTTTGGACATATAGAAAATTTCATTAAAAATTTCAATAAAATTAACATTGGCTTTATGAGTTGCCATGTTGGTAATTTAATAACAAAAATAAAAATTAGCAAATGTCAATGGGGAATCTACAACTGCAGCCTCAGGTCACATGATCGATTCTGTTCCATATCAAGTGTCAGATTATCAAGAGTCAGCTGAATGACACATACACATAACATAACATATAGATAAATAAAAAGCGACCAAAGAAAAATATAGACTCATAAATTAAATACTCATTGAAGTTGATTTTTAAGAAAATTAATAGTTATTATTATAAATTTTGTAAATATTTAGTTTAATCCTTCCCCATTGTTTTTTACTGACACAAATTGTGAATGTAATACTGTTTTGGTCGTTAGCAAAAATGTTTCTCAGCAATTTATTTATTCTCTGAAATTTCTAATAAATTACCGTGCACCTTTTTTAATGTCGTGCCAAATCGTTTCTCTGGTCCGATTTTTTAGGAAAGATCGAGCCATTCCCTTTATAATCCAACAAATGACAAACAAAAACGTTAAAACAACAAATAACAAAAATGTTCGCAATGAAATTTAATACATGGATAGTATGTTATCTATTTCAAAACGTGATTACAAACTTTGATAACATGACAAGTGCTTATTCAGATATACAAATAAAATTTTATTGACCAATGTGGGTCGTATTAGCACTTTGGTAAACGAAGGACAGAGGAATTCCCGGGAAACTACTCCAGTCGTTAGTCAACTGCTGTGGCTGATTGCTGAGCGCGATGTTGTCTGTCTGTTTTGATTTGACTATCAGTACGACGTGCGCGCTGATGTGCATTATCGTAAATAAGTAATTTTTTTACAAAAGCGAGTATGAACGACCAGATTAATAATAATTTTCTCTTATTAAAATGCTATTGTAGTATGCTTTAATGGAACAGATAGGTTGTTGAGTTGGGGTCGGGGCCGGAATAAAGTTTACCAATTATACTCGATTTAACAAGGCCGTAGTCAAGTCGTGCGTGGCTGAATGGGGGGAAGGCCAGTATATATTTTTCTTTTGGTCACTTTAAATAACATAGGAGCCGTCCATAAATTATGTCATTGATTTTTGGCAATTTTTGGACCCCCCTCCTTACAATCACCCTTCCGTCAATGAAAATGTAAAGAATATTTAAAAAAACGGAGTGACAAGTTTTGAAGCAGTTTAAGTTACATTTCATGTATCTACAAAGAATGTTTAGCCTACAATTATTCTATAAAAATTAGTTTTAAGACGAAATTTGAAATTTATGTCATCTGAGCATCTACTCCCCCCCATCATGCTCATCATCGTAACGTCATTTTCATTCTTGACTCCTCCTCTCTACTTTTAGATTACATAGTTTATGGACGGTCCCTAAACACATACAGATAAACAGAACCATACAATATTACAGAGAAAAGGCAGATGAATGAGTGAAAGGGTGTGAGAGAAGGAAAGAGGAGAGATCTACTCTGAACACACATGGCACTCGCACAGGTCCAAAACGTCGTGCATTGGAACTCTTCCGATGCCCGGATAAGCTCGAGCGCAGTCTCGAAGCAGCTGATGCAACTGGAGGCCGAGGATGCGTCGGTTTCTGTTCTCCTCCTGCGTTTCAAACTGTTTTAAAACATTAGTACGATACATCCACTCCCCGATGTATTTGTGGACAAGATCCTTCTCGTTAACGCCACGCAGGATGGCCTTCAGCTGCTTCCAGGCGTTCTCGATGTTCTGTGTGTGGACCCTAAAAGGTTCAAAGCCAATCAGCTCCTCAATTACAGGACCTATAAAAAGATGGTCTAAACATTCATTATTGAACCTTCCCTCTGGTACCCAGTACGGGTCCTGTTCCCTCGGAGGATCCACGAAGTTAGTACTGTGGTTCACAGTACTGTGGGCAGCGAAGACGTCCGCCGTTGCGTTATAAGCCCTCCACATGTCACTGCATATGTAAGACTCAGGATCGATGTGGGCCTGCATTATAGGCAGCAACGTGTCGGCAGAACGGTCAGGCACCTGGACTGCGAACACAGCCTTCGTCGTGCGGCTTGTTCCTCCGAAGACCCAGACGTCCTCCCTCTCGTTCATCGCCAGCCTCCCTTGTCGGTTCTTCCGCCGGAAGAGGTGGGTCTCGTCGATCTCGACGACATCCGTAGGTCCTCCCAACATCTAAGAGAAATAAAATCTCATGCCCAAAACAGGATAATAAATATTTAAATTCACTGTAAATACTTCAAAAATGCATTGAGTTAATTACGTTAACTAAACATAATTCAACATTATGAAATTACAGTTTTTTATTATTTTTACGATGTCAGTGACAGTAATAGTAGAGTGAAAGAATTAGGGACCATCACAATTATAAATACCAAACCACCGACCCCAAATAACAATGGCTTTAACATACTTCTAAAAATCCCTGTACAGCACTCCACACGGCTACATACTGCATAACACCATGCATAACACAATCAATGGCTTTACCTGGTAGTAGTGGACCTTACAACCTGAGCGAAACCTAAAACAAGTTCTAAATGATAGGGTGGTAATAAAATATACATTTGTATAATTGCAGTTTCTTATGGTTTTAAAATATTTTGAACATTATTAAATAAATAATTACACTGAATGGCCTACCTCAAACGCGTGCCAGGCTGCCTTATGGGCAACATCTCGTAGATAACTATACCAGTAGTTGATGGTTTCCGTAGCTACGTTTTGCAGTTCATCATACGCCTAAAATAAATAGTTGATCTGTCATTGAGTATTTCTTTATAATTCATGTAATATCAAATAAACATTGGAGAAAATTTCATAAATTAAAAAAATTTCCTAGCAATCGCTTTTCCACTTTCAGCCCGCCGGCTCGTTATCACAGCAAGCAGTCGGCGATCCAGTGTTTTATGTATATCTATGGCCCGGCCAGGGCGCGCGGGATTCTCAGTCACTTATTTGACTACGATACTCTATGCTGCAACAGGCTTGTTACTGCCGAACGACAGGTCTCGTGTGTTTCCGTTAATCTTCGGGAGGGAAACCTGTTGCCAGCGAGACACAACAGAGAACACTAACACCGCCATTAAGCTCCGCAACCCGAGATCACATCTACTTTGCCACAGGCTCACAGGCTAAATTATCGGTTAGATTGCTTAAAATGTAATGTTACCTAAAAAGTAACTAAATTGTTAATAGTCAATTAGGCGTACAACTAAAACGCGTCATTGAAAACTTTTAATTACGGTACCAACATTAATTAGCTCTAACATATACGGTACGTACTGTACAATCTGAACAGAATCATGATATGATTCTCACCTATAGTCCAAACGTTCACTGGACCTTGGAGGAATTCCTCTGCACTGGCGAGATGGAAATCAACTTCCACATGATTGTTCAATCTTCTTCTTCCAGCCATCTTCTTTCTTCTTCAGTCTTCTTTCTTGTACAATCTTCTTTCTTGAAGCACTCTTGTAGACCTCGAGAGATGAACCCGAAGAGAGAGGAAAGCCGTTAGCGATTTAAATTTCAAATGCCCACGTCACAGCCTTTTAAATAACACAACTAAAAGAGCGTACTTTGTATGCATATGGTATGTATAAAAAAATAATTTGCCGCCTATCTCGAGTTGGGTGTTTGTTGGATGGTACAAAGTGGGTATATTTGTAATCAGAAAAATAAGGGGAATCGAACCTAGTGCAAAAATTATTTTTTTTAATTAGGGGGGCATGACCCTCCCCTGTACCAAGAAAAGGGGGGGTCGTAGGGGGACGCCGATGACCAAAAATAGGGGATATCCCGAAAATCAGCCGTACTATTAAACTGGAACATATCCACCCCCCAGATCCATATACATAGAGTCTAGTTGGGTTTTTGCCCCCTATCTCGAGTAGGGGGTATGTTGGATGGTACAAAGTGGGTATATTTGTAATCAGAAAAATAAGGGGAATCGAACCTAGTGAATTTTTTTTTTTTTAATTAGGGGGGCACGACTCCCCCCTGTACCTAAAAAAGGGGGGGTCGTAGGGGGCCGCCGATGGTCGCAATGAATTTCTTGCCCCAAAAATAGGGGATATCCCGAAAATCAGCCGTACTATTAAACTGGAACATATCCACCCCCCAGATCCATATACATAGAGTCTAGTTGGGTTTTTGCCCCCTATCTCGAGTAGGGGGTATGTTGGATGGTACAAAATGGGTATATTTGTAATCAGAAAAATAAGGAGAATCGAACCTAGTGCAAAAATTATTTTTTTTAATTAGGGGGGCATAACCCCCCCCTGTACCTAAAAAAAGGGGGGGTCGTAGGGGGACGCCGATGGTCGCAATGAATTTCTCGACCCAAAAATAGGGGGTATCTTGAAAATCAGCCTTACTTTTACACTGGAACATACCCACCCCCCAGATCCATATTCATAGAGTCTAGGGGGTTTTTTGTGGGTTTTTGCCCCCTGTCTCGAGTAGTGTGTTTGTTGGATGGTACAAAGTGGGTATATTTGTAATCAGAAAAATAAGGGGAATCGAACCTAGTGAAAATTTTTTTTTAATTAGGGGGGCACGACTCCCCCCTGTACCTAAAAAAGGGGGTTCGTAGGGGGCCGCCGATGGTCGCAATGAATTTCTTGCCCCAAAAATAGGGGATATCCCGAAAATCAGCCGTACTATTAAACTGGAACATATCCACCCCCCAGATCCATATACATAGAGTCTAGTTGGGTTTTTGCCCCCTATCTCGAGTAGGGGGTATGTTGGATGGTACAAAGTGGGTATATTTGTAATCAGAAAAATAAGGGGAATCGAACCTAGTGAAAAAATTTTTTTTTTAATTAGGGGGGCACGACTCCCCCCTGTACCTAAAAAAGGGGGGGTCGTAGGGGGCCGCCGATGGTCGCAATGAATTTCTCGCCCCAAAAATAGGGGATATCCCGAAAATCAGCCGTACTATTAAACTGGAACATATCCACCCCCCAGATCCATATACATAGAGTCTAGGTGGGTTTTTGCCCCCTATCTCGAGTAGGGGGTATGTTGGATGGTACAAAATGGGTATATTTGTAATCAGAAAAATAAGGAGAATCGAACCTAGTGCAAAAATTATTTTTTTTAATTAGGGGGGCATAACCCCCCCCTGTACCAAAAAAAGGGGGGGTCGTAGGGGGACGCCGATGGTCGCAATGAATTTCTCGACCCAAAAATAGGGGGTATCTTGAAAATCAGCCTTACTTTTACACTGGAACATACCCACCCCCCAGATCCATATTCATAGAGTCTAGGGGGTTTTTTGTGGGTTTTTGCCCCCTGTCTCGAGTAGTGTGTTTGTTGGATGGTACAAAGTGGGTATATTTGTAATCAGAAAAATAAGGGGAATCGAACCTAGTGAAAATTTTTTTTTTTAATTAGGGGGGCACGACTCCCCCCTGTACCTAAAAAAGGGGGGGTCGTAGGGGGCCGCCGATGGTCGCAATGAATTTCTTGCCCCAAAAATAGGGGATATCCCGAAAATCAGCCGTACTATTAAACTGGAACATATCCACCCCCCAGATCCATATACATAGAGTCTAGTTGGGTTTTTGCCCCCTATCTCGAGTAGGGGGTATGTTGGATGGTACAAAGTGGGTATATTTGTAATCAGAAAAATAAGGGGAATCGAACCTAGTGAAAAAAATTTTTTTTTAATTAGGGGGGCACGACTCCCCCCTGTACCTAAAAAAGGGGGGGTCGTAGGGGGCCGCCGATGGTCGCAATGAATTTCTCGCCCCAAAAATAGGGGATATCCCGAAAATCAGCCGTACTATTAAACTGGAACATATCCACCCCCCAGATCCATATACATAGAGTCTAGGTGGGTTTTTGCCCCCTATCTCGAGTAGGGGGTATGTTGGATGGTACAAAATGGGTATATTTGTAATCAGAAAAATAAGGAGAATCGAACCTAGTGCAAAAATTATTTTTTTTAATTAGGGGGGCATAACCCCCCCCTGTACCAAAAAAAGGGGGGGTCGTAGGGGGACGCCGATGGTCGCAATGAATTTCTCGACCCAAAAATAGGGGGTATCTTGAAAATCAGCCTTACTTTTACACTGGAACATACCCACCCCCCAGATCCATATTCATAGAGTCTAGGGGGTTTTTTGTGGGTTTTTGCCCCCTGTCTCGAGTAGTGTGTTTGTTGGATGGTACAAAGTGGGTATATTTGTAATCAGAAAAATAAGGGGAATCGAACCTAGTGAAAATTTTTTTTTTTTAATTAGGGGGGCACGACTCCCCCCTGTACCTAAAAAAGGGGGGGTCGTAGGGGGCCGCCGATGGTCGCAATGAATTTCTCGCCCCAAAAATAGGGGATATCCCGAAAATCAGCCGTACTATTAAACTGGAACATATCCACCCCCCAGATCCATATACATAGAGTCTAGGTGGGTTTTTGCCCCCTATCTCGAGTAGGGGGTATGTTGGATGGTACAAAATGGGTATATTTGTAATCAGAAAAATAAGGAGAATCGAACCTAGTGCAAAAATTTTTTTTTTTTAATTAGGGGGGCATAACCCCCCCTGTACCTAAAAAAGGGGGGGTCGTAGGGGGACGCCGATGGTCGCAATGAATTTCTCGCCCCAAAAATAGGGATAATCAATGAAATGGTGGGAAAATTCCCTCCAGAACATTCCCACCCCCCAGAGCCATAAGCCTACCCCAGTAATAACTATTATATTTGTTATCAGTAAAAGAGTAACAATCTGTCTCTATTAATACCCTATTAATATAATGACGGGTGGACGAAAAAAAATCTTCCAGTCTGGTTTGTTTGTACTAATTAGTGATGACAAATGCCTGAACAAAATCTATATCAAAACATTAAAAAAACTATCTTTGTATTGATATTTGTATTACTCAGTTAATTTTTAAGCGAATATTGTAGAGAACGACTCTTTATTTAATGTCATGTTTTCTAACAAAGGTGGTTATCGAAGCAAAAACCTTGCTCTTCAGGTAACTCAACGTCCAAAACTCAAAGGGTGTGATGTTTGGAGACCAGACAGGCTCTTGTTAGGAGTCACTGCCAAACAAACATTGCTTAGAATTAACATAATATTTTTTTGAATTCTGTTTCCGCCTGGAAATTATTTTTTAGTATTTTTTTATCTTGGTTAAAAGTTTTGACATGACGAGAGTCAGATTTACCGTTCAGGTTTAAGCCCCATCAAATGTCATTCGCCAATTTATTCCGTTTTAACACCTAAAAGAGTCCTAAAGTTGAACGTTCATCAAATTTGAACTTTCCTCGTGGTTTTTTCTAATATATTCTTAAATGATAGACCCAAGTTTTGAGGTATTACTCAGTATTACTCAGTATTACTCAGTATTTGAGGTATTACTCAGTATTACGCCCACGTTTAAGCGAAGTCATTGGCCATTTCTCACCCCTTTCACCCCTACATACAACCAATAAATGAAGCAAATTAAACTGTTTTCAAATGTTTGGCATTGTAATTTCTATACAAGTACTTTTGCCTAACCCCCTGGCCCCCGACCCTCTTCCCCTTCTAATAATTAAACTTCCACAACCAACAGCTCCCACCACCAAACTAGTGGTCCTATCGAAAAACAATTGTCAATATTGTATTTAAATAGTTTTTCTACAATTTTGGTTCTTGTTTTCGGATATTTTACCCTATCTCACCTCCTTAACCCCTAAACTGTGCCCTGAAATAAATTCGTTTGTAAATTTCCACTTTTTTGGTTTTTCTTTATTTGTGTGTTTATTTTTTATTGTGATTCAAAGTTTTGACATTTAGAGTCAATCAATGGTCATTCGCCAATTTATTTCGTTTCAACCCCAAAAAGAGTCCTAAAGTTTAACTTTCATTAAATTTGAACTGTCCTCGTGGTTTTTTCTAATATATTCTTTAAATGAGAGACCCAAGTTTTGACTTCACAGCGTATACGTTACAAATCAATAATAAAATAACCAGTTCCTAATGTTATAATGCGTATAAAGTTAAAAAAATCGTCGAAATTCCAAATGTCAGCGTTTGTCACTTTCCTCATTGGTTAAAACCAAGGGTAAATTGATCAAAAATCGCAATTTTAAATTTAAATACCCTCAAAAAGGTTATTAAGGAGTCTTTAAATATGCTTAAAATTATTTATTTAATTAGTTATTTTGAGCTCTAGTGGCCGAAAGGATGGTTCTATCAAGGAATGGACTGCACCATGTCCACGGATTTTTCATGATCTACATCTTTGGTCCTATAATATTTTGCCCTATCTCGCTTCCTTCACTCTTAGGTAGCTCTAGAACATTCAAATTTTTATGATTTCCCCGACGTTTTTCAGCTTTAATATTATTCGTAGAGGGCTGGAATTTGGTACACATCATCTCTACAGCATATATGTTACAAATCACTAATAGTATAACTAGTTCTTGGTACTAAAATACATTAAAAGGTAGTAAATCTTAGAAATTTGCTAACTAAGACTTGGATCCCTGAAAATTTTCAAACAGTTAATTTATGATTTTCTGTTGAGTTAGGAACCTGAAATTTGGCATGCACTTTCATAATTGCTTAAATCCGAGGGTAAAATTATCACAACTTGCTATTGTAATTTTCAACCCCCTAAAAAATCATTTTAAAATCGTTAAAAAATGCCTTTCTAAAAGCTGTTATTTTGAGCTGAAGTGGCCAAACGGATGATGTTATCAAAATATGGACGGCACAATGTGCCACGGATTCTTCATGTTCTTCAACTTTGGTAATTTGATCTTTTGCCCTACCCTCCTCATTCACCCTTAGATAGCTCTAACCCCTTTCAACCCCAAAACCGACCAATAAATGAAAAAAATAAGCATTTTTCAATTGTTTGGCGATGTTATTTTTAAATAAATACTTTTGATTCACGTCCTTAGCTACCAACCCTCTCCCCTTTCAAATAATTAACCTTCTATAACCAAAAACCCCTTACAACCAATAACCACTCCCCCTTGAACAAACCAAAAATAACTTGTGTTGAGAATTAGTAAATAACTTGTAAATTTGATGAAATACGTTTACCTCAACCAGAGCCCCATGAAACCTCTTCAAAAAAATAGCCCCACCCCCTCCATCATAAATACCTCCACCGGCTACTTTCCTCACCAACTAACCCCCCGAACAATAGATTTTGCTAGGATTTGTGAAAAGTGTATTCATGCTCTGACTCTTCAATACACACCTCCTTCAATTTTTCCTAACCTCCAAGTCGGCATCGCAAAAAGAAGAACAATTTAAAATTAAATTTCCAACAACTTTGGTAGATATGTAATTTACCCTACCTTACCTCCTTCGCCCTCAAAGTGGCCTACTCATTAGAAAAGACAGGATCTCTAGAAAACTTACAAGCTTAAGAATAAGGAGCTTAGAAAACAAATGGTTTGTCAGCTGCCTAAAAGGGAGATCCCAAGTTGTAGATATCCAACATACTAAATTTGGCATCACTACCACATTTAGATTAGATCCTAAACCAATCAAAAGGGGAGTCCCCAGTTATCCGTGCTGGGACCTGTTCTGTTCATTTTGTTTTCTAACGACTTCCCGTCTCTAATTCAAAATTACAATTTCAGCTGCATAATTTATGCAGACGATACAACTCTCTTTTTAACAAATTTTCCGCTAGAGAAAACTCACTTCCCACTAAATACACTGCCCTAAAACACGACCAAAGATACCTTGTACGGAGGTTTTTTAAACCTAACAATCAAATTAATTATGTTTTTGTGTCTTTGCACAAACCATCACCTCCCAATAAGGGACATCACTGGGGGCCTGGGGGCGGAGCCCCCAGCGAGCCGTAAGGCGAGTCAAAATATATCAATGCACTGAAATTTTTGGTGATTTATTTAGCATTGCACATTAGAATATATTGCAACGAATGGTAACCATTGAAGTTCACGTTACAAAGATAAAATATCATATATAAAACATGAGATAAAATAAAAATCAAACATTAATTAGAATTAAATTTTAACATAACACGTAAAATTCAAGAAGTTAGAACATTAGTAAATAAGAACAGGAAACTCAAAATAGTACAGTACAAAGACATTATCACTTGAATGTCATTACATGGAAAGAACACATGTTTATAACTTTAAATGTAGCAAAATTAAAACAAACGACATCGGCATTTTTGGCAATTCAACAAAAATATGTACATTAAAATATTGCAATAAATGGTAACCATTGAAGTCCATGCTACAAAGATAAAATAACATTAATAAAACATGAGGGAAAATAAAAATAAAAACATAGGTTACGATTAAAATTACGTGTAAAATTCGAAAAGTATAAGAGCATTACTAAATAAAAATAGGAACATCAAAATAATATCAAAGTTTAAAGACATCATCATATCAATGCCTTTGCATGAAAAGAACAAAGTTTCTAGCTTTTAACATAGCAGAATTTAAAGTTACCATAAACTGAATTTCTAACATAAATAGAAAATATCAGTCTTCATATATGAGATCAAAAAAACATGAAAGCAATGAAATTAGTAATGACCTAAATGATACCTAGGTTTATATCAGCACGTAGCAGTGACGTCACTATCACTGGCTTATTACTGGCGCAAAAACAGTCCAGTGCAAACCTCAAACAACTTGTCACTTTTAATGACGTCCACAAAAACTGACACGCCATTTGAGGTTGAAACGTGACATTTTTCGCGCCAGTAACTTACTGACCAGTAACATTAACGTCACTGTTAAATGCTGATGTAAACGTATCTTAAGCCTAGTTTACACTAGCATCTAAAAGTGTCGTCACTTGGACACTCCAATTAACATTGTTGTTATGCCGATACAGGTTTACCAAAAACAGCTGTGTTAACTCTTCAATTGTTACAACACCTTATTTATCATTAGAGGGATGCAGTCTTGAGTGACGACACAAATATCTGTTTTTACAAATATTTATGTCGCCACTTACAACTACATCCCTCCAATGACAAATAAGGTGTTGTAACAATTGAAGTGTTCAAACAGCTGTTTTTGGAAATCCTGTATCGGCATAACAACAATGTTAATTAGAGTGTCCAAGTGACGACACTTTTAGATGCTAGTGTAAACTTAGCTTTAAGCAAGCAAAACAATAAAATGGCATAGTAACACAACAAATAAAAAATACATTTTGAACAAGAAATACTAACAAATGAGCAAAACAATAAAATGGCAATGTAACACAATAAATAAAAAAATACATTTGAACAAGAAATTCTAAAAAATGAACAAGATTCCAAATGAAATAAAGACAACGTGGAGACGATATAAACATGATTAAGACATGATTTTTTCCTTAAAGGAGAAAAGTCCTCTTCTTTCAACTCGTGGGGCCGAGAGTTTTTGAGCTATTTCCGTCAAAGGAACCTCTTCATCGACGTCTGGTTCTTCTGGCCAAATGAATTTACTGCCTGTTTTTTCTAGAAACTTAATGGCAACGGTGTCATCATCTTTTATTTGTTTAATCTGTCCTGGAAAAAATTGTTTTTTTCCCTCCACCATATAAGGGACGACCACCCATGAGTTCACACTGAGGTCCTTTAATTCCTCTTCGGTTATTTCCTCAGGCTCAGAGCGTTCGGGATCGTCTACATCGTCTTCACCCTTGTCGTTCGAGAAGTTGAGACGCTTCTTAGTCGATTTGGCCTCTTTGTTCTTTCTTCCCTCAGGAGTATTTTTCTTTCTCCTTTTCAATCTTCTGCTCTTCTTTCTTCCTCATGTAGTCCTTGAAATTTTGACCTGTCAACGTTGATGGTACAACTTCCGTGAATCTTTTTTTCTTAGCACTTGGGGGGGTTGGAAAGATAAGGCAACGTTTGAAGGGAGAGGGCAGGTTGTTTTGAAGGGTATCAGGGGTCTCTGGTGTTGGGGTGATGGGAAAAAGTTGAGAAGGTGAAAAAGTGGAAGGAGAGGGAATCGATGTCAGGAGGTTAGAAGAGGAAGAAGGGCCAGGTAGAGAAAAGAAAGGTTCAGTTGCTTTAGGTCTCGATGGAGTGAGAAAGGCGGCAGAAGTTGATGGGGCAGGTGTGCAGAAGTTGGTGGGTGCTGCAGAACTTGAGTTGGTAGAATTTGCAGTTGAGGCGGCAGTAGTTGAGTTGGCAGAAGTAGGTTCGTTAGGTTTGGATGGTGTGTGGAAGGTGGCAGGAGTTGAGCTGGTGTGTGAAAGTGGCGAGCTTTGGGCAGGTTCTTCGTTTGCACAGATGATGTCCACTACCATCCCATTGTCGATACTGAGGTCAAGGAAGGAAGGGTCTAAGATGATGTCACCCTCGCTTGTTGCCTCTGCCACAACCAGGTTTTGCAGGTCTGTGTCCTCTTGATTTTCAATGACATATTCATCACCTTCAATCTGAAAAAAGAACTAATTGGAATGGCTGTTCGGATTCATAATAATAGGTTGGAAATAAAATGTAGGTCCCTTAGTTGCCATTGACTGTTGTTCTATTAATTAACAGTCCTGTCTAAGGAACAAGTCGACCTTAGCAAGTAACAAGACTACAAGATCGCGCCACGATCATCATTCACTCATCTGTCATTCATACTTAGCTTAAAATACCTTCCTGGGTAGGACGCTATTCCAAGTAATGTATCTAATGAAGGCCTATCTAATGTATTAAAAACATAGCTCGAGTCATATAGGACATACTTAATTAAATTCACCAAAAAGAGGTGACTCGAGCTAATTTAAGATCTTACAGATAGTATATCAATAAATTATATGAATTTTTGAGTTAAAGAGGTAAAGAATAGTGACCTAGACCAAAGTCACTCTAAAAAACAGGCCATGCTGCAGCAATCGCTGTGACACGTCACATAATTATACTGGGAACTAACACCCACATCACTATACGGTACTCAATTCCACATTCATCTTTCAGTACAGGCCTTATGGGGCAATGCAATTCTATTACCTATGTTGGGTATATTTGTTTACTAATATTCATCTCATATGATTATGAAATTAACCGCTGATTATATCATAGGCTGGCTAGTACAACTTAAATTGCAATTTGAAATACATTGATTATGGAAATCCTCTATTGAAATGTTAACGTAGAACCAAGCATAAATTATTCCTTGTTTATTTATGTTTCCTATGTTTATGTTTATTTACATTTTCATGTTTATTTTTGAAAGAAACTGACAGCTGCACAGCTGTGAGACCTGAGCTAGATTCTCAGCCAGCCTACCTACTGGTTTGATGTAATGAATTCTGCTGCATGGCCTGCTTTTAGTGTGGCCCTGCCTACACCTAATATGATTCATCGAAACATTGTAACTTGTTCGCTTTGATTTCAAAATGTAGATGTCCATTGAGAAAACTTTGACACTTGAAGGTATGGCGTAAACTACATATTATTTAATTTGATTTAGCCTATAAACTTGACTTTGTGTAAAGAGGAAATTTTTGTGTCTTCAACTTTCAGAGGTAGGTATAATCCTATCATTACTTAGGATTAAAGAAAATAAATTTACATTAAATGATTTTCATAAAGTAAAATAACTTAGGCCTATAATAGTATTTGAGATTCCTAATTTTTTATTCAAGGGCACTGGAAGTATAAGCCTCGCCTCATTTACTTATTGTCAGATTGACGTTCAATAATACTAATTTTAACCCTAGAGTGTTCGCATGCGGAGTTTTCCTCCGCACATGGTTTTTTTATTAAAATAAACATTTATAATTGGTGTTGGCAGTCATGTCCGGCTTTGTACTGCACACGCCTCATTTCAGGAAGCCCCTAAAGCTATTTTTACCTTCCCACACCCCCTTGGCACCTTGTTATTTGCAATTTAGTGATGCTGTGTCACCGTGCGGAGTGTCCTCTCCCGTAAAACAGACATTGACTACTATCTGTACTAGAAAATTACGTAGTATGTTCAATGCATTAGTACACCATTTAAGTTGAACAATTATTTGTATCAACGATGAAATATGAACATGAAATGCCATGAAAAAATTAAATTTAATCATATGGTCAGTTTTACAGTAATTAAAAAATCCCTGTTGCAACAGACCTACATCTCCATCCAATTTCAATAAAACATATAATCAAATCCTCATCATTGTAAACATACCATATATTATGCTATATTTTCAGGCAGTTTAGACCAAGACATCCCCCCCCTCATACTTTCATACTTTCTCATGTTATGCTCATACTTTACTCATATTACTCATTCTCATGCTGATTCTTTCCTTATTAATTTTAAAAATAATTTGTATTTTTTATATAGTATATATTTTCTGCAAAATCTTGATCAATGAACCCTAAGTATTCAAAATAAACACAAATAAAATATTCATCACATGAAAATTTAATCATATGTTCAGAGTTGTATTTTTTTAATATCTTAAATCAGGGTGAATATACTTTTGGAGGGAAAACTAAAAATAATATTGGACAACGTACTGTGTTTAGCACATCCAATACTATCCAATTTCTAAGCAACGGATTGACGTAGAATAATAATTCAAAATGCTAAATTGTTTGTTTTTTTAAACTGAGTTCAATTTTAACAATAAAATTCAAATAAAATTAATAAAAAGGTGTTAAATCTTGAAAATAAATTTTATTTCGCCAAAAAAACCTTCTTAGAGCAAACCTACCCTGCTGGTTTTCGAACTCAAAGTAATAAATGTCGCTTTATACGTATGTACCAAATTTCATCGAGATCGGATATTTTTTTCAAAAGTTATCGCGCCTACGGACTGATATATATCCCTATATATATATATATATATATATATATATATATATATATGAAATTGAACGAACGGTGTTTTTGGGGTCTAGGGACCTCAAAATGAAAAGTTACGGTGGTCCCGCGCTTAAGTCTTACCGTGCCGCCTACGGTAATAGCTACTTCCCTATAGGGGGAAATTCGCTAAAAGAGTGAAAATAAATGACCAGAGCAATAAGAATTAGCAGCTAAGATACCTATTTTTAACTCAGTGTAAATTTTTGAATAGACCCATAAGGATCATGACGGCAGGATGATTGTAGGGAGGGGGGGTCTAAAAGTGGCTGAAAAGCGATGTTGTACTATATGGACAGCGCCTAAGTTGTTTGTAATTTATTGTAAGCTGTTTAAGGTATTTGTGCCATAAATAATGTACTCAAATAAGTTTAAAAACTAATACCACAGTAAATTAAGAATAATTTATTACCTCATCAAGGGGATCTGGGTCGTCAATGGTCGACGATCCTGGAGACTGTGGGGCTGGTAGGACCTCCTTAGCAGCAGTTAGGTTAATTTGAGGGCAGGTGTTCGGCTGGGGTTGTGGCTGCTGACGGTTGCCAATTTCTTCATTGAGTTTGGCAATGTCCGCCTTCACTGCCTGCCAGACCTCGTGCAGAGACTCGTCTCTGAGTAGGATGTCCCCTTGATGAAACCTCTGGATTTTCTCCAAGCCAATTTTGGACTCCAGGTATTGGAGGCAGTTAGTAAGTTCTCGTCGTCGCCCATTGAGGAAGTCTACGCTGCGTCTGGCCTCAGGGGTCTTGGTTAAGTTTGTAAACTTGACTTTCTCAGGGTCGAGGGTTTTTAGCCCTGTAGCTTCAAACCCACTTTGGATCGTTTTTTTTGTCAGTGTTTTCGTGATTACTGTCTTCAGGAGAGGGGCAAATTCTTGTTTTTTGATTTTTCGGCCACTGTTTTGTAAGCGGAATTCGTCCACCCCCTTCTTCCATCCAGCTTTCAGTGGCCGAAAAACTGAGACGTCCATAAGCTGGAGCAAGTGTGTGGAATTCGGATAGAGGGCCACCACCTCTATTTGCTTTCGGCTGCAAAAGTCAGAGAGTTGTAGGCTGATGTGAGAGCTATGGCCATCTATGAACAGTATGACTGGGAGGGGTGTCTGTGTTCTCTCTAACCACGGGTGGAAGACGTTAGTTATGTATTCATAAAAGGTGGCGCAGGTCATCCAGCCGGTCTCGCTCTTTGAGATTGTCCAGTCCTCCGGGAAATTTTGCCCTATGGCGGCTGGGATCCGCTCATATGGGTAAACCATTGTGGGGGCCAAGTCCCCAGCAGCATTGCCATTGATTAGGACAGTGAGGCATTCCTTTTCGTCATTGCCTGACACTGAATAGACAGCCTTCTCCCCCTTCTTTGCCAGAACTGTTCTGCCTTTGGGGCAGAGGAAGAAGGCTGTCTCATCGGCATTAAACACTCTCCTCGGATCTTTGAACATGTCCATCAGGTTTTTCTCCTCCAAGTACGCCCTAACCTCTTGGAACCATTGCCTAATCCTCTCCTCCGACACATTGGCTCTTGCAGTAGTCAGGCCCTGGGCCACCTTTTGGGCAATGATTGGGTGATTGGGTGTCTGTTGAGGAACAACCCATACCACCTATCGCCAGGTCTGTTATCGGTGAAGGGGTTGGCCCGGTTTGTTTCCTGAATCAGGCGGGCAACACTGTCGAGCAATTGTTCTTTCGTCAGGGGGAAGCCCATTTTTCCTATCTGGAGGACCCATTCTACAACTGCTTGCTCCTCCTCCTGTGTTAAGACTGAGGGTCTCCCCATGGTGGCCTCCTCCTTGGATTTTCCCTTGATCTTGTCGTGAAGTGTCGACTTGGGGACACCATAGGTTTTTGAAGCTTGTAATATGCTCATCCCTTCTTTTATAGAAGCCAAGGCTTTGGTTACATCTTCTTGGTTGTACCGGCGTCGAATAGAAGGTCGGTTTGGAGCAGGCATGATGCTGAAAACAAACAAAATAACTTTAACCTAAGTTATCCTATTGTAAACCTATTTAAGTTTTAAGTTACAAAGTTCTTTGACTGCTAAGTCAAAGAAAATCTCTTTGAAATGCCAGTTAATTTTAGGCCTAATTTAATAATTTGACCTTTAACTTAAGTTTTGTGGAGGTTGAGTTTGTTTATTCTTAAGTTAGCTGGCCGAATTTGACGATTGTTTGTGACCCAGCAGATCTGTTTTAAACTTGAAAAAAATTCATAAATTAGACCTAACTTAAAGTTTATGCTCTGGATGATTTAAAGTTTGGAAATGAATTTAACTTCGGCTGCTTTAAAAAAATTAAAAATGATAATTTGATAGGGAAGTTGAACATAATCCACAGACAAAATTCTTGTAGAATTTTGTTTCATGCAGGCCATCAAACATGAATTTAATTTCATGGGTAAACTTAAAAGATACTGTTTATATCAAAGTTTAATTTTAATATTAGATAAATAACTTTATAATTTAATAAGTTACATAACAAATATATTTAATTTAAATTAGAATTCTTAAAATAAAATCCAAAATAAAAAATAGGTACTAACTTAATGTTCTCTAAACCAAGTCATCATTTTTTTCCTATTTTACAGCTAAAAGTTACTTAATTAGGGATTGTTTTAGGTAATTCTTAAAAAATTATCTCATAAAAAAATCAGAAAACGAGACAAATACGTTTATTTTGTGCATAAATATTCACGAATTTTAATAAAAAGGACGTTGAAACACATTTCCGAACTAAAATCGGGCGTAAACAATAAGTTCGGAAGCCGCTTCCAAACTAATGAATAACGTACATTTTCAACTACCTAAGTCCGGAAACCTTATAAATTAATTAAAAGCGTCAAAAACCACTGCTATTATAGTTTAAATTAATCCTTATGTATTGATTTATCTTTTAAAACATTTACGGCACTGAGAAACTTAATTAAAACAATAATATATCTTATTGAACTTACCTGTTTCCTTAACGAAACCACTAGCGATGACGTCTTCTCCCGCCGAACTGTCAACTTGCCGGCCGACCACGGCCAACTAAATTACGATGTTTTTCAATGACGTTTGACGCCGAGTACGTTTTTAAAGACCAAAGACCACGGAACACGTCAGTATAGTCTGTTTGGCGATTGCATGGAGCAAATGCTTATTATTTTAGTTTAAAGTCGCCGCTTCCGATATTTGGTAGGCTTCCGAAAATTGGTAGATTTACCTTAAATGATAAATCCTTGTCTAAACATCTGCAGCTTCAAGAAACATTAACTCTGACCAAGGCGGTGCAGGCTGTTCGGCAAGCCGAGACTATGGAAGAACAGAGCGGCAACCTAGAATGCGCCGGTGATTCATCTGTAATGGAAATGAAAACAAACTTTTCATCACTCTGTATACGAAAATTGCCCGTTACCGTACAGCTGAGATCTACGAAAACTCTCGATTTCCTTACGTCAAAACAAGTAATGATCAGCTGCTTTTTCGGTACCCAAACATTTCATTCCCGTACCCAAACAAACCATTTCCGTACCAAAACAAAATATTGCCGTACCCAAACAAACGAATTCCTTAATTTGACAGTTCAACCAGCTGACTTTATAAACTAAAATAGACAGTTCAGCCGTATTGTGTTTACTTATAGAAAAATTACTAAATTATGAAATGTTGGATAATTTTGTATGAGTTCGGTCACTTATTTGCATCGTGATGAAAAGTACTGTTCACAACTCGTCAGCTCGATAGTGTTTTACTTGCTCGGCTTACGCCTCGCATGTAAAACACTATCTTGCCCCGAAATGGGCTACTTTCGTGACTAGTAGTGAAATATACTAATAAGCACAAGTTTGGTAAGACGTCGCAATCTTTTAACTCAAACCAGTCATGTGGGAAGTGTAGATCAACACAGAATCACACTAAAGAACAGTGTCCAGCAAACGGAAAGGTATGTTTCAAATGTGGGGTAAAAGGTCACTTCAGTCGAGTCTGCCGGCGTAAGGTTCCTGGTTCTGTCCATGAGATAGAAGAATCGCCATCTACAACAAGTGAAGGTAGGCCTAATCCTTTTCTGCTCAGTACAGTTACAATTGAGGAGAGAGTTTCTGAATCTAGGTTATCAGAACCATTTTATGTTAAACTTTTTGTAAATGATTCGGGGTCCCTAAATTTTAAAATTGATACGGGTGCTGACGTTAGCTGTATTGGCATTCAGGATGCAAAACGTTTAGGACTTAAGGTAGAAAAAGCTTGTATCCAGCTGAAGGGTCCTGGAAATATACCTTTGAAAGTATTTGGAAAATCAAGCGTAAAATTGCAAATGGGAAGTGTTTTTCATAATGAGGAATTATTTATTATCGTTAACCAAAGGGAACCTCTTTTGGGTAGATCAGGAATAGCTGCATTTTCTTTGTTAAAAAAACTTAATGAGGTGAACTGTAGTGAAAGCTGGATATCCAAATATCCTGGTTTGTTTTCTGGTCTGGGAAATTTCAAGGAGACCTATTCGATAAAATTAAAAAAAGATTATGTGCCAATCTCTATTAAAACTCCGAGGAGGATTCCACTTTCACTGAGGGAGAAGGTAAAATTTGAACTTGATAAGATGGTCAAAGCAGATGTAATTGCCCCAATCACTGAACCAACAGACTGGTGTTGTCCCTTAGTTGTAGTTCCGAAAAAGTCTGGTGCGATAAGATTATGTGTAGACTTTACGGCCCTTAACAAGTATGTAGAGAGGGAAAGATTGATTTTACCTTCTGTAGATGAAACTTTAGCACAAATGTCAGGGGCAAAAGTGTTTTCTAAACTTGACACAAACAGTGGTTTTTGGCAGGTTAGTCTTGATGATCAAAGTGCCAGGTTAACTACCTTCATCACACCTTTTGGTAGATTTTACTTTAAAAGACTACCTTTTGGAATTTGTTCTGCTCCGGAACACTTCCAAAGGAAAATGGTAGAGTGTTTAGAGGGACTTGAGGGAGTTGTTAACCTTACTGATGACATTTGTGTGTATGGACGTACACAGGAGGAGCACGACAAAAGGCTCGATAGTGTTCTCACTCGGATATCTGAAACTGGAATCACACTGAACCGTGACAAGTGTGAGTTTGCAAAATCAAAGTTGACATTTCTGGGTCATTTAGTTGAAAATGGCCATCTTAAACCAGATCCAGAAAAGACTGCGGCTATCAAGGGATATCCTGTTCCAAGAAATCAAACTGAGCTGAAGCGTTTCCTGGGGATGGTTAATTATCTAATGAAATTTGTACCAAATCTTTCAGATATCCTTAAGCCGCTAAACAACCTTCTTTCAAAAAGAAATGAATGGTATTGGTCAGATAGTCATGACAAGTGTTTCAAGCAGGTGAAAGAAGCTCTTATGAACGCTCCTATTTTGTGTTTGTACGATCCTAAATTAGAAACTAGGGTTTGTGCTGATGCTTCAAAATTTGGATTGGGAGCTATTTTAGAACAAATTGTAAATGGGCAATGGAAGCCAGCACAGTATGCTTCCAGGTCTTTGACAAACACAGAAATAAGGTATGCTCAGATTGAGAAAGAAGCCCTTGCTTTGACGTGGGCGTGTGAAAAGTTCAGTTCCTTCATTTTGGGTAAGACTATTAACTGATCACAAGCCTCTTATCCAAATATTGGGTCAAAAACCTCTTAGTGATTTAACTCCAAGACTGCAGAGGTTGAGGATGAGACTTACGTCATTTGATTACAACGTAAAATTTGAAAATGGTAAAAGTTTTTATGTACCTGATGCCCTTTCTAGAGCACCTCTAACCACAGTTCCTAGTAAAGAGAGCGATATTTTAGAGGAAGACATCGAAGTATTTGTAATCTCTGTTGTATCTACCCTACTGTGTTCAGACAGCAAATTGGAGGTGATACGGCAAGCTGTAAAAGAAGATAAAACGTGTCAATTATTATGCAATGCGATAGGAAGCGGTGACTGGACAAATTTGAAGAATACTGATTTTTTCAAAGAACGTGGAAGCTTGGCATTTGTAGGAGGGCTAATTTTAAAAGGCATGAGAATTTTTATCCCGTAATCCTTGAGAAGTGACGTTTTAAATCAGATTCACAGTGGCCATTTAGGGGTAAATAAGTGTTTGGCTCGTTCAAGAGAAACTGTGTGGTGGCCGGGCCTTTCGGTTGATATTAGGAAAATGGTTGAAAACTGTTCCAATTGCCTGGAGAACCGTTCAAACCCGGCAGAACCTCTAATACCATCACCAGTTCCTAGTCGTCCATGGGAAATTATTGGAACTGACCTGTTTGAGTATAACAAAATGATTTATATTTGCATGCAAGACTATTTTTCTAAGTACATAGAGTTGATTACCTTAAGTAGTACGAATACGGCTGCAATAAAACAAGCTTATATGTCAATTATTTCTCGACATGGAGTGCCTTGTGTTGTCAAATCAGATAACGGTACAGCTTTGGTTTCGCTGGAAATGAAATCTTTTGTAAGAGAAATAGGATTCCGAATTGAGACTTCAAGTCCTCACTTTCCGCAATCTAACGGCCAAGCGGAAAGAGCGGTAGAGATATGCAAGGGGATCTTAAGAAAGAATAAAGACCCTTATCTTGGCCTATTGGCACACCGATCATCACCTCTTGACTGCGGAGTTTCTCCAGCAGAACTTCTCTTTGGCCGGAAGATACGGACGACAATGCCTTCAGTACCAGATAAGCTACAACCTCATTGGCCAGACTTGAACAAATATCGCAAAGATAGTGAAATACGTTGCCATAGAAATAAAATGTACTATGACCAACGACTTAGGGCCAGACCCCTCAGACCCCTTGACATAGGAACAAAGGTATGGATAACTGATCTAAAAAGGTATGGGATGATTGTTGAAAAGGGATATAACGCAAGAGAGTATTTTGTTGAGACAAATGGGCAGCAGCTTCGATGAAACAGAAGGTTTCTCATCCCTGGAAGTCAATGGTCAACAAGTTCCCCATGGTCAACATATCCAGTTGTAGGAGCTTCAAGAACTACTTATACAAATGAGCGATTGCAAAGTGAGGAAAAAGATGTCAGGGAGAGAGGATGGAACAAAATAGTCAGGAGCGACCAATGCATACTGGACCAAAAAGAGATGGACGATATATTACTCGATCTGGAAGAGAAGTAAAACCTTCAAGGCGGTACCAAAGCTAATATCCTGTTTCGTTAGGAGAGAGGATGTAAAGGAATATCTTCCATATGGTTTATTATTATTATTTTTTGTTATGGTTACCACTTGTTTTGGGTTGATGTTTTAGTTATGTACATGTTCCTAGCTTAAATAAAGAGCTATTATAAAATGTATCTTGTGTAATACTTTTACAGTTAGTTTATGAAAAAACAATGAGCATGATTAAATAATAAATTTCAAAATAGCGGCCGTTTAAAATCTTTAAGTTGAAATAACGAAAGAACGGTACGTTTTACAAAAAATATGAAGATAATAATTTTTAGAAAATTTTATTTCCCATCTAATGACACCAAATTTATGAAAATCGCTTGATAAACAACTGAGTTATGATCGTATTTAGCTATTTAGGCAGCATTTTTTGAAACAAAATAGTCCATTGTTGCGCTGAACCATGCGCTAATTCGACCATAACTTAGTTGTTTGTTAATCGATTTTCATAATTTTGGTTTCGTTGGAATGGAAATAACATTTTCTAAATATTATTGTTCTTTATTTTTTTTGTATTATGTACCATTTTTTCGGTATTTCAATTCAAAGATCTTAATCGGCCGCCATTATGAAATTAACGCTTCGATTATGCTAAAAAATATTTTGTTAAAAATACAAAATGGCGGATATCTGGTAAACAAAGCGTTTTTGTAAAAACGTTTATTCTTATTTTATCTTTATTTTGACCCATATTTCCGAAGTTTGGCACTTTACTTATGATGGTACACCCTGTATAAAACAACCTCCCAAATTTGCATCTTGGACTGGTAGTACTGGTAGGACTTGAGGTGATGTACTGGGATGGGCTCTCAACTGAGTGCCCAGAGTGCCCAGCTGGTCATAAGTCCCTGCAGGGCATGGCATTGAGAGTGTCATTCACGTCACTTACATCAGAACCTGTTCCTCCGGACGAAACAGTCCATTCACTTCCGGGAACTTTAATTCTCCTATGCTTCTGGCATCCCCGAAGCTGCCGCGAATGAGGGAGGCACCTTATACCAGTTAGCAATCAAGTCACACCTATCTCTTTTTGGGATCTCTCCCACTCCCTTCAAGGTAATTGTGTTTACATTCAACATTACTCTACAGTGGGTGTAGGACTGGAGCTACCTGGCCGAGGGTCTGTGGTACCTGGAGGCGGCGGGCTACACGGAGCCTCAGCAGCTGTTGTTGCAGCCTACCTGAGCGCTGGGGACGACGTGAACGTGGTGGGTGTGGACTGGAGCTACCTGGCCGAGGGTCCGTGGTACCTGGAGGCGGCGGGCTACACGGAGTCTCAGCAGCTGTTGTTGTTGCAGCGGGCTACACGGAGCCTCAGCAGCTGTTGTTGTTGCAGCCTACCTGAGCGCTGGGAACGACGTGGTGGGTGTAGACTGGAGCTACCTGGCCGAGGGTCTGTGGTACCTGGAGGCGTCGGGCTACACGGAGCCTCAGCAGCTGTTGTTGTTGCAGCCTACCTGAGCGCTGGGGACGACGTGGTGGGTGTAGACTGGAGCTACCTGGCCGAGGGTCTGTGGTACCTGGAGGCGGCGGGCTACACGGAGCCTCAGCAGCTGTTGTAGTTGTTGCAGCCTACCTGAGCGCTGGGGACGACGTGAACGTGGTGGGTGTAGACTGGAGCTACCTGGCCGAGGGTCTGTGGTACCTGGAGGCGGCGGGCTACACGAAGCCTCAGCAGCTGTTGTTGTTGTTGTTGTTGTTGTTGTTTCAGCCTACCTGAGCGCTGGGGACGACGTGAACGTGATGGGTGTAGACTGGAGCTACCTTTTCGAGGGTCTGTGGTACCTGGAGGCGGCGGCCTACACAAAGCCTCAGCAGCTGTTGTTGTTGCAGCCTACCTGAGCGCTGGGGACGACGTGAACGTGGTAGGTGTGGACTGGAGCTACCTGGCCGAGGGTCCGTGGTACCTGGAGGCGGCGGGCTACACTGAGCCGGTTGGCGAGCAGATCGCTCAGATGATAGATTTCTTGGTGTCCAGCGGCGCCGCGATCTCTGACTTCCACCTCCTGGGCCACAGCCTGGGCGCGCACGTCGTGTCCTTCGCTGCCAACCACGTCACCTCTGGCAGGATCAGGCGCATCACTGGTACGAACACCTTACAGCTATATAACAGTTATTGCTTTGATATTTTCATTGAAGCCATGTTTTTAAATTCAGCTAAATATAAAACTTAAACGTCCGCATTTTAGGCTTGGGGGTATAAGACATTTTATAGAATTCTAGAGGAATGATTCAGACATTAGTGAACCTGATGTAACATCAGGTTGTGACCTCCGAGTGAACCAGTTTAGTAGTTCCGTGACATACTTGCCACAGTTTAGTGTCACTGAGTTACAACTCATCCTTTCCTCCTGAGTGTAGAGCCTCTTGTAGTTTATTGGAATTTTAAAAATCTGATTGCACTTAAATAACTGCTCTATGTAATTGCTCAACCTCGTCATCATAGTCATTTTACTCCTCTTAATTTCAATATCAAACGGGGAATCGGGGTTATTTAAATGGTTTAAGTGCATCACATAGTGACAGCTTATATTCCTTTTCCCTTTCCTTTTAATGAAGTTGGTCTCGCTCTCTAATGCGCCGCTGTGCCCAGGCCTGGACCCCGCGCTGCCGCTATTCTCCACACGGCCCCCGGAGCGCCGCCTCGACCCCTCGGACGCCGACCTGGTCGACTGCATCCACACCTGCGGCGGCTACCTGGGCTTCTGGGAGCCCCTCTGCTCTCTGGACTTCTACCCGAACGGCGGCACCCCCTCTCAGCCCGGCTGCCACTGGGACTTCACTGGTTCGTCGTTTTCAAATTCGATTTCGATTCTAGGAAATTTATTTACTTCGATCTAGAGGTTATCGTGTCCTTCACAAACTTGAGACAACTACAGATTCGTCTTTATTTTTGTTTCTCATCTCCCGATCCTGTTTTGGCCCTATTCGAGTCTCTGTGGATGAAGATATAAGGTCTCAGTTTAGTTTTCACTTCGGTTTTGATGACATGCATGTCATATGATACGTTAGACCTAAGGCTGGTCACTTGATGTTTCTGCGTCGGTATGATGAAAAATATAATACTTTTTTATACTTTTATACTTTTTCTTGAAATGGCGACCTACCCAGGTAGGTATTTTAAGCCAAGTATGAATGACAGATGAGTGAAGAATGATTGTGGCGCGATCTTGTAGTCTTGTTACAGACTAAGGCCGACATAATGCAAACAGATCTGTTTTATTGAAAGAGTGAACCCAGCTTTGCCCGTATCTTGTAAGTGCGATGTCATGTATAGTGTGCCAGTAGCCGAGATATTTTTACGCATTATTTGCCGGTTGGGATCTAAAATAAATACGCGCGTGGTTCCAAAAATCTAACTTTATTAAAACAATTTAGCTGTTTAACTTCAAATCAACAAGTGAGCATTTAACATTTACGAAACTTCATACAAAACTGCAGATTACTAATTAGAGGCCTAATTAATTTTGGGGGACAGAGAACGCGAACCGCGGCATGGGCCGACCGACGCGCGGCGGCGGCGCAGCGCGACGCGGCGCGGACAGCGCACACGCACTTCCCGAGTCAACTCTTCGGCTGACTGTTTCTAGGCTCAGCGGCAATGACCGCTGACGCAGCTTAACCCCGTGAACCATGCTGACCATCAGCATCAGCATTTCCACATAAGTGCCTTACTGCGTTTTCGATTTTAGTTTAATAACTTTCTGCACAATTGTCCAAGAGACCCAATGTCAGTCTCTGGGCTCACTATTAATAAACTAGGGCTGGCAATCCTTTCATGCATGAAGGATTATTACCTTCAACAAACCATTAATCATAATATGTGGTGTCCTAATTTAAGGAGCTGTCTACAAAATACAGTTTTGGGGTGGGCCGTCACAATAGGAACATGACGAAGTCAACTACCATTATATGATCATATAAAACGGGCATGTGATGCAGGGTCGTGTAGTCACCGCCAGAATTTTGAATTACATGTGAAGCACGGTGTGTGTTGCAAAGTCTCGCATTCACGGCCAAATGGTTGACTTACATGTGATGCACGGCGTGTGCAGGATCCTGCAATCACGGCCAGAAGGTTGACTCACATGTGATGCACGGCGTGTGTTGCAAAGTCTCGCATTCACGGCCGGAAGGTTGACTTACAAGTGATGCACGGTGTGTGGAGGATTGTGCAATCACCGCCAGAAGGTTGACTCACATGTGATGCACGGCGTGTGTTGCAGGGTTGTGCAGTCACGGCCAGAAGACTGACTCACATGTTATGCACGGCGTGTGTTACAGGATCCTGCAGTCACGGACAAAAGGTTGACTCACATTGGATGCACGGCGTGAGTTACAGGATCCTGCAGTCATGGACACAAGATTGACTCACATTGGATGCACGGCGTGAGTTGCAGGGTCGTGCAGTCACGGCCAAAGGGTTGACTCATTTTGGATGCACGGCGTGTGTTACAGGATCCTGCAGTTACGGACAAAGGGTTGACTCACATTGGATGCACGGCGTGAGTTACAGGATCCTGCAGTCATGGACACAAGGTTGACTCACATTGGATGCACGGCGTGAGTTACAGGATCCTGCAGTCATGGACACAAGGTTGACTCACATTGGATAAACGGCGTGAGTTACAGGATCCTGCAGTCATGGACACAAGGTTGACTCTCATGTGATGCACGGCGTGAGTTGCAGGGTCGTGCAGTCACGGCCAGAAGGTTGACTCTCATGTGATGCACGGCGTGTGTTGCAGGGTCTTGCAGACACGGCCAAAAGGTTGACTCTCATGTGATGCACGGCGTGAGTTGCAGGGTCGTGCAGTCACGGCCAGAAGGTTGACTCTCATGTGATGCACGGCGTGTGTTGCAGGGTCTTGCAGACACGGCCAAAAGGTTGACTCTCATGTGATGCACGGCGTGTGTTGCAGGGTCGTGCAGTCACGACCAGAAGGTTGACTCTCATGTGATGCACGGCGTGTGTTGCAGGGTCTTGCAGACACGGCCAAAAGGTTGACTCTCATGTGATGCACGGCGTGTGTTGCAGGGTCGTGCAGTCACGACCAGAAGGTTGACTCTCACGTGATGCACGGCGTGTGTTGCAGGGTCGTGCAGTCACGGCCAGAAGGTTGACTCTCATGTGATGCACGGCGTGTGTTGCAGGGTCGTGCAGTCACGGCCAGAAGGTTGACTCTCTCGTGATGTACGGCGTGTGTTGCAGGGTTGTGCAGTCACGGCCAAAATGTTGACTCTCATGTGATGCACGGCGTGTATTGCTGGGTCGTGCAGTCACGGCCAGAAGGTTGACTCTCTTGTGATGCACGGCATGTGTTGCAGGTTCGTGCAGTCACGGCCAAAAGGTTGACTCTCATGTGATGCACGGCGTGTGTTGCAGGGTCGTGCAGTCACGGCCAAAAGGTTGACTCTCTTGTGATGCACGGCGTGTGTTGCAGTGTTGTGCAGTCACGGCCAAAAGGTTGACTCTCATGTGATGCACGGCGTGTATTGCTGTGTTTTGCAGTCACGGCCAGAAGGTTGACTCTCTTGTGATGCACGGCGTGTATTGCTGGGTTTTGCAGTCACGGCCAGAAGGTTGACTCTCTTGTGATGCACGGCATGTGTTGCAGGGTCGTGCAGTCACGGCCGGTCCTACCGCTACTATTCGGTCTCAGTCAGCACGAAGTTCGCGGCCCGCGCGTGCGCGTCGCTGGACGAGGTGACGCAGGCGCGCTGCTCCGGCGACCACGGCGTCATGGGCGACCCGGCCTCCGCCTCGTCAGTAACTATTTGACACCTCCTAAATCAGTGTTTCTTTAAAGGGGGGGGGGGGTTCTTTTGGGGCTTCCACGCTTCCAAGGGAGCAAAAGGTTAACTAGAAAATATCTAGAAATAATGAAAGGCAGTTACACCATAATGTCTGTATACCATAATGGTGGCGCTCGAGCCCGCAAGCTACCTGGGTCAGTTCTAATCTACCCCGGTGCTCGCAACTTAACACATCTTATATGTTTTTTGCTTGTAATATCTCAAATAAATTGACTGGGTAGGCGAGTGGATAAAGCGCTCACCTCATAACCTGAGGGTCGCCGGTTCGATTCCTGACAGGATCGAAACTGGGTCCAGTCGCCATTTGTCATCGGGCTGTGAATTAATTATGTTATCTAACGCTATTTTTTCAGACGTAATGTAATTAGATAACTGTTATATTCTTTTTATAATATCGTAATTTTGATGACATATTTGAAGATTATCTTAAGAGAGGAGGAATTATGATTTTATAACGTACTGTGAGCCAAAACATCGTGAAATATGCCATGGCAGTTTTTTGCTAGACTTTTAAATATTTTTGAAACAGTTTCCTACGCTGATCTATTTTTTGGATAATCGACAAATTTCGCGAATACAGTAATACATAACTAGAAAATTCCAGGATATAACCCACAATGTGCCGTTCATAATTGAAATAAGATACAATTACGTAATTGCTTATTACATTTATTTTCCCTAACCATATACAGATTTGTTATAAAATTTAAAAAAAAAATTCTTTTAGAAATCCAGTTACCACGCAAGTCTGTTGTGACGAGGCTAATAATATATTTTCCATAGTAAAATTTAATTTTGCACTATAAACACTAAATTGAACACTTGACCTAAAATATTCATTTCACCAAGGGCTACCGAATATTAGTGTTATCACTGCATGAATTACCTCTCTTGGTAATGATTTTGTATATAACTATCCCCAAATTATGAGATCTATCCTTTAATTGCACCTTGACAGCAACAAAACAATGTTAAGCTTGTATCTTAGCTTAGTACTTTTTACATTTGTATTTGTTATTTACAAATAAACTTTAGTTATCTTGTGTTGTTTTAGGAAACCAGGATTGTATTATCTGGAGACTACAAGCAACTACCCTTTTGTTAAAAATTAATAACCTGAGAATGTTTCCTGAAGATTCACTAGAGATCTTCGCCAGAAGATGTTATCATCACCAGTTGTCAAGCAAATTCATTCGCCCAAACACAGTAACGTGCTCTGAAATTACCTAAAGATCGCAAGGGTGAAGCTATGTATCCATTAGATGAAAATGATAGTGTTATTTATATTTTTATAATTAAAATTTTGCTATAAATAGATTTTTTTCTTGATTTTTATCCTAATTGATTCAAAGAAGGTTTTTTAGACCTTTTGATATATCAAGGTCTCAGTTATAAGACTACTTTTAGTGAATTACTCTTTAAGGGCAGAAGCTTTTACCGTATGGTAAGTCTTAAGCCTAGGACCTCCATAACTTTTCGTTTGGGGATACCAAAAACCCGTTCATTCAATATTGAATGCTTTGTATTTTTTAGCAGAATTTAATGGGGTCCATCAAAGTTTGATTATTTTAATTTTAATACGTTAAAACTAAAAAAAAATTTTGCCCATGTTTGGGGGAAGATTGCGAAAAAAAAACATATTTTTAACGCCTTATAACTCGTTAACCGTTAGGAGTACAAAGAAAATATACAGAACCTTTTTTTAGCAAATTTAATAAGCTTTACTTTGTACGTTTAAAGTTTTTACCTCCGACCAACGGTTGTGATTTTTTAGAAAAATTTAAAAAAGTACCCTGTTTCCGTCAATTGCCACTAGAGCTCGCCACATATTTTCCAGGACTTTTGGTATTTTCATCCTTAGGTACTTCTAAATAAGTGTGCTAAGTTTCAAAATTAACGGAATTTTTTCCAGGTTGGGCCATTTTTTTAAGTTTTTTGACTGGACTATAATGTATTTGCATATCTTCTGAGAATGCTGCAGCACGGGAATGGTAAGCAGTACGTACATGTTCACTCCTTTTTTATGAAACTGGCAAATTCTGTGGCT